>OY728132.1:926829429-928079429 GCA_963277665.1 Viscum album
TTGTTGAACCAAGTATAATGTATGAGACTTATGAGTATGTTCATTTGATTAGGAAGTCGTTGGTAACTACATAGAGCTATCGGAAATTGTATGTTCATCATCAGATATAGCCTCTAGAGTTTGAGGTTGGTCATTAGGTTTTTCTTCAAGTGTCTCTCTAACTAGGGAAACATTGTATTTTAAAATAGGTAAATCTAGTGCCCTGGTTTTTCATGTGGTTTGAGATATTGGAGAGGGTAAGTCGAGTGGAATTCCATTTTTCCCTTCTATAGTGATATAGTTCCATGCATGATGTGTTTCACATGTCACATATTTAGAGATATCATCATGGATCTTCTTATATGATAGAAGTTGATGACATTGATCTATATATTGATGCATCTTTTAAGAAGAATATGATCTATATTATGTACAATAGTGAGAATAATCTTTCAAGGAAGAACGTGACTCCAGTGTGAGTGCAGTAGAAACATGGGCATGTGTAATAGGATACATAAGATATGTATTATGATATAAAAACTCAGTGGATAGACTTGTTCACTGATACCCAACTGTAATTAGTTGTAGTACAGATCGAGGATGAGATATTATATAGTGGGGAAGTTGTAGGTTCCCTTCTTTTTATTGGCACATTCCTCTTCAATTTTTTTCCTTAAACCTCTTTGAGTTTGGTTAAAACTTTTAAACCATGGTAATTGAGCCTTTATACCCATCTGGGTTAGTTTTCTAGAGTTATTCAGAGGGAAAATATAGGAGAAGGTGAAGTCATGCTATATAAACAATTCACACCATGAATTTTCATTTCATGATGGGAATGGTTCTTGTCTAACCCCCATAGAATTCATTAAGATCACTAATTGTATTATGGGTGGAAACAGTTCACGACATGAGATGTCATTCATTATGTGAACTATTTTTTGGGGTTTTAAAACCGAGGCTTCCTATTTCTCATCATATGTGGGAAACTTAGGATTCACGATGTGAACAAATAATTTTTATCATGAATGGGGTGTTTCCAATATCTTTTATTAACTCTCATTCCCTATATTTATCATATCACTATCTCCATTTTCTATTTAATTTTAGCCATCACTTAGGATATTTTGGGAGTTCTCTTCAATATAAAAGCATATTTCATTGAATATTAGTGTTCTGGAACTAGTGATTTAAGGTAGGTGATGCACGCTTATCATATGGAATGGCAAAACAATTATTTCCTAAGTTAAAATGCAGTAATGTGGTTAACCTAGGATGTCTCCCAAAGAGGAGTGCACACAAAATAGTTTCTCACTTTTAAACGAGGGTAAAAATTGTGTGTTTGATAAGAAAATGATTTAATGGAAATTCAAATTCAAATGATTGAAAAAATATGATATTAAAAGGTTGATTAGGTTGGGTCGGTTTTTTAATTGTAATGTTATCCTTGTTCCATTTAATTCAAACCTCATTTTTTTTGTTGATTAAAGTGAGTTTTCACAATAATTTCTTGTCAATTCCTTGGTGAAATTATGATGGTGAGAGAAAACCTTACCAATATATTAGTTTGGTCAACTCTTATTCCATGTGTAAAATAGTTGTATTGAATATCCTCAATTATTAAGGTCAATACCCGAACGGGTCTTGTTTATCCCAAGCAATCAAGAACATTCACTACCCATTTTACACATACTGACAATCATCGAGTACTTCACCACTAATCCCTATTTTATTACATCGTATATAAAATAGAAATTAGTGGAGGTAGATAATGATTATTTTACCAAGGAAAAAATCAATAACAGAATTAAAATTCAAGAATTATCACACTTGATAATAAAATCCAATATATGAAATTTAAAACATCTTTGAAGAAGAAATAAATTTCATTCAATTACATCCAAGAACTCAAGTATTACAAAAAAGAGAATCAAACCTTCCCCAATCACTCCAAATGTTTAACCCACCATGGTAAGAGTAATAAAGATGAATGGGGAAGAATAATTCATTAAAAAACTATGAAAAAGAAAAGAAATAAAAAATAAAAATCTGAAAAGTTCTCCTCCTTTGTGTCCCAGAAGGAATGGGATGGAATGAGAGATGCTTTGAGAGGGAGGATCTCTCCTCCTTTTATAGCCAGAATTTTCCCCCCAAATGATGAAGCATTTTATACACATTAAATTATATATTCATGCATTTAATACTTCTTTAATGTTTTTCATAATTATATTGTGAATTTCCCCTCAAAATATCAGCGGATTTGGAGAAGTATTCTGAGAGCTATTCTCGTTTTACTCAGACCATTTATTCTATGCAGTCAGACTCTCCAAATTGCAAACCTTCGGATTAGGATGCTTTAATGACCCCTTAAATGGACAATTCACACATCCTTTCCTTCATGAAATATGTTCCAAAACTAATTTCGCGTCCACCAACTGAACTTCTAAATAATTGGGCACACCAAGAATGAGTTATGGACCCCACACCAAAACTCGGCAGATCAGTAAATAGTTGCCATGCTCCCATTTGTGAGCTTATTTTGAGATTCCATATGGTCGATTTAGCTTTTGGTCAGGCAGGATTAAATGAATCCCTTGATGTTATGAATGTGAAAAATAAATAATTTTTCAATTTGGATTTGTTTAGAAATTTTTATGTCCAAAATACAGAAATGATTTAAAATAGTTAAAAATCTGAAATGGGACATTTTTACTATTCATCTCAAAATTAAACCAATACTATAATAAATACAGCAACTCATCTTAAAGTAACACTTTTGTGGGTTAAAACAATAAAATTCAACGTAAATTTAATTGAAAGTATTTTCTCTATCAATTCCCCAACACTTAGTACTTGGACTCCTGGACAAGTATACCTCAAAATCAAATCAAATCAAATCCAAAACACATACAAATGAGATCTACCAAATCCATACTATGGAAAAAAATGATATCATGCCTCATCCAAAACAGTTATTTCAAGTTCTCCATTTTAGATTATATAATATATTTCCACTTCTTTTCTTATCCCATGCACACAAAAGACCTACCTCACATTAATTTTCTCTCATCTAACAAATGTAAATGTTCAACAAGGATTTTCTCATCCAAACTCACACAAGAGTCACCATAGGCTTCATAAATTCTAACTTATCCACCCAATGTGAGTAAAGGACATGTGTTTCTCATGAGGACTTTTTAGGGTTGTTCTATGGATTTCGGTTGGTAAAATTTAGATGTTAAAAATTCTAAGGGCAAAAAAGAAGGGCTTCGCTCTTTATGAAGCAAAGTTGGAAGATTCTAATTTCCACTCAAGTATGGTCTCCTTCTCTCCCACTTTGTAGAAAATTTTTTCCATAATCATGATAACTCAACTAAATTTCATGCTATTTAGCATTTCGCCAGAAAAAATTTCTTCTCAAACATTTTTTTTTCATGAGAGCTCCAGATAGGCACAGCTTTCTTTCTACTTTGGAAGATCCAGAAAGGCCCATATTCTTTTATCATGAAAGCTCCAAAAAGGCACAGATTTTAACAAAATGAAATATTTATTAGAATCATCAGCTCTTCAACATTTTATATTCCACCAAAAGTATCACCAAATGAGGTATTACACCACAATACATATTCCCCACACTTTATTTAAACTAGATCATGAAATTTCACTTCAAGAGAAGGTTGGATAGGGAAAATTGGCTTCTAATGTGGCTAACCTAATAGGTTGTTCATGTATTATATGAGATAAAATGATTAATGTATAAGATAGGAAATAATTACAGTATTATTTTTGAAAGGGGGATTAAACCCAAATAAATGCCTCAATCATTTAAAAAACAAGTACCTTAAACCCTCATGTTTTGAAAGGAATAAATCAAATTCTAGTTATAGAAAGCATGGTCTGGTTCTCTCAATAAATGATGTGAATGTAAATAATATGACAACAATGGTAATGAAGCCTCACATGAATTTGATTTCAAAAATAAATACAATGAGATGTGGCATGGGATTTTAAAAATTAGTGTGCTTTTCATGAAATTCAAAAAGATTTTAACTTGAAACAAAGTCATTTAAGGATTAATTTAAGCTTAGTTTCATGGAATAGATTGGTACATTCATTGACATGGGTTTTAAAAATAGAAATGATAATCATTTTAGCTAAAAAAATTTATAACACATTAAATTTAAAAAATAAACACACAAATATTTGAAAAACAAAAAAAACATTTTTTAAATAGTAAACCAAACATCAAATGAAAATCCAAAACTACAAAGGTTCCCTCCCCCACACTTAATCGATGTAGTGTCCTCAGTGAATTAAAATGTATTTAACATGTAAGAATATTTTTTATTGATTCAAAACAAACAAAGAAGTATAAAGGAGAGGTACAACCTGACTTATTCACAGTGCAACATTGAGTTCAGCTCCTAAGTGTTGCACTCTGAAAACCATCAAATAAAAGAACAAAAGAAAACATAAGATATTTATAGAAAGAAAAAAAATAGAAATATAATGAGAATAGAAGGATAGATCTTGGTTTAATCCCCAAAAGTGTTCCCTGGGTTTTGGCTGCCTCAAGATGGGTAGTTCTAATCGTTTATCCCCAATCTGATGGTGGGTGAGGTTTCTTTCTCATGAACCAACAAAAAGTCTTTTGTAGCATGCACTTGTTCCTTTTGGCTGAGGACTCCATAGATATATCATACCAAGTCCACCCCCATTGGAATTACATAATACTTGAAAGGTGGGGTAGGATAATGAAAGAGTCCACTTCCTTCTTGTTTTCTACTTGCACAACATCTTCTTTATGCTCCAGTGGTTGTTGAAGGTATGCTACATCAATAGAAAAATCAAAGGGAATGACAGAATGTAATTATATTTGAACAAAATTAAAGCATGAGGAATCAATATCAAATGCATCCCCTTTAATGTGAGTATTATACATCTCATTTTCCTCAGGAAAATCCACTTTTTTATTCTCTTTAACCCCCTCTGATACGTGTTCAATAAGCTTAGGGAGCTCCATATGATCTTCATCAGGTGCATCTTCTTCCCCAACTTCCAAGGCAATAGATGTGTTGAACGAATCTGAAAATTTAAAATAATTAGAGGTGATACTCAATTCATTTTCTCTAAAATTTGAAGATAATAAGTTCATGAAAATATCAACTCCTTGAGTTTGTTCATCTTCAATATCCTCTTCAGTGGAAAGAACCTCCAATATTTGAGTAGTATCAAATAGAGGAAGGTAATCGGTCTCCTAAATTTCTTGGATCTCCTTATAAAAATCAAGGAAGTTTAATGGGGTAACTTCTTGGACCTTGGAAACTTCATAAAATTCTGGAAAGTAATGGGAGAACTCAGTTAGAGTTTGGGCCATCGCTTCAAAAACATCTTTGTTCATGTCCAAACTCAGTCTATCTATGAATTATTTAAATGTTTTAATCTCATTATTTGTCTTCCAAAATAACCTCACCTATCTAAAAATTGAAGAAACACCATCCTCTATGTAAAATGTTGAGTCAATAATTGGTTCATTTTTTAGTGGGTGATTGTTCCTTGAATTAAAGAAATAATCATTTGAAAACGACATGGAAAAATGTTTGATTTATTTTTTTTAATTTGAATAGAGTAAAATATTTATAATTGGGTAGTGGCACTGCCTCCCTGGAAACGGCGCCAAGTTTGACGCACACGTATCGTAGGGCATGGAAAAACAATTATGTCATAAGTTAAAATGCAGTAATGTGGTTGACCTCTTTCGAAGAGGAGTGTACACAAAACAGTTTTTCACTTTTAAATAAGGGTAAAAATGGTGTGTTTAATAAAAAAATGATTGAATGGAAATTCAAATTCAAATGATTTAAAAACTATGATATTAAAAGGGTGATTTTTTTGGGGTTAGTTTCCTAATTTTAATGTTATCTTTATTCCATTTAATTCAAATATCTTCTTCTTAGTTGATTAAAGTGAGTTTGCACAATCGTTTCCTCTCACATCCTTGGTGAAATTATGATGGTGAGAGAAAACCTTACCAAGATCTTAGTTTGGTTAACTCTCCTTCCATGTGTAAAATAGTTGTATTGAATATCCTCAATTGATATGGGAAATTACGGATCGGGTCTTGTTTATCCCAAGAAATCAAGAACATTCACTGCCCATTTTACATGTACTAACGATCGTCAAGTACTTCATCACTAATCCCTGGTCTATTCCATCGTATATAAATAAGAAATTAGTGGAGGGAGATAATGATTATTTTACCAAGGAAAAAATCAAGAACGGAATTAAAATTCATGAATGATTGCACTTTATAATAAAATCCAATATTTAAAATTGAAAACAACTTTGAAGAAGAAATAAATTTCATTTAATTACGTCTATGAACTCAAGCATTAAAAAATAGAAAACTAACCCTTCCCCAATCACTCCTAATATTTACTCCACCATGGTAATAATAATCGAGATGAATGGGGAATAATAAGGCATTAAAAAAGAAATAAAAGACAAAAATCTGAAAACTTCTCCTTTGTGTCCCATAAGTAATTAGATGGAATGAGAGATGCTTTGAGAGGGAGGATCTCTCCTCCTTTTATAGCCAAAATTTTTTCCTTTAATGATGACATGTTTTATCTACATTAAATTAAATCTTCATGCATTTTAACCTTATTTAATTTGATCCATAATTATCTTGGTCGTTTCTCCTCAAAATATCATTATATTTGGACAAGTATTCTGAGAGTTGTTCCCATTTTACTCTGACCATTTATTCTTTCCAGTCAGACTCTCCAAATCGCAAACCTCTGGATTAGGATTATTTAATGACCCCTTAAACAGCCAATTCACACGTCCTTTCCTTCCTAAAATATGTTCCCAAACTCCTTTTTCGTACACCCACTGAATTTCTCAACAATTGGGCCCACCAAGAATGAGTTATAGACCCCAAACCAAAACTCGGCAGATTAGTAAACAGTTTTCATGCTCCTATTTGTGAGCTTACTTTGAGCTTCCATATGGTCGATTCAGATTTTGGTCAAGAATGATGAAATGAATCCATAGACTTTTAGAATCTGAAAAACAAATAATGTTTCAATTTAAATTAGTGTAGAAAATTTAATGGCCAAAATACATAAATTATTTAAAATAATTAAAAACATTAAATGGGCCATTTTTACTGTTCATCTCAAAAGAACACTAATATTTTAATAAATGCAGAAACTCATCTTAAAGTACACTTTTGTGGGTTTAAAACAATAAAATTAAATGTAAATTTAATTGAAAATATTTTCTCAATCAGTAGGTAAAGAGGAACCCATTACTACTTTAGTCACTAAATAATTTATTCATCATCTCTACTTTTGAGGTGGGTGGTTAGAACAAATCCCTATCATCTATTTCATTTTTTGTAGTATATGAAATAATTGTTGTCATACCAAAATGTCATTCATGTGACATAAACCAAATTTTAACCCACTAATTTTATGGAACTGTATGCATGGACCTCCCTCTGACCTCGTTGGATTTGTTGGTATTGAGACTGTGACTTTTGATCACCTGAGGGGAATCCCAACACTTTACTCTTGGTTTAAACATGAATGGAATGAACCTCAAGCCCCTTTTTTAATTTTAAATGGTTTATTATTTGACTTAATAATATTAATTTGTTTTTAATTTGAATTGAGAACTTGGACTGATGTGTAGATGTCTTAACTTGGTAATCATGGTGATTAGTTTGAGAATAAATTACATGGCTTAAAAGTGGTAATTTGGAATGTAATTGGTATTGGTATAATAACATGAAGAAATAGGTATATGATGAGATTTTAAATGGTAATTTTAAATAAATTATAAATTAAATATGAATATTTACAATTATTATGTTAATTATTAATTTGGATTAAATTGATAATTGCCTCATATTTGGTTGTTGGCATGAACTTGGTAAATATAGTGAATGGTTTTATAATTGCCTAATTATTGAATTGACCAATAAGTATTTTGATAACATGTTTTTTATGTGGGTGTTTGGTATTATAAATGTATTTATTTTCATTTTTTTCTTCTTAGAAATCATTGGTTACTTATTTTCTATAGAATAATTTATAAGTTTAGCATGGAATTCCTTCCTAGTTGAAATTATAGGTTGGGAATGGCATTATTCCTAAGATAAAATTATAGGATGAACATATCATTCCTTACTAGATAAAAATTATAGGTTTTATGTGTTGTTTCTTCGTAGATGAGATATTGGGTTGGTTAAGTAATTTCTTCCAAATGATATATTATGTTTGACATGGAATTTTTTCCTGGATGAGATATTGGATTGGATATACGTTTCTTTCTGAGATGAGATATTAGGTTAGACATTGCATTCCTTCTCGTATGAGATATTGGGTTGGACATGGTGTTCCTTCCCATATGATATTATGAGTTGTACACGGTGTTACTTCTGGTTATTTCACTTTTTGAAAGGATAGATACATATGGCATCATGTTGAATAAGGTTTGGCTGACCCCGGCTGTCAACCCAAATCTCAAGGGTTGGCACATTTATTTGATGTTTGATTCTAATTTATGAATTAATTATCATGTTTATCATACTATTTAATGAAATATATATTTAGATAGTATTTTTTAGACATCATGGTTTTTGGCCTAATGAGTTATACTCAAACCTAGTATTGGCGTCGTTTGGTACCCAGGTAGATTTCATGGATGCCGATATGGACAAGGGAAAGGGGACCTGCACTTGATTGTGTAATTTTCTAGATGGTATTGGAATATGGACACAGGACCAGGCATAGGGTTTAGGATGAGCATTTTTTGATTCTTTACTGGAGTCTATTTTTAGTATTCTTGTGTTACTTTTAGCACGTATTTCAATTTGACATCCATTATGGAATGAGATGATTTTTTGTTATTATTTCTATGGTTATGGTTTATCCATTATTATGCTCAAGTTACATGGGTGATTCTTCATCTAATTTATAATTTTATTCAAACTCTATACCAAAGGTCAATGTAACACCCCAATATTTTACATTATGTCTCTTTTTTTAAAAAAAATATCTTCAATAGATTTCATTTCACAGTATGTCAATCTTAAACAAACTCCAAAATATTATTGTTTTCACAGGACCATTATAACCTATCCATTTTTACTGCTCGTCTCAAAATAACACCAATATTATAACAAATGTAGCAACTCATCTTAAAGTACACTTTTTTGGGTTTAAAACAATAAAATTCAATGTAAATTTAATTCAAAATATTTTCTCTATCAGTAGGGAAAGAGAAACACATTTCTAATTTAGTCACTAAATAATTTATTCATCATCTTTACTTTTGAGTTTGGTGGTTAGAACAAATTCCTATCATCTATTTCATTTTTTATAGTATATTAAATAAGTGTTGTCACACCAAAATGCCATTCATGTGACCTAAACCAAATGGTGACCCACTAATTTTATGGAACTGTATGCATGGACCTCCCTTAGACCTCGTTGGATTTTTTGGTATTGAGACTGTGACTTTTGATCACCTGAGGGGTATCCCAACACTTCACTATTAGTTTAAACATGAATAGAATGAACCACAAGCCACTTGGTTAATTTTAAATGGTTTATTATTTGACTTAACAATGTCAATTGGTTTTTAATTTTAATTGAGAACATAGATTGATGTGTATATGTCTTAACTTGGTAATCATGGTGATTGGTTTGAGAATAAATTACATGGATTAAAAGTGGTAATTTGGAATTTAATTGGTATTGGTATAATTACATGAAGAAATAGGGATATGATGATATTTTAAATGGTAATTTTAAATAAATTATAAATGAAATATGAATATTTATAATTATTATGTTAATTAGTAATTTGGATTAAATTGATAATTGCCTCATATTTGGTTGTTGGCATGAACTTGGTAAATGTAGTGAATGGTTTGATAATTTTCTAATTATTGATTTGACCAATAAGTATTTTGATAATATGTTTTTTATGTGGTTGTTTGGTATTATAAATGGATTTATGGTAATTTTTGTCTTGTTAGGAATCATTGGTTACTTATTTTCTATAGAATAATTTATAAGTTTATCATTGAATTCCTTCCTAGTTGAAATTATAGGTTGGGAATGTAATTCTTTCCAAGATAAAATTATAGGTTGAACATGTCATTCCTTCCTAGATGAAAATTATAGGTTTGATGTGGTATTTCTTCCTATATGAGATATTGGGTTGGTCAAGGAATTTCTTCCAAATGATATATTATGTTTGACATGGAATTTTTTCTTGGATGAGATATTGGATTGGATATACAGTTCTTTTTTAGAGGAGATATTGGGTTAGACATTGCATTCCTTCTCGTATGAGATATTGGGTTGGACATGGTGTTCCTTCCCAAATGATATTATGAGTTTTACATGGTGTTACTTCTAGGTATTTCACGTTTTTAAAGGATAGAGACATATGGAATCATGTTGAATAAGGTTTGGCTGACCCCGGTTGTCAACCCAAAGCTCAAGGGTTGCCATGTTTATTTGATGTTTGATTGTAATTTATGAATTAATTATCATGTTTATCATACTATTTAATGAACTATATATTTAGATATTATTGTTTAGACATCATGGTTATTGGCCTAATGAGTTATACTCAAACCTAGTTTGGGCATTGTTTTGTACCCAGGTAGATTTCATAGATGCCGATATGGACAAGGTAAATGGGACCTATACATGATTGTGTACTTTTCTAGATGGTATTGGAACATGGAGACAGAACCAGGCATAGGGTTCAGGATGAGCATTTTTAGATTCTTTACTAGATTCTATTTTTAGTATACTTGTGTTACTTTTAGAACGTATTTCAATTTGGCATCCATTATGGAATGAGATGATTTATTATTATTATTTTGATGGTTATGGCTTATCCATTATTATGCTCAAGTTTCATGGTTGATTCTTCATCTAATTTCCAATGTTATTCAAACTCTATACCAAAGTTCAATGTAACACGCCAATATTTTACATTATGTCTCTTTTAGAAAAGCCTCTTCAATAGATTAAATTTCACGAAACACCAATATTATCAACCATGTTATGAATTGTATATAAGTTTCCAACTCGTTTTTAATTTATTAATTAATGATTTTTTAATATACGCATAATTTTTAGTAAAGTCATGTTATTCTTCACAAAAATATTTTCTTCAAAAAGTGGATTTCTATGAGAAAATAAATATAATTAATTTTTGAAACATTTAGAAAATTTATTTTATGAAATTAACATCATTCTTGTATTCATAATTTCAAAATTATCTTATGATGATTTTTTGATAATTTTATGAAAATATAATTTTTTAGTAAATGGTAAAAAGTACCAATTTTTATAAAACTCTCATTTTCTTTATATTTAAAAGTCATTTTATGATTTCAATTTGATATATATGTAACATAAGTACTTTTTATTTATATATAATATAATTAATTACATTTAAATATTATTTATACCTTATTTTGGTATAAGCACATTTTATGTATTAAAAGCACTTTTTTCCAGAAAAACGTTTATCATTGTATTTTGACGGTTTAATTTTAAATTTAATTTTGAAACTTATTTATTTTTAATTTTTAAAAATGGATTCAATATTTGGAATAATAAGGTAAAAATTAGGTTATAAGGTCATTTTATTTTTTATTTATAAAAAAGTTACTGGGGAAAAACAAATATTTTCCATAATATAGGTAAAATAATGTCGCAGGTTAATGGTAAAAGGTAAAAGCTTAAAATGCTGAAAGAATAAAGAATTAAATGGGTGTTTTATGTGTTGTTATATCTTAACCAGGCCTTAAAAAATTAATTATCATCCAAATTAGTTGTAATTAATTCCACCCAAATTTCTCTGGCCTTAAATATAAAATAATAATTTTTTAATCACTTAACCCCCCCCCCCCCCCACTCCTCAAGTATAAATACCAATCCTCACCACCCCCTTTCTCCACACAAGACTTGAAGATTTTCAAATCTGTACCAAGGATTCTCTTCCCAACTCACCCCATGTAAAATTGTTTCTAGTCTCACCCAATGACCAATTCCAAGTTCTTTAAGGGGTCCTTCAAGGAGGTGATTCTGATGAGGTAACTTTCTCAAACAACCTCTCTTCATTTCTTTTCTTCTTCTACCATCTATTCACCTCCTTCCCCAATTAAAATCATAATAACACCAATAAAATTTATATAATATAATTTTAAATTTATAATATAAAATATTGTATCCACCCATTTTCTTATCTCCTCTTATTCAAAGAAACAAAACCATTGTCCAAATTGTGGCGGTTAACCATCTCCATGGATAATGATTTTTCATTTTCCATTACCGCCTTCAAGGCTTGTCATAAAAGTGTTATTATTGTTAAATATTATTTTAATAAGTATATTATAACATATTTAATGTTCTGTAACTAATATATATACATAACATTAAATAAATTGAAACTATTTTTTGATGGTTGAAAAAACAGCCAAAATAAATTAAACATTTATCATTAACATTTTATCAAAACATTCATCCTCATGTTAGAATGAAAATGATACATGGGAAAAATTAAATTTATGGGAGTGCATGAATTCCATTTCATTTCAATTTTGGAGTTTTATTTACATTTTACAAGAATTTCCATAATTATACATAAGTGAACCGAGCATGAAACCATGAAACAATGAAAATAATGAAATATTATTAATGAACGGGTGGTTTGATGTTATAAAAGTATCATATAAAGTATTATAAATATTAATATGGTTATTTAATGAATTAATAACATTCTTCAAATCTTTATACAGAAGGTTAAATTACACAAAACTAAAGGGAATAATGAGGTAAGGGTTTCTCATCTCACTTTTACTTCTGCAAGATATACTCCTTATTCACCAATTATTTATTTTGTATGGTGTATATACTTCAATTTGATATATAATATCATGAGTCTAATTATATGAATGCTATTAAATGTCTCATTTGATAATTATTACTTTTAAATTCCATACTATTCGACTAATTACAAAGTGGTAAAGGATTTCTTAACTCAATTTTCATTCACTAGGTTAAATGTCTACTTCATTGATTATTCCATGTTGACATTATTTGTGGGGTGACAATTTATTATATTATGTAATATTTCAAAAATATATATATTTATTTACATCTAATACACATAATCTATTCATTTTATTAATTCTCACTTCAATGATAATAAATTTATAATGTAATTTATTTTAAAAATTATCTTTTTAATGTTTCCCTTAAAACTCTATTTTTAATCCATCTCCATGTTTTCTAAAAAATTATGTAAATGTATTTAATATTTTATTATGAATTTTTAAATTAATTTTCACTCATGTCTAAATTTTTACAAAATGGTTTGAAAGGATTGATTTTTCATTTTCTAAATGACTTTTTTTTTCTGAATTTTACAGAAAAAAATACGGAAGGAATGTTTTTTTAATTTATACAACATGAGAATAATTTCCCACTATCATAAATCCCTAATTATTTTTTTTCTCTATAATAATAGAATATTATTTTCAATAAATTTTTTTATAATTGTACTAATCTTTAAAAAAAATTATTTGGAAATGTAAATGCTATTTTTCATGAATTATATCAAGTGATCATTCAAAATTATTTTCCATCTAAGATAAAATTATTTGATGTTACTTATTATTTACTAGGTATATTATTCAAGTATATTATCCATATTATTTTTATGGTTGGTTTATGTTTATAATGGAATGATGTTTATGAAACTCATTTCTTTTCTATGAGTTAATTTATAATGAAATGTTTATGAAACTCATTTCTTTACATGAGTTAGGATATGATGAATGACTTATGTTCTTATGGAACACATATGTATGGTTTTCATTATATGATGTTGGTTAAATTATAACCAAGGATAATGGTTACCTTATAACCAAGGAAGGTGGTTGGATTATAACCAACAAAAATTGGGGCCTATATCTCTCTCCAATGAATTGGGTAATGATATATATCTCATGATATAGATAGGACTGAAATAAGAATTAAATTCAGTTTAGTAACACATGCCTAGAATGGGAAGTGGACGTAGTTCAGTAAGATAGAACCGGGATAGGGAGTAAACTCGGTTCAATAAGAAACTTTTTCCTCTATGATGGTCTTGGGAGTAAACCTTAACAACTGTGATGGTTTGGGTAGTGAACCTATTCCACTATGAGGAAAGGGATTCCACTAGGGATGGTGGTGTGTCCTACCCCGGAGGAGTATCCACCCATAGAGTACCCTTATTTTTTTGGTATTGAGCCTTGAATATTAAGGGATTGATTTTATATTCTTATGTGTACGCCACATTATATTTCTTATACCAATGTTATTATCTCATGGAACTTGTTCTTTTATGATTCATGTCTTATGAACTTATATGATTTATTTCATGACTTAATATTATGGTCGTTGATATGGAAGGTATAATTTTCAAATGTTATGCTTGTGTTTTTATTCCCATTATGCTTATGTTATGATTGATATATCCCTTTTTTAACCTAATTGAGAATCTAAGATCAGACTTTTCTTATGTTTCTTTTCCCTAGGATATGAAGATAAGTATTGTGTAAGATATCTCAAAAATGGTTCTACTTATGAAGGAATAAGTAGGAGATAATGTAGATATTTTATGAACCTTTTGTTTATGTTTCCAAGTATCTAAAGACACTAATACAATATTATTATAGATTGGTTTTTTATGTTATGTAATTAATATTCATATATTTATATGTAATATAAATGTATGAAAAAAATTGTTCATTATAGTTTGTATCAGAGAAATGTTTAGTTATCCTTTAGAAACTAGGATGATAAATCCATGACTAAGATCCCTAAGTATAATTCTAATTATAGGTTATAGTCCTAAAATTTTGGTAACAATCATTAATAACCTAGGATAAAACCAAAGGTGAAATATAATGAATTTTATAAGCAATATCTCTTGATTATGTGATTTACCACTATGATTAGTGTTACTCACACTATGCTTTTTGGGTTTTAGATAATGGTTAAAATAAAAAGGATTCATGTTAATAGTGAATGTGATAGATGATGAAGTGTTCTTATTTTTGAGAAACTAAATGTAATGGGATTCATAATTTGAAAACTTATTATTTCTAATTATAAATATCATAATATGATCAATAATATCAACATTGGTGAGTTTCTTGACCCCTCAAATAAGAGAATGATGGATTTTCATGGTGACCACAAATTAAATAAAGATTAATTTTTCATTATGTAATTAATGTTGGAAGATACATCAAGGAGAATGTTTAAAATCAATTTGAACTTGATTTGGGTGTGGAAAATAAGGACACAAATAAATTAATTGTAAGGAAACGTTAAAGTTTCAGTTAACGTAATGGATGATTTGGGATTTGAATTTTTAAAAATGGATTCCATATTTTGGATAAAAAGTTAAAAATTGGTTTATAAGGTCATTTTCATTTTTAGTCATAAAAGATTTCTCATGGAAAAAAATTACTACAATATATGCGAAATAATGTTACAGATTAAAGTTAAAAGGTAAAAGACTAAAATACCTAAAAAATAAAACATTAAATGGATGGTTGATGTGTTTATAGACCTCAGAAAGTAATTAAAACTTTAATTATAGTAAAAATTATTTGGAATTAATTCCACACTAAAGTTATTGGATTTATATATTATATAATCACTATTTAATCACTTAACCCCCCCCCCCCCAACTCAAGTATAAATACAACTCCTCACCACCCCCTTTCTCCACACAAACCTTGAATAAATTAATGAATATAAAAAACATATCATTTCTACTATAACCACATCCAATTTCTTTTTTCCCACCCAAATACTAATTCCATGTTTCTTAAGGGGTCCTTCAAGGTGGTGATATTCAATAGCTAACTTTCATTAAAAACCTCTCTTAATTTCTTTTCTTATGCTTACTTCTCTTCACCTTCTTCACCCGTCAATTCATAATAAATACAGTATCATTTATATACTATAATTTTATATTTTTAATGTAAAATATTCTATCCACCTTTTTCTTATCTCCTATTATTCAAAGAAACGAAACCATTTTCCAAATTATAGGCATTAACCGTCTCCATGGATAACAATTTTTCATTTTCCATTGTCACCTTAAAGTCTGGCCATAAAAGTTTTACTTTGGTTAAATTATATTTTAATGCAATATTATAACCTATTTCGTATTATAGAACTAATATATAGATATAATATTAAATAAAACAAAACTAGTTCATGATGGTTGGAAAAAACCGCCAAAATAAACTAAACATGTATTATTAACATTTTATCAAATGATTCATCCTCATTTCATAAAGAAAAAATATATATGGGACACATTAAACTTATATAAGTGAATTAATACCATTTAATTTCACTTCTATAGTGTAATTTCCATTTTAAAAAAAATCCATAATTATACACAACTAAACCGATAATGAAACCAAGTAACGAACGCACCCAAAACAATGAAAATAATGAAATATTATTAATAAATGGGATGTATGCTGTTATAAAGGGATCACATAAGGTTTTATAAATATGAATATGGTTTTTTAATGAATTAATATCATTATTTCAACATTTATCCATGATGTTAATGTATGAAAAACTAAAGCTAAGGATGAGGTAAGGGAGTATTGTCTCATTTTTAATTCTGTGAGGTATATGCCTTATTCACCACTTATTTCTTGTGTGTGGGTTATATACTACACTTTGATATATAATATCATCACTCTCATTATCTTATTTTTATTAAATGTTTCATTTGATAACTATTACATTAATGGGGCATATGATTCAACTGATTATATAGTGGTAAAGGATTTCTTAACTCAATTTCAATTCACTGGTTAAACTTCAACTTCATTGATTATGCCATGTTAATATTATGTGTCCGATGAATTTTAATTATCTTATGTTTTATTTAAACTTTTTTATGTGTATTTACATCTTATATACATAATATATTCATTTGATTAATGCTTACATCAATGATATGGTATTTATAAGGGACTTTCTTTTAAAAGTTATGTTTTTAAAGTTTCCTTTAAAACTCTCCTTTTCTTCCATGCCTAAGTTTTATAAAATTGTTTCCAAAAATGTTTTTATTGTTATCTTATTATCTTTTAACGTCATTTTTAATCATGTTTTACTTTTTACAAATCATTTTTAAAGGATTCTTTTTTTCATTTTCAAAAAATGTTTTTTGTGACATTTCTGACAAAAATGTGGAAGGAATGTTTTTTAAAACATATACATTATGAGAGTAATTTCCTTCCATCATGACGCCTTAATGATTTTATGTTTACATTACAATATTACTAGATTATTTTAAAATAAATTTTTTTTTTAAAATTGAATGGATCATTAAAAAAATGATTTGAAAATGGAAATTTTATTTTTCAATAATTATTTCAATTAATATTTCAAAATTATTTTCCATCTAAGATAAAAATTATTTAATGTTACATATGCTTTACTAGACATATTATTCAAAGATACATTATTATTTTTATGGTTGGTTTATTTTTATGATGGCATGATTTTTATGAAAAAAATTGTGTTTCCATTAATTATGTTGTGATCAAATGTTTATGAAACTCATTTCTTTACATGGGTTCTGATATGATGAATGACTTATGTTCTTGTGGCACACAGATGTATGGTTTTCATTTTGTGATTGTGTTTAGATTATAACCAAGTATGGTGGATACATTATAACCAAGTATGGTGGTTTTGTTATACCAATGATGGGTGGGACCTATATATCCCTCTAATTCATTGGGTAATGATTTATATCTCATGGGATATACATGACTAAAATGGGAATTGAACTTGGTTCAGTAAGATAAGACAAAAATAGGAAGTGAAATTTGTTAAGTAAGATAGGACTTGAATGGGGGTGAACTCAGTTTAGTAAGGTACTTTTTTCAATATGATATTCTTAGGAGTGAGCCCATTACACTATGAGGAAAGGGATGATAATGGGGGAGGTGGTGCGTTCCATCCAAGAGGTGTATCCTCACTTTGTGTTCCCTTATATCTTTTGGCAATGATCCTTTTCAACTAAGGGAATGATTTTCTATGCTTATGTGTATGAAACATTCTATGTCTTATGCCAATGTTTTTCTCTCATGGATCATGTTCTTTTATGATTCATGTCTTATGAACTTATATGATTTATTTCATGACTCAATATTATGATATTTGATTTGCATGGTACAATATTCCAATGTTATGATCGTGTTATTATTAATTTATGCTTATGTTATGATTGATATCTCCATTGCTTACCCTTACTGGTCATTCAAACTCTCCCTTTTCTTATGTTTATTTTCCCCAGAATATGAATAATGTTATTAAGTATGATATGTCAAAAAGGGTTCTAGTTATGAATTAATTAGAAGGAGATGATGTAGATATTTTATGAACCATCTATTTATGTTTCCAAGTTTCCAAAGACACTAAACTCATACATTTATGGTGTGGTTTTATTATGTTATATAATGAATATTTATCTACTTAGATGTAATATATATGTATTAAAATATTGGTTCATTATAGGTGTATTCTCTACACTATATTCCTTAAATCGTTGCTACTAGTTGGCAGCCTTTGGCATACAAGGAGGCGCACCTAAGGTCTAGAAGTGACCTTACTTTATCACTCTAGGGTGTACTGGGTTGAGGAAATTACAATGGTGGTTTCCTAAATGAAAAATATGTAAAACTAATGGTTAAACCAATACCAAAGTAGGTAAATGGGTGGTTATCCATATCCTAAAAAGTAATGAATGTCTTGGTAGGTAGACTTGAAATTTAATTTCTATGATTATGGATATACCACATTTTTCATGACACTCTTTATGACATGAACTTATGATTATGATATGATCTCATGGATCATGATCTCTAATTCATTTATGATTCAAGTCTTGTGAACTTGAAAATCCATATTCCATGATTATGATCTATGAATTTCTGGGTAAATTTGTCAAATGTTAAGAGCATGATCTCATATCCTTATGCTCATGATATGATTACATGTTATCATTTATTGATATATACCTTGTTTACACTTTATAATCATCTAAGATCACCCTTTATTGTGTTTAATTTTTTCTAGGATATAAAGAATGGTTTTAAGTATACTATACCTAATCATGGTTCTAAGTGTGAAGAAATTAATGGTAAATATTATAAATCTTTAAGGTAACATTTATTTATGTATCCAAGTTTCCAAAAACACTAAAACATTATGGTTCTAGGGAATGTGTTATTATGAGATATATATAAATATATATATATATATATATAATTAATTTAAAATGATGTAATATTTATATATGTAATGTTTGGTTTGCCTCAGTTGGTATTAGAGTAGGGTTTAGTTATTTTTGGAAACTATAATGACAAAACTTTAGAGAGAAACCTTAATAAATCCTATATATAGGATAAATTCTTAAGTTATGATAAATAAAGGACTGTGGTTTTCCAAAAAATTACATCCATATATAGATATTATAAATTAGATGCGACTATGTCATAAATACACCTATTATTAAAAACATAAAATGGGTTTTATTGGGTATTAACTCAATAATTACCGGTGTATGATGAGTGGGACGAATACTGTAAACTTGGATAGATATTCCTAAGGGATAGTCTTAAGTTAATTCACATTATATTTATAAACCATTAAGAAGGATTTTAATATATGATGACCATGGATAACCTAGGTTTAACACAGAGTGTCATAGATGGAATGAAAAGTTCCACGATTTAGATATCCTATGAATTATTTTCATGATAATATAATTTCTCAGTCTGATTATTGTTGTCCACATTATGCATTTTGGTTTTATTCAATGGCACAGATAGGGAGGAAACAAGGTATCAATGGGTGTAAAGGAAACTCTGATGGTTGTTTAAATTATAAATTAAGGATAAAAGTTGTAGTGACATATATCTTGGTTATTCTAGACCATCTATCTTGATTTATGATTAACAACCAGAACCTATGTGAGTTTCCTGACACACCTAATAAGAGAAAATTTGATTTTAAAGAAATTTCATGTGATAAAGACCATTGTTTGAAGAGGATTCAATTACCTTCATGTTTGAAATGTGAAAATAATCTCTAACACCCTAATATTTTATGAAACATTTTTTTTGAATAAATTTAATTTATTCAATAGTTTAAATTTCATAGAACACCATGCTTAAATGAACTCTGAAAAATTATTATTTTAACATGAATGTTATAAACTAGATGTTAAATTGGTTGGTGTGAATAGAATTAACTATAATATGAAATATATATGAATTTAATGTTCAATACAAATTTATTTATACTTAGCTAATAAACACATAATTTTTAGTAAATTCTTTTTATTCTTAAAATATATTTTTTATTCAAAAATATATCTTTTCTATGAGAAAATAAATATAATTAATTTTTGTTACTTTTAAAAAAATTACTTAATAAAATGCACATCATTTTTAGATTCATTAGGGAAAAATTATATTAGGATGGATTTTTGAGAATTTTCTGAAAAGATTAATTTTTCACTAAATAGTAAAAAAATAAATATTTTTATTAAACTCTCATTTTATTTATATTTAAAATCCATTTTTTGATTTTAAACTATTATCAAAGTAACTTAAGAACTTTTTAGTTAGATATAATCAAATTAATTAAATTTAAAATGTAGTGTCTCTTTTTCCATGTAATACTTTAGAATATTTCTAAAAATATTTTTGGAGCCAGGAATTGAGATGACATGAGATTCCTTATCCCGATGTCCATGGAATTAATTCTTGAAATAGATTAAATATATTAAATATTACACACATGAATGTTTCCAAAAAAGTGGAATAAATCTAAAACGGAGGCCTGGATGAGAAATATGAGGTCACCATTTAGTTTAGAGAATGGGTTTTACCCTAGGCATGACATAATCTTTTTCATCGCGGTCTGTTTGTGAACTGGTCATCATAAGCATAAACAAATAAAATTAATTAAATAAATAATTTTTTTTATTTTTTTTTTGATGTAGTGAAAAAATTCCTATTTAAATATATCGATATGGAGTTTTTATCAGGGTTTGGAACAAAACCTTGGAGACTTAAAGATCATTTGGAGGAGATAATTCTTGGAGAAAGACGACATATCAAGATCTGATCAACGATCATGCATCAATGGAGTTCGTGGATCTCACCAATGGAAAAATTGAAAGACTATTATTCACCAGGGATCAACCCAAACTCTAGGTAAGATGTTTGTTTTAATTGGATATATCCCCATTTATGATTTCAATAATGAACGTGAATCAATAAACCTATATATTGATTCATGGATCTATCGTTTTGTGGGATGGGATATCTGTGGGGATATTTTTGTGGGAATTTATTTATGTTTGTTTGTTTATATCTTCATTAATAATTTTAATGAAAACATATCAATTCTAACATAAACATTAGTCAAGGTTCATTCCTCATGGTTGTGACTATTCTTTTCTTCCCCATTTCCCTATTCTTCTTGGGAAATTTCCTTTAGCCCACAGTTCATCATATTCTGGAAAATTAAATGTTGTGCACCAATTTCTTAGCATAGTGGTTTCAAATCATAAATCTAGGATTAACATGACATAGTTATCATGAAATTATGTAAGTGATAGTGGTTTGGATGGTTTTGAATACCCAATTTCAAGATATTTGATGGGTGATGGAGGACGATGCATACAGATGATTTCAGAGTGGTTTTGGAGGCCAAAATCTATTGATTGATGGTGAAAAGGTTTGTTATAAGTGGATCCATGATTCTCATTAAGATTTCGGATATAATATTAGGTGTCGATTGAGTGAGAATACATGGGAGTAAGAACTTGGTTTTTGGATAACTATGAATAACACGGTGTGTACTACAGAGCTACACACTATGTAGGACCCTCTCAGCAGCGACTAGGATTTGAGGATGAATTTAAGGATCAAATAGTGTTTGACCCCTATCACTTGGTTTTTGATCCTTTCTTGTTGGCTCAACATGTACCTCAGAGGGTACATAGACACGACGAAGAGTACATGACCATAGTCATGCCTTGTACACCCACAAACACACGTCTTGGCCAGATGTACATGGGCTTAGCCATGTACTTAGACATGGGTAGAAGTACATGGGAATCATAATTCCTATACTTTTACATGGGAATGGGAAATATGGCATGCTGAGTTTAAGAATTACTTCTACACATAATTTAACCTTGGAACATTATGTGTATTGATGAAAAAATATAAGCTGTGTGAGTGCGATACATGGGTAGTACCATGCTCAGTAAGACACATTGTTTTCCCTCGGGGTAATGCCATGTACTCCTTTGAAGACAGGTTGGATTCCTCATTCTTATTATCTCATCTTCATTGAGATATTGTGTGTGATTCTCTAGAATAGTATCAGTTTAATGTGTTCACTTTGTCTATTCCTATGAGGGTTCGGTATGGTATCATGTTCCCATCATAGATGGTGATCCCACTACACCTTCCAAGGATTAGTGTAGTGTAGGTGAGTTCCCTTATTCTAGAGTGAGTTTTCTCATACTAATTTGATGATTGACTCTGCAATTTAGAGCATGTATCCCTCTGAGAGGCCCGGGGTGATCTTCATTTCCATTCATGTTACCTTAGATGGTTTTCTTGGAAATTGTGTGAATAATATTTACATGGGAACATATCCCCTATCTTGTAGGATGTTTCTTGTAGGGTTTTGTTTCCCCCAGTGATCCCTGGGTGTTTACCCCTATCTTTGAATAGAAAAAAGATCATTCTGATGAGGTGTGGTATGATTGATTGTGTATCTCAGATAAACCCTTTTAGTTTGCCTCTATTTCTATAACAAACGAGTGTAACCTTTAGGATGAGTGTTGTTAGTGGAACTATAGCCTGTGGAGTGTGTTCTCCCAAAAAAGAATTATGTGGATCCTTAAATAAAGAATCCATGGATGGATTTATGGTTGTGTTCTTACCTAGAGACTATGTGTTTATGTTGAGTATATCAGAATATTTTTGTTATATGTTTTGTACTCATATAACTTTGTAGAGTTGATTGTTACTCCTGGTGCTTTGTGTTTAGTGATTTCAGGGGTTTCTAATGAGTATTGTTATTCTCACCCCTTCATGGTCTTTGTCCACACGTGTAATGTCTTTTTCAGATGACAAACCTTTTTACGGAGTCCTTGGTGGACTAAGAGTAAGTGGAGATAGTTTTTTCTAGACAGACCAAGGTGTATACCGATGTTTCTTTTCATAGTAGCCCCTTCTTTTGAGTAGGCTAAACTTTACTTTCTAGTTTTATTTGGGTTGTATTTGGACCCGTTTTTACACTTCCAATGATTTTTCATACTTTGGTTGTGGTATTATAGATGCATGCAATCATTGTTTTCAGTTTTGTTTACATTTAAATATTTTATGGGCTTGTAGATGTCTGTGTACATAAAATAACTAAAGGATAATTCCTCCCATGTGTGTGATATTCCTTCATGTCACTGGTCTCTAACCCCTATCCTATTCAAGGTAGGCTTCAGTTAGTTGAGTCTTAGGCCTCATAGGTTTGGGTCATGACAGAATGGTATTAGAATGATACCTAGACTAAAGTGTTATGACATTGCCTAGATTTTAGTTTGGAGTTTTTTTTAGATGTTATGTTTGGTTTATGAACTAAAGAAAAAATGTTAATGTGTTTCGAGTATGGATCTCATGCCAGGGTTCCCAGTGTTTGTGTGGTAGCTAATGGATCCATTAACTGGGACCTTGATAACCTACTTTTTGTATCAATATGTACAGAAATTGGTTAAAGGGAAAACATTACTAAATGCATCATATAGGAATGGGTTTTAGTTTCCAAGTCCTTATCGAGTCAGCTCTCCAGATATACTCATTTACTATGGTACATATTCATAATCTTCAAGATTCCTCTATGATGACAACCGACTAGGATTCTGAGACAGTGCCATGGTGATGACTAGATGAGTAGTGAGGTTTCAGTTCATGGACCCACACATGAGTTCTTCTCTATTTGGGCATTGAGAAGTGTTACCACCTGTTGAGAAACACGTGGATCCTTCTGTGGATTAGGAAATGATCATCTTCATGATGAGGAGTTGATATCTCCAATAGGATAGGACAATTGTACGCACAATCATATAATGTTATACTATTTCTATCGATGGTTATCACTATGGTTCCTCAATGAAACAGTCCCCTAGGATGTAGAGTTTGGACTCGAGGTAGTGGTCTGGGTTTCCGGTATAGGCGGACCCCGACCAATCGAATGGTTGCACTTGCAACCCATTTTCTCCATAGAGTAGAATTTGGATCAGTTAGTACCATTAGATGAAAAATCTATGTGGATTGTGTATCGTGAGTTCCATAGTTGGAGATCACCCATTTTACATGGGGGGATAGACCCCCTTCTCGAATGGGAGATGATTGGCATGAACATGTGGTGTGGATGTCCTATATAGATGAGACCCCTCTCTGATGGTGCTAAAGGTGGTGAGACTTCTCCATGGTGATGTAGGGCATTGGTAAACCCCTATTTTAGTGATTTTTACTATGACTTTTTATATACAAGGAATATGTAAAATCCCCCCCCCCCCACTAAGACGTTCTCTTGAGACATGATCCAAACTATGCGGGAGAATCAGTTCCACCCAAAGTGAATAGTTTCGACATGTGGTGGACAAGTTTCTCTAACTTGTGTGTTAGAGGTTTCTAGTTATTCTATGGTTTCAGAGAAATCCCTATTGGTGTTAAATAGGTGGGATATGGAATGAATGAGTTCCAAGAGGTGGGAGATTGTGGAGGATCTATTACAGTTTGAGGTAATATTGGTGTCTTCACTACCCCTATTTTAGTTTTCATATGGTTTTATGAGCCATGTTTCCATCATTGTATCCCATGTTTGAGACCTACTGATACCAGTGGATCCCTTGTTTCTCAACCCTTGTGTTGAGGATCATGCGGAGAGGATCAGTGATTTCACACTTCCATCGGTGGTGTGACCTGACTCTGAGGGGAGAGAGAGATCCTCGTATGGAAAACATTCTATAGATTCAGTGGGACCCTATGATGTTTTCCTTAGTATGGAATGGTTTCATACAATCCATGATCAAAATATTACTACCTGGGGTGTATTAGTGCTTCTAATTTGATGGGATGGATTTTTCCTCATTTGATAAAGAGTTATCCCCATACCTGGTAGGATAAGATCATTCTCAAGAGGTTATAGTCACTTCCATCTCAGTTGGATGGTTTTACCCTTGGAGTAGTAGATTTTATGATCTTTGAATTCCTATGATGGTCGAGGAATATGATTTCATACTTCTTGAGGATATGTCAGGTTAACCTCACCATTAAGAGTATTTTTCTGCATGTACCTTCCCCATAGATGACCCAAAATCTATGAAATTATATTATATTCCCCCGTTTATCTATAAGAGATTAAGGTACAATCTGGATTTTATAATGAAATTGGTCTTCATAAGGCCTATTGTGTTTTTCATGGGTATCCTTGTATTGTTTTCTTGAGAGGTGGATGATTTCACGAAGATGGATGTAGACTGGTGTCACGTCGACCAGGTGACATGAGGGAAAGTATCTACTCCTGTAAATTCATAACCCCTTTGCCTAGTGGATGGAGGCAAGTGGATCTTGGAATTGGCCTCAAGACAGGTTATCACCAGCTCGAGTTGGGGAGCAGGATATTCTAAAAGTAGCTTTCAGAAGATACTATGGTTAATTTGAGTTAGTGGTGATACCCTTTGGAGAGTTGTATGCCACAATGAATTGAGAGACTTATATACTATATCCTTAAACATTCTTGGATCAGTTCATGGTAGTCTCCCTTGGTGACATCTATGTGTCCTCTATGTCATATTTGGAGCACACTAGACACAATAAGATGGTTCTTGACATGCACTGGGAGTTATAGTCACATGGAATCTCTCATGGATCCACTTCTAGATTCAAAGATCCAATTCTTGGGATATGTATTCTCATATATGGGAGTGATAGTTCACCCTTCAGATTTTGAGGTAGAGTGATCTTAGGGGACACCTAGGCCATTGTCATGGAATTAGAAGCTCACAGTGATGTTTTTCATCTGTTTTTGTCTTCCAAGGTGACATAACTTTTTGAATATTTTTCATTTACTCTTTTGGGGTCAGGATAGTGTAGTGTAACTCTATTAAATGGTTGTTACCCTTCTTATCTTTGGAGATTTATGGAGGAACGACTTGGGAATATCGATTGGGAGATATTTCTTGATTAGGTATCCACTGGATACATTCTTGATGAAAATACTTTGAAGGATAAAATCAAATCATCCTTTTTACAAGGATGGATGGTGATTCTGGTAAATATCTGAGAAGAGGGTATAATAAGGTAGTTTTACCTTATAAGTAAATCTACTATAAGTGAGGATGTACCAGGATCTCTTGTAATTAGTGGGGCATCCAAGGGAGTTGCAATGAGTTTCTATGTTAAACTCTTTTCTTTTCAATTTTCTGTAGGTGATGATTGACAGATATTTATAGGGAGTTGGGACACTTTTTTATGAATGAGGTAGTTTGTATTTGTTTAATTACCTAAATATTGTTTCAAGCTGTTATGATTACTTCATAGCATGATTAGGGAGAGGATGTGGGAATCCATTGGGTACTCAATTGTAGTTGGACATAGTGTTTTACCCCATCCAGTTGGACCGGTAGGATGGGTCTTTCAGGTTATGGTCAACATGATTTGGGTTTTCATATTGGTTTTGAGCCAAAGTTGTGAGGGTCATCTTCCATCAGTGGGTTTTTTATGTTGTGGATATTACCACTCCACCATTGGAGTATAAACTTTTTGAGGCCATGTTTGAGGGACCTTACAGGGCACTGTTATACTGGTCGAAGCCTATGTTTAATAAATATTGGGTCAAGTTTTGGTGTTAATGACCATTATAAAGGGTGTAGTTGATCCATAAGAGGATGATGACTGCCCAAAAAATGTTAGGAGTCCTCAATGGATTGATGATGTGGACCTTTGGAGTTCAAGAGCTATAGAGTCTTAGCCGGGGTAGTGGTATATCTCTAGGAATATTAGGCCCTTTCTTTTCCTTTTGATGTATTGGGTTAGTGAGGTGTTGTACCACTTAACCGTAAGGACACGGTACTTTTGGGTTTCTTGGTGTTCTCTACATATCATGACCATGGAGGTATGTGCATGACTCTTTGTGCGGTACTGACCTGGGTGAGCTGGGCCATAGGAGTGGAGTTTTATTTTTAAAGATCCTGTAACATTGAGAATTAGTTGGGGAAATACCCTTTTTGAGTGAGTTTTTTCCTTGGCTATGTGTCTGTTGACAGCATAGGGAACTATTAGAACATATCATGGGAGTGGGAGACCCATTTGAGAGTTTATTTTCCTTATATTTTACTTAGTTGTGCCTTTTATGGATGAAAATATTTGAAATAGGGAATAATGTAGTGTCCCAGTTTTTGTTGTGTAAGACCTTGGAATATTTTTATGAATATTTCTAAATCCAGGTGATGATAATGTGTTAGATTCCTATGTTTAGTGTGCCAAAAAAAATTTGAATTTTTTATATATATTAAATATCTTGTTCATGCAGTTTTCCTGAAAAAGTAGAATAACTCTTAAATAGTGGCCCATTTCAAAAATTTGAGGTCACTACTGAGTTTGGAGCATGGGTTTTACCTTATGTGTGACATAATATTTTTGGGCATGGGTCGTTTATGACAAATTCATCATGGGAATAAATGAATAAAATTAATTAATTAATTAAATTGTTTTATTTATTTTTGATGAAATGAATAAATTATTCTATAAATATACAACTATAGAGTTTTATAGGGTTTTCTGCTAAGCCTTGGAAACCTAGGAGCCACTAGAGTAGAGACATCTGGTCAAAAGACGACGGATCGATAATAGATCAAGGATTTTGCATCAACTGAGTTCATGGATCTCACAAACAATGGAAACACAAGACGATTCCTCCCCAAAAATATATCCAAAATCCATGTAGGACATTTATTTTATTTTCTTTATCCTCATTTATGATTTCTATAATTAACGTGAATCAATTGACCAATGGACATATTTTCAGATCGGTCATTTGGAGAGAAGGGATATTTGTGAGAATCTTTTTGGGGGAATTGCTTCATGTTTTTTGTTTGCATCTTCACTCATTATTCTAAAATAATTGGATTGGGTCCAACATGAACATTGGTAAATGTTCATTCCTTGTGGTAGTTATTATGCTTTTATTCACCATTTCCCTCTTCATTGTTGGAAATTTCATTTCACCCATGGTTTGACATATAATGTAAAATCTAATGTTGCACACATGTTTCATAGCACAATGGTTTGAAACCGTAGATCTGGGCTCAGTGTGATGCGGTGAGCATTCGATGAATGAAGTGGTAGATGATCAGATGATTTTGGATACCAGATTTCATGATATTTAATGTGTGATGGAGGACAACACATGCAAATTTTTTCTAATTGCTTTTGGTAGCTGGAATGTAGTGATTGATGGAGGAAATGTTCAGCTAGAGTACATCCATGATTCCCAATGAGATTGGGGCTGGAATCCAAGGTGATAGTGGAATGAGAATACATGGGAGGAATAACTCAGTTTTTTGGAAAATTTTGAACAACATGGCATGTACTATGGAGCTACACGCCATGTGGGGCCCTCTCAGTGGTGACTAGGGTTTTAGTATGAAGTTAAGGATCACACAGTGTGTGGCCCCTATCACATGGCCCTTACCCCTTCATGTTTGGAGCAGTATGGACCTAAGAGGGTTTACAGACATGGAAAAGAGTACATGGAAAAGGGATTCCATGTACTCCCACACAGACA
Source organism: Viscum album (assembly GCA_963277665.1). NCBI lineage: Eukaryota > Viridiplantae > Streptophyta > Magnoliopsida > Santalales > Viscaceae > Viscum > Viscum album. Next base: position 926,858,418 of record OY728132.1, read on the forward strand.
CAACCTGGAAAGATGTACATGGTCTTATCCAAGTACATGGACATGGGTAGAAGTACACGTGCATCATCATGTTGTGTACTTTTACAATGGCATGGGCAAGATGGAACATCGGGTGTTGGGATGACTCCTACATGTCATATACCATTGGTAAACAATATGAATTTTTAAAATTTACATGTCGTGTGAGTGAGAGATAACTTTTATACCAAGATTAGTGATGCACACAGTGTACCCCCATGGAAATGTCATGTACTTGTTTGAGGACAGGTTGGATTCCTCATTCTTCTTAGCTCATCTTCATTCAGAGATTGTGTGAGCTTCCATGGACCAGTATCGGTTGAGTGCGTTTCCTTGGCCTATTCCTATGAGGTTTTGGTGTGGCATCACTTTCCCTTCATAGAGGGTGATTCCACTATATTTTCCAATGATTAGTGTAGTGTGGGTGAGTTCCCTTATTCAATAGTGAGTTTTCTTGGACTGTTTCGACTAGTAACTTAGTGTATTGGAGCAATTATCCCTCTAAGAGTCCTTGATAGATCCTCATTTACCTTTGTGCTACCTTATATGGGGTTTTTGTAGTTGGCATGAACAATATTTTTCACGAGAATTGATCCTCTATCAAGGAGGATGTTTCCAATAAGGTTTGGTGTCCCCTAGTGATCCCTGAGAATTGAACCCCTATATGTGTATCGAGATCTGATCTTTTCTATGAGGTGTAGTCCAAATGAGTGTGTATCTCATATGAACCCTCTCATTTTTACTCTATTTCTAGACATTATGAGTGTGACCTCTTGGATGAGTGTCATCAGTGGAAGTATAGCTCATGGAGTGTGTTATCCTGGATGATCATTATGTAGAACCTTTGAGGAGGAATCCTAGAATGGGTTTATATTTTGATCTTACCTTGAGATTGTGTGTTTGTGTTGAGTATATCATGATATTTTTGTTATCTGCATTATAGAAATATACTTATGTGGAGATGATTTTTACTCATGATTCTTTGTGTTTGGTGGTTTTAAGGTGTCCTACAAGGTATTTTTATACTCACCTCTGCATGGGCTCGGTCCGCATGTGTCATGTTTTATATAGATGATGGACCATTTTGCGGAGTCCTTGGTAGACTAAGAGAATATTAGGGTAGAAAGACTAAGGTGTATACCAGTGTTTCTTTTGAAAGCAGAACCATCCTTCTGAGTAGGTTGAAATTCACCTTCCAGTTTGGGTTGGGCTTGTATTTGGACCTTTTTATGATTTATAGTACTTTTTTTGTTCTATTTTTGTTGTATTATAGATGTATAAATTAATTTTTCAATTTTTTTACATTTCATCATTGTGTGGGCATGGAGATGTGTGTGTGTGTGTGTGTGTGTATAGGTACTTAAGGATAATGCCTCCCATGTGTGTGATATGCCTTCTTGGCACTGGTTGTAATCCCTTATCCAATTAGAGGTGTTCATGGGGTAGTTTCATCTAAGACCCATCGGGTCAGTTCATGACATAAAAAATATTTATACCTTATTTTTTATAAGTTCGTTTTTGGGTTTAAAAACACATTTTTTCAAAAAAAAAACAATATGTTTTTCATTATGTTTTGATGGTTTAATTTTAAAGGTAATTTTAAAACTTTTGTATTTTAAATTTTTTAAAATAGATTTAATATTTAGAATCGAGGGGTCCAAATTAGGTTATATGGTAATTTTCATTTTTAGCTATAAAAATTTTACCACGGTAAAAAAATTATTTACCACAATATAGGTAAAATAATGTTGTCGGTTAAAGATAAAAGGTAAAATCTTAAAATATCTAAAAAATAAAGTATTAAATGAGTGGTTGATGTGTTTCTTGACCTTAAAAATCCTTTAAAACATTAATTTTAAACCAAAATTTTTGTAATTAATGCCACTGGAATGTAGTTGGATTTAAATATAAAATAATCATCATTTAATCACTTAAAACCACCCCTCCTCAAGTATAAATACAATTCTTCACCTGACCCTTTCTCCTCAAAAGCCTTGAAGATCTTAAAATATCTTACAATCCATATATTCACCACTCTCCCTACATTAAAGTTCTTCTATTATCACCCAAATACCAATTCCAGGTTCCTTAAGGGGTCCTTCAAGGAGGTTATATACAAGAGGTAACTTTCTCAAACAACCTCTCATGATTTCATTTCTTCTTCTACGTTCACTTCACCTCCTTTATCTATAAATTCATTATAACTATAGTATCATATATATAATATAATTTTATATTTAAAATATTATATTTTATATCCATCTTTTTTCTTATATCTTCTTATTCGAAGAAATGAAACCATTATCCAAATTATGGCGATTAAATGTCTCCATAAATAATGATTTTGTTCATTTTAGTGTTACCACCTTCAAAACTAGTCATAAAACAATTATTATAGTTAAATAATATTTTAATAGGTATATTATAACCTATTTAATGTTCTAGAACTAATATATATACATAATATTATGTTAAATGAAACTAGTTTGTGATGGTTGGAAAAACAACCAAAATAAACTAAACATTTATCATTAACATTTTGTCAAATGAATCATCCTTATAATAGAAATAAAAATTATATATAGGACCATTTAAACTTTTCGAATTATATTAATACCATTTCATTTAAATTCTACATTTTTATTTCATCTTTTTAAGAAAATCAATAATTATATACAAGGGAACTGACTACGAAACAATAAAATTAACACACTCAAAATAATGAAAATAATGAAATGTTATTAATGAATGGGTGGTATTATGTCATAAAAGTATCATATATATATATATTATGTTCTTGGGGGTAAAATTAAAATTAAACACACACACACACTCCTCACAAATAGGCCAGAAAGGCGGTCCATATCCCCCCTAAGGGGATATCCCATCTATCAAGCATTTTTATTCATTACATAGACCCTAGGCCCAGTGGTAATGAAGACTATTACATGTCTTATCGGCCCAGTGGACATGAAATCTCATTACATGGCCCATAGGCCCATATTTTTTACCCAAAGGCCCACCGGTGAATATTCATTCTACAGTACCCAGGCTGTTATAGTACTTACTACAGTGTTGATGCCGCTACAGTTTCGTCGCTACTACAGTTCTATAATGAATTAATAACATTCTTTAAAACATTATAAAATAAGTTAAATTATGAAAAACCAAAGGTAAGTGTGGGGTAAGGTTTTCTTGTCTCACTTTTACTTTTGTGATATATATTCCTTATTCCACATTTATTTCTTCTGTGTGGTGTATATACTACCCTTTCATATATAATATCATGAATTTCATTATATTAATATTATTCAATGTTTTGATTTGTAATTATTATTTTTATGGGGCATACAATTTGACTAATTACAAAGTGGTAAAGGATTTCTTAACTCAATTTCCATTCATTGGGCTAAACTTCTACTTCATTGAATATAACATGTTAAGAATATGTGTGGGATGAATTTTAATTATCTTATGTTTTTTTACACTTATTTTATTTGTATTTAAATATAATACACATGATCAATTAATTTTAATAATTATTATTTCAATGATATGATATTTATATGGCACTTTCTTTTAAACATGACCTTTTAAAAGTTACTCTTAAAACCCTTTTTTATTCCATGTTCATGTTTAATAAAATTGTTTCCGAAAATGTTTTATTATTCTATTATTATTTTTTAATGTTATTTTTACTCATGTTTTACTTTTTACAAAAAAAATTGAAAGGGTTATTTTTTTCATTTTCCAAATAATGATTTTTGTGACTTTTCCTATAAAAGTATAGAAGTACTGGTTTTTAAACTCATACAGCATGAATAACATTTATTTCTATCATGATTCCTTAATTATTTGATGTTCCCTTTATAATATTACAAGATAATTTTCAAATAAAGTATTTTCTTTTATAATTTTGAGGCTCTTTTAAAATAAATCATTAGAAACTTGAAATATTAATTTTCAAAAATTATTTCAAGTAATCTCTAAAAATTATTTCCCATACAAGATAACATTATTTGATGTTACATATTATTTATTAGGTATATTATTCAACTATACAATCCTTATTCTTTTTATGGTTGTTTTATGTTTATGATGGCATGATTTTTATTCTTTACCATGAGATATGTTGTGATGAAATATTTTTGAGACTCATTTCCTTACATGGGTTATGATATTATGAATGAATTATGTTATTGTGAAGAACATATGTATAGTTTCCATTATGTGATGTTGGTTATGTTATAACCAAGGATGGTGATTATTATAACCGAGGATGGTGGTTACATTATAATCAATGACAGGTGGGACCTATATCTCCCTCTAATGAATTAGGTAATGATTTATATGTCATGAGATAAAAAAGGACTAAAATGGAAAGTGAAATTGTTTCATTAATATTGTACTATAATGGGATGTAAACATGGTTCAGTATGATAATACTAGAAGGGGGAGAGAACTTAGTTCAGTAAGACAAGATTGGAATAGGGAGCGAACTTGGTTCAGTAATGGATTATGTCCTCGATGAGGGTATTGGGAGTAAACCCTAACTACTATTATGGTTTGGGGAGTGAACTTCTTCCACTATAAGTAATGGTAAGCCATTGGGGATGGTGGTGTGTCCCACCCAGGAGCTGTAGTCGACTATAGATTACCCTTATATGTTTTGTCAATGAGATTTGACTACAAAGGGAATGATTTTTTATGATTATGTATATGCAACATTCCATGTCTTATGCCAATTTTATTCTCTCACGGCTCATGTTCTTTTATGATTCATGTATTATACACTTTTATAGTTTATTCTAGGACTCAATATTGTAATCTTTGATATATAGGTTATAATTTTGAAATGTTATGCTCATATTCTTATTCCTTTATACTTATGTTTTGACTGATATCTCCCTTGTTTATCCTTACTAAACATATGATCTTAGTCGTTTCTTATATTTATTTTCCCCAGGATATGAAGGAAGTTATTGGGTGTGATATGTTAAAAAGGGTTCTAGTTATAAATTAATAAGTGGGACATAATGTAGATGTTTTATGAACTAGTTGTTTAGGTTTCTATGTTTCCTAATTCACTAAACTCATACTATTTGGGCATGGTTTTGTTATGTTGTGTTTTTAATATTCATCTATTTTGATGTGATATATGTGTATGAAGATAATGGGCCATTATAGTTGGTATCATAGTAAGGTTTATTTAATATTTAGAAACTACGATGAGGAAACCTAAAGTAAGATCCCTAAGGATAAGTCTAAGTATACGTTAATATCCTATAATTTTGGTAATTATCATGAATAACCTAGGATTAAACCTAAGGTGTCATATATTAAAATTTCATAATTAATTTCTCTTGATTATGTGGTTTACTATAATTATTATTATTTCTCACACTATTCTTTTTGGGTTTTAGACAATGTATGGAACCATGAGTATTCAGGTTAATGGTGAATGTGATGGACAATGGAATGATCTTACTCTTGAGAAACCAAATTTAATGAGAGTTAAAAGGTGAACCCTTGTTATTATTTTTAATCATAAATCTCATAATATGATCCATAATCTCAACTTTAGTGAGTTTATTGACCCATCTAATAAGATAAAGATGGATTTTTATGGTGACCATAGAGGAAAAAAGTTTAATTTTCCTCATGTAAAGAATGTGGGAAGAGGCATCAAGGAGAAATTTTTCAATGGAACTAAAATATTATTTATGTGTGGAAAATAAGGAAACAATTCAAGTAATTACAAAGAAAAATTGAAAGGTTCAGTTAATGGAATAGGCATAAATAATGGTATCCCTAAGGCATCATTAATAGTTAAATGTTTTAAATGTGGAATGTATGGGAGTTATGAAAATTGATTCCCTAGGTAAAATCTCATGAAGAGAATCGCAAAGGTTATATGAGTAATGGTTATATTGATGATAATGAAGAGACTAAAAATGGCATATGATATGGAAGAAGTGTTAAGGAATAAAATGACTAAGATCGGCTAATGGTTTAAGAAGTAAGTGAAATGATTGAGTGTTTATATATTGGAATTAAAAAATAATGTTGTAAAAGTACACTTATGGTATTTTGGAATAATGAAACATTTAATGATTTTTTCCACTGTATTATTTTCTTAAGTATTTAAAAGTATATGTTGAATTGTACTCGAAACCATTAAAATTGATTGACGTGGTAGGTGATATTTTTTAGAACACATGATTAAGGGAAAGATAACCCCTAATATGTGAATGATGTTGGGATTATAATTAGATAAAGATATTTTTTGTTATGATAAAATAAATGGGATGGTATTAATGACCTTTTAACTAATTAGTAATATGATGAAAAGGTGGTTTATGGATTGATTTTATTGAATTTTTGGATTTATGGTATGAGTAAGGAGTTAATTTATGAATGCCTACATGTTGTCACAAATTTTTTATGGTAATTCAGGTTATTACCATGTTTTAAGAGAATACATGCTAAATATCTTCACATGTTTAGTGTCTGAAAATTAAGTGCTACATCAAGTTCTTTTGGGGGATTAATGATAAGTTATTTTTAAAAATTTAGGGACATTTTTCAAAAGTTTTGGATTTTAATATTTTGGAAGGCTCATAAGGGTAACCATTTATGAAATTGTTTACATTAAACAATGTAATAGGTTTTAGATATTATTGTAATACATAACCATACGAAGATTTATGTGTATTGGATAACCTGTGGTAACCATTTTTTTGTGGTGATAACTAGAGATATAATGAATTACTTTTCATCCCCTTATGGATCTTATGATCCACTAGTTATTCAGGCATTACAATTTTAACTTGATTTCTTGGAAATTAAGTAGATTTTGATCAAGTCACAACCAAAGAGTTAGATTTTACTTATGATATAAAATCATGTAAGTATATATTTTCAAAGGATTTTGAAATAAAATTTTATCCTATTATTATAATTTATGATGATATCAATGACCTTTTCAGACCAATTTGGTCTATGGAATTGTGGTCATTAATCCTATCTTGACCATGTTCTCTCTCATTCTACATCGGAACTTCATAGTTAGAATTATTTTCTATATCTATATTTTCACTTACCACTAATTTTCACCTAATCGGATTCCTAGTTTTGTGGTGACCTTCACATTTTACTTTCCATCTTTTTTATAATAAGTTTTATTGACCCTTTTTAAGATTTGGGTTTCCCAAAAAGGAATTTTCAAATATCCAGCTTTTATTTTTGAGGTGAAATTTCAAATTATGAGGATGTAATTTCTTGAAATTATTTATCATATTGGGATAGTGTCTTATTGATTAGCGCTTACACCGAACCTCTCTCAAGTATATGATGTGTTCAATGTATATCTCCTGAGGAAGTACATACTAGGTCTTTCACAAGTACTAAACTCATAGGTCATACCAGTGGAGAAATATATATCTTATTAGGAACAAGTGGTAGATATTATAGATCTAATAGAGTAAGTTATAAGAAACAATACCAATGACATGGTCAATATTTTATGGCAAAACTTCTAACATGAGGAAGCTACGTAGGAACCTGAGTATCTGATGGGGTAAAGGTATCTTCATCTTCTTATATCTGAGTGTTGAATTTTGAGGGATAAATTATTTTTAATGGGGGTATAATGTATCAAACCCATGATTTTATGGTATGTATATTTTTGAATAAATTCAATTTCTTCGATAGTTTACCTTTCATGAAAAACTAATCTTAAAACAACTCCAAAATATTATTATTTTAAAAATATCATTATAAAATAGTCATTAAATTAGAAAGTGTGAATAGGATTAAATTTTTTATGAAATATATATGAATTTCATGCTCAATAAAAATTTATTTATTCTTAGTAAATAAACACAAAAAATTTAGTAAACTCATTTGTACTTCAAATATAAGTTTTATTTAAAAAGTGGTTTTTATTTCTTTCTATGATAAAATAAATATATAATTAATTTGTGAAGCTTTTAGAAAATTTATTAGGCAAAATTTACATCATTTTTGTATTCATCATGTCAAAATTATCTTAGGATTAATTCTTGATAATTTTCTGAAAGGTTTAATTTTCCAGTGAATAGTAAAGATATAATAAATTTTATAAAAATCTCATTTTATTTATATTTAAAATTCATTTTATGATTTTAAAATGATATAAAAGTAAAATAATAAATTCTTATTTATATATAATTTAGTTAATAACATTTAAACAATATTTATACCTTATTTTGGTAAATGTACATTTTTTGGACTTAAAAACACATTTTTCCAAAAAATTATTTTCCGTTGTGTTTTGATAGTTTAATTTTAATTGTAATTTTGAGAATTATGTATTTTTTTTAAACGGATTCCATATTTGGAATTAGGAGTTAAAAATTAGGTTATAATTTCATTTTCATTATTTGGTATAAAAAATTCACCATGGTAAAAAAAATTAATGCAATATAGGTAAAGTAATGTAGTGAGTTAAAGTTAAAAGGTAAAAGTATAAAATACCATAAAAATACAACATTAAATGGGTGGTTGATTTGTTTCTAGAACTTAAATATCCTTTAAAACATTAATTATCAACCAAAATAAATGGAATTAATCCCACCAATGTGTGTTTGGATTTAAATATAAAATAATCATTATTTAATCACTTAAAACCACCCCTCCTCGAGAATAAATACCAATCCTAACCATCACCATTCTCCAAAAAACCATAAATGTCTTAAAATCTCTTCCAAAACATCTCATACTCACTCTCTCAATATCCAATTTCTACTGGTCTTACCCAAATACCAATTACAATTTCCTTAAGGGGTCCTTCTGTGAGGTTATATTCCAGAGGTGTATTTCTTAAACAACCACTCTTAATTTCTTTTCTTCTTCTACTGTATCATCAACTAATTCATACACAAAATAATAATAACTCTAGTATCATGTATACACTTTAATTTTATATTTATAATTGAATATATTATATCCATCCCTTTTCTTATCTCCTCTCAGATTTTAATAGTTATATTATAACTTATTTCATGTTTTTTAACTAATATATAGACATAATATTAAGTAAAATGAAACTAGTTTGTGGTGGTTGGAAAACCCACCGAAATAAACTAAACAATTATCATTAACATTTTTTCAAATAAAGAATCCTCATACTAGAACTAAAAATGATAAATGGGACCATTTAAAATTATTTAAGTTCATGAATTCTATTTTATTTCACTTCTAGAGTTTTATTTCCATTTTAAAATAAAATCCATAATTATAAACAAGTGAAACGTCCATGAAACCATGAACCGAACACACTCAAAACAATAAAAACAATGAAACATTATTAATGAATAGGTGGTATAATGTTATAAAAGTACCATATAAGGTATTATAAATATTAATATGGGTATTTAAGGAATTAATGAAATTCTTAAAACCTTTATATAGGAGGTTAAAGAATGAAAATCTAAAAGGAATCGTGAGGTAACGGTTTCTTGTCTCACTTTTTCTTCTATGAGATATATGAATTATTCACAACTTATTTCTTATGTTTGGTGTATATAATAACTTTTTATATATGATATCATGAATCTAGTTATATTAATTTTATTTAATATTTAATTTGATAATTATTACTTTTATGGTGCATATGATTCATCTTATTTCAAAGTGTCAAGGGATTTCTTAACTCAATTTCCATTTATTGAGTTAAACATCTACTTCATTGACTATTCCATGTAAAGATTATTTTTGGGGTGAATTTGGATTATCTTATGTTACATTTACACTTTTTCATGTGGTTTAACATCTTATATGCATAATCAATTTATTTGATCAATTATCACTTCAATGATGTGATATTTATAAGGGAATTTCTTTTAAAAAATACCTTTTTAAATTTTCCCTTAATACTATTTTTTTCTTCCATGTCCATGCTTTCTGAAATTGTTTCCAAAAAAAAATTACTTTTATTTTATGATTTTTTAAAGTCAAGTTTACTCATGTTTAAATTTTAAAAAAAAAATTAAAGGATTATTTTTTTCATTTTCTAAACACTGTTTTTTGGGACTTTTCTGATAAGAATACTAAAGAAATATTTTTTTAAACTTTTATGGATTGAGTGGAATTTCCCACCATCATGAAACCTTAATACTTTTATGTTTCCTTTAAAATACTATAGGATTGTTTTCAAATAAAATTTTCTCTTTTATAATTTCATGGCTCTTTAAAATGAAATGATTATAAAATGGAAATGTTATTTTTAAAGAATTATTTCAAGTGATATTTCAAAAATATTTTCCATATAAGATATCATTATTTGATGTTACTTATGATTTAATGGGGAAATTATCTAAGGATACTGTCCTTATTATTTTCATAGTTATTTGATGTTTATGATGGAATTATTTTTATGAAACCCATTTCTTTTTCCCTGAGATATGTTATGCTGAAATGTTTATTAAACTCATTTTTTTAAATGGGTTCTGATATGATGAATGAGTTATGTTCTTGAGGAAAACATATGTATGTTTTTCATTATGTGATAGTGGTTATTTTATAACCAAGAATTATAGTTACATTATAACCATGGAAAGTGGTTATGTTATAAGAAACGATGGGTGAGAGCTATATATCCCTCCAATACATTGGGAAATACTGTTTATATCATGAGATAGATAGGTCTGAAATGGGAAGTGAACTCAATTTAGTAATACAAGACTATAATGGGAAGTTAACTCAGTTTAGTAAGATAGGACTAGAATGGGGAGTGAACTTGGTTCAGTGAGAAATGTTTAGAATGGAGAGTGAGCTTGATTTAGTAAAGGAATTTTTACACTATGGTGGACTTGAGAGTGAACATTTACTACTATGGTTGTTTTGGTAGTGAATCAATTCTACTATATGTAAAGTACCGCCACTGGAAATGGTAATGTGTCCCACCCATGATGTGTATCCACCCAAAGAGTTCCCTTATATGTTTTGACAATAAGGCTTGACTACTAAGGGGTGATTTTATATTTTTATGTGTATGCCACATTCCATGTACAATTCCAATGTTGTTCTCTAATAGATCATGTTATTTTATGATTCATGTCTTATAAACTTATATGGTTTTTCCATGACTCAAGATTATGATCTTTGATATGCCGAGTATAATTTTCAATTGTTACACTCATGTTCTTATTCCCTTATCCTTATGTAATGATTGATATCTCACTAGTTTTCCTTTACTGACTATCTAATACCACCCTTTACTTATTTTTATTTTCCTTAGGATATAATTATGATATTTCAAAAAGGGTTCTAGTTTTTAAGGAATAAGAGGGAGACAATGTATATGTTTTATGAAGCATTTATTTATGTTTCCATGTTTAAAAAGACAGTAAACCCATATGGATATGGCATGGTTTTGTTATGTTATGTAATTAAAATTCATATATTTAGATATACGTCGTTATAGAATCACTTGAGGGAATGACTCAAATAAATGGGAAAATGTTTTATTTTTGGAAAACAAGAGTATAAAGCAGTAAATTAATGAGGAAAAAAGAAAATTTCTATTAACACAATGAATGGGAATAATTGTTTTCATAGGTTATCACTTTTGGTTTAATGTTTTAAATGTGAAAATTTATGTCCTAAGGGGAAAGCATGAGAAGAGGATCAGTAAAGTTGTTTGATTAAAGGTCTTATTGTTGATGATAAAGAAAATATGAATGAAAATGAAAGGTATGAATTATTTTATCAATATTTCTTATGTTAAAATTACCAAACATGATTAAATTTAGTTTGATGAATCTTAAGTCATGATTCAAATTTTATATTGTAGGAAGGAATTATTAAAGAATGAGATGTTAAATCATGGTCAATGGTTTTAAGAAGGAAGTGGAATGATTGAGGTTTTTATGTTTTTGGATTAAAAAATATATCTTAGAAGTGTTTTATCAATGAAATTTTAGTGATAAAAATCAAGAAACATCTAAGGACTGTTCTGCAGTAGTTTTTCTTTAATTATTTTAAATCACATATTGAATGGTACTGAAAACCTAGAAAATTGATTTAGTAGTAAGGTGATATTTTTGGAAAACACATGATTTAGGGATAGATAACACTTAATATCATCATAATATTGATATACTAATTATTATTAGGGATAAAGAGATTATTGATATTGATAAATAAAATTGGATAGTATTGTTGTCCCTGAAATTGATTTGTTACTTGATGAAAATGTGTTTTATGTTAAATTTGATGAAGTTTATTTAATTTTTGGATTTATGGAATATATTTGATAGTTTGTGATTTTACTTTAATAATAAGGATAGAATTAATTTTGGGAATCATATATGTTTTCATTGAGGTTTTAGGGTGATTTGGATTATTAAGTTGTTTTAATGGAATATATGATTAATGTATTCACAAGTTTGGTATGTGGAATTAAGATATACTTTATGTTATTTAGGGATTAAATTTAAGTTTATTTTAAATATTGTGTAAAATTTTTCCTTTTTCTTTTTGGTTTTGAATATTGGATAATCATGATTTGAGGATTTTTATAATTTAGATATTTGTAGAAATAATTAAGTATATATTTGAGTGTTTCTATTGAAATAATTGATTTTAATCTTTAAAATGATATTTTATTCATATTATCTATCTTAGAAAAAACTAACTGTTTTTAGTTTCAATAGCAGAAAATAGATAGGTGGAATAACATGTCATTATTTTATAGATCTTATGATCTATTAGAAGTTTATTTTAGCGTTTCAGGCATGAAAAATTCCTATTATTCATTTATAACTGGGATATGGGATGAAAAGAGGTGGAAACTAATTGAAACATGCAATCAAAGGATGAAATTAATTTATGGATTTTAGAGAATCAAGTATGTTTATTTTCTCTTATTCGACAATAAAATAATTCCTCAACTCTATGAAAAGGATCAAGAAAAAGAAAATGTTTTCCTTTTTACAATTATTTATGAAGAAATAATTTTCATTTTTACCCCTCACTTAATTTTGGTTTTATTTTATTTAGCATTATCATTATCATGTTATCTATTACTATAAATTACTCTTTGAACATTATCTTTGTCATCCATGTCCATATTTCACTTCATGAAAATGTTCCCCTTATCTGGGAACCCATTTATGTGTTATTTCAGCCACAAGGATGATGTAAGAAAGGTATAAAAGTATGATGGTTATCATGCTATATATATTTTCAACCTCTTTCATAGGGATTCAATATGAAACATTAATGCTTAACAAACCAAAGAGATGATGTATAACACTTCATGTGGTATACATGGTGGGTCATCCAACACATAAAAAAAATTGTGTCGCGTGATCATATTCTATATCTTTATATGAAATCATACTCATTATAACCTAAACATTTTATCACAAACTATATTACTCCATGGAAAATATCAATTGGGGATAACTAAAATCCATACTTTGAGGGGTCAATTATCATCTCAATTCATATATATATGCATCTAACATGAGAGAATGATAAATAATAGATTACCATTTATACAACATGACACATTTTGTATTATTAAACTCCTTTAATAATATTGAAATTTATACATAAGAATTTTTCTAATCATATACCATATGATAGACTACTATAAAGGTGTTCTGTTCTTTACACTTTCATGGTTTTGTTTAACTAATTACATCTCTATGTGACCATATGATAAAACCTCATACTAAACTCCTTTAGTTAATAACATCTATAAAGAAAGTTTTTTTGAATAATAGTGAGATTATAAATCATATTCATAATTTTAAACACTTTGAACATAGTATCCAAAATTATTTACTTCATAATATATAGTGTTAAAATGTTAATAAATTCTTTTGAATACTCAAAACTCTTTCTATGTTTTTCATTGTCATCATGAAAATATTCCATTTAAAATTTTATTTCAGATCACTTTGGTAAAAAAAAATCTTTACATTTTACCAACACGTCCTAAACTAATTTATGATATAAATTGACTTTAACTTTGAGTCTAATTGGTTTAATCGTTTATTTTTTATACATTGATTTTTTCTAAGAGTAAACATTCTCCCACTAATCTCTTAGAAATTATATATTCTCCAAAATATCATTCTAAGATAAATAAACTCTTTTATGTTTAGGAAATAATTATTAGTAATTATAATGGTAATATTTAATAAATAAACTATTATCTACCATATATTAAATTGTATTCAAGGAGTTTGGAGAAATATTCTAAAAGGAAAACAAATTCCTAAAAATATGCCACTAAAGGATGGTGGGAACTCTTTACCTCATATTTTAACTAATATAGAAAAACTATTTTATATAGGATAAAACATGTCATGACTCATCCCCAATATAACTCCTTCTAGGCCCTAAGTGAATCCAAGTGTAACCCTTGAATCTAGCCACTAATAGCCCATGAGTATTGAACCAGCATTGAGGGTATAAAAAACACACATGGGATGAATTATCCTCATAAATCATAGGAAAATAAAAGATAATTTCTAATAAACACTATATAATGTAAAATAAAACTAATCCCACAATGTATGCAGTGTTATACATAAACAAAAGTATTCAATGTAAAATTCCAAAAGAAACTCATATGATAATGACTCTAACTCTGATCATGAAACCCATGTGCCAACAATATCCAACCCAATCCCAAACATAATCCTATAAATATGTAAAATATAATATATGAATATATTTATAGAAAGGGGAGAGTATACAATTATACTTATCAAGATCCTCCCTAAATTTTCTCATGTAATTTGAAAGAATCATATTAAACTCTATATGGATAAATAGTGAAACCAACTCATTCCCTATATCAGGTTATCTAGGACCTATCATTACCAAATAATGATCAATAAATTTTCATATAGAAATATTAACATAGTATTCAATTAAATATAAAATGCTAAGGTACCCCACGCATGCTTCCCCACTAAACTGGTCACCTTCACACTCCAACGTCCCACCTATTGGCATGTGTATCCCTTCCATATCCACATAACTACATCAAAACCACAATCAAATAACCATATCCCCATACCATATCAGCATCACAGCTACATATCACGTCTCTACCACATAACCATAACCTCATATTTCATATTATATTATGGCCAGGAACATAGACATGAAGGACCCCTTTCCTACCTCCCAATGTACACCTCAACTGCTCAATCATATCACTAACTCATAATCATCATATCACTACTAAATAACAATATTCCATAACCTCAGGTCATTACATCATATACTATGTTTGGAAGAGAGAGAAAGGAAAGAGGATTAGTCTCTAATCTATGTCACCACTATCCTAAATGTTCAGGGCACACCTCGAACATAAAACCTCATACGGGAAGATGTAAGGTTATTGGTCTTGGTTGGTGGTGCATAATAAATAACAAAAAATAAAATGAATACAACAGAACATGAAAAACTGAACTAATGGTTATCTTCCTGATGTAACAGTTGAACTGCTACAACTAGTAATAATAACTTCAGTACTGCCACCTCACAACAACATCAGCTTCCACAACTAATCATTATTACTAACACCACATGCCAGCCACAACACAACTTCTCATTTTATCACATAATTACTGTAAATACCCAAGTATTTCAATGAATTTTTTTTAAATACTTTGGAATTTTATGAGTCTGTGGATTTTGACGGCACTTGATTCTGAGGCCCGGTGTTCACGGAATCCATTTTTGAAGTTTAGCTCGGGTACGTTCAGTGAACGAATGAGCGAGTTTTTCTGACTTTTGAACTGGTGCTCGGAATTGAAATCTGATGGCACCGATAAACTCGCAGCGCCGGTAATTTCTTAAGGGGGTACTTACCGTAGTTATGTTCGCAAAGGAGGAGAAGATAATTTTTGGGGGTTTATTTAAGAAGTAAATAAAAAATTGTCTGAACAAATTTTTATTTCTAAGGGAGGTTATTCTCTCCCATGGGTAGTTATGGGTGGGGCCCACAGCCACTTAACTACCCAAGTGAGGAGGTTAGAGAGGTGGGGACCACACGAGCCCCACCATTTAATTCCCTCTGATCCCATTAATGTCCCCTCATTAATTTGGAAAACCTCCATTAAATGTCACCTCAATCCATTAAATTATGTTAATCCATAATTTAATGAGGAACCTTCCTCTTTCCCTCTTTTAAATTTAACAGCCAACGCATTTATTAAAGGGGAACCTTATCTCTCCCTTCTTTAATTAAATTTCAACACATTTTAATTAGTATGGTGAACTAATTACGGGAGAGTTTCTTTGCGTGTAAAATAAAATAATAGGGGAACCTATTATTTTATTAAGGAGGAGAGCTTCATTGTGCGACGAAGAACGCCAGCCTCTGACGAAGAATGATGAAGAACGCCGGCCTCTGAAAAAGAACAATGAAGAACGTCGGTTCCTCAGAGATCGATGACGTGCCACCCTTACCTTTCTCTGCGGCAAGAGAGGAGATGCCGCTTCCTCCTCGGCGCGCCACAACGATGCCTACGATCCTTTCCCCGGTGAAACCAACGATCGTATTCCGTGTTGAGGTAGGGAAATTTGAATAATGTTTCCTTATGTGATTCTTATATCCCGGGAAAGGCATGCAATTGTTGGTAATGTTTGAACCACTAACGCGGTGGGTGCGAACTAACAAACAAGTCCGAACTCACCGCTAGTTTGTTCTTGATGCACTGAATTCTTGGCTACGACAAAACAGGACCGAAATGGTGATTGGAGGCCTTCGCAATAATCTACGTGTTCCGAGGAGTCCACTGGCGCAAATAGGAGCAAGAACGGACCACCGGAATGACTCTGGTGGCACGCGGAAAACTCCGGCGGGGCGGGTCGACAGTGCAGCGGCGCCGGCAGCCGGAGGCTGCGGCCGGCACCGACCAGCCTCCCGGAGGCGGTGGAACCCCGGCACGCTATCGGTAGGAGCCATTGCGGCTTCAGTCGCGGCGTCGAGGAGCTAGATCATGTGGCCGCACGAGATCCTGGGAGACGCGGCGTCGGTCGCCACTTCCGCGGAGCACAAAAGGGGTGGGGGACCGCGTCCCCCCAGCTCGGCCCGCTGGCTGAGCCAGCGCCCCCCCCCCCAGGCCGGGTTGGGCCGGGACGGGTCGCGCAGACCAGGTCGGGCCGCGCCTCACTGGGCTGGACCCAGACCCGGGTCGGACCGGGCCCAGACCCCCACTTCGGACCGCTTTCGGTCTTTTGCCCATAACTTGAGCTACGGACCTCCGATCGACACACCGTCAGTTGTGTAAGAATTGTTGGATCAATCCAGTAATTTTGGTATATTATAATTGAGGTTTAGGCAATGTTTGGGTATGTCCAGGTTGGTTCGGACTCGAAACCAACTGGGCCCTTGGAGCGGAAACGCTTATATCATAAGGACCAGACATCCGATTGACGTGCCATCAATCGCGTTGGGATCCTTTTGTTGAGATGGTCCTTTTGAATTACTCCACTTGAGTTTTGGATGCAGTTGGAATACGTCCGGGTTGGTTTCAACTTAAAAACCAATCGGTCCCCTGGGATGGAAAAGCCAATAACTCTCAAACCGGGCGTTCGATTGACGCATCGTCTGTCGCGTTGGGATTCTTTTGATGAGACGGAACTTTGGGATACATCAACTCTAGACTTTGTGATAGTTGATGTATCACCTCTCTTTTTCTCGAGTAGCGGACCCTCCCAGAATCGAGCAAGCTGTGTGCGGGAACCCTAGAGCTGGCTGCGACTGCGACGACGATGACTGTACTTGGATCCTCCGTGGGTTCGGCAGTGACGAAGACCGTACTAGAATCCTCCATGGGTTTGACGGCGATGACTAATGTTCTTGTATCCTATGTGGTTTTGGTAGCTTAGATGAATCAGTGGCTCTATCTGATCATATCTATCGCCTTACGAAGTATATTCCTGTGTGAGATGAGTCTTGATTCTCAATCATTATCATTGATGTGGTTGACTTATTTTCCTATGTGGACTTGGTTGTGCTTTCCTGTGTGGACTGGGTTGTGCTTTCTTGTGTGGACTGGGTTGTACTTTCCGATGTGGACTGGTTTGTGCTTGGTCTCATGATCTAGAGCCGAACTGTAACTGATGACTTAGGTATATGTATGAGAATATACCTAAGTAGAGTCGTTTGATACTTCGTGATTGTATCTTTCCTTTTTGGTTTATCCTACGTGGATTCTGAGAGACCTTTGGGGGTCTCAGGGTCCCTGTTGAGTATCATATACTCACCCTTGCACGGGAAATGCCCACACTACGTTGTGTTGGATGCAGACGACAGACAGAACTGATCGGGGTGGAGGCTTGTAGAGCTAGACGGTACCCGGAGGTGGACCACTTGGAGAGACGTACAAGGAGAGAACGGTCAGACCCGAGGAGCTGAGGAGACTATCTGTACCCACCCTTCAGGTGGGATTTCCAAAGGATGACTCAGTGTTGCTATTTTTCTTATTGTTGTTGCACTTTCCTTTCAATTGTACGGTACTTCCAGTTGGGTTTGTATACTAGACCATTTACTTTTTCAGCACTTTCCATGTACTCAGTTTTACTTATTATTTACTTCACTTTCATACTCTATTGTGTATGTTACTTCATAAAGGAAATTACTTCCCTTCTTTTGGGATTTACACCTTTGGTGATAGTCGCCAGCCCCTGGCCTATGGAAGGTGGGATTGGGGGTAGTCACGGCATGGGCCCTGAGGACAGGTCGTGACAAATTGGTATCAGAGGAGTCGTTTCTACCACAGAACTCTGATATTTTCTTCTCTATGAGGCAATAATTTTTAGAGTAATGAGTGTGGTTATCAGTCCAGGGAGTCTAGTGTTGGTTCGGCGGCCGATGTATCCATACACCAGGACCCTGACTTCTGATTTTCGACTCAGTTCACGAAAACATTGATTGCATGTGTGTTCAAAAGTTTTATTTGTGATTAATTTTTTTCAGCTCACCAGGTATACTATATTAACCATGGTGCACCTATTTATTTTCAGGATGTCCCCATGATGGCATCCAGCTAGGGTTCCGAGCTTTGTGTGAGACGGCAGCCCACCGAGCGACGAGGCCTCGGTGCAGGGCCCCATTATGGCGGACGCACTGGCGGTACCTTTACCCGCCGAGCCACCGATGCTACCAGCCCCAGCGGTGGAGAGTGCACACCGCCTGAGCGCATTGCATGAGTTTCAGAGACAGAGGCTGCCCAGGTTCCATGGAGAGACGGATCCTCAGGAAGCCGAGGATTGGCTAGAGGCTATCGCCAGAGTCTTCAGGTTGGTTGGGACACCAGCAGACCTCATGGTGATCCTTGTCGTCAGTCTCCTGCACACGGCAGTAGTTAGATGGTAGAGCTTGATGCTCCAGGTGCACGATGAGGCATCTATTCTTTGGATAATCTCCGAGAGCCTCTTCCGCTCGGAGTTCGTTCCAGCCACCCTCTGTGCGGTGCGCATCTAGGAGTTACTACAGCTATGGCAGGGCAGCATGTCAGTAGCCCAGTACTCGGCGAGATTTACCGACCTCTCGCGCTACTCCACGGACATGGTATGGGACCCATTATTCCGGGCCAGGACCTTTGAGCAGGGGTTGAGGCATGAGATCATAGCTTCGACGATTCGACACAACATCCCGACCCAGGCGGGGGTGCTGGAGAGAGCCCTGCTAGTGGAGAGATTTCTCGCCGAGAAGCCATCAGCAGCAAGACCCACCGCAGGACGACATGGAGCAGAGTCTTCTGCAGCTGGCAGTCGATAGATGACGCAGGGGTCCAAGCGGACTAGGCTATCTGGTGGGCGACCTCAGGACATGGGTTCGGCTGTGCGGGGCACACGACGTAGAGCCAGCCTTCTGAGGAGCAAACAGTGTTATGCATGCGGTGGGCAGTGTCACATGGCTCGTGACTGCCAGACCCGCCATGAAGATGAGGAGCAGACAGTGGAGGGACCTCCCAGGAAGAGGCAGAGGTTCGACCGTGGTGGTCCGCAGGGAGCAGGTGGATGAGGCAGAGGAGCTGGCCGAGCAGTGGGTGGTGGACGATGCTTTGAGGCTCTACCACCACCACCCCCAAGAGGTCCACCCCAACCACAGGAAGCTGGCGGGCATAGGCTGGCTCAGCTCCAGGCAGTAGAGGCTTACGACCACGGCACACCCGAGATGATTCGAGGTACTATCTGTGTCTACTCCACCCTTTCTATAGTTCTTATAGACACAGGTGTGAGTCATTCTTTTATTGTCGCTACCCTTGTTCGGAGCTCGGAGATTCCGACGGAGCCGTTGGCTTGATCCTTGCGGCTAGAGACTCCATTAGGAGTATACTCAGCGATTACACACTGGTGTCGGTAGTGTGAGCTCACTCTAGGAGGTGATAGCTTCTGCTGGGATCTTCTTGTAGCGGCATCGAGGCCTTGCGACGTCATCTTGGGTATGGACTGGTTATCTACAGTCCATGCTCAGATCGACTGTATTAGACACAAAGTGTGGTGTGTCCGCAGGAATGGGACCAAGTTCACCTTCACTGGTGAGAAGGGAACCTTCACAGCACAGGATGGACTCATGCGGAGGAGGGGGCAGCTAATCACGCATCAGTTGGCTAGTCTCATCATCGGAGCAGTCGACGTGCAGAGTCCGAGTTTTCCTGTAGTTGTGGACCAGTATGCAGATGTTTTTTATAAAGATGTTCTAGGACTACCTCCTCGCAGGTAGGTAGATTTCTACATAGACTTGTACCGCGGAACATCACCGATATCCACTCTAGCATATCGGATGGATCCGGACGAGCTTCGCGAGTTGCGAGTACAGCTGGAGGACTTACAGGGGAAAGGTTTCATCTGACCCAGTGTTTCACCCTGGGCTTCTGCGGTCCAATTTTCCAAGAAGGCGGATGGGGGATTGCGACTGTAGTTATATTACCATCGCCTAAGCCAGGTGACCTTGAGGAACAAGTATCTGCTTCCGAGGATTGATGACCTCTTTGATCAGATCAAGGGAGCACGTTGGTTCTCAAAGATAGACCTCAGGTCAGGCTATCATCAGCTCCGAGTTCGGGACGAGGATGTGAAAACGACGGCCTTCAGGTGTTGGTATGGCCATTATGAGTTCTTGGTCATGCCTTTCGGTGTGACCAACGCTCCAACAGTGTTCATGAGTCTCATGAACAGGATCTTCCAGCCCTACCTCGATCGGTTTGTCGTAGTCTTCATTGACGACATACTGATTTACTCGACGACTGAGGAGGAGCACGCCTACCACCTACAGATTGTACTGGATACACTCTGAGAGAACCAACTTTATGGTAAGCTTTCTAAGTGCCAGTTCTCTTAGGGCACGTCATCTCAGAGGCGAGAGTTTTAGTGGATCCCGTGAAGGTTGAGGCGGTACTTTCTTGGGAGCCACCCAGGAGCGTGACCAAGGTGAAGAGTTTCATAGGTCTGGCTGGGTACTATCGGAGATTTGTTCCAGACTTCTCCAGAGTTTTAGCACCGCTTACAGCTCAGACGAAGAAGGGGAAACCCTTCGTGTGGTCAGACAGATGTCAGCAGAGCTTCCAGGAGCTAAGGCGGAGATTGACCAGTGCGCCCATCTTGAGGCTGCCAGAGGAGGGCGTAGTGTATGTAGGATACTACGACGCATCAGGGAATGTAATAGGGTGTGTCCGAATGCCGGATTGAGCAGTGATCACTTACAGTTCATGGCATTTGAGGCATCACAAGTAGAACTACGCCACCCATGACCTGGAGTTAGCAGTAGTGGTCTTCGCCCTGAAAATGTGGCGACACTATCAGATGGGTGAGAGCTTTATAGTCTACTCTGACCACCAGAGTCTCAGGTACATTTTCTTGCTGAAGAACCTGAACCTGAGATGGTGGATATGGCTCTTGTTCCTCCAGGATTATGACTTTGAGATTGTCTATACTTCTGGGAAGGGGAACATTGTGTCTGATGCTCTTAGCAGGAGATCAGGCATTCAGCTACTTGGAGAGGCGATGGAGCAGTTTGCCGCTTTGCAGATATCCTTCGTGGATAGTGATGGGGCAGCCTATCTACAATCCCTCACAGTCACTCCTACACTTCTTCATTAGGTCAGAGGGGCACAGTGTGGAGACGTTGACTGTGAGGCACGACGTGCTCAGATATCCTCAGGGCTGGCACCCGATGGATTTTCTGAAGGCGGGGAGCACGTCATCCTCTTCCAGGGACGTACCATGGTACCAGTTGCAATGAATGAGGAGGTGCTGAGGGAGTTCCACACTTCCCCTCTAGAGGTACATCCTAGAGTAGCGAAGATGTATGAGGACCTCAGACGACATTACTGGTGGCTGGGTATGAAAAAGGTTGTGGCAGAGTTTGTTTCTCGATACCTCACTTTCCAATGAGTGAAGGTGGAGCTCCAGGTACCTGCAGGCTTGGTACAGCCCTTAGAGGTCCCGGAGTGGAAGTGGGATGGGATATCCATGGATTTTTTTATGGGGCCTCCACATACTTCCAGAGGACACGACACCATCTGGGTGATCGTAGACCGACTCACCAAGTCGGCCCACTTCCTACCGATCAGAGAGAAGGGCTCCGTAGAGAGCTTGGGACACCTCTACATTCGAGAGAGTGTATGGCTTCATGGTGTGCCAACATCTATCGTCTCTGATAGAGACGCCCGCTTTACTTCTTAGCTTTGGAAGGGGTTGTAGGAGGCCTTTGAGACACAGCTACGTCAGAGCACTGCCTTTCACCCACAGACTGATGGCCAGATGGAGAGGACCATTCAGACACTCAAGGACATGCTCTGTGCATGTGTCCTTGACTTTGGTCGTAGCTGGGAGGATCACCTTCCCTTGGTGGAGTTTTCATACAACAACAGCTACCACTCCACCATGGGGATGGCACCTTACGAGGTACTATACGGCCGACCATGCAGATCACCTCTGTGCTGGACTGACCAAGGGGAGTCAGCACTCGTAGGACCAGAGATGGTTCGGGCTATGACAGAGAAGGTTCAGGTCATCCAGGAGCGGATGAGGACTACACAGATCCGACAAGAAGTCCTATCCTGATAGGAGGCGGAGACCACTAGAGTTCGAGGATGGCGACCACGTTTTCCTATGGGTCTCACCTCGACGTGGGTTGCGGAGATTTGGCTGGGGCGTCAAGTTATCTCTGCGCTTCATCAGTCCTTTTCAAGTCCTCAGCTGGGTAGGCAAGGTGGCTTACCTCTTGGCCCTTCCACCTCAGTTGCACTGGGTGCACGACGTCTTCCACATATCTCAGCTGAGGAGATACATTCATGACCTGATGCACATCATCGACCACGAGGAGCTGGACATCGATGACGGGGAAACTTTTGCAGAGGTCCCAGTGGAGATCAAGGATCGACAAGATCAATTCCTACGTGGACGGTTGATACCTCTGGTGTGCATTCTTTGGCAACATGGGAACCTCCAAGAGAGCACATGGGAGAGAGAGGCTCAGATGCATGCTCAGTACCCTCATTTTTTCCCTAGTTTATGTTGTAGATTTACGGGGACGCAAATCCCTGAGGTGGGAGTGATGCAAAGAACTAGAAATTTTAAGGAAATTTTTTTAAATACTTTGGAATTTTATAATTCTGTGGCTTCTGACGGCACTTGATTTCGAGGCCCGGTGTGCCCGAAATTAATTTTAGAAGTTTAGCTCGGGTATGTTGAGTGAACGAGCGAGAGGGTTTTTCTAACATTTGAACCGGTGCTCGGAATTGAAATCCAAGGGCACCAATGAACTCATAGTGCCAGTAATTGCTTAAGGGGGCACTTACCGTAGTTTTGTTCGCAAAGAAGGAGAAGATAATTTTTGGGGGTTTATTTAAGAAGTAAATAAAAACAATTTCGGAACAAATTTTTATTTCTAAGGGAGGTTATTCCCTACCATGGGTTGTTAAGGGTGGGGCCCATAGCCACTTAACTACCCAAGTGAGGAGGTTAGAGAGGTGGGGCCTACACGAGCCCCACCATTTAATTCCCTCTAATCCCATTAACATCCCTTCATTAATTTGGAAAACCTCCATTAAATGTCACCTCAATCCATTAAATTATGTCTACCCATAATTTAATAAGGAACCTTCTTCTTTCTCTCTTCTAAATTTAAAATCCAACAAGTTTATTAAACAGGAAGCTTCTCTCTCCCTTCTTTAATTAAATGTCAACATATTTTAATTAGTATGGTGAATTAATTATGGGAGAGTTTTTTGTGTGTAAAATAAAATAATAGGGGAACCAATTATTTTATTAACGAGGAGAGCTCCATTGTGCGACGAAGAACACCAGCCTCCGACGAAGAAAGATGAAGAATGCCAGCCTCTGACGAAGAACGATGAAGAACATCGGTTCCTCGGAGATCGATGACGCTCCACCCTTACCTTTCTTCGCGGCAAGAGAAGAGATGCCACTTCCTCCTCGGCGCGCCCTGACGACGCCTACGATCCTTTCCACGGTGAAACTGACGATCATCTTTCATGTTGAGGTAGGGAAATTAGAATAATGTTTCCTTATGTGATTTTTATATCCCGGGCGTGGCATGCAATTGTTGGAAATGTCTGAACCACTAACGCGGTCGGTGCGGACTAACGAACAAGTCCGAACTCAACGCTAGTCTATTCTTGATGCACGTAATTCTTGGATATGACGAAACGGGACCTAAATGACTATTGGAGGCCTTCATCGTAATCTATGGGTCCCGAGGTGGCCGCTTGCGCAAACAGGAGCAAGAACGGACCACCGGAATGACTTCGGTGGCCCGTGGAAAACTCTGGCGGCGCGGGTCGCCGGCGCGGCGACGCCGGTGGCCGGAGGCGGTGGCGCCCCGGCGTGCCGCTGGCAAGAGCCACCGCAGCTGAAGCTGTAGTGGTGAGGAGATGGATCCCACAGCCGCGTGGGATCCTGGGAGACGCGGCGTCGGTCGCCGCATCCGCAGAGCGCAAAAGGGGCGGGGGACCGCTTCCCCCCAGCTCAGCCCGCTGGCCGAGCCAGCGCACCCCCCCCGGCCGGGACAAGGCAGGTCGCACGGACCGGGCCGGCCCGCGCCCCGCCGGGCCAGACCTGGGTCGGGTCGACCCGGTTCGGGCCGACCCGGGGGGGGTTGGGCCGGGTCGGACCAGGCCCAGACCCTCACTTCGGACCGCTTTCGGTCTTTTGCTCATAACTTGAGCTATGGACCTCTGATCAATGTACCCTCAGTTGCGTAGGAATCCTTAGATAGAGACAGTCGTTTCAATATATTATACTTGAGGATTCAGTAAATTTTGGGTACGTCTGGATTGGTTCGGACTCAAAACCAACCAGGCCCTTAGAGCGGAAACGCCTATATCTTAAGGACCGGACATCCGATTGATGTGCCATCAATCGCGTTGGGATCCTTTTGTTGAGATGGTCCTT
The DNA here is from genome assembly GCA_963277665.1 of Viscum album. Classification (NCBI taxonomy): domain Eukaryota; kingdom Viridiplantae; phylum Streptophyta; class Magnoliopsida; order Santalales; family Viscaceae; genus Viscum; species Viscum album. Next base: position 926,883,879 of record OY728132.1, read on the forward strand.
TTGGATTACTCCACTTGAGATTTGGACTCAGTTGGAGTATGGCCAAGTTGGTTTCAGCTTAAAAACCAACCGGGCCCCTGGGACGGGAAAGCTAATAACTCTCAGACCAGGCGTCCGATGGATGCACCGTCTGTCGCGTTGGGTTTATTTTGACGAGACGGAACTTTGGGATACATCAACTCTGGACTTCGTGACAGTTGATGTATCGCCTCTCTTTTTCTCGAGGAGTGAACCCTCCCGAAATCGATCATGCTGTGTGAGGGAACCCTAGATCTGGCTGTGACTACGACGACAACGACTGTACTTGGATCCTCTGTGGGTTCAGCAGCGACGACGACCGTACTGGAATCCTCTGTGGGTTCGACGGCGATGACTACTATTCCTGTATCCTATGTGGGTCTGGTAGTATTGACCTCTATACTTGTATCATGTGTGGGTCCGGTAGAGTAGCTGGTCTTGTATCCTTTGTGGGTCCAACAGCTTAGATGGTCTTGTATCCTATGTGGGTCTGACAGCTTAAATGAATCAGTGGCTACATCCGATCATCTCTATCACCTTACGAATTGTATTCTTGTGTGAGATGAGTCTTGATTCTCAATCATTATCATTGATGTGGTTGACTTGTTTTCCTGTGTGTACTAGGTTGTGCTTTCCTGTGTGGACTGGTTTGTGCTTTCCTGTGTAGACTGGTTCCTATGTGGATTGGGTCATGCTTGGGCTCGGAAGTTGGAGCCGAACTATAACTGATGACTTAGGTATATTTATGGGCATATACCTAAGTTGAGTCGTTTGATACTTCGTGATTGTATCTTTCCTTTTTGGTTTATCCTGTGTGGATTCTGAGAGACCTTCGGGGGTCTCGGGGTCCTTACTGAGTATCGTATACTCACCCCTGCACGGGATATGCCCTCACTACGTTATGTTGGATGTAGACAATGGACAACACTGATCGGGGTGAAGGCTTGTGGAGCTGGACGGTACTCAGAGGTGGACCACTTGGTGGAACGTACACGGAGCGGACGGTCAGAACCGAGGAGCTGAGGAGACTATCTGTACCCACCCTTTAAGTGGGATTTCCAGAGGATGACTCAGTGTTGTTGTTTATCTTATTATTGTTGCACTTTCCTTTCAGTTGTATTGTACTTCCAGTTGGGTTTGTATACTGGCCCATTTACTTTTTCATCACTTTCCCTGTACTCAGATTTACTTAGTATTTACTTCGCTTGCGTACTTTGTTGTGTATGTTACTTAATAAAGGCAATTCCTTCTCTTCTTTTGGGATTTACGCCTTTGGTGCTAGTCGCCAACCACTAGCCTATGGAAGGCGGGCTTGGGGTAGTCACGTCATGGGCCCCGAGGATGGGTCGTGACAATTACCAATTCACATTTATCTATTTCCATCCACATTATATTTATTATTCCACATTTAATTTCAACTATTATAAATTTTCAAATCTAATTCCACTTAAACATTATATTTATATTTTCCATAAATAAAATACCCATTAATTCATTTTTTAATTCCCACCTTACACTTATATCATCAAAAATCATTCAAACCCTTTTTAGTTTATAAATTAATATCATATATTCCATGAAACTAAACCACGCAACTACACCAACCTCACCATACCTCCACAATAATTTCATCCTCCTCTACCATAGTAATCTAACCACATAAGGCCACCACCATGACCACCACATAATTTTTAGAAGCAAATAGACAACACAAAATACATAAAATAACAAAGTAAGATCATTACAATATCAAGAAATAACGATTACCGAAACTTATTCTTCCTTTCCATTGGAATATTTAATATTATTACAAATTTCAATATTTTTGGAACACCAATCAAAATTTATCCTACAAAAATCAATCAATAATTATAAATAATGATGGAAAATAAGCAGATCATGGTCAATTATATCACCACCTATTTAATTTTATTTTATTACATCTGGTTTCTTTCCTCTTAGTAAGGTTTCTTTTTTTACTCTAGGCAAACCAAAGCATGATAATTTCATAGTTATATAATAAATAAATAGGATAATGTTTGAATCCCCTACCTAAACACAAGTTTCAACAATAATGGTATCAAAACAAGAAGAAAGTAAAGATTCACCACTACCAAACTCATAGGAATCCTCCATCAAACCTAGTCATGACAATACCCTATTAAGACTCTAACAAATATAAATAAATCCAGATAACCTTAATAGCCATAACCTTTAGGAGGAAAATATAAATAAGGATAGAAGAAACTAGAGAGGTAGATCACTTTGATTAATTGAGAATTTTTTCTCGTTTTACATAACCAAATATCCATTAAATAACAACCAAGTATCTTCAAAATGTTTTTATGGTTCAAAGAAGGTCAATGTAATTGAATAGAATTTGAGTAGGAACTCAAATTTATATTAAATTTCTAGAAATATAAAATCATGCAATGAAAAGGGTTATCATAGTGTAATGATGGTTTGATATGACAGTCATAAAATTATATTACCAATCTCAAGGGTCAAACTCGTTTTAAAATAAATATTAACAAAGAGGATCACAGTTCAGTGGGAAATGTCGCACCACAACTCTTTAAGAACTATAAATCATGGTGCAAACCGCAAGCCTGCACTTCAAACCTAATGTCCTCCAAACCAAAACCATGACATAATAAGAACCACCACAGTACAACCAACCAAAATAGAGTGACAAAAAAAATCATGACCAAGGCCTTCATGACATGACAGAAACCTTCATGACATAATATAAGACACCGTAATGCAATGAACTAACCCTATCCATACATAGTCATGTTAAACTTTCATGATTCAAGATCCACACCATAAAATGTCACATCACACTGAAATATCATTTATCATTGTGTGACACACTAGCCTGTGACAACTCCTCTCCTCTAACTAACAAATTATGACTCAACATCATTGTCCATGACATGATTTTTTCTTTCAGTTAGAATTTTAGATTAAAATATACCTTTCTTAAAAAACTCCTCCAAAAACATCTACCATCTCAAAACTATTAAATAGAGGTCCATGATAAATCATGTGCCTCTACATTCAATGCATCTCAAATGATTCTTGTCCATAATAATCAAAACAAAACTAGAAGAAAAATATAAAAACCTCACAACCAAACATATCATGATATACCTATCAAATAGTAATCTCACCATCACAAAAAACATAAACAAAACACAAGTTAAGACACAACTTCTATCATATATATATTAAATCGAATATCTCTACATCATAACAAAACATGTTTTAAAATAGATCAGAGTACTAAGCATGAATTTTTGACTCACATTCCTACATACACTCCTCCAAGACTTTGTGTCTCTATAAAACACAAACCGGAGGAATGATGTGCCAAAAAAACATTCTCTCGATAATATATTGAGAGGATCCTTGAACCACTATATGTTTTGATAATTATAAAGATTTATTTTCTTATTTAATTCAAAATATTGATACTTTTAATTGTGTATTGAATAAATTATTCTTAATCTTGATCATATTATAATATTTATTTTCTTAAAATATATGTTAATTTCATGGTTTGGTTGTTCATAACATGTTATATAAGTTTCATGAAGTATTCCTCAGCTAAATAAGTCATTTGGGACCCTAAAATATCATTTATACATGATTTTTATTATTCCTACATAACCAATGTGATATTAACCACATAGCCTGCTGGTCAAAGTAGGACACTCAATAGGGGGTGAATTGAGTTATTATAAAAATTTCTATCTAAAATGATTATTTAAAAATCCCACAATTAGAAAACAAATACAGGCTTATTAACCAAAGTAGTAGATTTACAAAAGTTTTGTTTATTCCAAATATTTCTCAAATATTGATTAATTATCCGTTAAAATAATATATTTTATTATTCCAACTTTTGAAATCAGTCTACTAAAAAAATATAATATAAACACTATATAAGATTAACTATCAAAGAAAATTTATGTTTTCTAAAATAGTTACAAAGACAAAGAAAAAAAACTTGAAAATACATAGTAGAAGTAAACAAGAGGTTCAGTCTCATTTTGAGACTTAATCCTCTCTACTTGGTGATCACCTACCACCCAGCTGTTTATATTAAATAAAAATGATCAGGGTAGAAATAGTATAAAAACATTCCATGTCACTAGACCTCTTCCATAGTTTCTTTGGAGTAGAAAACAAAAAAACATATAGGCCATATAGGGACCTCTTCTACTATTATCTGTGGGAATGTTAAGGGTAAAAAGATGAGTTGATGAATATATATTTGTATCTTCCGATTTAGCATAGGAGTTAAATTTTGTTTATAAAATAGAGATACACACACTATTCAAAATGTAAATAATATACATAGGAAGAGAAATATTCTGAGAATAGGGTTTAGAATAATATATGTGATGTTTTCTGTGGCTTCTGGACTCTTTCAAAATGATAGAAGTGAAGCTGGAGTCATCTTCCAGAAACAGATAGAAAAACAGAGATTCATTGTTTGCTTTTGTCTTCTTCTCTTAGTGAGCCTCGAAGTTTTTTTTTCTTCTTAGTTTTTTCTATTGATATTTAATGTATTTTGGTTCTTAGAAGTATCATCATGTATTTTATTATGTATCTCTTGTGTTTTTTATTAAGGTTCATGAACAGCTCTGTATAACCCTTCCAGGTCACCTCTTTCTCACTACCTTTCTTGTTGATCTAGATATTCCATTTATACAGAACATTAGCATGTTCTCTGGTACCTCGTACCTCATACTGGTCTATGAAATCATTAAATGTTGTCTATAAAAGACAAAACAGATTATTAATATAATAATCAATACTAAATTTCATAAATATGATCGTTAGATGTAAGTTCAAATTTAAGAGACAGATCATCAGTGACTGAGTCTGTCGGTAGCTCAGACTGTCGGTGCCTCATGTTTTCGGTAGATCATTCAATTGGTACCTCATTCTATTAGTAGATAATTTCTATTGGTAGATCAAACTATTGGTGGATCACTCTGTCGGTAGGTCAAACATTCATTGGTCAATCGAGCTCTCGGTAGATGTCACGTCGCTAGCTCGGTTTTTGGTAGGTGATGCATCTGTAGCTCAGCTATCAGTAGCTCATACTTAGAGAAATTTTTAGTGTCGTTAAATCACTCTGTCAATAGTTCAGACATTTTTAGGTCATGCATCTGTAGTTCAAGTTGTCGGTGACTCATACATGGTGAAAATTCTGAGTTGTTTTGTCGGTGACTCAGCTTATCGGTAGTTTTTATTGTCAGTAGCTCATGTATTGGTGACTTTTCTATCAGTAAGACAAGTATCAGTTTCTCATACTTAACTGAAATCGGTAATGTTGTCTTATGATGTAAACCCTAAAACTAGAGGTTAAAATTATACATGAACATGATTAAACACAATGTATCTTAATAAATCATAATTAGCATAGTTAAGCATGATTGTTGAGCATTAAAACTAGAGGAGGCCAAAAATATCCCACTTTGTTATGATCAAAAATCATGGAATTATATACCAAAATAATTTAATTGATTTATGATGATCATAGAAAAAATATTCTTAACATATTCCATAGATTATTAAGATGAAATTTTAAAAGAAGCACAGATTACTTGTCAAATGGACTTTGCTAATTATATGTTCCATGTTAACCTCCAAGATTAATCTTAATCTCCTCCAGAGATAGATTCCATCTTAATTCTCTCTCTTTTGGGATTATTAAAAAGAAAATAGTGAATGAAAAATAAAGAACAAAGAATGAAATGACAATGAGATGAAATCACAGAAGGTATTTCATTAATCAAGCAGTATAGGGGATAACAGAAATAGTACAACAAAAAAGTACATAAAATCCCTATTAAAAAGTTATCCAAATACTTCTTTGGAAAAATAGAGTCCATTAATTCCATGCCTATATCAAAATTTGATGAGGTAGGATCATAAGGTTCAGCAGTAGGAGTGGTTGAAGTCACGAAGAGGATATTGAGTGAAGGAAGAGGAATGCTAGTAAAGACTGAAGGATCGAGGCTGGGTCTAGTCGATGAAGCAGGACCTATGAGTTCTTATTGTATAAAAAGCATAATATGGCTGAGATCTTGAGCAAGGGTCATGGTCAAAGGTGACAAGGGTGCATAAGAAGAGGTAGAAGCAGACGAAACTGGTCTGATAGGAGCAGCAGGAGGAGAAATAATAGATGTGTTGTGATGGTTCAGGTAAGGTTTGAGAAAATTTATAAAGTCCTTAATGACTTCATCACTATATTCCATTTACTTTTTAGAATCAACATCATTTTCTATAAAATTCTCAAGGGTATGAGTAAAATCTTTCAACTACCTAACTTTCTCTTTTAATGCCTAAGTCCCTGGAGGTAGCCTCAAGTTCTCCACCAAATATTTTAAGTGATTGGTCAACTAGTTTTTGCTGTAAATTCTCTTGAAATAGAAATATAATTTCTTGGTTATTTATTCTTGAGACTTTTTAGCACCATTGGAATAAAACTTAACCATATCATAAATATGATCACAATTATGGATAATTTTTGAGATACTCTCATGGTCAATGCTACACATCATAGTCTGAAGTTCCTCTCTAATCACATTTTTAACCATCTCAATTTTTTGAGAGTGATAAATAAAAGTAGCTGAGCTGGAGTCACCTTGAAATATATCTCAAATATCAGATCTAATCTAAGTTAGATAAAGAGTTAGAGTCTAAGTAGTGTCTTCCTTAGAAGATTCATAAGTGGTGCCTACAAGACTTTTCATAACTTTTTCCATAGAAGTTATATATTCAATTGTCAGGACATTTAGGGCAGAAACCATAGCATTCAAATCATTCCTTATCTTCTGGTTATCTAAAACAACAACTTCTATAAGAGTGATCAGACTTGGATCAACCTGATAAACCACTCTCTTAGTGATCAAATCAGTATCTCTTTCACAAATTCTAGAAACTAGAGCAGGTGTCTATAAAGTGGTTGATCAAAAAGAATCCAACATATCTTCTTTGAAGGCATTAAAATTTTCTTTGGTGATATATTCAATAGGTTCTAAACCAACCACAGGAGTATTAGCAGTCCTCTCATCTATATTAGGATAATCTAATCTAAGAGTCACATACCCTAGGTCCCTCCTCTAGATAGGTACCACAATATCATCCAAGGGTGCAAGCACATCAACCTTTTCTCTTTTATCTTGTCTCTCCCCCTCAACTAATGGACTCTTTATTGAATAAACCAAATCCCTCAATGGAGTCAAAGATACATCCCTTACAGTTTGAACATCCTCCTGAACATGTATAGTAGGAGATCTCTCTTCAACCACATCTGGTTCAACATTAGAATCAGGAGCTCTTTCCTTAATCACAACATGTTCAGCAGATCCATGGGATTTCATAATAGATTCTTGTTCCACTAAGGAAGGACCATAAGAATTCTCATGTTCAAAATGATCTAGGGTTAGATCAATAGTATCTCCATTAGGACCTTGGTCATCATCACCATGGTCTAATCCACTATCTAAATCATCACTTTCTACATCTTTCCTTTCACTTCCATCTTCTCCATCATCCTCTCAAGATTCTTCATCATCTTCCTCATCTTCATCATCATCCTTAGATTCATCTTCTTCTTCTCTACTACTATATTCTTCTTCACCAGATTCTTCTTCACTGCCAGATCTACTCTCATACTTAGCATTTTTTGACTCTTCTACCTCATCACTATCATTCTCATTTATAAGTGGTTCCTTAGAAGGTTGAGGCCTAGGTAGAATTATATGACCATAATACATCCTTGCTGGATTGTAATAAATATTAGGTTCACTTCTATCATATATAGGAGACCCATTTCCTTAACCTTCCACATCCACATCCTCATCATAATACTCACAAACCTCATCTAGTCCTAGACTAAGATTAACCATGTTCCTTGGCCTTAAGGGATGGTAAATGGGATAAAATTTCTCATATAGGTTATCATTACATTAAAATATCTTCTTCCATGAATTCCAATTAATTTTAATTCTCTTATATATAACTTTTTTGAGACAGAAACCATCAAAAGTAGATATTATCTCTTTATCTTCATTTACAAATCCCTTATCCTTCATCTTTGAATATATAATTCTAGGATAAAATAAATAGTTTGTCTTGCAGTATGGATTGATCATCTCTATAATATGAACTATCATATATTTTCACAAATTTACCTTATATCCTTTCTTAAATAGATATATAAAGTAAACATCTTGAAACTTAATATAATAAAAGTACCATTTCCTGATACATAACTGATATTGGATGAATTTAAACAAAATACTACACTCAACATCGAGTTTTGTATCAATAGGCCTCATATTCTCTCCATTTCCTGTCAACTCATCCAAAGATACCTCATAATTGAATAAGCCACTATTTGGAGGAGAACTTCCCTGATGGTCATCACAAACAAACTCATGGGGTACCTTCAAGCATTCTACCGAATGCTTGGATGAAAAAGACAATATTGTTCCACCCACTATAAACTTTATCCAAAACACCTTGGATCCTCCTAGTAGAAACTCAACATATTGGTAAAAATCATGTACCATCCTCGGATAATATAGACTCTCATTATTGTAGAACCACTCCAACCATCCTTGGGTTTGCAACACATCCATCAAAAGGGACTTACTGGGCATCATCCATTCTGAATTCACTTCCTTCTCAGGGGTTATGATACGGTTCTCTATTTTTTGATGAATAGGTTTAGGCTTAGGATTAGGCTAACTAAATTCACCTCTTTTATTCTTGGACGAGTGAGACTCATCCTCATATCCTTGAAGGATGCTCTTGACATGATCCATTGAGATAGGTTTGAAGGGATCAGTTTAGGAGAGAGAAAGATAGAAACTTGGAAGAGAAAGGTTTGTGGGTAAGAGTTTGAGAGTAAGAGAGTGAGGGTAAAAAGAATTGGATATAACCTTAATTTTATCACTTAGGTATTTGAAAAAATAAAATAATAAATGTGGGTTAAAATAAAATAAAACAAACAAAACAATGATGTTTTAAATTCCAAATAGAGAAATAATTAAATATTGGTTAGTGAGACACATCTGTGATAGCCATTGGTAAGTCACCATCGGTGAGTCCTTTCAGTGAGACATCATCGCTGAGTCACATCGGTGAGACATCATCGATGAGTCATGTTGGTGATACATCATCTGTGAGTCACATTGGTGAGACATCATTAGTGACTCATGTTAGTAGGTTCTCAAAAATTGATCATCCCTAACTCATGTCTGATGTAACTCATCCTATTAAAATTTAAAGTCTTAGTAAAAATATCATCAAGCTAATGTTAGATGCCCATGAATTCAAGAGTTATATCACCTTTTTGATAATGATCTCTCAAAGAGTGATGTCTTATATAAATATGTTTCACTACTAGAAATTGAAGCTATATCCACAGATATATAGCCACAGTTTTATAGATTCATGGCTATAGTATGTTTATAGCCATGGTTTAATTATCTAATCTTGGAAATTCTTTTTTTCGCATAAGGGTCGGGCTCCTCTTACCCTGATACGTGAACCCTCCTCCCTCGACCTCTCTATGCCCTCCTCCTCCCTCGAGCTCCTCCCCACTGAACGTCATCGCGACCTCCTCCCTTGAGATCTTCGCAACCTCCTCCCCACCGAACACCGCCGCGACCTCCTCCCTCAAGATCCTCACGAGCTCCTCCCTCAAGCTCTCTGTGACCTCCTCCCCACAAAATGCCACTGCTCCTCCCACAATCTGTGACCCTCTTCCTCCCTCTACCTCTCTATGCCCTCCTCCTCCCTCGACCTCTCCACGCCCTCCTCCCCGCTAAACGTCGCCGACATCGACGGTACCAAATTTTTCACTCTGGGAATGAATCTCCTTTTTTATTCCTCTAGGTTTGGATTCTGTAGTTTTATCTTCATTTCAAAAATACTTCAGTTCTTAAACAATGTGGTGAAATTATTAGAAATTTTTAGTGCATCAATTAGATAATTCTTGAAGGGAAACATCCTATTTAGGCTGATTTGTATATAGAGTTCAACTTATCTTGGAATTATTATAAGTTTTTTAGTTCTCTTTCAATGATGAGTTCAAAGTTAAGAAACCTACTATCTAAGAAACTGAAGTGGATTATTGTTCTTCAAGTTTTATTCAGGTCTGTTCTTTATTAAATTATTAAAGGGATTCTCGGTCTATGGGTAAGCTCAAGTCTTCGGTTATCACTCAAATTGAGGAGGGATGAATGTTTTCTTTTTCTTTTTATGGTGATACACTAGATATCAAGATACTTGTTTCATATACAATGGAATTTATCTAGAGATAGAGAGGATCATCTAATAAAAAATACCATGTATCATGGTAATGTAGAATTCCATGATTGTATTGGAGTAATTAATTTGAAATCTGATTAGGAATAGTATTCTCAGGCTTCATCTAACACTTATCTTAAGGAGGGATGAGTGTGTTCTGATTATTTTACTAGTGAGGTATTGGTGGTCATAGTATGAATGGAACATGAAGGGGTGGTCAACCAAACTCAAGAATCATACTAGGTCAAACCTGGAGCTTGTGAGGATAATTCAGCCACATAGGGCATGGTTCTCTTAAAGGAATCATCCTATGATAGTTTTGGATAAGGTAGAGTATAATATGATTAGATGGATTCCCAATTATCAGAAGTTTCTCTTTATCATATGTAGACCACATCTCAAAGGAGTTCACCTAATTTTTTTCTTGAAACCGATTTGGTAAGTAATAATAAGGATGAAAAGTCTTTAAAAAATTGTGGTTCTAGTAACAATACAAAGGGTAAACTCAAGGATAAGAAAGAAAGATCCAGATAGAATAAGGAGAATCCCCTAATGACATTGGGGGTGGGGTTGGGGGTGGCTAAGGGATGGTTGGAGGTGTTGGGGGAGTGGTGCAGGGGGGGCTGGTGTAGGGGGGCTGGTGCAGGGGGTGGTGGTGCTGGGGGGTGTGGGGTGGGGTGCTGGGGGGAGGGGGGGGCTGGGGGGATGGCATAGGAGGGGGGTGTTAGGGGCTGGTGCAAGAGTGGGAAAACTATTTTAAAACCTAAACCATTGATTCCTAAACCATTAGAGTCTTCAAAATCATAGGAAAAAACTGAATACCAAACATTAGAAACTGAAAAATCAGAGCTGGATAATGAGTGAATTGGTTAGGGAATGTTGAAATTCAACCATATGAACATGGGTAAATTGTTGATGGGTGTTAAAATCTGGAGAAAAGTTATTTTCTATATTCAAAAGAGAGAAATTTGAAATCTTGGAAAGATTTTTCTAAATATTCTTATATTATTTATGGGAGAGTTTCAAGAAAATATAGGAGATTCAAGAGTTTAGATAAATACATAACAACCCTCAAAGATAGACACATGTAAACCATCCAATGAATAATGAGATTGATATTTCTTATCGACGTTGAAATAATAGGTGGAATATGGCCTTGATGTGGCCATTAGATAAATAACCTCATTCCCACTTATAAATAGATTGATCTCAAACAAAATTATAATATATCATAATGGTTTTTTATTAGTTAATTGTTTTATATGGTGATGGTGTTTAGACTACTATGGTGTGGTTAAGGATACATTCCCCCATAAAAATCCATGGATTTAAATGAATTTGTATTTTAATTTATCTAGTGTGATTTTCTTGAAATCAAATTGTTTCTATATGAGTAGTAGATTATTATCCATGCACCTTTAAATTTTATCATGGTTTTATCTATTAATTTGGTTTACACATAATACTACCACAATTTTCATTCATTTCTAATATGATGTAGGGGATTGAGAGGTGATAAAAGAGTGATTAAGCATTCTCAATTACCTTGGGTAGGTGAAAGTAGCATATCAAAAATCATTTTCTTCACTACCTAACCTAACACACTGAAGATATAGTGAATGGATTGAGATCTTGGGTCATTTCAGGGTATTATTTAGGGGTATGAATTTATTTTATAAGATATTATTATATAATTAATGATAGAATTATATAAGGGAACCCTTCATTATATTCATCATTTTTCACTTTTATTTTATTTCGTCCATGAACTTGTGGTTCCACTCCTTCATTATTTCATTATTTTAAAATCAATATTGTTATATTAGTGTAGGTGTAAGGAGAATGAAAGATTATATCCTTCCATGCACATGTGGTTCCCTATCTCTTTTCACCATAAAATGTAGTATTTTTAATTTTCTATTGTATTACATTTCCAGATTGGAGTTTCAAATTAGTGAAAATCATGTTTTGAGGTCTTAATCATATCTAGTTATTGAATTAGAAATCACTGGTGTTTTGCATGTTGAACTTTGATCATCCTTTTGGGATAATGCTTTTGTTTAAGGACATACTTATTGAAGACTATCTGTTAATGCCTATCTGATAGCATGATTTAAATTTCCATTTCATATAATCATGCTCAATTGAATATACATTTGATTAACATAGATAGAGGGCTAGACAGTTCTTATTTACATGATTTTCAGGTTGGTCTAAGAGGAATATGAAGACTTTTTGTTGATGAATTGAAACACTTCTAATTATGGAAGAGCGGAAAAAGTGTATGTTGCAACATGATTTTCTGTATGGAGTTTTTCTGTGATTTTTTGCCCATACGGTGAGTCCTTTTCCTCATTATATGAATTTTTATTATAATTCATGTTTGTATCCTCTTTCAATTACTTGATGGTGCATGCTCATTGCACCTCATGTTTTCACTGTATCTTGATCCTTCAATTTTTCCCAGAGTATGGGTTGGAAAACCAACTCATTCATTTTTTCACTATTATAGTTCATTCATTTTGCATTTAATATTTACCTATTAGAAATAGTGAGATTAAAATGGGTGTTGTGTATCCTATGGTCTAGGGTTATTATTGCTGGCTTCAAAAAGGGAATTTCAACTTCTGATTGTCTGTCTAGAAAAGTTCAACTTTCTAATTTATATCATTACTATATATTCATATTTTTAATTCTTATTGTATCTTCTAGAAGATTTCCAATCTCACGATTTATTGCAAGAATAATGTTTCCAAGAGGGGGGCTTTGTAGAGGGAGGGGTGTCCATGAATGGGGTGTCCAGGGGGTGGCGGGGGTGTCCAAGATGGTGGGGGTGTCCCAGGGAGTGTCCAGGAGGCGGGGTTGTCCAGGGGGTGTCTAGGAGGGAGGGGGTGTGTAGGGGGTGTAAGGGGTAGGGGTAGGGGTTCAAGGTGGGAGGGGTGTGTTAGGGGTAGGTGGGGGTGAAAGGGGGGGTTCAAGGGTAGGGTCGGTGAAATAGCTTCTTGATAAAAAATAAAAAAATATCATGAATTTTTAAGAATAATATATATGATGTTGATTCGATGCTTGGGTTATTCATCATAGCTTAAATCATTGTGATTTGAGCTGAATGAGTGATGTTTAAAAAATAAAGATCTTTATTAATGATCATGTTATTTAGTATTGGGATGTACATATCAATCTGAATATTATTTTTTATTGTTGGTTATGGATTCATGTATCATTTATCATGTATAGTTGACACAGTGATCACATATATATAAGAAGTTGTTATATCTCATTTCTTTTCCAACTATTTTCTTATAGGTGGATTCTTATGGTGAGGCTGGTTCAATCCACCACCATCTAAGATAATGAGTTCAATATTGTATTTGGGTAAGGTTTATTTTGTTTTTATTCTTTGGCCCAATTTTAATTAGGGATTTTTTTATTTTTGGGTTCCTTATATTTTTGTAGTGCGTTTTGGATTTCGTTGAGGTGGATTCGAGTCATCGTTGATAAAGGCTTGCATGTGTATGCATAGGTAGTCATATACATATAAAAGTTCCCCCTTTATATATATTCACTCATGGAAGTACGAATATATATATTGGGGCTAGTTGTTATTATATATATTTATGAAAAATGCATACATGTGTAAGTGTAAAGGGGTATATAAAAATATAAACATATATCTAAGGACCTCCTTGTGCATATTTGGCCATGAAAATATGTACATAGGGGATATGTGTCCTTATATATATGTGAATTTTCATATGCATTCAAGTGGGAAAAAAGGAAGATTTGAGTTGTCGTTAGAAGCAAACATGCCTTGAGGTTGAGGTAGGTTCCCTCTGCCTAAATCATTAATTTGAATTCTATAATTACCTGATTGATTTGAAAACTTGTTTCCATAATTTCTTTATTGTTTTAGAAAATGTTTTTCTAATAACCACTATCTTTGTCAAGGAAGAACATGAATATAGCCCTTGAACTAATTTATAGACCTTGTTTTTCGATGAATTAAGAGTTTACTTCAAAGAGATCTTCCTGAAAACTCAGATAGCCACTAAGCACGACTGGTCCCTGTAAGAAGAGACTAAAATTCTCATCAGCCATACCTTTGACTTATTCATGACCAATATAGAATGAACCATCCACCCATAGAATATTGGGTTTGTAAATTCTCTTCTTCTCTTTGAGTAAATCATGAAAAAATGTGGTGTTTTGTCTCATTTTTCAAGATAGGTGACCCAAGATTGCTTTCTAGTTGAGAGTTCATGATTCATGAGACTTTCCACCAATATATTCTTATTGTGAACCAGGTCTTTAAAAATAACATCATTTCATCCTTTCTTGGCAGGGGGAGGGAAAACTGGAAAGGGGGTGGTCTAAAGGGGGGTCTGTAGGGGGTTTGTAGGGCAAGGGTAGGGTGGGAGGGTGGAGGGGGTAGGGGTGGGGAGGTTTGCAGGGTGGGGGGAGGTAGGAGGGGGATGGGGTGGGGGGAAGGTGGAAGGGGAGTGGGGGGTCTGCAGGGTGGTGGTCTGCAGGGCAAGGGGAGGGTGCGAGGGGGGTCTGCAAGGCAGTGGGGAGGGTGCTGGTGCGGTGAAAGGGCAGAGGGGGTGGGGCAGGGGGTTCAAGGGGGTTGGGGCAGGGGGTGCAAGGGGGGTCTGCAGAGTAGTTGGGAGGGTGCATGTGTGGTGCAAGGGGAGGGGGTGCAAGGGGGTGGGGAAGTGGGGCAGGGGGTGTAGTCAATCTCTATAATTTTCTTTAATCTTATATAAGGTTGAATAACCATTACAATCCATCTCTAACTCCCCCAGTTCTTCATGATTAGGTTTCTTCAAATATTCCCTTGTATTTACAATAGATTTCTTTCACTAAATCATGGCTTGATATCACATGAAACAAATTAGATTTTGTATGATACCACTAGTTATTATTGGTATGGATTTAACACATTTTATTTTAAAAATCCAGGCCCTTATGTCCACTTTTTTTCATTATAGCTTCTAAAGATAGATTTGGATCCTGTAATTTTTCATCCTTTTGGTGGGATGATTCCACTAACACATTGCAATCTTTCCAAGAGGAGGGTCTGTCCAGTGAGGGGGTGGGGGTCCGTCCAAGAAGGGGGGATGTCCAAGGGAAGGGGAGGGGGCTTTCTAGGAGGGGAGTTCAAGGGGGGTTGTGTAGGGGGAGGGGTTGTGCAGGGTGGGATCTGTCTAGGGTGGTTGTACAATGTCCAAGAAGGGGGTGTAAGGGGGTCTGCAGGGGGGAGGGTTTGGGGGGAGGGGGTCTGCCCAGGGTGGGGGGGCTGTCCAGGAAGGGGGTGCAAGGGGTCTACAGGGGGGAGGGGCAGGGGGTGTCCAGGAGGGATGGGGGTTGTGTAGGGGGGTGTCCAAGAGGGATGGGGGGTGTCCAATTTAATAAGCCACTAGATCATTGGGGGAAGTTTAGTTTATTCTAAATGGGGATTAATAGATAATTAAAAAAATAAATGACCAAGGGAAATCTGTAAGTCACTATTATTAGTTATTAATATTGGGTTGAAATGTTAGGACATTTGGTAAGGCAGAGGGTGAACCAATAGTTTATGGAAACTTCCCTATAGAAAAACATGTCTCACAATTACTTGGGGTGAAATTTTAGGACATTTGGTAAGGCAGAGGGTGATCCAATAGTTTATGGAAACTTCCCTATTGAAAAACAAGTCTCACAATTATCTAGTATGGGCCACATGATATTGTAAAACCACACTCAAACCATGTGACGCATCTGGAAAACTACCAAGACAATCAAATAGTTTCCTTGGTGAGAAACATGGTTTGAAAAATCATGATAAAACAATGAAAAACAACCTTGGAGCCTCATAGTGAAATACTGGAGAGTTACTATATAGTTATTATAGATCTTCCAAACATTCTATTTTCCAGAACCGTTTCTCCCAAAAATTTGAGATTTGATTCCCTATTTCTATAAAACCTATAGAATTCTCCTATGGATCAACCAAGATCAAACTAATATATAACTTTGTCCTAGAGGGAATCAAAATTCTCCCAACCAAAAATATTTATATCCCTAGAAAGTGCTCAGTATTGTCGAGTCACAATTAGAGAAGACCACTACATCCTCATCAATGATTTTCCCTCCCACATCCCATAGATATCCCATTTTCACTTAAACATTACAAAAAACAATGGGAATTTTTTTACCATACTATACCATTTTATGGAGATCCATAATCTAAACTTGTCCAGTAATATTGGTGTTGGGGATGTCCAGGGGGTCTAGGGGTGTCTAGTGGGGTGTCCAACGGGGGTGTCTAGGGGGTGGTCCAGGGGGGTCCAGGGGGTGTCCAGTGGGGTGGTGTCCAGGGGGGTGTCCAGTGGGGGTGTCTAGGAGGGTGGGGGTCCAAGGGGGGGGTCTAGGGGGTGTATCAGGTATGGTGTTTATGTAAAAAATTGTAATCATTATTATATTCCCCTTCGATTCATTCATGATTTGTTGAATTCCAAAGCAATGTTTCTGGAATTTGTATGTACTTATGTGTTTGCATATTCTATATGCAATTATTCTTAATACATATTTGAATTTATATTGAATGGTGGTGTTGACTCATGCCATATCAAGATTCAATTTCTCTTCATCTATTTTTTTTATTCAATTTCATGTTGTCAGTTCTTCTGAAGTAGTTGAAGGCTCTTCTCACCCTTGATTGGTATCTATTCACACGATCTTTAAAACCCATAACCCAACACTCTTGACATTGACTTAAGAAGGCAGACATTCGGATGATGGGGAAATGTCGTTACGTCCTAATTATATAGAGCAGGCACAGGCTGTTGTAGCTTTGAAGTAAGTGACACTCCTTCATTGATGTAACTCCAGTTCCCATTATAAATTTCTTAAAATTTGTTTTCAGATGTAAACTCCAAATCTTCTTTTTAACTGCCTTCATGATTTCATGTTGATGTTACTAGAAAGAAAATAGAATATATATATATATATATGGTTTGACTGAATAGATAATAGAGGAATATTTATATGATTTAAAATAAATTTTAATAGTCTGATGCATTTGCACGGGCAGAGTACTAGTTTGATTTATTTTCATAAATTTTAAGACTATTTGGCATCTAGGGTCACCCAATGCCTTAATGTTTGTTTTATAGACATTTATCATCTAGAGATTGTTATCCAACCGTATAACTAGAGTTGTATACTTTCATGTAGAAAATTGGAATTTATCGATTTTTCACCTTAGAATTTTATTATATTTATATAGAAGTGTTCATTTATAGAGGGGGGTGTCTGTCTGGGGGGCTGCTGTCTAGGGGGTGTCTGTCTGGGGGTTGTCTAGGGGGTGCAAGGGGGGTGTCCAGCAGGGCGGATTCTGTCCAGGGGGCGTCCATCAGGGCGGTTGCTGTCTAGTAGGGGGTTGTCCAGGGGGTCCAGCAAGGGGGCTGCTGTCCAGGGGGGTCCAATAGGGCTGTTGTCCAGGGGGTCCAGCAGGGGGGTGTCCAGCAGGGGTGGTGCAAGGGGGTCCAGCTGGGGGCAAGGGGTGTTCAAGGGGCCATGGGGTGCAAGGGATGTGTAGGGGCTGGTGTCCAGGGGGTCCGGTAAGGGGGTTGTCCAGGGGGGTCTAGAAGGGGAGGTTTCTGCCTAGGGGGATTCTCTCTAGGGGGTCCTATAGGGGGGCTAATATCCAGGGGGGCCAGTAGGGGGGTCCAGTAGGGGTGGTGTAGGGGGGTGTCCAACAGAGGTGGTTCAAGGGGGGAAAGGGTTGTTCAAGGGGACTTGGGGTGTAAGGGATGTGTAGGGGTTGTCCAGGGGGTCCAGCAGGGGGGTTGCTGTCCAGGGGGGTCTGTCTAGGGGGTAGAGCAGGGGGGCTGTTCAGGGGGTCCAGTAGGGTGGGGGGCTGTTATCTAGGGGTTCCAATAGGGGGGTTGTTTTCCAGGGGGTCTAGCAGGGGGTGTACAGCAGGGGTGGTGCAAGGGGGTCCAGTAGGGGGGCAAGGGGTGTGCGAGTGGGGTGAAAGGGGGTTTGTGCAAGGCGGCCTAGGGGGTGCAAGGGATGTGTAGAGGGTCTTGTCCAGGGGGTGCAAGGGGGGTCCAGCAGGGGTGTTATAAGGGGGTCCAGTAGGGGGGTTGTAGTCCAGGGGTGAGGGGGGCAACAGGGGTGGTGCAAGGGGGTCCAGCAGGGAGGGCAAGGGTTGTGCAATGGGGCCTGGGGGTGCAAGGGATGTGCAAGGGGGGCCTGTCCAGGGGTGCACGGGGGTTTGTCTAGGGGTGCAGGGGGTCTGTCCAAGGGTGCAAGGGGGTCTATCTAGGGGTGAAATGGGGTTCTGTAGGGGTGAAAGGGGGGTTTGTCCCGGGGTTCATGGGGGGGATGGTTTTTTTATGAAATGGGAAAGGATATAGCCACGGTTTCAAACCGTGGCTAAATCCCTATAGCCACTGTTCATCGAACCCAGGCTGGTAATGGTGTGGCTATAGGGAAAAACCTATAGCCATGATTTAAAACTATGTCTATAGGTTTGGTGCTATATCCATGCCAATACCAGCCACGATTTTAGGAACCGTGGATATAACATATAGCCATGTTTTTTGGTCTTATAGCCACGGTTTGGAACCATCGCTATAGCCTAAATTTCTAGTAGTGTTTTGTTCTAGAATGAGAAACTGGGTTTTTGGAAATGTTAATCACACTTGTGTTGTCACAGTTTATAGGGACATGTCTAAACTGATATTTATAATTTAGTAATGTGTATTTTATTTACAAAATCTGAGATCAACAACTACCAACAGCTATGTATTCAGCTTCAGCAGTAGATAATGCAATGGAGTTTTCCTTTTTACTACACCATGATACTAAAGACTTCTCCAAAAAGTGACATGTTCTGGAGGTTATTTGTCTATATAAATTGTAACCACCAAAATCATCATTATAATAACTAAGTAAAAATATTTTTCTCTATGATAGAACAATCCTAAGTTTGTAGTATACTTTAGGTATTTAAAAATTATTTTAACAACACTTAAATGATATTTTTATGGTTTTCTTGAAAACATGCACACATACATGCACTAAACATAATATCATACCAGCTAGCAGTCAAGAAGATTAGAATTCCAATCATACCCCTATAATTGTTTTGATCAACAAATTTTCCATTTTTATCAAGATCCAATTTATATTTGGTACTCATTGGAGTATTAGTACTTTTTATACTATCAAATAAAAACTATTTCAAATGATCATTAGTGTACTTACATTGATTTAATTTAATACCTTATTTATTTTCAAAAAATTGAAATCTAAGAAAGAATTTTAGTTCACCCATTAAACTCATTTCATATTCACTTTTCATATTTTTTGAAATATCAATACATAAATAATTTTTAGAATATACAAAAATAATCTCATTAAAATAGATTTGAACAACTAAAACATCTTTAGAAATTATTTTTATAAAAAAGAGTAGGATCAGCTGTGCCTTTTGTAAAACCTTCTTAAATAAGAAAAGTGTTTATCCTATCATACCAAGCTCTTGGAGGATATTTTAAACCATACAAAGCTTTTTATAATTTGAAAACATGATTTGTAAATTGAGGGTTTGTAAAATCGGGGGGGGGGGGTTGTTCAACAAAAACATCCTCAAATATATATCCATTTAGGAATTCAATTTTAACATCCACTTGATATAGTTTGAAATTGAGATGTGATTTATATGATATCATAATTCTAATAAATTAAAGTCTAGAAACCGATGAAAAGTTTCTTTATATATAATTCCTTCTTCTTGATTATATCCTTGTGCAACCTGTCTGGCCTTATTTCTAATTAAGATACTAGCTTCATCTACTTTATTTCTAAACACCCATTTAGTACCTATAGTCAAGATGTATTTGGGTCTATCAAAAAGTTTCTTGAATTTATTTCTTTCAAACTCATTCAACTCTTCTTGCATATCCATTACCAAAAATTCATCATTGATTGCATCATTGAAATTCTTAGGTTCAGTCTAAGACAATAAGGTTTGATGTTCAACCTGTCTCCTTATAGAATCTCTATTCTGGGTTCCCTTATCTAATTCTCTAGCTACAACATCTAAGGGATGATTCTTTAGGGTTCTGACAGATCTAGAAAAAGAAGGTCTAGGTTCATCTATAGGTTCAGGTTCACTATGAATAGAGTCTGGATATTTTTTATAACTGGAGGATTTTGCTACTTGCTTAAAAGTAGAGTAAGAAGGTTTAGAATTTATGTCCAGATTGGACATATCATCCTCAATAGTATATAGGGAGGTTTTAGGTTCATGTGGATCTGTTTCATAAAATTTTATATGTAAATATTCTTCCACACACTTGACTCTTTTATTGAAAATCCTATAGTCTTTTCTAGAGGTTGAATAAACTATGAAAATTCCTTCACCACTTTTGGAGGCAAACTTGTCAATATTATCTTTTGTATTAAACATAGATACTTTTAAACCAAAAACATTAAATTAGTTAAACTTAGGCTTCCTAATTTCCCATAACTGATAGAGATTTCTCTTAAGGATATGTACACTTAAAACTCTATTAATTATATAATAAGTTGTAGTCGCATATTTTTCCCAAAAATAAATAGTTATGTCATACTCATTCAGCATAGTTCAAGAAATTCTTGTAAGTTTATATTCCTTCTTTCTACAACTCCATTCTGTTGGAGTGTCCTAGGAGTATAGAAGTTATGACTATAGTCATTTTCTGAGCAAAAAGATTCAATTTCTTGATTTTCAAACTCACATCCATGGTCACTTATTAATTATTCAATTCTAAAACAACTTAGATTTTCTGCAATTCTAGAATACTTGGTAAAGTGTGAATAAGAATTACTCTTGTGAGATAAAAAAAAAGTCCAAGTATATCTAGAAAATTAACCTACTAGAATATAGACATAATGCTTCCCATTTAAACTAAAAACTCTAGATTGTCTAAAAAATCATGTGAACCAACTTAAGAGGTTGAGAAGTTGAAACTTCTTTCTTTTGTTTGAAAGATATTTTATGTTGCTTTCTTTTATGATAAGGATTATAGACTTTTTCATTTGGAAACTCAAGTTTAGGTAGATCCTTGATTATTCATTTCATAGTAATATTTATAATTGAGTAAATATTAATGTGTCTTAATCTCCTATTCTAGATCAAATACTCTTTGTGAAAAGAACTCAAGAAAGAAACATTTAGAGAAACTAAAGAATCTAAATTCATAGCATAAACATTTTAATTTCTAAAAGAAGTGAATACTAAACCATCTTTATAATTGAAAACATTAAAATAAATATTTTCAAATTTAACATGAAATCCATCATCACATAATTATGAAATGCTAAGCAGATTGAACATAAGACCATCAACAAAAAGAACTTTAAAATTGATTTAGTGTTATTGATTTGGCCAATGCCAATTATTTTTCCTTTTGAATTGTCACCAAAGGTGAAAAGCCCACCATCAATCTTAATAAGATTCTGGAAGCTTGAATAGTCCCCTAACATATGTCTTGAACACCCACAGTCCAAGTACCACACGATTTTACAAGAACTATTCATACAGTTTTCCTATAAAAACAATTCATACAAGAAAATATTTTGGTACCCATACCTGTTTGGGTCCAGTAACATTAGTAATTAAGGCTTTATGAACCCCCAGTTTCTTCATGGTTTTCCTATAAGTAGTTTGTAATAAATTAGAAAAATAAACATTATTTAGTCAAAAATACTAGAGGTTGTAGAAGATGATCCAGCACTGGAACTTACAGTAAATTTCCCAGAATTGGGCACAAAACCAATTTTTCTAGATTTGTATTCAAAATTGTTTTTAACACAATTTATTTTTTCAGGTTGATAACCAATACCATTATTATACTTTGGAGAAACTTTTTTTTAAATCATTTTAACTAAGGTATCTTTACCATTTATGAAGCTCTCTAAATATCTATTTAATTTTTCATTAGACAGTTTAAGATCAATATTCTCATTGAGAAATTGAGCATTCTTTTAGTTTTCAATAGTAAGTTTAGAGTCAATAGAAACAGTAAGAGAATGTTGTTTATTAATAGATTTATATTTATCTTTCAATTCATTGTATATATCCTCAAGGATTTTACAATATTCAAACATTTATTCATTTTTCATATTTTCATAATTGGATTCATCTCCATAATAATAATTTTTTTGTACAGGAGATTCTAGATTTACCTCAAATGTGTTTGTCAAAAACACATATTGGTTTTGTCAGCCTTCTCATCATGTGAAGATTCAGACTCACTAGAGATATCCTTAGAAGCAATCTAGGTGTCCTTCATTGCATTTTTTTTACTTTTTATCTTTTTATTAATATTTCATTTTGAACTTTAATTTAGGACACTTATCCTTTATATCTCATCCTCTCTTACACACATAGCATACTATTTCATTAGTATGTTCATTTCTCTTGCAAACCTTTTTACAGTTTCCTTTGTTGTCATGTTTCCCTTTATAACTGGGATTTCTAAATAACTTCTTCCTTATATAGAATTTTTTAAGTCTACTGACTAATTGAGATATCTCCTTATCATTGTAACTTGGTAATTCTTCATTGTTGTAACTTTTAGCATGAACTTACACTTTCTCTTTTTGTTTGGAGGAAGTGGTTTTGAAATCCACTAGATTTCTATTTTATTCATCATATTTCTATATATTTACCTTCATCTATTATTAATACATCATCAATTTACCTATCATACCCTTTATAGGTGAAGTATTGATATCACAGTATTCCCTTATTGATATCGAGGTTTCTCTCCATCTTTCTGGTAAACATCTGATAATTCGCATTAATTTTTCCTTGGATTTGATTGTCTTTCCTAGAGAAACCATCATATTTACTATCTCATTGAACCTGAGATAAATGTCAAAAATGGGTTCATCAGGATTTATATTAAAGTTATCACATTTAATATTATATGTATTAAGTCTCATTTCTTTAACACTATTAGTTCTTTCATGTGAAACATCCAGTGTATCCCAAATTTCATGTGTTATTTTACATGCAGAAATACTAGTAAATTATTCATATTCTAAAGATAAGTATAAATAATTCATATATTTATATTTATTGTTGTAGGATACCTTAGTGGCATCATCCCAATTATTCCTAGAAGTAGCAGAAATTTTATATTCATCTACAATTGAAGGCCATATTTAAAAACCCATACTTTCTAAATTCATTTTCATTTTAATTTTACACTAAGAAAAATTTGTGCCATTAAAGTAGGGAGTTATGTTTATAAAATCACCTTCTAGTATATTTTCCATATTAAAATAATAGAATAAAGTTTTAAAGAACTAAAAATTTAGAACTGACAAAAATTTAGGGACCTTTAAAACTTAACTAAAATTACAGTTGAAAAAGATTTTTGAAAAGGCTTTAAAATGACCTCTGATACCAAATATTGGTTGGAGTATGACACTCAAGAGGGGTGAATTGATTTCCTATAAAAATTGATATCTAAAATACTTATTAAAAAATACCCTAATTTCAAAACAAATATAGGCCAGTTAACCAAAGTAGCAGATTTATAAAAGTTTTGTTCATTTCAAAGATTTCCCAAAGATAGATTAATTATCATTTAAAACAATATATTTTATTATTCCATATCTTGAAATCAGTCTAATAAAAAAATTCTAATATAAACACTATATAAGATTAACTATCAAAGAAAATTTAATTTTTTTAAAATAGTTACAAAGATATAAAAACAGAACTTCAAAACACATAGCATAAGTAAACAGGAGGTTCTGTGTCAAGTTGAGACCTAATCCTCTCCACTTGGTGATCACCTTCCACTAAGTAGTTTAAATTAAATAAACTTGATCCACACCCTAGATCTGGGTAACAATAGTATACAAACTATGTAGGTCATTAGACCTCTTCCATTGTTTTTGTGGGAGTAAAAATCAAACAAATATACTATACATGTATAGAAATCTTCCATTATTATTTGTGGGGATGTTAAGGGAAAAAGGATTAGTCGGTGAAGATATCTTTTTATCTTCTAGTTTAGCACAGGAGTCGGTGTGTGTTTATAAAATAGATATACACACACTACTCAAAATGTAAATAATATGAATAGGTAGATAAATGTAATGATAATAGGGTTTATAATGCTCAGTATGATGTTCTATGTGGATTATGGACTCTTTCATAACGATATAATTGAAGTTGCAGTCATCTTCCAAAAACAGACAGCAAAATAGAGAGTCATTGTTTGCTTCTTTCTTCTATTTTTTGTGAGGCTCAAAGTGTTCTTTTCCACTAAGTTGTTTCTACAAAGATTTGATGTGTTTTAGTTCTTATTAGTGTCTCCGTGTATGCACAGTAGGCAACTCTTGTTTTTTTCTCTAAGGTGCACGAACAACTCTATATATCCTTTCTAGTTCTCCTCTTTCTCACTACATTTCTTATTGATCTAGATATTCCCTTTATACAGAAAAGAAGCATGTTCTCTGGTACCTCGTACCTCGTACTGGTCTTTAACATCATTAATATTTGTCTATAAAATAAAAAAAAAGCTCATTAATATAATAAGCAGTACTAAATTTCATAGATACGACCGTTTGAGGTAAGTTTGAATTTAAGAGACAGATCATTGGTGACTTAGTATGTTGGTAGCTCAGACTATCGGTGTCTCGTGATATCGTTAGATCATTCTATCAGTAGATCAATTATGTTGGTAGATCATAGTATCAGCGGATCACTTTTTTGTTAGGTCAAACTGGCATCGGTTAATCGAGTTTTCAGTGGATGTTGTGTCAGTAGCTCGGTCGTCGGTAGGTGATGTGTCGGTAGCTTGGCTATCAGTAGCTCATACTTAGTGAAATTCTGAGTGTCGGTGTGTCACTCTATCGGTAGATCAGATGTTGGTAGGTTAGGCATCGGTAGATCAAGCTTTCGGTGACTCATACTTGGAAAAAATTCTGAGTCACTCTATCGGTGACTCATCTTATCAGTAGCTTATATCATCGGTAGCTCATGTGTTAGTGACTTGTCTATTGTTAGGAAAAGTATCCTTAGCTCATACTTAACCAAACTCTATACTGTTGTCTTATAATGTAAACACTAAAACCAGAGGTTAAAATAATACTTAAACATGATTAAATAAAATCTATCTTAACAAATCATAATTAGTATAGTTAAACAAGATTTGTGAGCATTAAAACTAGATGAGGCCAACATATCCAATTGTAATTCCACATATCCAATTTCAAATCCACATTGCTGAATTTCCACATTTGGTTACCTTATGTATTACAGCCATAACATGGTCTAAAAAACTAAATATTGAGTGATTCTTATTTCATTTAAAATATAAAAAATTATATATATTTTACTATGATAAATTAAATTCTATATTGATCTCTATCATGTCCAAAATTAGGTTATAATTCACTGAATGTTTTCATTATAAAATCTATAGTTTTTGATAACTATTTTGCTACAATATTTTGATGATAACTTTATATATATATATATATGTTAGATTAAGGTTATTCTTATTTATTTTGATAGATAATGAAATTATCTAAATATAATTCAATTGAACCCAAATATGGTTCTTATGTTTACTAGGTCCAATTTAGGTCTAAATTTTTTGACACAAGCTATCTACAAATTTCTATAGTTGACTACATGAAATCTGATACATGAATTTGATTATGGTAATTCTCCTACATGAAATGTCTTCATGAATTAACTTACGTGAAATAGCTATGTGAATTCTCTTTTGTGAAAAGGATACATGAATTCACTTATGTGAAAAAATGGTTACATGAAAGTCACATACATGGATTTTCCTACGTGGTTCTATGAATTTATAAGTGGTGTTTTGAGAACTAGAAATATACTCTGTTATGCATATTATTTCACTTTTCAATTTTCTTCCAGTTTATTATGAATATAATTAATGTTTTTTTCTTATGAAATTACTTATTAATTATTTATAATCCATGTGAACATGTTTTAAATTATTTCCTAATTTATTAAATATGATTCACATGAGTTTTAAATAAATTGATATTCATGCTAAATTTTCTTGGATCTGTAATATTCAAATTCAAATTGGTTAAAATATAAAGGGTTGACCCCAATTATTATCAAAAAGTATTCGAAGGATATTGATGATTATTTTTTACTACTGTATTACTTATTCTAATGAATTCCACTATGTAGTTTTTATTTATTTTATAGGATTTTGAGGAAGGATAAAAGGGATTCTATTTTCCATTTATAAAATATCTTACATATGGACCCTTATCTAGGAAACAATCATGGAAAATTCTGAATTAGTTTATTAAAAAATAAAGATTCCACAGATTTCATATTTGAAAGTTGTAGGGAAAAAAACTCTACATATCTTGATTTTTATAGAGCTATTATAGGGAAAAGAGGTTGAGAATTTTCTTTAACTATACAAGTGCTAGAAACATTGATATTAAATAATTTCTATCAAGTGAACTAAATCTTTTTGACCATTTTCTACTATATGTTTTATTTCTACCTCGACTCTCATGTTGTGAATCATTCATCTGGTTCTTTGGAATTACTTATTTTTATTATTCTATGTTTTTTTTAGTTTTAAAGGGTTATAATACCCATTAAAAGGTGTTATTGTGGTTTATGACCCCCAAAAAAATGATAGGCATTGGGTTGTTCCTCTAGGTGGGAAAAAGGATAGATATTCTGGTTGTGCCTCTAGGTGGAAAAAGGTAGGTATATTTAGGTTTAATCATCCAGTAGTAAAAGGGCTATGTAATTGGGTTATGAAACTAGGTGGGTAAAAGTGATTATAAGATTTAATTATAGTGGTTTTAGTGGGTGTTATCTTTCTCATTTCGTGGGAGGGGTGAAGAGTGGACTATGATCATTTAGATTCAACCCACTATAAAAATCATTATGTCCATTTCTTTTTATTTTTCTTCTACATTAACATAATCTCAATAACTCAGATATAATAACCTTTAAATTTTTAATTCATTTAAAAAGGCTAATTCATCCCCCCACCACTCTTGGATATATGTCATCTTCATATTAGGACTTACATAATCTTGAATATCCAAAAAATTATCAACAAACTTCACATCAGCCTCAATATCCAAATACCCTCAATTGATGGAATGGGATTTATCATAAATATATTTTTAAACCCTAAAAAAATGGAAAATTCCATTTATTAGATCTATCAAAATATCGAGAACTGATTGATACTCCACCTCACCAACATAATCTAACAACATGAAAGGTTTAACAAATCTAGGATAACTCTTACTCTCATGATTGAACCTCTACTACCCACGATGAGGATAATCCTTAAAAACACATGATTACCAACCTCAAACTCTATAGGTGTCCTCCTCAAATCATCATATAATATATGATGGTCTCGATCTGCCTTTATCCACTAATAAATCCTATATTCTTTATATTCCATGCTCTACATCGACTCCATTATAAGTATTTACGACCCCCTTACCTCATTCTAGTAAATTGGATATTTTCTAGGCTGTCCATACAATGATTCAAATTGAGAAATATCAGTGGAATATTGATATTTATTTTTGTAACAAAACTCAACCAATTTGAGAAGGAATACAAGCTTATAGGAACACATATGAGCATGGGAATATATGGACTTTCAATTTTAGGATCTTATTAAGGAAAATAAAAACATTGAGGTAACTTATATCCAATGGAAATTATATAGATTTATTCATTCAAAATATTTTAATTTTATTTGGAATGACCAGGATTTCTCATTTTAGTTTTGATGTTTCTTTTGGTTTCATCTACTCTGTTGGTTTCCCACTTTTCTTTAAAAGTTATTTCTTGAAATAAAAAATTCAAGTTTGGAGGTCATATAGAATCTATAAAATCATCTTAGTCTAGAAATACATCTAAGGATTAAAAGTATTGTTAATTCATAATTGAGATCCAAAAACATATTGTAAAACCTTCCACAATTGTAAGATAAAATGAGAATCTTGACCATGGATGATGAACCATAGAATCCCATAAATATGAACAATATCCTCCTTATACGAACTAGATAAATCATTCACCATACTTGAATCCTTGATTGGTAAGAAATTATATTACTTCATTAATTGGTCCATAATCACTCAAATAACATCATATCCTCCCTAGGATTGAGGGAAACTAGAATTGAATAACACCTGATGTAGATAATCCAATAAAAATCTATAAAGAGTATCACCATTGACCCCACAATCTTTCCATAACTCTATCTCTAGATCCATAAGCTAAGACACTTCCCCTTACTATAGTAAATATGATTTTATAATCATTTGATATGAGTGAAATATATGATCGAATTCCTCGATATCAGGATATAGGAACACAAGTTCCTCCATCATCATCCATGTGTCCCTGGACTCTTTTATAACATCACCATGAGATTTCCTACATGCTGCATTAGTAACAAAATATATGTTATAAGTGATATTGAATTCATAATCTTGAAATAATTTCATCCAAATCTACTAATTCACATTCAAATCTTGTTGAGAGAAGATGTACCTTATCTCTTAAATTATATAAAGACAAAAAATTGCTCACATATGAGGTAATTACCAAACCCAAAATCACTTATAATCATTGTTAAGGTTATGTGACTTGGTGTGTGGTGAAAAATAAATAACGAAAAACACAATCAATATAATAAACCACACAAACCTAGCCTAAGGTTCAACTTTCCAATGAAACACTTCCACTATTATGACTTACAATAATCTCTTTTATGTTAACACCTCACAACAACATTAGTTGTCACACCTAATCACCATTACTAACACTACATTCCATCTATAAAACAACTTCACATTTTATCACCCCTTTAGGAATTCACATATATCAATTACTATCCACATTATATTCATTATTTCATAATTAATTTCATCTATTGAATCTTCACAAAGTCCTTTCCAATTCACCATTTATTTCTATTTTCCATATATCAAATACTCCATAATTCATTTTTTAATTTTATCCTTTAATTTATATCATCCCATCCCATTCCCAACCTTCATTTCATTTATAAATTAATATCTCATATTCTAGGTAACTAAACCATTTAACTAAATCAACCTCACCATGAATTTGCAAAAATATAGTGAAAATACCATCTCATATTCCTATATTATAGAAATCCACCCACACAAATAAACCTCCATGACTTCTATATAATTTTCAGTAAATAAAATTTCTTAATAACCAAAAAATAATAGATAAAAACCATAACAACATGAAGAAATAAAAATCCAAAAAATAGTAAATGAAAAACCTAAAAACATAAATAAATAACAATTATAGATACTATTATTTCCTTTTTATTAATATATTTAAGTTGGTTGTATATTTTATAAATGTTTTCATGAAAATGAAAATTCAAC
Source organism: Viscum album (assembly GCA_963277665.1). Taxonomy (NCBI): domain Eukaryota; kingdom Viridiplantae; phylum Streptophyta; class Magnoliopsida; order Santalales; family Viscaceae; genus Viscum; species Viscum album. The sequence continues at coordinate 926,913,708 of OY728132.1, forward strand.
TAGAAATGATCAATCAATAATTTGAAATAATGATGAAAAATTGAGAGATCATTCCTAGATATATGACTACCCATTTTTATTCATTTTATTACATCTAGAAATTATCTTCTTAAGAAAATTCCATCTCTTTATAAAATTATAATCAAATAATGATAATTATAATGTAATAAATAATAGAATAAATTTTGAATCTTATACCTTAGCTGGAGTTTCAACTATAGTGATATGAAAATGATAATAAAGTGATGATAAATCACCACCAAACCATAGGTTTCTGGTGTAGTGGAATCATCATATGAGTCATGCCCAACTTTTATTTTTATCATGATTGATGAATAATCCAATAATTACATGATGATAAACGTTGTGATCAACATAACTGAATAAAATAATATATAAAATGGATAAACACTGGAATCTTAGTGCGGGATCTTTGCATATTATTTATAATTAATATAAAAATTAAAGAATTATCTTACATGGAATTATTTCTATATTTATATATCTGACAATGGATATATGTTGTACCATCATTATGTTATAGGAGTACATATTAGATTCCCTCTAGTGTTGATCCACACATGGTCCATGAATCTCCAAATGTCATCGTAGAAATCTCCACGTGCTAGCACGGTGGATCCTATCACTTGCATCATTCACCTTTGATCTCCCAAAGAACTGCTTCCAAAGGATTCAAATTGATCTCTCTAGACTCAAGAGTGGAATGTGGAGGATTATCTCTCTTCGTTGTTGATAGCCTTCTTGGAGAGGGATCTCTCAAGGTCATGATACGATTTTATCTAGATTTTGTTGTGCACAAAACAAATTAATTGGCTCTATTGAAAAATAAGATAGTTAGATTTATATACCACTATGGTTAAAAATAAATAATCACACAAGTGACCTTTTTTATTTATTTGATCCCCATGTCTATAATAATAATATTATTATTATTTCTTGACATGCACTAAACTCATGAATTAAAATTAAATATTATTTATTTAAATAATATTCAATATATATTATTTCTCATCACACCATTAAAATTGGTCCATCATTCCTCCATAATATTTATTAGGTCTTGAATAATGACAATTTATTTAACAAATAAATATCACTACATTATTCACTAATAAATAAATAAATATTATTTTTACTAAATAGAAAATAAATATTTATTAAATATTCTTCTCACATAATAATATCTCGTATAACTAGTGATAGAATATATTTTATAAAGGAAACATGAATAATTATTAAATCGCATGTGGGAAAAATATTTATTGAGATTTTTAAATAATAAAAAATAATATATTATTTAACTGAGATTTTGGATAGACTTATTATGTGACCCTCTAGGCCTCTTTATCATTGGAATTAGGAAAAGCAACCTAAATTTTAATATTATCATCTAGAAACACACCAAGGAACCCATATAGAAATAAATTTATGTTGCAACAACATAATACCTTATACATATGATTATTGTGTAATATAATCACTTTATCATGATATCTCTAATCAAGTAGGTTTCATACTGGTTCCATAAACCTATGTGCTCGATGTCTATTTCTTTGACTTTATAGAAATAAAACTTTCCTATAGAACACCATGGACATAGATTTATTTATTTTATATAATTTCCATAAAAGTACCAAAGATATCAACTTCCATTAAAGAACAGAATGGAAAAATCCTTTCTCACATTTTTCATTAATGAAATATTACTCATGACACACCCAATGTATCTTAACTCACCATGTGAATATGTCATCACGGTTTTCACCAAAACATCAAATTATGTGACTTATTCAACTCATTAATAATAATCTTAAAGACAATGGATCAATACATACATCAAAAAATAGTAAAATCCAATGAAACATATAAATGTGGATTCCCTACTAGCGGGTCTCATTATCATAATATCTTATACTGGATATTACCAAGGGAGTACACCATGAGAAGGTGCCTCAAAGTCCTATGAGTCTCTACTCCTAGTATCCTTTATCATTTTTTCACTAAAATTATTTCATCCATATATAGAACATATATTTAAGAATACAGTCATGACACTTATGGGTTCTCATTATAGTGGGCACCTGGTATGACCTTTTAATGCGACAGCTAATATTAAGACATTATCACATTCTATGTCATTTATAAGAACAATAATGACGTGATTAGGAGTTTATTAATATTAAAAAAATGAATACATGTTATCATAAAGTAAGAAAATTTTGTTTATTGGTCACCAACTCCAATGGACTCCCACTTTCACTAGAGCCAACTGCTAACAACATTCAATCTACTAACTCTCACATGATTCTAATGCTTCTACTAATATAGGACTTTAGTAAAGGGGTACTTCGTATTTTATTTTATAGTAACTCTTCTTACTTCAAATTCAACCCTTTGATAAAAATACCTCAAGAGGTGATACTTCTAGAGTGTGTTCTTTTTCCATTGGTATAACCTTGTCTCTTTTTCAAGATCTGTTGCTGCAATATTATCATAATATAATGTGATAGGTTCTTTACTGCTATGTACCACAGTAATATCCTAAGAAAAGTTTTGTTTCCAAATGGATTCCTCGGATGCATGAGAAGCTACTATATAGTCAAACTCTACAGTAGAATCAGCGACAACTAGCTATTTTGAACTATTCTAGTTCATAGCTCCTCTTTTGAGATAGAAAATATATCCTAGAAATGACTTTAGATAATTATAATCTATTTGAAAAATTAAATCAGTATAACCACTGATTATAATCTCCTCATCTCCTCTATAAAATAGTAATATATCCTTAGTTCTTTTCAGATACTTGAGGATGGCCTTAACAGCAGCCCAATGTTGTTCTCCTAGATCTACTTGATGTCTACATACCATGATCAATGCATAGGAAATTTCAAGTCTAGTTCAAAACATGGTATACATTATTAATTATATCACTGAAGTGTGTGATGTCTTACTCATTATCTCTTTCTCCTGTTTTGCCTAAGGAAACATTTTCATAGAAAGATGTATACCATGTAACATTGGAACCAATCCTCTATTGGATTGTTCCAAACTAAATCTATTTAGTATCTGGTCAATATATGTATATTAACTTAGTTTAATAAACCTCTTGTTTCTATCATGAATTATCTTTATCCCTATAATATAGGATGCTTCACCTAAACCCTTCATGGATAAACACGTGTTCAACCAGTCCATAATAGACTGTAAGACTGGTATGTCGTTTCTAGTAAGTAATATGTCATCAACATATAATAATATGGTAATTAATGCATTCCCACTAAACCTCTTATAAACACATGGATAACATTCATTATTAATGAAATCAAATTCTTTTATAGATTCATTGAATAAAATGTTCCATGACCTAGATGCTTACATCAATCCATAAATGGATCTGTGTAACTTGAAAATCTTGTTGGCATCACCTAGAGTCACACACCCTTTTGGTTGTTTCATTTAGACATATTCCTAAAGGTTCCCATTAATCAAATATGTTTTGACCTCCATATTTCAAATTTTATAGTCATGGTTAGCTGTTATAGCAAGTAGAATTATAAAGGGTTTAAACATATAAACTGGTGAAATTTTTTCATAATAGTTAATTTTTTAAAACTTTTTAAACCTTTTATCCACTAGCCTTTATTAATAAGTATTTATCTTACCTTCCATGTCCAGTTTTCTCTTGAATAACCATTTTCACCATATGGGCATTACATAAACTGGTGCATTGACCAGAACACAAACCTGGTTCAAATACATGGAATCCATTTTAGAATTCATTGATTTTCTCCTTCTTTCGTTTTTTATCTTTATACTACCTCTTTGTAGGATAGAGGTTCATCATTTTCAACCAATAATGAGTCACCATCATGGGTGACTAGAAAACCATATCTCTCTGGTTCTCTTACCACTCAATGGCTCCTACGCAGTACTTGTGTTTTAGGATCTTCTTCTTCCATGGGTACCTATAGAATCTATTCCAATATCAACTCTTGTATATATTAAGTATCAACTTCATCGAATTCAATCATTATCCCACTACCCTTTTTGAGGATTTACTCCCTATCAAGAAATATGTATTATTTCAAAATAGACACTTTCTTATCATAGGGATTGTATAGGTGGTATCCCTCTCTTTCATTATGATACCCTATAAATATACAATTTTTCCCAGGGGTGCTAGTATGTTTCTTGAGAAGACCTTAAAAACACCTTGCAGCCCCATACTCATGTATACAAGAAACATGTTTCATCACCCTTTATAATTAAAAGGTAAATCCATTTGCATATTTTGTTAGTACTAAGATTAATGTATATGTCACAATTTGTGATGCATATCCCTAAAATGATAATGGAAGATCTACATAACTCACCATCAACCTTACCATGTGTAACAAGGTACAGATCCTCATTTCACTACAACCATTATACTTTGGTGTGTAAGGTGAAGTGAGTTGAAATATAATCCCAAACTCCTATATAAATTTAATAAAAATTTGGTTAATATATTCATCACAACGATGAAATTGAAGCTTCTTTATCTTTTTTCCAAATGGATTCTCCACATTAATCATGAATTCTTTGAATTTACCAAACGAATCAAACTTACACCTCATCAAGTATACATATCCCTATCTATACAAGTCATCATTAAAAGTTTTGAAGTAATAACACCAAACTCTATATTATACTAAAAAAATTTCACACACATCATTGTGTGCCAATCCTAAAACCTTTATGACCCTTTTACCCTGACCACAAAATGGAGGTTTGGTCATTTTTCCTTGTAAATAAGAATGAAATCACTCAAGTGGTTTTAGCTCAAAAAAGTCTAAGTAACCATCTTGATAGACCTTTTTCAAATTATTTTCGTCTACATGACCAAGATGGTGATGTCATAGTTGGGTGTTATATGGGTCATGTGAACATGATTCATTATCTATTTCTAGTATTTGGTTTTTGTAATTTAATACATAATGACCGTTATTTATATACATCAAACCATAAAATATGTTGTCTTTATAAAAGGAAAAACATTTATTTCCAAACATGAAAATAAAACCATTTACATCTAGAAATAACATATAAATTATATTCTTGGTAATAGTTGGTACATAATAACAATCACTTAAAACCAATGTCAATACTATCAGCAATGAAAGGTGGTCATGACCAATAGCTATAACATCCAGCCTCACACCATTGGAAAATAACAAATCCACATCTCCTCTAGAAATCTTTTGAAATCTACCCAGTTCTTGCATTTTGATATACATGTGAGAACCAAAATATGTATCTAATACCCAATGTGTAGATATTGAAATATTACACTCGATAAAAAATGACATTTTATCTTCCCCTTACTTATGGGTGATGTTCCTCTTCTAGTGGCCTTACTTTACACATGAAAATATACTACCTCCTTTTACTTATCCTGCCTCTAGATCCTCCTCTTATTTGAAGGATGGTTCTCATGAGCTTAAGACTTCTTATGAGTCTTGGTCACATTCTACTTGTTTTTCCTTTTATTATTCACCATAAGTAATGTTTGTTTGTCATGTACCAAGTCCTTATCCACTTGTAGAATCAGATTAAGAAGTTATGAAATAATATTCTCATTATTCATCACGTTATAATTAAAAATTAAACTAGAGAAGTTATTGGGTAGTGAGGAAAGTATGAGATCTATGTGCAACACTTTTATGAATTTAATCACTAAGATGTATAAGATTTCAATGTAGCCAATAATCTTGACTACATGAGGCCTATAAGGCCCCAAATCTCCAATATTAGTTATAAAAAGAGCATTTTAGATCTCATATATCTCTTGTCTCACCTTCTCTTGATAAATATCCCAAACATGAGACATCATGTTATACGCATCCATGTCCATGTTTCTTCAAAATCGCATTGGTCATGGATGATAGCATGAAACACGTAACATATATTGAATCCTTCAAATGTTTCTCATAGAGAGATAACTCTTCTTTACTAGAATCATTACTCGGTGACTCGGGAATAGATTCCTAAAGAATATATAATCTTCTTTCTTGATTTAGGATAACATGTAAGTTCCTTTTCCATTCATGGAAATTTATGTCAGTGAGAATGTTATCCTTATCAAGTATGGATCATTATGATATGTTTGAATAAATTTTTATTATTGTTTCTATAAATAAGATTTGCAGATTTTAGTACTTTATCTGATAAAATTTAGATAAATAAATAAATATTATATTTATTAATCTCGCAATATTTTAATCAAACCCAATAGCCCTCACCATTGGCTTCAGAATATCCAATTTCTTGGAAATTTTAGTGTAAAGGATCCACATTCCCATTATCATCACCCCAACTTTAGCTAATCAAGCAATTTTAATGGTTTTAGGTAGGAATTTTAAATTCCAGGTGTATTAACTCACATTTCCTTGATCTGTTGAGTCAACTCACCAGTCCTAAATTATTTAAATTGGATTTTCTCAACCTTTGCCTCTTAATTACACAAAGTCGTACTTTGGAAGTCAACCCTTGATCTGAACTAAGTTAATTCAACCTAAAATTTCATATTATAATTCCCTCATAATTGAGATCACCCCAACATTAGGTAGTTAAGAACTTTAAACTATGGTTCGATTTTAACTCAAGTGGTGGAAGGAAATAATGATTTAATATATATAATTGAGGGATTTTATCTTTATGTGTAAATATAAAATTATTATCATTACTGAATTCTTGTTAATATTAGTTTGATTTACATAAGTGATTAACCATGCTTAAATAATATTTACATATAATCTAATTTATTTTAGTTTTATCTTTCATGCTTTTTAATTCATTAATTCATGTGATTTTGATAAAACATACACAATTAAGTAACCATTAAACTTGATAGAAATAAAATAATCAAGTGGTATGCCAATGATATTTTTCTAATGGTTAGTTTATCTAGTATATGATAAACTAATCTTTGACCTAGGGGAAACACCTTGAACCTTTAATGGTTCGTTTTTTAGCTTCCACTTATCCACCTATGTATCTCTCTTGGATTGGTTTCTACTCAACTCCAAACATGAACCACATCTACTAGATTGGGTGCTTCATCCATTATATATGATTTTACTCACACATATGGGAGGGGAACCAAAGTATTGGTTAAGGGGTTTACATAAAAAGAAACCATGGGAATGCATGCCCTTATATAATGAGATGAGATAGGACATGCAATCCAATAATATAATTTAATAATAAATTAAATTAAACCAATCACATATAATGGTTTGTTCTAGGATCATGATAATCCACATGAATTCAATGAATTGTGCATTTAATAAATTAATAATTCAATTCTAATCTTTCTCATTTAATATAAATCACACTCGAATTAATTAATCATTTCCTTTAATTAATCAATTTTTTATTTTAATTCTCATTCGAATTTCCTTGACATTCTCATCCACTATAATTTTAAACAAATTAAATAAATTTATTTAAAATTAATGATCACATGGTTTACATGATATTTATGTAGCGTGTTATTCTTCAATGCATGTATAATAATAATTGTAATATGACTTATGCATGATATGTAGATCTAAACATTACGCGTACATTAATTATATATATATATAACCCATCACATGATGTGTTCTATCAACTTAATGACCACAAACAAGCCCATATTGATAGGGTTTTCATGGTATAATAAATTAATTTTCAATTCTATGTAATTTGGTAAAAGTAGAAGATAGGTACGGTAGAGATATACGGCCTGTATTTTTCTCACTATCTATCCACATCACATTCCTATGGACTCAATGTGTCAACATTTTATGGAAAATGTTGGAGAACACTGCATGTACATGGGTTACACGGAATGTGGTCCTCAAGTTGCATGACCATCAGTCATGTATGTCATGTAAGAGAATACAAGGCCCTTCTGTGACTAAGGGACTACACATCATGTACTAAAGTTACACGACATGTGCTCAAAATGACTATGTGCCATGCTGACCTGTTCAACATGCGATGTATAAATAAATTCACCACTTGTAATAAATCTGCATGACTTGAAATAATTTTGAATCAATTATTGGTGTATTAAACACTACTACGTGGCATGTACCTCTAGGTTACATGGTGTGTACTCTTATGTTATCCATCCAAAATCCTTGGTGTCTCCATATGAGATATTCTAATTTATTTCATTCATAAAATTAAACAATTTGATTATATATATGAGAAAAAATAGGAAGAAAAAAAATCACGCAATTAATATTGAAGAATGGTTGAAATTTGATTGAAAGCCAATAATAAATTCAATCAATGAACTTTAAATAATTATAAACAATTATGCAACTTCTATGATGCTACTTATAGGTTCTGGGTATAGTGGAAGCATTGGATGAGTCATTCCCAACTTTTTTTTCCATGATCAATGATTAATCTTAGATTTACACAATGATAAACCCCATGATCAATAGAAATGAATAAAATAATATAGATAATGGATAAACATTATAATCAAAACATAGGATCTTCACATATTATTTATAATTAAATTAAGCTACTAAATAATTACCTTACATGAAATTTTTTCTTTTTTGATGGATATAACAATAGATCAACATTGTACCTTTATTTCATTATAGTAATAAAGATTATATTTCATCTAGTAGTGGTCTATATGTGGTCCATGAATCTTCAAAAATAATCATAGGAATATTTATGTGCTAGCACATTATATCCTATCACTTGCGTCGTTCGCCTTTGATCACCCCAAGAATCACTTCCAAAGGATTTTCCTTGATCTCTTTATACTCAAGGGTGGAAGGTGGTGGAAGATCACTCCCTATTCTTGGGAGAATTATCAGAGAGGTATCTCTCTAGGTCTTGAGACGATTCTCTCTGGATTTTGTTATGCACAACACAAATGAATTGGATCTATTGAAAAATAATATAATTGGGTTTATATATAGCTAGGGTTAGAAATAAATAATTACACAAGTACCATTTATTATTTATTTAATCTTATAGAACCCCATGTCTATACAAATAGTACTACTATTATTATTTCTCAACATGCGCTAAGCTCATGAAATAAAATTAAATATTATTTATTCAAATAATATTCAATATATATTATTTCTCATCTGACCATTAAACTTGGTTCTCCATTCCTCCATAATATTTATCGGGTCTTGAATAATGACTATTTATTTATTAAATAAATATCACTACATTATTTCTTAGCAAATAAATAAATATTATATTTAATAAATAGAAAATAAATATTTATTAAATATTCTTATCACATAATGTTCTCTTGAATAATTGGTGATGGAATATATGTGATCAATAAAACAAGAATAATTATTAAACCACATGTGCGAATAAAATTTATTTAACATTTTAAATAATAAATAATAATATATTTTTAACTGGGGCTCTGGATACACTTAGTGCGTGACCCTCTAGGCCTCTTTTTTAGTGGAATTAGGTCAAGAAACCTAAATTCCAATGTTAGTATCTAGAAACACGCCAAAGCACCCATAAATAATGAACTTAATGTTTCAATTACATAATAACTAATATGGATGCTTACTTGTAATATAATCTCTTTATTATGGCATCTCTAATCAAGAAGGTTGCATTCTTATGCCATCAACCTATGTACTCGATGTCTCTTTCTTTGGCTTTCCATAAATCAAACATTTCTATAAAAAAACCAGGGCCACTGATTTATTTATCCTATATCATTCTATCAAAGGGACTAAGATATCAACTTTAATTAATGAATAGAGGGGGAAATCCTTTCTTGAATTTTTCATTAATGAAATATTAATCATGATGCACCCAACGAATCCTATCTCACCATGAACATATGTCATCACAGTTTTCATAAATACATCAAAGTACGTGACTTATGACACGCATTAATAATAATATTAAAGTCTAAGGATCAATAAAAACATATGTAGATAGTAACATCCAAGGATGAATATAAATGTGGAATCCTTACTAGTGGTCCTATTTCTTATAATATCATACACTGGATATTTCCAATGGAATACACCATGATAAGGTGGTTCAAAGTCCTATGAGTATCCACCCCTGATATATTGTATCATTTGTGTCCCAAAAATTATTCTATCTAGCTATTGAACATATATTTAAGAATGCTATCATGGAACTTCTAGTTTCTCATCATAGCACTGAACTTCTATTACCTTTAAGTGAAATAGCTACTCTTAGGAAATTATCACAAACTATATCACACATAAAAAAAATCATGATTTTATAAAAAGTTTATTGATATTAAAAACAATAAATATAGGTTATCATAATGTGAAAATAAGTTGGTTCTAGGATACAAACTCCAACACAAACTTGTAAGAATCCTCTATAAAATCTAATAAAGACAATACCACATCAAAACTGTGAACAAACATCACCAAATTCAATCGAACTAAAATACCATAACATTGAGAATGATAAAATAAATAATGTTTATAAGAAAAAGTGTTGGAATATCACCTTGATTCATTGGGAATTTGATCTCAAAAACCAAGGACAATTTTCCCCTAAAGTATGGACAAGGATCTTAAAAGATATACCAAATAGAACATGGGGTTTGAAGAAGGCTGGGGGAATTTAAGAGAATTTGAGTAGGAATAAAAATGGATATTAAAAAATATGGAATACAATATCAATGTGTAAGGGAGGTTATCACAGTTCAATATTGGACCAATCCAAGAATCATGATGTAATCTCCCCATTCTCAGGGGTGAAAACTATTTCAAAATAAATATAAACAAATAAGATCAAAATTTATCAGGGACCATCATACTAGAACTCTTTATGTCCCAGTAATCATAATGCAACCTCAAACTCGATATACCCAAAACAAAAACCATGGTGCAACAAGGACCACTATGATACAACCATCCAAAATAGAGAGACATTGAGAATTATAGATAAGGACTTTATAAAACAACTAAAACCATAATACAGTAATATAAGAGACCACAAACCAACAACCAAACCACTTTCATCTATATTTACGCTAAACATTCACAAATTAAGATCCATGTTGAAACATGTCACCTCATGCCATAATCTCATTGATCATGGTGAAATACACTAGACCGCAACAACTATTCTCATTTAGCCAACTAATCATGGTACAACACCATTTTTCATATCCTAATTTGGTTTTTAACTTTTTTTTTCAAACACTACCTTTATTCCCTCAAAATACTCCAACCACTTTTAACACATAAAAACCAAACGTAGATGACCAAGATAAATCTTAAGCCTCTAAAAAACTCATTTTATCCTTACTTCATTTCTCAAGAATGTTATAAAAATTGAATCAATCATAACCATTTGTATCAAAAACCATCAGATCATTTATATGTAATAACTAAGGTTAAAAAAAACTCATCAATCATATAAGAGGTTAAATAAGATAAAAAATACATGATATTTATTCTAATCCTCTGAGAGATTTAATGTTATCCACCACATCCAAATTCTTAATGTGGTAACCCCTTTATCCATCACTTGAATGCGCACTTTTGTCTCTAAGAATCAATCCTACATAAATTTTGAACTACTACACATATTAACAATAGTTGTTTATTAAATAGTTGGTATCAAATATAATTCAAAATATAATAACTAGTTCTATAACATTAATAGCTAATATTGATTCTCTATAAAGTATCATTCAACCTTTCAGGTAATATGGGCAATTCTTCCTCCTGTGAGAATGTTTTATCTAATGAAATAATTTCTGTTACTTCTAAACACATGCCTTAGGTTTCAATGACCAAGGATTACTTTTAGTCCCCCTCCCCCCAATCTCATTCTTCTAGCTAAAACCTTTATATATTTTTAAGGATAAAAAAACACTATATTTTTGACATCCTAACATATTAAGGGGATCCTATAAGCTTTTATTAAACTCATTCATGTTATATTTTACAATGAACTCTCGGAACCTTTTAAGAAGTGGTTATAGAATTATGTTTCAAGAAAGATCAATCCTTTAAGGTGACTCAAGTTTCTCTAGGTTATTAACATATCCAATTATATTTAGTATGTGAGTTTACACTGAAGTTATTTTGATTATCTTGTATCTAATAATTATTTTGAAACCTCATACCACTTATGCCTTTCTTTTTCTTGATATATTATTTTCAGGTTTTCTATTATCATGAATGTATCCATATTTTCATTTTTCTTTTGGAAGTTAGACCCCATGGATATACACTTGAGAGTAGATACATAAATAAAATCCATAAAATGGTTATTATAAGAATCTAGTTTCATTTATTCAACAAATTTACCAGTCATTGGCTGACGAAATGGTTTGTCTAACACATAAAATTTTCTTTCTTGCATGATAACTATTCTTTAATCACTATACAGGTATAGAAAGTTTTTATCATCAAGATTTTATTTCACCAAAATTGGCTTCAAATTTAAGTTTGATGATGATGGTCATGTCATTTTATCTTAAATGGGATCTTTTATCAGATGACTATATCATCTTTACATACATTTAATAGTGACTTTTATTAAATATGGTCCCTCCAAAATGATGAATCCATTTTAAATTCTATCACATCCATTATTGGGTTAAGATCCAAATTTTACTAATTAATGAGTTATCGTTTGGATTTGTATCATTGTTTGGTAATTTAGGTAGGCTATAATATTAATCATATCATATATGACTCTTGGATAGTTGAGAAAACAACTATTTTCCCAATCCATCATAGGGATAATTCCAACTCTATTCCCTTGATATCATAATCTTTAGACCCTACTTAGTATAATGGAATACTTTTGATGGAAATGGAATTAGAAATGGAATATAAAAGTAAATTGGAAATGGGATGAGAATGATGATTAAATTAATTCTTGTTTTGGAAGTAAATTTTAAAATGTAATACAAAATTAAATTTTTGAAATGTCAAAAACACACTTATCTTCTTCATTTCAAACCACTCCTTTATCCCCCTCTCTATAACTCTATCCCTGCAACTCATCATGTCACCATTAGAACAACTTCGAAGACTCCACACCAAACCCATTGTAGCTCCACCATCATAAAACCCATCATTTCATGTAACACCCTAACAATTTAGTTAAAATAAAATTAAGCTTGATAAATTTTTTAACACGCAACACTGAGATTTAAGAAAAATGTGATATATTATAAAAATATTATTATAAGATAGTCATTGAATTGGTGGGTATGGATATGAGTAAGAACATTATTAAATAAATGTATAATTTTCTTATTCAATCATAATTATTTATTAATTATTATGAAATAAGCACACAATTTTTATCAATTCTTCAAAATGCATTTTCTTCAAAAATGTTTTTTATTACATTTTTTGTGTGGAAATTATAATTAATTTATAACACTTTTAAAAATTGTATTTTATAAAATTTTCATCATTTTTTAAATTATCATATTAAAATTAACATAAGGTAAAAAAAATTATTTTTATAAATGATTGATTTTTTAATGAATAGTGAAAAATACCGATTTTTCAAATGCTATCATTTCTTTTCATTAAATAAAGTAATTTAAAAAGTCCAATTATATTTTGTATTTTCTATTAAATTTACATGTGATAAATTTAATTCATTATAATATAACTTATTCCATTTGAATCACTAATATTCATGATTTTGATATAAGATAATTTTTGTGTTTAAAAACGTATTTTCATGAAAATTGTTTTTTATTACATTTTATGCATTTATATTAAAATTGATTATTATCACTTTAAAATATTGAATATTGAAAAATGGATACCAAAATTATAATCAGTAGGTTCAAATTTGGTAAATAGTTCCTTTCTTATTTTTAGTCATTATGAATAGTAATTTTGGTAAATATTTGTCACCGCAGTAAGGGTAAAATAAGTAAAACATGGTTAAAACAATGAATTAAGGTCTAAAAATAAACCTAAAACATGAATCAATTTAATAGGATAGGATAAATTCTAATATAGCCATCATAAATTTAAAAATATGGTATTTTGGTGCTATTTTTCTTGATAATTAAATTTATATTATTTTAAGTAAAGAAAACTCCAAAATGTCATTCTATTACCTTTAATATCTATAAAATTTATACATGAGGATAAAAAGAGGATAAGTCTAGTTCTAAATTTTTATTTTAAATATTAATTAGTTTTTTTATGGTTATTTATTTTTAATTATTTGAGATAAGATAATTACCTTATATGTTTATTCAACGCTGATACAATATTTATTCAATTAATAAAAATGTAAAATAAATGACTTTAAAAATATTAAAAGTAATAAAACTTGGAGAAATTATTGAGTTAAATGAATTTTTTAGATAAATATAAAATATTAGGGATTTTTAAAAGGATTATATTTGAATTCCATCTTTTTCTTGGTTTATTTAATGTCAAATTATATGAACAGTTTCAAAAATTACATTAATGGTATTTTATGTTAAATAATATTTTATTTTATTATTTAAAAAACAAATAAACTTTAAATAAGACAATTGGTAAGATAAATGGTCTAAAATTTCATCACTTTTCCATTTATGATCCAATTGTTTCATTGTAAGTAAAATTATATCCCATTAAGAGTGAAAAAATTTTAACACGGTTAAGGTTAAAATTAGTTAACTAAGGGGTTAATGAAAAAGATAAGGTTTAAAACAATAATTAAACATATATAAATTATATTGGTTGATGGTATTCTAATAAAAAACTGCCTTATATTAAAATATATTTACATTTGGAATCATTTATTAAGATAATGACTTTATTATATTTTAATCTTTTATGAAATTCCAAGAGTTCCCCCCTCCTCACTTATAAAATGGATCCCCTATTTTCTCTTATTTACACAATTTTGATCCATCTAGATCAATCAAAACCTGACCAATAATCTTATAAAATTCCTTATCCATGAATTATAGGTGTTTTTATTCTTGAAATAATATTCCAATTTCTGTTAATATGGGATCTAATAGAGGTCTACCAAAGAAGAGGCAATCGTCTCACCCGACCTATTTCAATTTATTTATTCTTTTACATCCTCTAAATATGTGGTATTCATCATTAAATATTAAATAAAGTATCCTAAATATTATGAAAATTTATTATGGTTATGTAATCACCAATATCCACCCTTTATTCTATCAAATGGTATGTTAAAGTATCACTCGTGCGTATGGGTGGACTACCACCCCCACCTAGCGATACAATTCATTTTCCACCACCTTTTTTCATTGATGGTTATTTTGATGGATTTAAAGATTATATATGGTATTTATGACATAAATATGCATCTATAATTATAAATCCATATTAAACTTCTTACCTTCCAATCTTTTGGGAAACGATAATGTCGCTTGTGCGTACATGTGGACTACCGCCTCCATGAAGAAATGTGATTTGTTTTTTATTTCCTCATTACATGGATGGAAATAAGGATATATTTAATTAATATATAATATATATGTGATATAAAAATTATCCTATAAGGTTTAATTATTATTTACCTTTCTTTTATTCCACCCATCCAAAAATTAAAATAGTGTCCATGCGTACATACGTCTAATCGTCTCCATGAACGGTGTAATTCATTTTTATATCTCTATATTTTATATATTATTATAAAAATGTATATAATGATTATATATTATATTTATATAATGATTAAAATTATATATATTATGTAACTATGATCAAATCACAGATATCAGAACTACCAAACTGATATTCTTATGAAAAATGAAACAGTTAACACCCAGAAACGACAATTTTAATGATGAATTATTCATAAATGGGTGTTAACATGATTATAAATGGAACATATATGATATTATATGTTTTTAAATTATTTTTTTATAGGATTATAATATATTAAAATTTATTATATTGGAAGATATATCACTTTCGATGAAATTCAAACAAAAGGTAAGGGTTTTTCATCTCACTTTTATTTTTGTGAGACATATTCCATATTCACCACTTGTTTACTTTGTATGGTGTATATAATACCCATAAATTTACTTTATTATGATTTCATTAAAATTATTTGGATTGAAAAACTCATCTAATTTTCTATCTTTCATGAGGTTTTGATATGGATATTTCTAAATTTTTAAGGGTTTTATGTTAAAATCTCATTGTTTACTAGGATTTTTTAAGATTAGGTTTCCGATGATAAACTTTTATGATCTACCTCTCAAGAAACTCGTTATTTTTATTGTAATCTAGTTTTTTTGGAGATTATATTTTTTCCTTTCATTTTCCTCTCTTTATGTACCCATGATATCTATGTAATATTTTTAAGTAAAATCAAATTTATTTCCCTCTTTAATTGAGATTACTTTTTATTTTATATCTATGTATTCAAAAAAACATTAAATAATGTTTTTAATATTAAACTCTTATTATTTAAATTCATTTTTATCCATGATTTACTTTTAAAAAAATGTTTAAAATTAATCTTCATATCATTTTCCAAATGAGGTATTTTTGACTTTCTATCAAAAATGTGAAAGGAATATTTATTTTAACATATACCTAATGAATAGAATTTCTTACCATGATTACTTTCCAATTCATTGAATATTATTTTAAAAGTTTCCATATTTATTTTCAAAAAAAATGGTTTCCATGATATTTTTAAAAAATTTATATTTTAAATAACTGGTTTTTAAATAAAAACGGTAATTTCATTAAGAAATAGTAAAAGTATTCTTTTAATGGATTTTTTCATTTATGATACCATCCTTTGATGTTACTTGTGATTTAATAGGGATATGATTCAATGTTACTATCCTTATTATTTATTTAGACAATTTATGATTTTTATTATGAAATGTTTATCAACCCCATTTTTTCATAGGTCACACTATGATGAAATGGTGAAATGTTTATTAAACTTTTTTCCTTTCCATGGGTTATGATATATAATGAATAATTTATGATATTTTGAAAAACATATGTATGATTTCTATTATATGAAAGGTGGTCCTATAAATATATATCCCTTCAATGCATTGGGTAAAGAGGGATATCTAATGAGATGATAAGGAATAGAAAGGGGGTGAACCTTGTTCGGTAAGGGAATTTTTCCACTATAATAGTCTTGGGAGTAAACATTGACTATATATATGAGGGTTGGGGAGTAAATAAAATCCACTATGATAGTCTTGGTAGTGATACTTCATTACTAAGGAAATTATTTTTTATACATATGTGTATTCCACCAACTCATGTCTTATGCCAATTTTATGCTTTTATGGATCGTGTTCTTTGATTCCTTTATAATTCATCTATTATGAACTACCAATATTTATTCCATGATTCAAGTTTATGGTCTATGATATATTGGGTATGGTTTCCAAATTTTAGGCTTGTGTTCTCATACACTTATGATCATGTTATGCTTAATTTATCATTGATATCTCTCTTTTTTACCCATACTAAGCATCTAATCTCACCCTTTATTATGTTGACATTCCCCATGATATGAATAAATATTATAAGTATGATATTTCGGAGAAAGGTGATAGATATGAAAAAGTAAGTGGGAGACGATGTAGAACTTTTATAAACCAGTTTTTTATTTATCTATGTTTCCAAATACATAAAACATTTATGGTTCTGGTGTTGATTGTAATGTTATTTAATTAATATTTATCTATTAAGATGTAATATATATGTATGAAATGTATGGGAAACTATAGTTTTTATTATAGAATGGTTTAGTTACCTTTTTAAACTAGGATGAGAAAACTTTAGTGATAAACCTTAAGATAATAATATGTATAGGATAATTTCCTATGTTATGGTAAGGAAAGAAGTGTGGTTTTACTAGAAATACATATTTTTTTGGATACTACAAGTGTATGTGGATTTGGAAGAGATTCATCTAGGGGTATTAACCCCAAAAAAATTGGTTGAGTATATCTCATCCATCATTCAGGTGCACTATAACAGCCCATTACATTTATTTCATTTATGTTATAATCTTTTCTTTTGGTTTCCTTTCTCATCAAGCATGTATTTTCGACCTTGAATTGGGAGGAAACATGTAATTGTGAATTTAGAGATATGTGGGAATTTTCAGCATAAAACTTGTAGTTTTTTCTATTCATTGAGCAGTTACATGACGTGTAATGGGGTTAAATTACATGTAATGCCTACCAAACATATCCCGTTAATGGATTTCACAGTTTGAGATTATACACATCTTGTAAGGATACACATCATGTAATGTGTAAATCCAGTTTTTAATTTAAAAAGTGACACATTTTTTGGCATAACATAAAATGAAAAAGTTTCACGATGTGTAAAATATTACATGTCATTTAATCCCGTGTGTTGTAGATTTTAGGGTGTCATGAAGGTGTTTCAGTCCTCACTGGTTTTTTCATCCTTCTCCTCTCATCTATAGCTCTTACCCCATGCATTTTTGGGTGAATACTCTCCCTCTAGATCCCTCTATTTGGCTATTGATTAGAAGGACTATGTGCCTCATCTCTTTGAGTAATACTTCCTCTCCCTCCCTCCCTCATTTGTGGTTGTGGCACCAATTTTTAGTAGTAATTAGTAATCAAATCATGTTTTTTATCAATCCTTTATAGTCACTTGTTGTGCCTTGTCTTCCTAAGGCAGATCTTATAGGTTTTAGTCCCCATTGTTAAAGGCGATTAGGTTTGCTACATCCTTGAGGTAGGTGTATCTCTTTAATTGTAATAATTTCTTGAATTTCATATTGTTATTATTAATTTATTGATATTTTAAATGGGATTTCATGTGTTGAAATTGAAAAGGGATTGGGTTTTTTAAGGGGTTTTTCCCTTGGAGATATAATTACCTTGATTTGAAATGGAAAATGGATTTTCAAACCCTGAAGTAGATTTTCTTGGTTTTGAAATGGTTTTATAAAAAAATTAGCATGGTTTTAAAAAAAATTGAAAATAAAATTATACATTGGAAACCTTGGGTATGTCGAGATAGAGACACGGGTAGACTTAGGGTGTTTGACACCACTAGGAGATAACATCTTGTATATTGATAGACTATGGTATAACTAGATATTAGTTGGATCCAACCTAATTCCCTTTTAGGCTCATGAGTGTCTAGTATGTATTTTCCCATAGACTAGAGATATACTAGAAAATGTTTTGTTGTTTCTGGTAATTTATTGTGTGATAGATTATTTAATGGATGTTGGTTCACATGGATGTTTATATTTTATTATCTTTACCAGATTTATTCTGTATTTGGAAAATATGTCATGTAATTTTTTAAAACACATGGATTTCTTGAAAAAAGTTTTAAAATACCTTTATTTATAAAAATTATTGTAAAACTATTTTGTTTTAAATCATAGACATATGTATTATTGTTATTATAACTTGTATATATCTCTTGCTCGTATCCTACTGGGAATTGTTTCTCACACCCTAATTCTTCTTTTAGGATGTTGTAGACCTTGTTTTGCATGATACGGGTAAAGGGAAGATCATTTTATAGTATAAAATTTTCTCTTTACATTGTTGTATTGGTTTGGGATGGTTTAGAGGTGATGATTGGTCATATGAAGACTTGTTTTTTAGACTTTTCATACTTTTTGGTTTATCCTATTTGGCTCAGTTGTCGGTCGGTATGGCCCGAAGGCCTTCATTATTATTATTATTATTGATAATCAACCTTTTAAGGGGTGAGGTGGAACCCTTACAAGTCCTGAAGGCTTAGAGACAATTACATGACCCCTAGGTATTAGAGGGAGTCACCCAGACAAGACAACTTGGAACTACTCCTCCCCATCATATGTCATGAAATTAGTAATCCGCCTTAACAGGTTGATCAGCTAGTTGTCCTATGCAAATCTACACATGCTTGGTACTAATGGAAAAGCCATACCCTCTCATTCTTCCAATTCTGGTTAGCTCTGCTCTAGTGAATGTGCCTTCCCTGAATCCTCATCTGAAGCCCTGTCCCTTGTAGTATGATTGGTACATCTGCATTCATGTGGCCTGAAGGCCTTGGGATGGCCCTAAGGCCTTAAGGTGTTATGAAGGCCTTGAGAAACAACTGGCCCGAAGGCCTTGGGTGCCCAAAAGCCTTGCAGGACCCGAGGACCAAACCGATGGCCCAAAGGCCCAGATGGATGAATAGTTCTGGCTGTTACAGTACCAAATAGTACCTTCTATAGTACTTAACAGTACCTGCTACAGTACTTCTACCGTACTGCTACAATAATCATGAAATTCTCCTCCACCCGGATTTGATCTTGGGTCTCTTGGACGCACATGTCGAGTCCTCACCAACCGGGATAAGGCTCATGTGCAAATCATGGTTTTCAATTAAGTCCCCCTCTTTACCCGTATGGTGGGTCCGCCAACCCAGGTAGACACATGTTCCCCAGCTAGGAAATGGCATTGAATAGTCTTGTTCATAATATGAACAGTGTTCGAGCCTGGCAGGACTCGAGCCTGTGCCAGTTCCCCCAGATAGCAAAATGGCCAAACCGTTGATCTGGTTTTATGTCCTATTTTCCTTATATCCAAGACCTTTTTTGTTATCTTTTTCATACATCTCCCTATAATGGGATGACTTTGATGAAAGTTCTTGTTTGACTGGGTTTGTCTATTATAATTTGGTATCAAATCCATACTTATCCTGAAGTGTTTCAGTACTGCCTGAGTTGTTTTGATGTCTTGGTTAGATAGTAGTAGGATCAATGAAATTTAGATAGTGGGTGTAGAAAAGGGGAATGTCTGGCTCACTCTTGTGACTAAATATAAGTAACCATAGGTGGCCTGAAAATATTTACTAATTCTGAGATCTGGTATATAAGTTAATTTGAATTAATTAAATGGGAAATTTATTTAAATTGACCTATATACTAGTTTGGGAACTTGGTGTGTGTGAGGTCATATGAATAAACTAAGTTGGGAGTTTATTTATATCTAAAGTTTATTCTATAAATTTTTTTCCTTTTTCTAAAAAGATTCATAAATTTCTTTAAATTATTATTATTTTAAATCATATTTTTGGATTCCAAAATTTGGTTTTATGGTTTTGGAGTTTCTCATGACTAATTGGTTATTTTATTGTGTTTAACAAATAATGCCTCCTAGAAGAGTTTTTCCAAATAAAATAGGGGAATTCATGAGGTAGATTCCATAGGAGGATCCTCTAGTGGAACCTTATTTAGTGGAAGCAGTTATCAGTACCATTCATACTCTAGGTTGAGTGAACGTCGTTAACTCGGTACGAGTAGTGGATCATGCCTCGAATTTACCGAGAAGAATCCAGCTATCTTTTGGGGTGGAAAAGAACCAAAAGAATCGAAGGAGTGGCTTGAACAGATTGAGAGGATATTCAACTTTTTGAGTACTCCTGATGATTCTTGGTGGGTTTTGACATGTATATTCTTGAAGGGCCAGGAAAAAGAATATGGGACTCTGAGGTGAAATCTAAGTTTCATGAAGGTCTTACCTAGATTTCATTCAAGAAAATTTTCAACCATCAGTTTTACCCTGAAACCTTACATGCAGAAAAGACCATAGAGTTCCCAACTTTGGAGTAAGGGGAGTGTACCATTCTAGAGTACTCCACCCATTTTTCGGATTTGGTGCATCTGGCACTTGATCTTGTCACCAAGGATTACCTGAAGTCTTAGAGGTTTCGGATGGGGATGAGGTATGATATTCAGTCACTGCTAGTTATTTTTTCCCTTCCAACCTTTGTAAAGGTATTGGATAAAGAATATTTGGTTGAGGCATACATCACTATAAGTAAAGGTTTGTGTGAATATTTATTTGGTGTGTCAGCTATCCTGTGTGATTCTTCTATTCAAAAAAGGAAGCGCAAGTGTGGTCAATTTTCTACAAGACCAGTTTCAGGGGTTTCTTCTAGGTAGCAACAAGTTATCTACTACCAGGGTGGGAGGCATGGTCATACCAGGACTCATTATATGGAGGCTCCTAGTACTAGTCATCTTTTTGGATGATCTATCTATATGAGACATTTCTCTGATAAGATTTCCTAAGGTAGTAAGGTGAGATCAACTTTCAACAAGGGGTCTTAGGTTCATGTTAATGCTCCCAAGGGTGGTGAGTCACATTCTTAGGCCAAGGGGGTGTCTAGGTGGCTATGTCCAAATAGTTATATGTAGTAGAGTGTTCTCTAGAGGAATCTAAAGTAGAACCATCTATTTTTAGAGGTGCGGTGTTTATTTCATCTACTATGGTTCTAGATTTGTTTGATAGAGGTGATACTCATTCCTTTATATCATCAAAATTATTTGAAATGTTGGGTTTGTGTTTGGATCTTATTTTTTATTATTATATCTTCTCACTCCTTTGGGAAATTGTTCTGAACAAGGTTTCAAGTTCACCATGTTTCGAGTAATTATAACTAACTTTGAGGTGGTTCGGGAATTCTTAGTGCTTGATCTTGACATGTTTAACTTGATAATCATCATGGATTAGATGATCAGTGTAAATTACCAGTTATATTGGTATCGCTATCAGGTACAGTTTTTATCTTTCAATGGGGTCACTCATGTTTTCCAAGGTGAGTGGGACTCTATATTGAGAAGGGTAGGGCATGTTCTTCTTTATGCTAGTATGATCTCATGTTAGTTTTTAGAAATGTTTCTTGATTTAGTTTACCTGTGATAAAGTGATCATCTACCTATGATTGTGTGTGTATAGCCTGAGGTATTTCAAAATTATTTTTCTATATTTCCACCATATAGTGAGGTCAATTTTACTATTGTCTTGCTCCATGGAATGATTCCTATTTATATTCCATCTTATCGAATGGAACCTGCTGATTTGGTGGGACTTAAGGTAAATCTTAAGGACCTGGTGGAAAAAGGATTTATTCATCCTAGCATGTCACTGTGGGATTCACCTGTACTATTTTCTAAGAAAGATTATAAAAGCCTTCGTCTTTTTATTGACTATCAAAAGTTGAATCAGGTTACTGATAAGAACAAATATCATTTAACCATAATTGATGATATCTTGGATAAACTTAGAGGGGATCATTGGTTTTATAAGATTGAAATATGTTTGGCGTACCACTAGTTGAGATTATAATAAGAGGACATACCCAAGACAACATTTTGAAGTTGATATGGTCATTTAGAGTTTCTAGATATAACACTCAGACTCACTAACACTCCTATAATATTTATGGCTTTGATGAAATGAAACATTCATCAGTTCTTAGGCTCTTTAATTATTGTGTTCATGGGTGATATTTTGGTATAATCTAATAAAAAGGATGAGCACATGGACTATTTGAATATCATTTTTTGAACCTTGTAATAAAATCATCTATATGGTAATATTTCCAAGTGTGAGTTTTGGATCTGAGAGCTAAAATATATGGGGCATGTGATATCTAAGAAGGGAATATCATCATATCCTAAAAAGCTATATGTAGTGATGTCTTGGGAGAAACCTAGAAATGTGTTTAAGATCCAAAGATTCTTAGGTTTGGAGGGTTACTATAGATGATTTGTTCGGGACTTATCCAAGGTCACATATTTGATGACATCTTTAACCCATAAGGGTGTAAAGTTTGAATGGAATGAATATTTTAGAGATACTTTTAGGATCTAAAAGTGAGTTTGACTTCAGAACCAGTGTTGATTCTCCCAGAACTAGGTTTGGGTTATGAGGTTTTCTACAATGCTTTGGGTATAGGTTTGGGGTGTGTGTTGATTCAGGGGAAATAGATTATGGCTTATGGCTCATACCAATTATTCCCTCATGAGAAAAACTACCCATCCCATGATCTTGAGTTTGTAGCTATTATGAACTATCTCAATATGTGGTATCACTATCTCTTTGGGGAATGGTTAATGGTATATTCTGATCATAAAATCCTGAAATATATTTTTACTTAGAGAGATCTGAAATTATGATAGAGATGCTAGGTTTAGTATCGTAAGACTTTTGATTTTGATCTCGTATATACACCTAGGAAAGTAAATGTGGTTTCTAATCCGTTGAGCAGAAAATTACAACTAAAATCCATGAAGGAATTAGTTGAGTAGTGGTCTCTGATGTGATTGTTTTCCAATACGAGATTGGAAGTGGGAGAGTTTGGTGGATAGATTTTATTGGATTTGATAAAGGTTTAATTTTATTTTTATGAGCGAGTTCAAATTCATTAGATGACAGATAGAAAGAGTAGATGATTAGTAGAAGTTCCAAATAATTAGGAGACTCAAGTGAGTGGTCTTGGTCTCCTAGTAGATATTTGTGTTTTCATAGTAGGTCGGTTGTTCCCTTCTCCTTGAGATAAGAGTTTCTAGATAGTGGACACCATTAATATTGGTTCATGCACCCTGGAGATATAGATATGTACCATGATTTGAGACATCAAAATTAGTGGTTGGGAATGAGGTGGTCAATTGTGGATTTTTTATTTCGGTGTCTCAGTTGTCAAAAAGTTAAGGCAGAACACTAGAGACATGTAGGTTTTTTGAAACCTTTACCCATTATGATATGGAAGTGGGATGAAATTTCCATGTATTTAATTGTTGGTTTACCATGGAATACCAATGGGAAGGATGTGATCTAGGTGATTATTGATAGAATCAAAAATTTATCTCATTTTATACCAATAAAGGAAATGATTAAAGTGGAATATCTTGGGGACTTATATGTTTGCGAGATTGTGAGAATTCATAGGGTTCCCTATGTGGTTATTTCTAATAGGTACTCAAGGTTCACATCCATATTTTGGAAAGGTTTTCAAGAGGAAATGGGTTCTTAATTGAAATTAATCATGGATTATTATCTATATAAAGATGGACAGAAAGATAGAGATATCTAGAGTCTTGAGGATATGCTTCAGGCTTGTGTCCTTAATTTTTTTGGTTCTTGGGACAAGTACTTTCCATTGGTCGATTTTTCCTATAACAATAGTTATCAGGCATCAATCATGATTATTCCTTTTAAGGCTTTGTATGGGTATCCATGTTGATCTCCCTTATTCTGGGTAGAGTTGAGAGAGGGTTCCTTGTATGGGAAAAGTGTTGTTCAGGAGATGACAAATATGGTGCATTTGATCTAGAGGATTTTGATCATGGAATATAGTCTTCAGAAATCTTTTACAGATCATTGATGATGGCTTATGGAGTTTGATATTGGTGGTTGGTTCTTTCTCAGGTTTTTACCTCACTTGGGACATCGTCGATTGGGTAAGCAGGGTAAGTTGGCACTGAGGTTTATCGGCCCCTTTGAGATTGTTAAGCGACTGGGGAGGTTTTCCTACCAATTGGAATTTCCATATGCTTTGAATTTTATCAATGAAGTGTTTCATCTTTCTTATATAAGGAGGTGTGTACTAGATCCTTCCCATGTGATTAGATGGGATGATGTTGATATTGAACCTGATACCACTTTGTTTGAGCATCCGGTTTAGATTATGGATTGTTAGGATAAGGTACTACCAAGTAAAAAAATCCCCATGGTTCGAGTACTATGATAGTGAGGATAGGATCACTACGATATGTGGGATCATTAGTAGTTGATGAGGCAGTAGTGTCCTTATTTTTTTATGAATCCATGATACTGAGATCTTTCTAGGGACAAAAATATTTTTTAGTGGGGAGATTATAACACCCTATTACCTTTATGTTAGGTATGTTCTAATATTTACTTTTGGTTTCCTTTCTCATCGATCATGTATTTCCAACCTCAAATCGGGATGATACCTATAATGGTGAATTCAAAAAAATTGTAATTTTTATCATAAAACCTATATTTTTGACTATTTTTTAGCAGTCACACGGCATGTAATGCCAACCAAAAAGGTCCTGTGAATGGATTTCACAGCATAAGATTGTACATGTCAGGTAAAGGTTACTCATCGTGTAACATGAAAATCTAGTTTTTAATTAAAAAGTGATGTGTTTTTGGACATAACTTAAAATGAAAGAGTTTCGCGATGCGTAAAGTATTACACATCGTTTAATCCCCCAAGTTTTGTTTTTTAAGGTGTTGTGTAGGTGTTTGAGGCCTCATTGGTTTTTGCAGTCTTATTCTATCGATCAAAGCTCTTAACCTAGGAGTTTTTGGGTGACCCCTTTTCCTTTGGATCACTCCATTCGATAATTAATCAATAGGACTAGGTGCCTCATCTCTTCGGGCAAGACTTCCTATTTGTCCCACTCTTTTTTGTGGTTGTGGCACTATTAATGGTAGGGATTGGTAATCAGATCAAGTTTTCTATCAATAGTTTACAGTATCTTGTCATTCCTTGTCTTCCTAAGGTGGATCTTGGGGTTTCTAATCCTTGTTGTCAAAGGAGGTTAGGTTTTATACATCCTTAAGGTGGGTGGATCTGTTCAATTTTCCTAATTTCTTGAATTTATTATTTTTCTTATTAATTTATTAGGATTTGAAATAGGATTTCATGTGTTGAAATTGAAAATGGAATGGATTTTTTTGAAGGGTTTTTTTTCCTTAGAAATAGAATTGACTTGATTTGAAATAGAAAATATATTTTCAAGACGTGAAGTAGATTAGATTGGATTTGAAATGGTTTATAAAAATGTGATAATTTTTTTAAAAATAGAAATTGATAAACATTTCACCGTGGGAACCTTGGGAATGTCAATATAGAGACGTTGGTAGCCTTAGTGTATGGAACACCACAAGGAGGTAATCACTTGTATATTGATGGATTGTGGTAGGACTTGATATTAGTTAGATCTAACTTTATGCCCTTTTCAGCTCCTGAGTATCTAATATGTATTTTCCCATAGGATAGACCCTGACTGGAAGGTACATTATTATTTTTGGTTATTTATTACATGATAGTTTATTTCATGGATGTTGGATCACATTGATATTTATCTTTCGATATATTTACTCACATTATTCTAGGTTTGGAAAATATGATATTCAATTTGTGAAAACTGAAGGATGTTTGAAAAAAATAAAAATATTTTATTTATAAAAATTATTGTAAAACTATTTTTTTAAGAATGGACTTCTGTATTCTGGTTATTAGAACATGTATAGATCTCTTACTAGTATCCTATTGGGCTCTGTTTCTCACATCCTACTTCTACTTTTGGGCAGTTATAGACCTTGTTTTAAAGGATACATGTAAATGGAAGAACATTTTGTAGTATGCATAATTCTCTTTATGTTTTTTTGGATTGTTTGGAGGCGACTATTGGTCAAATGGAGACTTGTTGTCTAGACTTATCGTACATTCTATTTTAGCCTGTTTGGATCAGTTGTATCTTCCTATTGTTTTTACTGTGTACTCTAGTTGTATATCTTGTTTTCCTTATATTTAAGACCTATTTTGTTATATTTTTCAAAGCTCTACCCATAATGGGATAACTTGGGTGACTAGTCTGGTTGGCTCGGGTTAGTCTATTACATGCATGATTATTTTACCCTTAATACGCACTTTGTTTGAAACTCCTAGGGGATATGTTTGGATAACTTACATATTCATTATGAATCATTATGAGGGATTTAAATAGATTATGTCCATTAATTAACTAGTCTAAATCTGAGGTGTCATAAATTTAAATAAGATTCCTTGGTTTAGACATCCTATAAATTAATTTTCAAGATAATGTGGTTCCCCACTATGATTATTGTTTCTCACACTATGCTTCTAGTTTTATTCAATGGCTGAAAACATGAGGTATTTTGTTAACTCTAAATGTGATGAACAGTGGAATGATCATCCTTTTGAGCAATCAAGTGAAATGGGACATGCAATGTGAAATTATGTGTTTATTCCTAATAATCTAACTTGTTATATGACTAAAAATATTAACTTGGGTAAGTTTCTTAACACACATAATAAGAGAAAAATGGAGTTTCGTGAAGACCATAGAGGGAATAAATTTGAATTTCCTACATTTAAAATATATTGGAATAAATTCCTAGGGAAATGTCTCAAAGGAATGGGAAGATTTTTTGGGTATGAAAAATAAGGACATAGAGTAGTTGATTATTGAGTAAAATGAAGAGTTTGGTTAAAAAATGGATGAGAATAATGGGTTTTCAATGGTATCATCATCATTTGAACATTTTAAATGTGAAAAATATGGGAATTATTCAAATAAATGTACTCTGTGGAAATATATAAAAGAGGATTATAAAGTTTTTAAAAATAAAAGTTTTACTATTAATGATGAAGAGACAACAAATGACATATAAAAGGAATGAGTTATTAAGGAATAAGATGTCAAATCCAAGATAATGGTTTAAGAAGGAAGTGGAATAATTAATGTTTTTATGTATTTGAGTTCAAAAATTATGTCATAAATATAAGAATCATGAAACATCTAAGGACTTTTCTACAGTGGTTTTAAGTTAAGGATTTTCAAGTATATGTCGAATGGTACTGATGACCTAGAAAAGTGATTTATTTGTAAGGTGATACTTTATGGAAAAAACACATGATTAAGAAAAATATAACCCATAATATGTGCCTAATATTGAAATAATAATTTTTAATTAAGATAAATAGATTATTGATAAAGTAAATGAGATAACATTGATGACCCTTTAATTGATTCTTGATTTGATGAAAAAATGTCTTATATTATCTTTGATGGAGTTTTTAGTATTTTTGGATTTATGGAATATATTTGATAATATATTATTTAATTTAAGGAATGAGGAGTGAGTTACTTTTTTGAAGAAAATATGTTTTCATTGAGTTTATATAGTAATTAAAGTTTTTACTAAGTTTCAGAATAATATATGATCAAGGTATTCACATATTTGTTATGTGGAATTTAGAGTTACTTTATATTGTTTTGGGGATTAATGTAATGTTTATTTTAGAAATTTAGTGACCTTATTTATTAACTTTTGAATTTTTAATTTGGTCAGACATATTTTTGGAGGGTTTTAATTTTAACTACTTATGCAATAATTTAAGGTGAACTTTGGGTATTGTTGTTTGAGGTTAAAGTATGATTTATCATATTAGATAACTTCGGTAAATAATTTTGGTATGCGAAAGTATTTAGATATATTAGGAATGAATTTCCATTATTTTATGGATCTTATGATCCAGTAAAAGTTAATTTTAGTGATTTGGGTATGAAAAAACATTTTTAATATTCATTTATTAGAGTAATTGGTGAAGTGGAAATTGATCAATGCCCAACCAAACCATGAAATTATTACTATTATACAGATTTAAATAAATTAATTTCATTTTATCATGTTCTATATAATGATAGTAAAATAATGACTCAACTTTCGAAAAATGATCTTGAAATAGAATTTTATACTTTTACCTTCATTTCGGATGAATCGATGGTCATTTCACCCATCATAGATTTATGGTTATGTGGTTATTAAATTTCTCATAAACATGTTGTCTATAACACTCTATTATTACTTGGGCATCAGTTTTCTTCTACATGTATATATTTTAACTTCTTTCTCATTTTCTCCCTATATGAGAACCCAATTATGTATCATTTTAGATAACCTTTATGTTTCCCACTTCCCCTTTTCAAAAGAAGTTTTATTATCCATCTATATGATGTGGGTATTAAAAAAATGAATTTGCAAATATTGAACATTTTAAGCCTAAGGAAGAATTTTTAGGGTGAAATTTATTTAAGTGGGGATAATATAATACCCTGAAAATTTAGTTAAAATAATAATAATCTCAATAGCTTTCTTAACATGCAACACATAGCTTTAAGAAAATTGTGATATATTATGAAAATATTATAATAACTTAACTATTGAATTAGAGGACATGAATATGAGTAAACACATTATGAACTAAATTTCTAATTTTATTAATAAATATACAATATTTTATTAATTCTTAAGAAATAATCATATAATTTTTATTGAATTCGTTTTATGCTTCAAAATGAAATTTTTTCAAAATTATTTTTATTGCATTTCATGTTGGAAAATTATTATTAATTTATGAAACTTATGTAAATTTTATTTTATAAAATTACCATAATTTTTGAAATTATAATATCAAAATTAACTTAAATAAAAAAAATTTGTTTTTTCAAAAATTATTTATTTTTAGTGAATAGTGAAAAATACCAATTTTTTAAATAGTGTCATTTCATTGCATTAAATAAAGTAATCTAAAGATTCTATTATATTTTGGATTTAGTATTAAAGTGACATATATTCCATTTTATTTATAATAATATAATTTATTCTATTTTAACCATCAATATTTATGATTTTGATATAAGTTAATTTTTAGGCATAAAACCTATTTTTCTTAAAGTTTTTTTTTCGTTTTGTTTTATGAGTTTATATTAAAATTGATTTATTAAAATTATATAAATTTATTATTGAAAAATGGATATCTTATTTGGAACCAGGTGGTTCAAATTTGGTAAATAGTTCCCTATTATTTTTTTCATTATGAATAGTAACTGTGGAAAATATTTTTCACATCCGTAATGGTAAAATGAGTAAAACGAGGTTAAAATAATGATGTAATGTCTCAAAATCAACCGAAAATTTTCCTTAATTTATTTATATAGGATGAATTCGACTCTATTTATCCCAAATTATAAGATATAGAATTTTTGTGCCATTTTCCCTTGATAATGACATTTATAATATTTTAAGTAAAGAAATTCCCAAAATGTCACTCTCTTGACTTTAATATCTCTAAAAATTTTACATAAGTAAAAAATAAGATAATATCAGTTATAAATGTTTTTTTAATATGAATTAAATTTTTTATAAGGAAATTTTATTTTTAATTTTTAGTAACAAAATAATTACATTTTATGTTTACTCAACACTGACATAGTATTTATTCAATTAATATAAAATAAAATAAATCACATAAAAATACTAAAATTAATAAAATTTGGATGAATTATTAATTTACCTGAATTTTTTAGATAAATATTAAATATTAAAAATGTTTGAAAGGAATATATTTTAATTCCATATTTTCCTTGGTGTCTTTAATGTCATATTAAAATAATAATGTCAAAAATTAAATTAATGATATTTTATGTTAAATAATATTTTATTAAATTATTTAAAAATCATTAAAATATTTCAATAGGATATGTAGAATGATAAATGAATGAAAATTTAATCAATTTTAAGGGGTTAAACCAATACATATGATTTATAACACCACTTTAATCTATAAAGATTATTTTTTTATGGTATTTAAACAAAATACTACCTTATGTCCGAATAACTATCCATTTGGAATCATTTTTATAGATAATAACTTTATTTTATTTTTATCATTTAATAAATTCTGAGAGTTTCCCTCTCCTCGGTTATAAAAGGGAAGTCCTACTTTATCTTCTTTGCACCACTTTGAGCCATATATCTCTTCTAAAACCTAATAAATTCTCTTATAAACTTCCCTATCCATGAATTATAGGTGTTTTTATTCTTAAAAGACAAGTATAAGGGTCCTTAAGAAGGGATCTGAAAGTAGACTACAGAATAAGAGATAAGCATTCCACCCGGCCTCTTTTGATTTATTTCTTCTTATATCTCCTATAAATATATTATATTTATAATGAAATATTAAATTCAGTATCATAAATATTATTAAAATTTATTATGATTATGTAACCACCAATATACATACTATATTTCTTCAAATTGGTTGTGAAATTATTACTCGTGTATATGTGGGGACTACCACATCCTTATAGCGATACAATTCATTTTCCATAGCCATATTTCAAGGATGGTTATTATGTTGGGTTTAAATTTTATATATAATATTTATAAAATAAATACTATTTTTTAATTATAAAATCACATCTACCTTATTACCTTACAATTTTTTGGAAAACGATGACATCCCTCGTGTGTAGGTGTAGACTACTACCGCCACAAAGTGATGTGATTCATTTTTTGTTTTCAATTTAAATGAATGGTAATAAAGATATATTTAATGAGTATATTAGATATATTTGATACAAAAAATATCCTTTAATTTTGAATTATTATTTAGCATTCTTTCATTCCATTGATTGAAAAGTGAAAAAAAATATTCATACGTGCGTACGACCAGTCGTCTTTATGAATGATGTAAATCATTTTTCTATCACTATATTTTATAAATGTTTATAAATATGTATATATTTAATATATATGATATTAATATTATGATTAACATCTTCTATATTATATAACCATGATTATAGTATAAGTACTGTAACTACTGAATGAAAATTATTATGAAAAATGTAACAGTTAACACCTAGAAACGATGATTTTAATAAGGAATTATTAATAATATTTTGTTAAAATGATTATAAGTAGAAAATATATGATATTATAAGTATTTAAATTATTATTTTATTAAAATATAATAAATTTAAATTTATTATACATTAGTTTTGATCACTTTCAAAGAAATTCAAACATGGGGTAAGGGTTTCTCATCTCACTTTTATTTATGTGAGACTTATGTCATATTCCCCACTTGTTTCCTTTGTGTGGTTTACATACTAATCATGAATATCTTTTATAATTATTTAATTAAAATTATGGGGATTCAAAAATCCATATAATTTTCTCTATTTCATGATGTTTTAATACAAATATTACCAAAGTAGTAATGGTTTTATGTTACAATCTCATTGTTTATCGGGATTGTTTATGATTAAGTTTATGATGATGAAATTTTATGATATAACTCTAAATAAACTCATTAATTTTATTATACAATGGATATATCAAGATATTACATGTTTTGATTTCATTTACCTCTCTTTAATTACTCAAAATACTTATATAATATTTTTAAGGAAAATCGAATTTATTTATCTCTTTAGTCAAAAATCCTTTTTCTTCCATGCCCATGTTTTCTAAAAAAATATTTTCAAGAATAGTTTAAATATTATAAAATGATTGTTTAATGTAATTTTTAATCTTGATTTAATTTTTATGAAATATTTTAAAAGGAATCTTTTTATCATTTTCCAAATGAGATACTTTTGACTTTTTACTAAAAATGTAAAATGAATAATTTTTTTAATGTTCATGATATGAAAAATATTTCTCACCATCATGATCACTCAATACTTTTAATCTCCCTTTACAAGTTTCCATATTTCTTTTCAAATAAAATTTTTTCCATAAAATTTTGTAAATTTTTAGATATTGAATAAGTTATTTTATGTGAAAAGGTTGTTTTCCTTGAGAAATATTCCAAGTAATATTTTAAATCCATTTTTGATCTATAATAAAATATTTTAATGTTACTTGTGATTTATTATGGATATGATTCAATGATACAATCAATATTCTTTCTCTAGATGGTTTATTATTATTATGATGAAATATTTATCAAAACCATTTATCTTCCACAGGTAATGCTATGATGAAATGTTGAAATGTTTATGAAATGTTTTCCCTTTCCATGGGTTATGATATATTCTGAATTACTTATCATATTTTAGTACACATATATATTATTTTCATTATGTGACAAATGGGATTAGAATTATATTGTCCTCTAATGAATTGGCTAAATATGGATATATCATTAGATAATAAGGATTGGAATGGGGAGTGAACACAGTTCAAAAAGGGACTCCATCCACTATGATAATCTTGGGATTTAACATTGACTATAGATATAATGGTTTGGGGAGTGAACTCAATCAATTATTATAGTCTTCGTGGTGATCCTTGACTAATAAGGAAATTATTTTATATGCTAATGTGTATGACACAAACTCATTTATTATGATAATTTTATGCTCACATGGATCATGTTATTTTATTCCTTTATGATTATTGTATTCTAAAATTCCAAGATTTATACCATGATTCAAGTTTATGATCTATGATATATTTGGTTTGGTTTTAAAATTTTAAGCTCATGTTATCATGCCCTTATACTCATGTTATTATTAAGTTATCATTGATATCTTCCTTGCATACCCTTATTGAGAATCTGATCTCACACTTTATTTTGTTTCCTTTCCCCGGGATATGAAGAAATATTTTAAGAATGATTTTTCTAAGAAGGGTATGAGATATGAAGAACTAAGTGGGATATGATGTAGATCTTTTATAAACAAATTGTCTGTGTATCCAAGATTCCAAAGACACTAAACCTTTATGGTTTTGGCATGGATAATAATGTTATGTAATGAATATTTATCTATTGAGATGTAATATCAATGTTTTAAAAGTATGGTACTCTATATTTCAATAATATCATAAAAGAGCATATGAGCCATAGCCTGGTTGGTAAAGTCTCCGTAAGTGCATCCAAGCGACCAAGGATCAAATCCAGGCGGCGGCAGAATTTCCGGGGGGTACTGTAGCAGTACTATAGAAATACTGTAGCAGGTACTGTAGTGGGGAATATGCAGTACTATAGTAGGTACTGTAGCGGGAACTGTAGCAGGCACTGTTTGGCACTGTAGCAGCTGAGAATATGCCCCCGTTTGGGCCTTCGGGCCACCAATTTGGTCCCTGAGTACTTTAAGGCCTCTGGCCCACCCATGCCTTCGGGGCAGTAAGGCCTTAGGGCCACCTCAAGGCTTTAGAGCCTCCTTAAGTGCAAATGAAAACCAGACAACCTATAAGGAACAAGCTCTACAAGGAGGATGAGAAATGAGCTTTCACCATAGCAGACTAAACGGATTGCAAGAATGAGAGGGTATGGCACCTACCATCGGGACAAGGCTGTGCATGCACGGGAATGCCTAGACGAACAGCCATGCAAAGGTGGAGAGATGATTTCACGATGAAGATGCTGGGGAGGAGCAGTTCCAAGTAGTTAGTCTGGGTTGTATGTAATGTTTGAAGCCTACGGGAAATGAATTCCTCTAAGGCCTACGGGCCATATAATACTTACGCCTGCGTGCCTTGTAAGGGTTCCACCTCACCCCTTCAAAGGTGGATTATCAAAAATCAATAAAAATGAAGGCCTTCGGGCCATTGGAGGAATAATATCATTAAAGTACCTTTCCAAACCCATCACAGAAGCTGCATCACTAAAACCCCTCAAAAAATCTTCTACATAGTTCCATTTATGAAACCCTTTCCCAGTAGCTCATTATCAAACCTATTTTTCATTTTTTTTAGGAGGTATTCATGAGTATAATAGGGGTGTGGGAAGTTTTTTATCATTTGGATTGATCAGGGATATGATTTTATAGACATAACGGTCCTCTTGATTCATGATTTAGGACTCACCGGGCATGGTGGTCATCAATGATGTTCAGAGTTCAGAGTTATTGATAAGGTCTAGTGGCTATCAAAAAATTTCAAACATGGATCAACAACAGACATAGAACAATAGTGTAGGAAAGTAAATACAATGTTATTAGAGGTGTAAGTTAATTAAAAAAACTAGTTTCTAGGGAAAACATATCCATTCTATCCATTTTTTAGAGGAATACATATTCCAATATATTATGGAATTGTTCTTTACCTGGAAACCAATTTCTAACATACCAAACATAGGAAACCCAAATTCCATTTCCATTTCTTCTTCCAAATATATGTTTTCCTCATACCAAACAGGGCCTTAGGGTTTCCCAGTTCAATGTAATCCAAATCATATTCCAAATATAGGCACCTAATTCTTTTAGTGTCACCCATAACTTTCTTTCCTTATACGTGATAATTCATGAGAACCCTTCTTTGGAAAACCCTACCTGATTTGATGATTGAGGTCTTGAAAAGTGTTACTTTAAAATGAATCCAACATTTAGTATTTTTAGTGGTTTTATTATCTCATGAATTTCTTTTTCATGTATGCATAGTTCTAAAGATTTAGTTTTGAAACCCTATTCATTCCACCAAATCAAAATACTCAACCCATATTTATGTGTAACTCTTTACAAAAATCATATCATGTGATACTAACATAAATTAAAAGAATACTATATTTATACATATCCAAATGAAATGGGTTGAGGTCCACTCATAACATGAATTAGAAACTAATATATGAAAAATAGCTGATTTATATAGCTGAATTAATGGTCAATTAAACCCAATTTCATAAAAAAACCTAAATAAATTCATAGGGTGGTTTACTTATCATTAAATGAAGATAAACAATGTGTGATCATACTCTAGGGATGTACTCTATCCACACTAAGAAAAAAAACCCCATCATCCTCACTTTATTTCCCCATGATCCAATATAATTAATTCTAAAACCCTAAGTTGGGTCACATCAAATCTATGTGATCAAGGAAAAATAAGAATAGAGGAAGATCGAGGAGGAACATACCTAAAATCTCCATATAAATGTTTCCAAAAATACCCTATATCTGGGGATTATTGAGATAGGGAAATAAATGAGAGGGATTAATAAAAAATGACACCCTAAAAACCTCTCACTAAATAAAAAACAAATGATTGAAAATTTACAAGTCTACCCCTGTTAAAAAAATAGGGTTGCGGCCTGATCACAGCATGACACTCCTATGTCGTAGTAAAATCACCCCCAAAAATAGGGCTTGAAACTCTTTCCTAGTTACATTATATCACCTATGTTTAATGGAATGACTACCCTAGTAAAGAGTTTTACCCTCATCCAACCACCATCATAACCCAACCCTCTCATGGCCCAACCTACCCCCGAGTAGAGGGTTCATCCCCCTACCTGTCACCATCATGGTGCTAACCATATGGGTCACAACATGATTTGATTAACCTAGGGGACTCTTAGTTGTTGACTCCTCTCTCATGGTGTGGAACCACATACTACACATTGTGGCACCACACTGGAGGCCATCATGGCATGACCAAGGGAAGATCACAGCGTGATAGACCATTGCAACCAAAAATAAACAAGGGGGTCATTTTACCCCACTCTACCATTCAGTCGATCACCTAAAACTCCCCACAAGCATCGATACATATCAAAAAATATCTCCTTTAGATGTTCCAACCCTTGGAATTCCAATTTGAATCCTAAATCTCAAAATTTTCCCTATCCTAGGACCAAAAGTCCAATTTCCCTCTGAATTTTATAACCCATAAGAACACAAGGTTTTATAAAATTCCTACTATAACACCTATAATCCCTCATAATTCTCATTATTCCTATAAAAATTAATCTTGACCCACCTTAGTAGTTAATTATTTTCTAAGTCTCCACATTCAAACCTGAAACACTAAAAATCTTCCACTACACAACTCCAAACATTATGGCACATTATCCCCTAAAATATAAGCTACATTATCTTCATCATCACCAATACCAATATAGTGCTTAAATATAATTTTATATATTGAGAAACTAAGATGTTGACCACTGGTTAATCTTCATGACTATGGTACTCTCCACCATGAGGCTCTATTCACAAAGGCTTATCTCAAACTATGGTACTTCTAACCATCAATATCGTTAACCAAAACAGATTTATAGTAATATAATGAAACTCTTGTTGTGGTTTCCACCTCACTACACCTATTTTTATACAAAACACCGTTAATTCCTCCTCAATCTAACCACTCCTAAAAATTATCAATCACACATGTCGATGCACTATCAGCTCACTCGATCCTGATACCTTAACCCTCATAGTCATCTCAAGATTTTCAAAAATCCACACATAAGTTAAAACCTAATACTCATTTTAATTTAATAGTTGGATACTTGACTAATCAAATATACCTTAATAATGTCACTACAAAAAACGGTGCACCACGGGTCTGACTCACTCTCAGATCACACCCAAATCCATCCTGAGCCAGATGTCACACATGGACTCCATCCAATACCACATATAAATCTCAAATATGGTATTTTATAAGGAAAAAAATAAAATTTGAGTCTTTCTATACACTAGTATCCCAATACCATCCTAATCATCCACCAACTGGTATCATATCATCCATGTCCCGTCCAATATGAGGGCCACACATCCTTGACTTATAAGATGCTCCCCACTATAAGAGTGTCCTTATCATTAATTTTCTAAATCAAAACACCAATATAACTATCCTACACTCCAGCCATTACTACATATAATGACTAGACATGGTCATCCTAATCATACTCAAGCACTAATATGAACCTCTTATCACTACCAATTCCTAGCTCACTAGGAACATCATCAATTGAATCCACCAAAACTCTATCGGTAATGAGGGTTACACCCTCCAAGAGCCAATAGTGAACTCCCCAGCATATGTATTCCCTTATACCACTCCTTGATCACTATGCCTAATGGATCCAATAACACACGTGCGTCTATCTTCCCAAGCCATGCCCATCCATCTTGTCAACTCTTGACACATCATATTCTCACTAAGACACTAGGATGGAATGCTCATAATAATCTTATTGATTCCATTGGTTCTCAACCCATACATGGACACTCACCAATCCACAAACCAAATAATCATCACATATAACTAATGCACACTTTCCCTCATACATCAAGGCTTTTCCATTAAAATTTGTGTTAATACTATCTCTCTCCTCTATCTTGGAAGAGTGATCCACCAAGAAACCTATCATGCATTATTTCAACTATCCATCTCAATTTAATTTGAAAACAATGATTGTACACTCTTATATCACTTAATTTCACAATATGACTCTTGATCCCATGATTTGAACATAATCAAACCTAGGATCACACACCTAATTTACCATCTGACCATGCCTCCCTTTCATGTAGTCCCATCAGAACACAAGCATTACCCATGTTTCAATCTCCTAACCTAAAGAATCTACCCATTCTTCATGTATCTAAGATAACTCACAAGTTATACTAAACCCACTCTCAATTTACCTTTTCATATCACAAATTTTATCAAAAAAATCAATAAAACATCTTGTTACTCAATCAAAATGCTAAACTCACCAATATCCTAAGTTACATCTCAAAGGAACTAGGATTTACCAACTGACCCATAAACTATGTCTTATATAGATTAAAAATCATGGGGAAACATATCTACTCTCATATAAAATATCACCAGGAAACTCATGTACCAAAACACCCACTCTAGGGTTCTCACACACACATATCAGGAATCATATGCTAAATCCAATGCCTACCCTAGGCACCCATCCTCTTCAGGAATCAAAACACTAGACTACACCTATAGTATCAGCTTATATACCATTAATATGACAACATAATCCTATGACTATTCACATTGAGTAGAACCAGAGTCACATGGATCAGTTAAGTAGAGTTCCACCAAGAATCTATATGGGAAAATACAATATTGGTTGATGTTGATGGTTTAAGTAACTGAAGTTATTTCCTTCTAAAACCATTATCAAGACATCCAATAATTGTAAAACCCCATTAAGGGTCGCTATATATCTATTATATGAAGGGACTAAATATCCATCACTGATGAACATCCCATGCTGGGATCCAAATGACCTATCATCAAAAATGATGAAATGGCCTAGAAGAGTAAAATGTCACCAAAAAGTTATATGGGTAAACACTATATAAGTTTTTTTATACTATAAATAGCTAAAACCTCTATAATCAGTGAAATCAATCGCACACCGGAAGGATTATTTCATGTGATACATACGTTTTGTGAATGATGATTATACACTAGTCACTTTCCAATGGTCCAAGATCCAAAACCATAATAACAATATCAAGTAAACACATCATATTTGAATAAATATCATAACTATAATAAAAAATAACAATAAAAAAACCCATTTCCCTAGTAACATGGTATTCCCATCAACAAATGAGTTTTTGATGCACTATTTTGAGGTCTATCACAGGATATAACACATCCCTATTCCTTGTCTACCATATCCCAAGTAGTAAGATAAAGAAAAATATACTCTAATACCACTTTGTAACACCCATTTGGACCTAGAGCAGTCACCATTGTCTGGGTCAAGGATTCCATAGGACCTCTGGTGTTCCACCTCATTCACCATAGGATTAAAACTAGTAGAAATGGTCTAATCCATTACCATGGAGAGAATATACCCTCATATCAGAGTAAAAAACAATATAAAATAACCAAGAAATATCCATATCACATAATCAGAGTACTCAAAAATCCAATTAACAAGAATCATGTTATATCAAATGAAAATGCTGAATCATACAGTCATATATCCCAACTTATCACCCACTAGTCTGATCATATATACAAAATAAACAGACCAAATAAAATATAAGGAGGTTCCACTACCATCCCCAAGCCTCATCACATCCCAGTCTTAAGACTCTATCCAATTTATCCCACTTGATTATGAAACATTGGTCCTTTACCCACACTAACCAGTGAACAATGAGGTCTTCTCAAGTACTAAAGTGTTAGGGATACCTCAATAGGGTATGAGTAAAACTCAATAAGCCACCACCAATAGCATCCCTAACATTACTGGTAAATTATTTTCATGCACATGTGATATGCTTAGAATAAATAAAACAATACAAAAGTGTAATGAAATTCACCATTTATGATCCTCAAGTAAAAAGATGACACCTTGGATTGACCTTACCTATTTCAAAAAATGTTTGAGTGTCTCTAAGCATGTTACATCACATAGGGTAAACCACATCCTAAGCTAAAACACACTTTAGAACACAGTCTATGAGGACTATGTCCTATATCAGAGCTTGCACTAGAATACCATACCTACTTAGATTGATACCGAATGTCTATGAGAATAAAATTCACCACCCAAGGGGAAAATTTTCTATCCCAATAAACATATAGAAATCTATACACCTGAGGTAATTCAACTCACCACAAAACCATATAAGAAACATATACCTAGGGGAAACTTAGCTTACTTAGAACCATATAAGAAACTTATAGCTGGGGGAAACTTAGCTCACCCCAAAACTATATTAGAATCATACACCTAGAGAGAACTCATATCACCCTAGAACCATATCAAAATCATAAACCTAGGGGGAACATAGCTCACACCATAACCATATAAGAAACATACACCTGGGGGTAACTCAGCTCACCCAAAAATCATATCAGATACACCCAGGGAGTTGTACCCTACCCTAAAAGAGGTTTCAGGACTCCATTAATCAAGGTTAATATCCTTCCCCTAGTAACTGAACCCTCGTTAACTTATCATATATATATATAATGAAACATATATATATATATATATGGGGTCACATACTCCCCAAAACCTCAGTTTATAGCACCTAGATCAGCTACTTTCTTGAAATCGACACACATCCTCTAGGATGGTCTCTCAAGAATTAAATCTAGACCATCTCTATCAATTCATATTTCTAATATTCCATGAAAAATTTAAAATACTATATCCCACAAAACATCCCTCTCAAGGGTCAATAGGAAACTAGGGAGTGTCTTCTTACTTCCCAATACTATTGTGCTCATTCTAGCCCATGATAGTATGTGCCTGGATTTCTCTTGTACTACATTGTGGGGTATACCGTTGGGAATTGATCACAATGTTTAACAAAGAATATCTTAATCCAAGTGTCAAATATGATATATATCCATTGATTGGGATATTTCTCTATAGCATTTTTTGTTTCTTTTTGTAGTGTCCAAGCTAATGGGTGCATCCATGTGGAATTTTCCAAACATATTTTAGGGGGAGAAACTAATCATTCATGGCCCCAAGGATCAATACCCTGAAGATTTATTATACATACCTTAGACTTATCCCCACCACTATGTGTGATAAATGGAAGGTATTGGTTTAAGGACTCGCGTGGATTAGAAATTCATTGATGAAATGTCTATTCTTGTATATATACATTTGAAACACCCAGATGACCTTATATATTAATCATACTTTCAAATGATTTTTAAATTAGTTTCATGTCTTTGGAACCCAATATTTCTACATATATTCATTCTTAAACCCACCCCAAGGCACAAATCTAAAACATTATTATATCATTAGAGTTGGTTAATGACTACCGGTGTCATGACCCAACCCAACAAGACCTAGGTTGCAACTCCCCAAGCTTGCCTCCAATAGGTCAGGGGCTAGTGACTAGTATAGAGAAGGCATATCACTAACATGGGAGGCATTGCCTAAGTACCTGTATGCATTCACACATCTCCAAGCTCACAAAATTCTGAAATGTAAAAACTAAAGGAAACCAATGCATGCATACATCTATATCCCACAATCGTAGTATGAAATAAGTATAGAAAGTGTAAATGGGAAAAAAACACCCACCAAAGAAAACTATAATAGTTTCTAACCTGCTCATAAGAAGGGGATAACTGTAAACTGGAAATTCCATAAAGATCCTCGGCTAAGCTCCGGAAAACACCTCAGTCTATCTATCTCACTGATATTTTTCGGTCTTGGGTCCACTATGGACTCCATCAAAAGTTTTTTGGTCTGAAAAAGACACAAAACAGTGTAGGCAAGGCCTGTGTAGGGGTGAGTATGAAAATACTCAGTAGGCACACCAAAACCCCCAAAAGAAAAAAGGAGAAACCGAAATGTAGTATTCCACTCGACCTAGCTAGATGGAAACCTAATCAATAGAGAAAATCCATCTCAAACCATCCTCAAATATACATGATAATTCAGCTCACTCTACAAGGGGCGTCAAACATGATTTGTGAAAACACCACAAGGACTACCATAAATCACCTAGATATACTCATCTCAGACACTAAGTCTCATGAGGTTCCAACTTAATAGATAGCAATAAGGTTCTCTTCATAGACTCTAAACATAACACAAAACCAGAATAACACACTCCATGAGATCAGTAATCCAAGATGGCACTCATCCAATAGATTCCCTTCATTGGTAACAACTCTACCATTCCTAATGGTATGTCCAAGAGAACATGCTCCATTTAGAACATCTTACTAGGTCCTTATCTAGTGCCCAACACCAAAGGTCCTGTCATTACTACCTCACACCTAACGTAGGATAAAGAAACTCAAGTGAAGAGGCATACCCCTCACTAACGCACACAGTTGAGGGAGAACTTCTCCAGACCACTCATTGTGTGCATCCTCTCTAACAAGAGAGAACAGAGGGACTCACACCTCACCAATACCCCATATTCAAGGGATTACTGCTCCTAACTAACCTGAGAAACCTCTATCACTCCTATAAGG
This sequence comes from Viscum album, assembly GCA_963277665.1. Taxonomy (NCBI): domain Eukaryota; kingdom Viridiplantae; phylum Streptophyta; class Magnoliopsida; order Santalales; family Viscaceae; genus Viscum; species Viscum album. Next base: position 926,956,840 of record OY728132.1, read on the forward strand.
AGTATTCTGCACCTCAGTATGTCAAGGGATCACTAGCTTCTATCTAGGTATCATTCACATCAAGTGGAAGGGCTCACTCCTCATAACTATATCCAATAGCCGAGGGAGCTTCAAATCCAATGGAGGACCCGCTCCCCACAACTAATCAGAGATGGGGGAGTATTACTCCATAAGTGGGGACCTACACCCTGATCCAATAGGGTAGTACTACTCATGAAGGAACCGCTCCCTGATATGATAGGGGAGTACCACCTCATAAATTGAGTACCCGCAACCTAACCAGGTAGGGGAGTAATACTCAGTGGCTAGAGGGCCCAAACCCTAGAAAGATAGGGGAGAACTGACTCTGCCAACTAGTTCACTATGGGAGACATGCACCCTGATATGGTAGGAGATTACTGACCCCATGCTTGAGGACCCACTCTCTGACATGGTATGGAAGTACCAACTCTGTCGGAATAACATGTATGGAATACTTTCACCCTCGAATGATAGAGGAGTAACTAATTCTATAATATAGGACCTAGAGCCTAACCAATAGGGTAGTACCCACTCTATGTATACATCATCTATGGAGTACTCATGAACTGATCCAATAGGGAATTACTGACTCCATTGATATAGGACTTTCTCCCTGGTCTAACAGGGGAGTACCTACTCTACCTTTATGAACTTCATGGGGAAACCAGCATCCTAGTCCATCAGGGGAGTAACACCCCCGGAGGAAACTACCCAAAGGTAATGAACTTGTTCCCACAACATGGGGAGTCCCATATATACCTAAGAATAGAGGTAAAGAAAACCCGTTCCCTAGTCCATCAGGGGAGTAAAATTCCTAGCGTCTCTCAATATAAACCACACTGATCTCCAACATAGGATCAGTATCAATCCAGAAGCATCATTATCAATTCATGCCACCTCATATCTTGTAAGTTGTAACAAAGACCACCATCATGCTCTACATGGAAAAATTCTTAGGATGGACTACTCACAAGCCTGAATCTGAGTCCCAAAAAAGAAGATACAGAAGGTGGAAGATCCCTAGAGGATCTACTAGTAGTACACGGTGTGTGAGCCTGCCCGAGCACCAGCCCATGTATCTAGTCCACATGGGTTTCAACCAATGTAGGGGTACATTTCCTGTAGAGGAGGTACATTCCATGTCCCTCATCACTCGGCCCCTATCTGTGTTCCTCTTCTACACAAACTGGCAAACCATGTCCCTCACACACTGTGTATCCCATACTACACGGCATGTTTAGATAAATAGCCACCTACCAATGTAGTTTTACCATGTTCGTGCACCTGACCTTTCTTCCTTGTATCTTGGATATGTGGTAGTACATGGCCATGCATTTTCACACAGCTAACCCAATCTCTGTGCCATGGCAACATGGTTTAGGGCACTACATGACGTGTAACACCCATACATGGAATGTAGTCCCAAATGTCTGTCTTCCCCAAATAGGAAGAGCTACATTGTGTGTGTCACTGAAATACATGTCATGTATAGGTAATTCTAGTCAGTAATTACCTAAAAATGACTTTATTCATCCCATTATTCTCCAAAACTCAGATATTTACTTATCCGGGATAAAAATAAATAATATTTGGGCCCTAGAACGTTAAAAAATGCATAACAAAAGTGATCGGGATCAAAACTCAAATACACCTATCTCGTTCAGGAAATTCTTGAGAAATGGATCAAGAAATATACATAAATCATTATCCTCGATCTAATTATGATATGTGTCAGAAACAGAGATCTCCATCACCTTGCTTTGTCAATTTGGTGTGTTTTTTCTATCGGCCAAAGAAAAGAGGGGAGGAGAAGCGACCAGCTTTGATTATGCACTCCAATGTGAGGGGATACGGTCAGGATATTAGGCTTAATAAAATTAAACCTATTAATTACCCTTTAATTCCATGTCACCCAAAACAACCCCTGATCAAAACTCCTTGTGCAGATGAATAAATCCATGATATATATGTGCAGATGACCTTATCATTTCATCATAATCAAGGTTATTCAAAAGAACATTTCTCAACTTCTTCTATATCTATACATCTTCTTTATTTGCCCCTTTAATCTTCACTTGGATAGATTATTTAACACTTATTTGAGTAAGATAATATTTACCTCCTTCCTTCATTATTTCTATATCCATCCTTTGAAAATTCATAAATATTAGGTCTTTTTTAATCCTTATCATAGAAAATCTAGAATGATCTTTTCATCTCAAAGCATTGCCCACCTTGTTTTATTTCCTTGGTTGGTAATGTATTGATCATTCATAATATTTAATCATCACTAACAAACTTCTCTAGTGCATGTTCAAATCTTTCAATGTGAATATTTACTTTAAAATTTTATGATCAGTATATATATCATTCCTTTATTCATAAAGATAATTCCTCTATATCTTTAATGTAAAATTTACCATAGATAACTGTAAATCATGAGTTGGGTAATTTTTCTCATGAACCTTCAATTTTTGTGAGGTATAAGCTATCACCATATCATTCTTCATGTGGATTCATCTCATTCCCTTATTTGATTCATCGCTATAGATTAAAAACCCGTCTCCACTGGAGGGTAATGTAAGCATAGGTTCACTAACTAATATTCTCTTCAATTCCTTAAAATTTTGCTCATATTCATCCGTCCAGAGGAACTTGACTCTATTTTGAGTTAACTTGGTGATTGGATTAAATCATCATGAAAAATTATCTACAAATCATTGATAATATCTCGACAAACCAAGAAAACTATAGATCTCAGTCACCATGGTTGGTTTGGGCCAATGTTAAATAGACTCCATCTTTGATGGATATCTAATGATATACCCTACCTTGAGATTATATGTCCCAAAAAATGAAATGTTTTTTAGCCATAATTCACACTTTGTAAGTTTTACATACAGTTTATCCTTCCTCCGGGTCTCCAGTGAAATTATCAAGTGATCTATATTCTATTTATTTCTCTTTGAATATATAATAATATCATCTATAACTAATACCACAAACTAATCAAGGTAATCTATAAATACTTTATTCATCAAATCCATGAACATAATGGAGGAATTAGTAAGACCAAATGGAATCACTATATACACATAGTGTATATACCATGTACAGAATGTTTTCTTGGGTATATCCTCCTTCTTAACCTTCAATTAATGATGTCCAAAATGAAAATCAATCTTGTAAAAGTATTGAGTTATATGTAGTTGATTAAAAAATACATCAATACATGGTAGGGGATAATTTTTCTTCATTGTATTCTTGTTAAGTTCCCAATAATCAATGTAAAGACACGTCGATCCATATTTATTATTAACAAAAAGAACTAGCATACCTCATGGTGACACACTTTTCTAAATAAATACCTTTTCAATATTCTCCTAGAGTTTCTTCTTAAATTCTTGAAACTTAATTGGGTTTATTCTATAGGGGTATTTTAAATAGACATAGCATCATGTATTATTTCTATTGATAACTCTAATTCAAATTTTAGTAGAAGACTAGGAAACTCTTCAAAAAATACATAAACATACTCCCTAAAAATAGGTATATCATTAATGTTGAGTTTCTATCCAATCATCTAAGATAAACACCATTTTTTAATGGGAATCAAGACCCATATAATAGATGTGGTCTCCATCATAAGTTTATTTTTGTCATCCCACTACTAAATGATCATATGTTGGTTTTTAATATCAAACATGATTTACCTTCCTTAGAAATTGATGTGATATATATATAGAGAAAGCCAATACATGCCTAAGATAACGTCAAATTAAACCAAAGGAAGAATAACATGATTTAAAGGAAGCACATTCCCACAAACTTCAACTAGAGAGGAATCATATACTTTAGATGTGATCATTGTACCATTAGGGGTTTTCACTATTAATTAAATATCTAATTATTGAGGAAAAAAACAAAAATACCTAGATACTTTCCATGATATAAATTAACTCATAAAACTAATATAAAATATATTACTTCAATATTTGAGCATACATGTTACCATCTCAACATTATCATTCTATCTTCAATCCCATATTAAAACCAAAATGGTCATCATGACCATTAGGATTCATTGATAGGAGTGATAAGTCATTCATATGATGTACACATCATGACACTTTATTTTAAATATATGACACATTAGGTTTAACCTAATTCATTCATGGTCAACAATTATTCAAATCCTTCATAATGGTTTATAAAGAGTTTGTGAATTTCCAAAACATATCCCTCAGGAGTGTCAAGATATGTGTGAAGAAGGGTCCATTTTTATGAACTAAGTGATGATAAAATCAAATCCCAATGCACCCTTTTTGGAGTTATTACCCCTAGTTACATTTGTTATAGATCCAAATCCACTTATAGTATCCAGATAGGGATTTAGTTTCTTGTAAATAACTCACTCTATCATTCACCAAAATTCCAGGACATTTTCCTATACTTTGACTTGTCCTTAGATTTTTTCTTATACATTTCCCTAGTAATGTCACTAAATTTTTCTCATCCTAGTTCCCAAAGGATATCTAAACCTTTCAATGATACCATCTATAAAGACCTAAAATTTTAATGAATAGATATTACATCTTAATTTATGAATATTCGTTATATAACATAATGATCCATTATAGAATCATTTAGCTCTAGTGGTTTGGAAACTTAGATATATAGATAAATGGTTCGTAAGTAAACTAAATCATCTCCCAATAAGTCCTTTATAATTAAAATCCTTCTTATACATATCATACATAATACCTTTATTCATAACCTAGGGGAAAGAAGCATAAAGGGTGATCCCATATGCTTATTAAGGGTAAACTAGGGAGATATCAACATAACATGAGCATAAGGGTTTGAGAACATGAGAATAATATTCTAAAACCATGACATACATATCATATATCATAAACTTGATTCATGGAATAAATATTGGCATTTTATAAGGCATAAATCATGACGGAATCAAAGAATATAATCCAAGAGAGCATAACATTTGAATAAGAAATAGATTTTTTGCATACACATAAGCATAGAAAATATTATGTCAAGGATACCCACCAAGAAATTCATACCATGGTAATCTTGGGATAACCGCCCATGTACCTGCTTCAAGTTTGGATAACCTTCCATGTAATCTCTTTTGGGCTTGGGATAACCTCCCATGTACCCTATTTTTTTAATCATTGTATAACCTCTCATGTACCCTCTTGTTTTATTCTTGGAATAACATCACATTTACCCTCTTGTTTCAAGCTTTTTATAACCTCTTGTGTACCCTTTAGTCTCATAAAACGATAACAATTACCCACTTCATTGAATGGAGATATAGGCCCCATCCATAAAATGATTAAAATCATACATTTATGTGGAATAGGATTATAAAAAATTCATCATATAATAACCCATTAAAAAGAAATGAGTTTCATAAATATTTGATCATAGAATAACTCATGGAAATGAAATGGGTTTCATAATAATTTCATCAATTTGTCATAACATAACCCATGGAAAGGAACAAATTTCATAAACATATTTTCATCATAATCATAAACCATCCAGATAAATAATAAGGATGGTATCATTGGATCATATTTCTAGTAAATATTAAGTAATGTAATATGATTTCATCTTAGATGGAAAATTATTTTGGAAGATCACTTCGTATATTTATTGTGTAAAATATCGTTTCCACATTAAAATCACTTAATTAAAATATAAAATTTTCCAAAATATTAAAGAAAACATTTTATTTTAAAATATACTTGTAACCTTTTAAATAAATCATTAAATCATTGAGTTTTCATTATTATAGAAAAATATCAATCATATTGTACACGTTAAAACAAATATACCTTTCACATTTTCAGTAAAAAGTCAAAAGTACCTCATTCGGAAAACGATAAGAAATTTACTTTTAATTTACTTTTTAAAAATTCAAATATTAGTAAAATTTTCATTAATAAATCATTATATATTAGTAAAAACATTATTTAAAACATTTTTATAAAACATGGACATGAAATAAAAATGATTTCTAACTGAAGAGAAAAAATAAAGTTGGTGTTCCTTAAAAATATTATTTTTTACTCTTGAGTACATAAAAGGAGTAAAATTAAATTAAAAAATTTATTTTTAGGAAATAAATATAGGATAATAAAATTAATGAGTTTATTGAGAGATAGATCATAATATTTCATCATTGGAATAATAATCATAAACAATCTCAATAAACAATGAGATTTTAATATAACACCATTACCAGTTTGGTAACTTTTGAATCACAATCACCGTGAAAGAAATAACATTATATGGATATTTATATACCATAAATTTCATGATAAAAATCATATAATACATTAATGTTTAGTATATGCACCACAAAAATAAAATAAGTGGTGAATATGTCATGTGTCCCACAGATTTAAAAGTGAGGTGAAAATCCCTCACATGCTTTAGAGATTTTGAAACACAAACCCCAGGAAAGAATAACTTTAAATAAAAATTTAAATATAATTATAACAAATAAATTGATTATATAACATCTAAAATGGGTTGTATATATAACTCATAAAAATATAGGTGAATAAAATAACATATGTCCCAAAGAAAACAATTTGAGACAAAAATATCTTAATTTAAATCATGACTTTAATTGTACACATTGAGAAATCATGTATAATAAATATAGGTTTATTATAAATATATTATAGAACCATAATATATATATATAATACCATATATGATTTACTTATTCTATTTTATTACCCATTTACTAACAATTTTCTTGTTAAAATCATGTTTCATGTAATAACTGCTTTGTTTTTCATGTATATTTTGGTTTGGTATTTTTTGTCCTTTTACTTTGATCGTGGTCCCATCATCTCCATAATTTTAAACATGATATAAATATTATATATATTCATTATATATTTATTTATTTATTTATTTATAATAATCCATAAAATTTAGATATAGAAAATGAATTACACTGTTCATGGAGACGGTAGGTCGTACGTACGCATGAACACTGTTTCCATTTTCTTGACGAACGAAATGAAAAAATGTAAATATTAATTCAAATTTTAATAATAATTTATATATCATATATATCATATATATTCATTAAATATACCCTCATTACCATCCATATTAAAAAAATGAAAAATATGTCACATCGCTTCATAGAGGTGGTAGTCCACGCGTACGCACGAGAAACGTTATCCTTTTCCAACATATTAGAAGGTAAAAATGTATATTTGATATTATAATTTTAGTATTATAATTATTTAATAAATATAATATATAAACATTAAATCTATCATTATATCTAGAAGTAATAGGCAGTTATGGAAAATGAATTACATCGGTTCGTGATGTGATAGTCTATCGTACACATGATCGATAGTTTATTTTCCCATTTGATGTAAGAGGATATATATGTAGGTTATAAAATTAAAATAATAAAATATAATTATATGGTAGATATATATTTTATTAAATCATTATATATGAATAATATTTTAGGGAGTTGGAAGAAGAAATAATATAAAAACTCTTTATTAAGAACGATACTTATTCTTCGAACAAGCTCCTTAGGTTAGCACTAAAATCCTTCTTATGAGAAGTTCATAATAAAAATTATTATTCTAGGATGTGGTTAGATAATTAAATAAGGTATTTGGGTAGGTATTGGATTAATAAAAAATTATTTTTAATTTTTAATAGGGGTGGATAAGGGGTTCCATTTTATAAGTGGGGGAGAGGGAACAACAGAAATTTTTTAAAATAAAAATTTATAACCACATTTTACACATGAAAAAAGGCACCAAAAAGGGTAATTATTGAACCTTATATGATATAATTTCTAAATATTATCATCCAATAGTAATTTGACAATTTGTTATGTCATTTTAACCTATATCATTTTAGTTTAACCCCTCAGTAATCCTGTTTTAACCTTAATTGCGGTAATTACTCTTTACTATTTCGAATTTTCATTATGACCAAAAATTAAGTTAGACTTATTAGTTAATATTAATTATTTTAATTCTAAATATAGAATAAATTTTAACAAATATAATTCACAAAAGTGACAGAATTTAATTTAAAAGTAATCTCGTAGACACAATGAAAAATTAGTTTTCCAAAGAAAAAGTTTTCATAAGTATATAAAGTTTTAATATCAAAATTAAATATGAAATTGATTATAATAACCTAAATTAGATTAATAAATATATAATTTAAGTAATTTTACTTTTAAAATCATATTAAAATAGTATGGATCTTGTAAATTCTTTAAAGGAAAATGTTGTTTTTAATAAAAAATTGTGTTTTTTATTATTCATCAAAAAAACAATATCTTCATAAAATTATAAAAAATTTACACAAAGATAATTTTTAATATTTAGATTTTAAAAATTAATTTTATTTTATAAAATAAATTTTCAAAAATTTTCAAAAATTACTTTTATTATTTGTTCACAAAAATCAATAAAAACATTTTTTGAGAAAATAGTTTTTTTAAAGTATATAAAGGCTTTTCAAAAAAATTATTACTTATTTATCAATATGTTTTATTTATATAAACCCATTATAATTAATTTTTAAAAAACAATTATTCCTATTCATACCACCAAATTTAACTTCTAGGTTATAATGGTCATGTTTAATGAAAAATATTCATAGTATATTATGATTCATTAAAATTTAGTGTTGTGTGTAACACAAGCTATAAAAGAAATTAAAATTATTATAAAAAAATATTTCATAAAATCTCAGGGTGTTACAAATACTAAGTTTAAAATTCCTTCCATATAAAATACTTGTAAAGAACTTTATCATCTAACTAGATTGGTCCATTCAAAAGTAAGGGTCCCTTGTATTATCTTGTGTAAGGTAAGTAAGTAATGTGGTGACCTAAAGAGTTAGGTGCCTCATTATTTGAATTATATTTGGATTATTATTAACCAGGAAACCCTTGGGATGGATACCAAATGAATAGTGTTTATTTTATCCACTTATAGATTGGGAAAATAGTTTTCCACTCAATTATCCAAGATTCTTATATGATATTATTAACATAATGTTTTACCTAAATAGCTAAATTAATGAGTTTAACACTATATAGTATATAGATACTTATGATAAGAATAAGTGAATTCACTTAATATTTCAAATAAACTTTAGTATTTCTTCATATATTTAATATGATTGAGTATGTTAATGACCTAATGAGACTAAATATTACTATTATGATTGTTCTATATATGGAATTACTTTTTTAATCATTGTGATAAATTTTTTTGTTAATGTGAATGAGTTCAATAAAATTTCACCTTATTGGTGAGCATGGAAAGTAATGTCATGTATCTAGTATTATATTGATTGTACAAGTGGGTAAAAGTTTAGATTGTAAGAAGAAAAGTTAGTTGTAAAGTCAAAAATGGTTTCTTAAAATAGCCAATCAAGGTCAGTAAAACCTAAATCTGGTATCAGTAAGGAAGGATACTATTTCAATATAATTGAATTATTCAAGATACATGAAGGGTTTTGAGAAAATCCACGAAAATTCTATGTCGAGTACTAGTGTTATAGAATAAATTATTTTATTTTGAAGGGTATATGATACTAAATGTATATTTTAAAAATATTATAAATATGCAGGTGTTCAAAATCTAGGTAATAATTTATGGATCTTGTAGTTTTTATTCAAATAAAGAAGAAAATATTTTCTACATCAAAGAGTTGAATACAAAAAAAAAATATTTCAAGATCCTGTGGACTAAAATAAAGGGTTGTGAATTTTAAACTTATTTATTTTAAACAATAATAGAATATATTTGTTAAAAAGTGTTGTTATGAGCAATAAGAGATGATGATTTTGATATACATGGTTTATGATTCATTATATTATATAATATATTTGAGAAGAATATATGGATAAAAGGAGTTTTTTATAGGATAAAGATTTTATCCTAGATATTTGTTAAAATATGAGGGATGTAATCCCACCACCCATCAGTGATGTATTTTAAATAAATATGCCTTATTTTCATAATAATTTTCTAAACACATAAAATACCATATAAGATATCGTCATAGATAAATTATTTTTTAAATATTCTCACTAAAGTAAATAAGTGTTGTTTCCTAACACAAAAGATTTTGTGTATCTTATCAAGATATTTTGAAGGGAATACATTTTCTAAGAGGCTAGTGGGGGTGTGTTTGGACTCGAATAAGTGAAAAAGATTAAAAAATAAAATATTTTACTAGTAAAAAAAATATAATGTCACTTTATATCCTAAAAGAGTTTAGGGTATGTCGATAAAAGGAAATGTAAGGGAGTTACATTTAGTTACCATAATTAAGTGAATGCCACTTTAAATCCTAAAGTATTTTAGGATGTATTGGTAAATAATTATCTAAAATAATTGCATTAGCTACCAAATTATCTCAAATAAAATGTTTAAGTAATATTTCTAAGATGATGAATATGGACTTATAAATATTTCAAAGAAGACAACAGAAGTTATCAATATCATAATATTGGATGTTGTAAAGTAAAGGAATTTAAACACTATGTTAAAAGTTTTGAACATTAATAATGTGATTCATAAGTCTCATAATTATCCAAAAAAACTTTTCTTAATGGATGTTTCTTACTAAAATATTTTATTGGGAGGTTTTTTCATATAATCAAATAGATATGTGACAAAAATTACATAGATATGAAATGAGTTTTAAAAAAATGCTAAAAGTAGAGTGAAATTAAGGCCTCTCTAGTGGTATATAAAATGGGATATGATTATAAAAGTGTTATGGTTTTGTTAGTATTATTATAAGAGTTTAATAATATAAAATTTATTTGTTCTAAAAAATGATTTCTCCACTTTATTGTTTTTTTACATTAGTTGTATATATTATGTGAAGTGAAATGATAATTGACCTCTCAAAGTATGACTTTGATGTATCCATAACCAATGTTTCTTATATAGTACTATAAGTTTTGAATAAATGATAAGATTATCATGGGTAATATTTCATATAGAGATATGGAATGTGCTAATGAGGCACAAAATAAGTTTTATTCCCTAGATGACCCACTTAGTATACCATGTAGTGTGTCATCCACCATATATTTGGTATGCTATGGATGCATGTTTTATATTTAATCCTCATAATTTGGGTTAGAAATATACTTATCATGATAACCTTTATACATTGATACATTTCTTATGAAATCCTTAAAGATTACCTAATATTGGGTGGTTGGGTATGTTGCTGATCAACTTTCCAGTTGAGGCTTAACCAATATGGGATTTTTCCTCTTGTGTAATGAGTATGGAATATGGGCCCTCTATTAATATAGACTATATTTATATCCATACCAAGATAATGTATATGTGATGTACTTATCTATCTAAATGAGGTGCATGTGATGCCACATCCACTTTGATAAATGACATGAGATGTATTCATCAACCAGGTTAGACTATACTTAGAAGATAGAGATCGTATGAGTAGGATAGTGAGATTGACATACTCCATATACCATATGGTCACTCTATGCCTTAGAAAAAGGGATTATAATATTATGTGTAATTGAAAATGATGTAGATGGTGGAAACACTTATGGAGATACTTGTCTTTAATAGAGATCATGGAAGGTTCTTTTATAACTTGACTAGTAATGATGATTTTCTAGAGGTCACACTTTTCTTATATTTATGGATTCAAAAATTAATAATTGTTTTCAATGCTATAAATTCTCATGGGGTTATACTTTATAGTCTTTCAAATGAGGATCATATTTATAAAACATTAATGGATGTCTCAAAAGTGTTTTGGAGGATATTTGGTAGAAGTTATGGATATAATTTCATAAGTTTTTGCATACGATGTAACATATTGTAAAAATTTATGATAGATTTTCCAAGATGAGTTTTCAAAGATATCTGAAATGGGTTTTGGATATGGTTTCACAAGTTTTTACACATAATGTGACATAAATTGAAAGTTTTCTTAGTCTATAAAGGTTTAGTGAAAGTGGGAGATTGATGTAAATATGCACTAAAGGGATCAACCATGGTGTATCAATCTACCATGTAGTGGTCTATCTGAATGAGAACTATGTGATAGTGTGAGTCATTATGTCATGATGGTTTTGCATGATATTATCATATTTTGAAATAATACTCAATTTGACTGCCTTCTTCCACACCAGTTATCATCATTGGTTACAAGAATCAAATGATAATGATTATGAGGAGTTAGAAGACATAAAATTAATGTTTAAACATTAATAATTCACTATAAGGATTCAAACTTAATGTTACAAAATTCAAAACATTTTAGTATTTTTTGAAACACTCATTAATATAGGTCTAATTTTTTGAGTTCCTTGAATGTATATATAATAGTTTTTATCCAAAGACATGTTAGTGTGATGGTTAAAACTCCTCAAGGCTGAAATAATTGAGTTATTGATTATCTCTTACCTTTAAACTAAAGTATCTAGTGAACTATTTCTTGAGGGATATCCTACCCAAGCATCAGGTGATTCCCATAATCCATGGACACCCAAGTAGGGAGGAACCCATTTCTTAATCCTTAATGATCTTTATCAAACTCGTGTGAGTCTTGGAAATTCTATATCGATTAGTATGCGGTACACTATTTTTCTTTATTTTATTATTCATTACAAATATATATATATATATATATATATATATATATGGATCCTGGTTGTTTTTAGGTTTTACTTTTGTTCTTACACTCTGTTGGGATGAGTGCCATCCCTCTGAAACCCATCAAAGACTAACCTTTTGTGGTTTAAACATTAGTTTGTATTTCCAAAAAGATTTTCATAACTCAAAATCACAATATATATATTTATATGGAATTACAATAATTTTTCATATAAGACTATGGTTTTGTGGATATAAAATTTATATTTAATTCTATGTTATAGGATTCAATATGATAAAATATCCATTTTCATCATTGTACTATAACTTGATTTCATGATATCATGGTACACAAATATCTTTCATGGACTAAAGTTCACCTTATAACATCATGTTATATCTTAATTTGTTCTTGGATATGTTATATCACATATTTTGATGTCTTCACTATGATATAGGTGATGGGTTTAATATTATTGATTTACACTCAATTAACACAACAAAAATAATAAAAAATCAATAAATACAAGATCTACTGTGCTAGAAAATGAAACCATGTATATATAAAATGAATAACTGACTATTATATAACTTACACTGAGGGTTATATATTCTTCTACATCAATTCATTATTCTTTAATAATATCAAAAAAGGCTTCTAAATGAAATCCATATTCTATAGTGTATCCATAGGTCATACCAAATAACTCAACACTTTATTAGGACTCTCCTATACCCATTGTATACAAGTATATTAGGATAAAAATGGAGTACAAGATATAGCTATGGGTATGGGAGTATTGATAAGAGTTATAGAACTCATTCAACTAACCCATCATAATGGGTTTGGCTTCATTATTTTTCCTTGGTATGGTCCCAAGATAGCCATGCATTTACTAATGTTCTACAATGAATGTGTAAATGGATTCATCTATTTGTGAATTCATATCATGATTATATTGTTTACCTCCCATGCATTTCATGATATGTAAAATTTCTATTAATGATATCTTATTTAGAATATTCATCTAATCATTCAAATTTAACATTCAATTTCCTAAATGAATCATAATACTCACATACAGAAGTTATTGTGATATAAGTAGTCGTATAATACAACATTCATAGGTAGCATTAATTATATATTATATAATAACCTTATGATATTCCCTATAATACCATATGAGATAGCCTTAGTATATCTCATGTAGGTAGGTTTTAGGTCATTTCTTCTTTAATATCCCACTTGCACTAATGCCTCACGGACTTTGTTCCATTTAACCATATATTATATCATATATAATAACTTGTGAACCCATATCCAAAACTACTTTTGGATATATTAAAAATAACTTTTGTAAAGTTATCATCAACTCACCTTGTATCACATTATATGCAATAGCTTTTGAAAATCTCATCTATAACTCCTATTTAATTAACTCTACAAATATTTCAGGGTAGATCTCTATGTCAAACTAAATCGATATTCAATCGATCATAATGTGTGTCTCTATGGGCCTTTGCAGCATTGATAACAAATATGAATTCTTGAATTTATAAATTTAGGTAAAGAGAAACCTCTTGTAAAGAATAAATGATAATCATACTATAAAGGTACCTTGCACAATATCCATCAAAGGAATGTGTCTCTATACCTATGTACACCAGTAGTATCATATGAAATAATGAATTTTCATATGATACCTTTTTTCAAGTCATAAAGTGACTATAGGACATGAATCATGTTAATCCCATATAACCTCCTCATATGTTATCGATTATTTGATTATAGACTGACCAAGTTGATGAATACATCACATGTCTGTCACCTTTATGGATGGGTACATCACATGCCCCTCACCTGATAGATAAGAACATTATATTTTTTATCTATGTATGAATATATTCTTCCTTATTCTAACTTAATCAACATCATAGATGTTATACCAATTATATGATAGGAAAAATTCTATCTTGGTTATGATCCAACCAAAAACATGATTAGAAACATACCTAACAAAACTTGATTAACTAAGCCTCAAGGCTTTTATAAGAAAGGTATCAAAGTATGAAGGTTTTTTCTGGTATCTCACCAACCTTAGGTATCAGGGGATCCAGATATGAACCATTCACCCTTAGTTTACCAAATAAATAGTGTAAAAAACCTCATGTGGTATATACTTAACAGTTCATCTCATGTAAAAAATTAATTTTTTTCCTCATGTTCATATTTTTAATCTTGATATAAGAATCCTACTCATGAAAACATTAATGTTTTATCACAAAAATCTAATGGAAAATTAATCTATATTGATGGTTTCAAACCATCGATATAAGCCTTAGAACTATTGGAATATATTATACCAATGATTCTTAGAACCATTAGTTATTAATCCATCTAGAAAGACCTATACCGACAATTTATACGAACTGTTCATATAGGCCTATCAAGTTTTTTGTTCTAATGTTTCATATGAACCATTGGTATAAATCTATACCAAAATTTCAATAAACTATTGGTATAGGTTTCCCCACCATTCATTTAATTCCACCCATCTCATGGACCCCCTCCCAAACAACTAAAAACAATATATAACCACATTAAAACAAAATATATATTCTAATATTCATATTTCACATTCAAAACAAAACATTTATATATTTTACATTTAATTATTTGATAACTTAAAAAACTAATAATATATATATATATAATTATTTTCAATTATCAGAAATTATCCATGTGTTTATAAGTGTTATAAATATGAAATAATAAATATATAGTATCATTATCTACCTAATAGCCACCACCACCATTATGGACATCACTATCATTACCCTCATCACAGATATCCTCACTAGCTTCATCACCTTCAACATCTTCATCATCATCACCTCCAATAAAGTCATCACCCTAACCACCGCTAGGACCACCATCACTATAACTTGATCCATCATATAAGAAGAGAATAATCAACATGAATTTATTAAAAATCATATAAGTTTCTATTGGAAGTGATGGACATAAAGATAATATATATTTCATGAACTACTTGGTAATATTTTTTACTTGTTTCATGCTCTTACATGGATAATTGTTTATCCTCTACATATTTTTCTTGAGTCTCTTGTAACTCAATTCTAACAGAGGTGTTATATATACTTTAATTAGGCCAATATTTAGTGAGTATTATATTCTTCTTGGGTTGGAAATAGACTCTCCCTCGGTGCTCATCACCTAATATCTATCATAAATGATAATTTAGCCTAAATTTTTCATCTTATTTATCATCAAGTCTCTCAAAAGATTGTTTTTGACAATATAAATGAGATATTTAGTTATTAAAAGATGTTAAATTTTGAAATTATAAAAATAAAACTTTCTATATTTTCTCATGTCTCTTCATTTATATCACTCTTATCTTTATTCATTCTACTAGAGACAAAAAATTGTTCGAGGAACATTCCCTTAGATGTTTAACATCACCATCGGAAAATGACATTGAATGTAAGAAAACATTATTCAATAATGTTGTATTATTGAAAAAAATTAACCCATTATAACCAATATTTAACTTAAACAAACCAAAAAAATAAAAATAAGTTTCACCAAAATGAATCGTATCATCCCCGCCTGAGAAAAAATAGAATAAATCCAACCAAAATGAACAAACTTGGATTATTTTAATCAAGGAATATTCAAATTATTTTTATTATTTTTATTAGGTCATGTTAGATGGGTTTAATTCTATTTATTTTTATTAATTTTTGTCCATTTTTTATCAGTCTGACTAGGTTTGGGAGAGTTTAGTTTGAGTAAGAACTGTTTCCATCAATTTGGTAATTTATATCCACTTCATCTGTTTTTAGTTTACTTATTAATAAAATATTTTAGTTTAGTCTAGTTTAGGTTAATATGGTTTATTTTAGTTTGGGTTGGTTCAGTTCAGGGTTGTTTTGATTGGTTTATTAGGTTTTTGTTCAGTTTATAGTTGTTTTGTGTTGTTTAATTCAATTCATGTTTGTAATGATTAATTATATTTGGTTTGGTTTGGTTCAGTTCAAAATTTAATCATTTTGGTATGGTTCAATTTGGTTCTTTTTGGTGAAGTTCAATACAATATGATTTGGACTATTTTTTATATGTTGTTATAGTTCAATTCAATTAAGGTTTTATTATATTTAGTTTGGTTCAATTTAATTATATTTATTTTTTATTGGTTCAGGTGTATTATGGGTTTGTTCACTATTGGTTCAAATTGGATTTCTTATGTTTGATTTGGATTGGTTCAGGTATGTATATTTATGTTTATTTATATTTAGTTTCATTATATTCTCATAAATTTAGTTAGATTTTATAATTTACATGTTTATTTTTTAATATTAAATGAATCTATTTACATGTTTATATGTTAATATTAATTAAAATTTTGTACACGTTAATACAGTTTACTATTTATATATAAATGGTTTATATGTTTACATGTTAATATAGTTTACATTTTTAAATATTTATATGTTAATATTATGTGAATTTATTTTCATGTTTATATGTTATTATTAAGTTATACTATTTATACTACATAAATTGAAACATTTATGGATTATATCTAACTATTTATATTATTTGAGTGTTTACATGTTAATATAGGTTATATATTGAAATGTAAACAAATAAATTGTTTACATATTAATAGTTAAATTATATTAATATGTAAACTATATTACAGTTTTTAGTTTACATGTAAACTGTAAACATTTTTAACTTTACATATAACTTATAAGAAGTTTAAGTTTACATGTAAAATAAAAAATGTCAATAGTTTGTAAACATTAAATATTTTTTATTTTAAATGTAAAATTTAAGCTATTTATAGTATATATGTAAATCCTTTACATTTTATATATTCATATGGTTTACTATCATTATATTTTATATGTTATTAAACTATATATATTAATTTTTTAATATAGTTTATGTAAAAAAAATATTTTAATATATTTTAAATGTTAATATAGTTTCCATGATATTACTCTTAAAGTTTCAATATTCAGTTCAGGTTATTTTAGGTCATTTTATATTCATTTAATTCATTTAACTTAAATTATTTTTCATTCCATTAGGTATGTTTTAGTTTAGTTCAATTTTATTCAATTCAACCAAGGTCAAGTCATTTGAGTTTGATTCATTTCCGTTTTTCTTAAGTTAATTCAAGTTGGTTTTGTTCATTTTATATCTATTTGGGTCACGTTATGTCATTTTAGTTTGATTTTGGATGGGTCTGATCAATTTGATTTAGGATGGGTTAGTTCTACATCGGTATAATCGGTTCATGAAAATATTGTTTAGTTTGCTTTTTTAGTTTACTTTGGTTCAATTCACTTTTGTTTGATTCCTGTCGAGTCATTTCAGTTGTGAGAGATTTGATTTGGTTTGTTTTGATTATTGTTGCCTAATTAAACTTAGTTGTACATGAAAAATACCCAGTTTATTTCATGCTACTGCATAGTAGTTTTCTCCAAAGTTTGTTTATAATTCATAAAACCCTTTTTTATTTCTCTTAAAAGAATCTGGAAGAATAATATTCAATAAAAAAAAATTATTAATAAAAATCATAATAATTTTCAATCAAATACCATAAAATATGAATAATACCTTAAACTCATTAGTCATCCAATAAGAAATAATTTCTTAATATTATGTTACTATAAAATCATTGAGTTTTGGTATAACCTCTAAATATGTTCCAATTATACCATCCCATACAATATATAACTCATGCTTACATGATCTCTATAGTTCACTTGACTCCATCAATCACACCATCGAAAAAATTATATCAAAGATACTACAAAAAAATTTAATTCATATAAATAAAATAATAGTATACAATTTAATCTAATAAATTATCATCCCTATACCTGATCCCATGAATTATCATTGATTTCATCTCTAATGTGTCTCTAGGAGACCGATTGTATGGGAGTGATGTCACTATATTTGGTAAGATTCACCATGAAAATCCTAAATTCTCCCTAAATTTACCAATCATTGGATTTTATATGTTATAATTGACCATTACCTACATCTAGTGGTTCTATAATTCACGCATGAAAGTATGCCCATTCCACCTAATAGTAATAGATTCGTCTATGAAAGAATAAAAAAAATATTAAACTAATAAATTTTATAATAAAAATAAATTATGGTTACAAAATTTTATAGGGTTATATAAATATACCAAAGGTAGTCTGGTTAATGGGATCTAATGGATCCCTGTGCTATAAAGGATCGATAACATGTGTAGTTTCAATGGGGTCTAATATATGCTCATGATGATCACTATACTTAGGATTATCAGAATGTAAAAAAGAATAAGTAGAAAGTGAATAGATAAAAAAATCTTAGAGTAAATGGATAAGTAGTAAATTGAGGCAACATAGAAGTAACTATAAGGGGTTAATAAAGATAAGGAGTAGGATATATCATTAGATAAGAAAATAGTAGATAAAAACATGATCAAACAAAAATGGTAATAATAGTATAGATGGTATCAATTTCCCCAATGCCTCTAAGATAATTGTGGGATAAGAAACTATTATAGGTGGTATATCTACTTAAGGTTTGTGTTTGATTGGGTATGATGATCTCTTCAAGTATCTCTAGTACCACCCCACTCAAAATTTTAATTTGGTCATCATTGTTACTAGTATGGTCAAAGAATGATTGTCTCCTAGATAGTGGTTCCTGATTAGAATTTAAAAATGGTTGATGAAGTGAAAATATATGTTATGTAATTGATATATATTTTAAATATTATACTCAAAATAGGAACTAGATGATGAATTCTCATCTCTCTCATACATTTATAATTTTCATACATTCTCTTTCTATATATCACTTTAATATTTTCCATTTACCACATTAGAAAATAAATATACATTTAATAAGGAATTCATTACTAATGGGTAATATGAACAAGAAATAAGAGTTTACATGACATAATTAATCATACCAACTATAAATCTAAAAAAGGGATAATTAGAAACATAACATAATTATGTCATATTTAGTGGGAAAAAATATAATAGATGTTTCCTAATATAATCAATTCTTGATAATTAGAATGTTAAACATGGGTAAGATATGGTTATCTTCTTGTAAATTCAATTTGGTCCAATTTATATTTCTGTATGTTTATTTAATTAGGATTATTTTAGGCTAGTTGATTTCTATTTGATTTATCCTTGAGTTTACTTTGGTTTGGTTTGGTTATTTTTAAGATAGTTTATTTTATTTTATTTTATTTTTTATCAATTTGAATTTATGATCATTTGGTTATTTTTTTCATTTGTTCATTTGATAATTTGGTTCATTTTTAGGTTGGGTTATTTGGTCATTTAGTAATTTGGTCATTAGTTTAGATAATTTGGGTCATTTTTTGGGTTAGGTCATTTGGTTCATTTTTTTCATTCAGTTAGGTCATTTTTTCATTTTTAATTAGGTCATTTGGTTCATTTTTGGGTTAGATAATTTGGTTTATTTGTTCATTTGGTCATTTGGAAAAATCACTTGGTTCTTTTTTTTTTGTAAATTTGATTAGTTTATTTTGGACAATTGATTATATAATTTGGTCATTTTTTGGATTAGGTTTATTCATTTTTGGATTAGTTCATTTGTTTTATTTGTTCATTTGGTTCATTTTGGTTCATTTGGGTTAGGTCATTTGGTTTATTTTTGGGTAAGATCATTTTCAGGCTAGGTCATTTGGTTCATTTTGGGTTAGGATCTTTGTTTTATTTTAGGTTAATTTATTTGGTAATTTGGTTGTTTAGTCATTTGGGTAAGGTAATTTGGTTTATTTTAGGTTAATTCAGTTGGTTCAAGGAGTGAGTTTTTAAACAAGAATCACTTGAATTCATCCCTAAAAGAATGTTACATTTATTGAATCATATGTTCAAGGATATTGGGATTATAATAACATATTATTGAGGGAAAACACTAAATTATAGCTAGCTATAATTTATATATTTCATGGGAACTTGTACCGTATCTTGAGGATTCATTTTAACACATCTTAGAGAGTGCAAGAGAACTTAATTAAAGTTATAACTTCTAGATTAAAGGGGAATTTATAGCCTCTTGTTCAAGGGATAGGTGATTAGTAAACATAAATTTCATCATAGTAAGATAGAGGGATCAAAATTATACTTGATAGCCTTTAAAAATTGCAATCTAAGATACCAATGAATGAGGAAATAATATAAAGTTTTATAAAAATAATATACTGCATTTAAAAAAAAGAAAAAAAATTTTCAAGGATAGATATAAGGATTGATCATCATTCAGAAAATACTCAAGCAAGTATCCAAAATTTTAAATCTTTAGTGGATATTTTCACCCAAAAAAATAGTTAGATGAATCATAATCAGATGTCAGTAAATAATGAATTTCAACTAGATGGAATGTTATATAGTAAACACTATATAGAAAACAAAGGGGTTATGATATAGGATTCCCTGAATATTTTGGCATTGATCTTGTGAATGAAGAAAAAGAAACTAAATTTTGATAAATAAAGTAAGATACTACTGAAAAATGTCTAGGGTAGGGTAGGGTATATGAATTTTTTAATGATTTCTTAAAGATTAAAATCAAATGAAATTAACAAAACTGGATCAAACAACTAGTGAAGAAGAAAATGGTGGAGAAATCTCTGAAAATTTAGAACTTTGGAAACCATATGGAAAAAAATTAAGGAATAAAACCAATAAAAATGTATGAGAAAAAGGGTATAGTGAGGTTTAGATTACTACAAATGATATTATAAAGGATAAAATTCCTTTACCATTGACAATAATATTCTTCGAACTAGATCAAAAAGTTCCATTTAGTATTGGATTCCCACTTATAGCATAAAAAGAAGATAAAATTGATGTGAAGAATAGGAAAATTATATACCAATATTATGAACATACATAGGAGACAAGAGTATTTTAGGATGTCAACAAACAAGGTTCATGGAGGACTACATCCAGGATAAAATCATAAACCAGTCCAAGATAAAATGTATAGAAACTTCAATAGCTAATTATATAGAAAAATTATTGAAGTGGGAATTGGATATAATGAGATACAAAGTAACATACATGTGGATTCATTATGTGGGAAAATTTTCAAAGAGGAAGTGGAAAATATAGAAACATTAGAAGTCCAAGAACTAGTAGAAAAAGTAGATTTTGTGTCAGCGTGTTCACTTTGGTTATTATTTACCGATATGAAAACCTTGAAATTCAATATTTTCATGTTTTTTATTATAATAACATACTTGGAAAACCCATTGGTGGGGTTTTTTACATCAGTTATTATAGGAACCAGTATGGAATCCTTGATTGTTGAGGTTTTCACATCGGTTATTATAATAATCAATGTGAAAATTTATATTTTAACATTGATTATTATAATAATCATTATTAAAAACTTTTAAAAAAAATAAATACACATGACTTTAGACTCTAGAATGTTATTCTATTGAACCCAAAACTCCCAAACCCTCACTTTAGTGACACACAGGCACCCTCTCTCTACTGTGTTCATTAGGATTAAATATTTCTTGTGTTTTATCCTTTCATTATATGAATTTTCACTTATATCATTATCTTTTCACTAACCTCTGTTGAAATTCAAGATCTCAGATTTATATCATGTCTTTACTTCAAGTTACATGATCCTTATCACTAATTTGTTTTTTAACCATGATCCCACTTAATTATATTCCATCTGAGTTTTTTTACTACTATTTGATCTTTTTCATTACTGATATACTCTCTGAATCTACATTTTTTTGATTAAATTTTTATTTTCTTTGTTTAAAGATTCATTATATGTTTTTTATTTAAAATTTAATCATTTGTTTTTTATTTCCCATTCTCACACTTAGTTACATGTAATATGAATTTAGTTTATTATAGTTTATCTCTATTTTTCATATATATACTATATGTTTCTACATTTTTTATGACATAGATTTTCATTTTTTAAGGTTTATTAAATGTTTATGATTTATAAATTGTATTAATTTATTTTTTATTATTATAAATTTTATATCCCTTTATAATATTCTGTTAATTTATTTATCATATTAATGTTTATATTGTAAAATTGTCTGTTTTGATTAAATTTGTATGAATAAATAGTTAGTTGGTAGTTTTTTTACTATATGTTTTATATATATAAATATATAATCTGAATCTATATTTTTTAAATTTATCTATTTTTATATAGTTTAAATTTTTATATGTTTTAATATTATCATTTATTATAATGTAATTTTAGGTAATTAATGGATAATAATTAGATAAATTCATGAAGAACTAGTGATTAATATGATAAATGGGATGAAGTTTTCTTATAATTTGTTAAATAAAATCTTGAAAACAAGGATCTGATTTTTTTTCATGTGTGAATTGTTTGAATATGAGAAAGTTATGGTACAAAGAAATTAAAGAACATATGATTTACTATGGTTTTAATCATAGTTATACACGATGGAAATAGCATGGTGAAATAACAAATAAGTCAAGATCTAATGTTGATAAAGATGTTAAACATGAGACACAGGATCATATTGAAGAATTAATTCATGATATAGGCATTGAAACCATTGAAAAAACAATTTTTATTGAATTATTGTAGAAAGATTTAAAAAAACCATTGTTCCCAAATTATATTAGATTTATAGTGTTATCAGTAGTTTTGATAATGGTTAAGTTAATAAAAATGGTTTGAGCGATAAAAGTTTCACTGAACTGCATGAACTTTTGAAAGAGTTACTTCCAGAAGGCAATGGGATTCCATATTCCAATTATGATGAAAAAAATATTATTTCCAATGGGATTAGGGTATAAAAAAATAAAAAATTTCCAAAATGACTATGTACTCTATAGGAAGGGATATTAAATTTTATCAAAATTTTCTAAATGTGAGACATTATGATATAAAATAGATGATAAATCCAACTCTAATCCATTATCAAGAACAGGTAAAAAACCTCCCACTAAATCAATCCAGTATCTTCTAATAATTCATTATTTAAAGAATCTATTTTCAAATTAAGATGATTAAAAGAGGATAAGATTTCATATAGATGATCCAATCTCTGGTGGAAACCTATGTCACCGTATTGATTCACCACAATGGAAGAGATTTGATTAAAAATTTACTAATTTTAGAAATGAAGTTATAAATCTTAGAATGGGATTATGTATAAATGGAATGAATCCATATCAGAGCCTCAATAGCCAACATAGTTCATGGGCTCTTATATTGGTATTGTATAACTTATGATGAGATTGATGATTTCTAGATTAAAACAACTTAAAAATGATTTTGATGCTTATCTATCACTATTGATCAAGGATTTGAAATTTCTATAGGAATAATGCATTATTGTTTTTGATGCATTCAATAAAGTTATTTTATTTTATGTTCTTTGATAATGTTCATTATAAAATACTTTCCTTCATATAGAAACACATCTAGATACAGTGTTGAGGTTCATAAATCTTTCCTAGTTTGCGAATAAGGGACTTCATATCGTTAATTACATAATGGAATAAAGACAGTGTACATGGGATATTGAAGATTTTGTGAATGGATTATAATTATAAAAGATTAAAAAGAGAATTTAATGGTTTTCAAGAGTATGATATTTCCCCACAATCATTTTCAACTAAATGATATTACAATAATGTGAGAAACATCAATGTCGCATTTATAAAGGATGGAAGTTCTGATTATTAAACAAAATCATGGAAGAAATGGTCCATAAATTTGAGTTTACTTATTGAAGATTTTTTGAGGTAAAATATAAATTTAATGTTATGCATATTGAGAGAAAAAAAATTTCACGGTTTGATTGAAACTTTGTTAATCATAAAAGGACTGATAAAAGATAGATTTAATGAAATATTAGACTTAATATCCATGGGAATTCATTTAGATTTATCTCTGACTATGTAAGGAAATAAAACATTTTCACCTCTAGATTTTCATGCATTAAGAAAAAGTGAGAAGATTATTTTTTCCAGTGTCTACATGGTATTAAATTACCCAATGGGTGTTCTTCAAATATGAAGAATATTGGGACATTTAAGTATTTGAAGTTAATGGGTTTGAAATCTCAGGATTGTCATGTATTGATAAAATATATATTACTTATTGAATTGTGTGGCATATTATCAGTGCTAGTGAGAAATTCTATCATCAAGTTGTATTTCAATTTCAATTAAATTTATAACAAATTCATGGATCCAAATTTGTTAGATGTGTCAAAAAATGAATTTTTTCTCATACTTTTTCAACTATAAATGAATTTTCCACCCTTATTTTTTCATATAATGGTTTATATAGTTATTCAATTAGTATGAGAGATAAGAATATGTAAGCCCATTTATTTATCTCGGATAAATCCTTTTGAATGATTTATGAAAATTCTAAAGGGATGTGTTCAAAATATGCGTCAACCAGAGTCCTCTATTGTTTAAAAATATATATTAAAATAGGTGATTGATTTTTTTACTGATTATTTGTATGAATTATATAACATTGGTGTCCCTGTATCTCAACATTTTACAATTGATAATGAAGTTAAATGGATCTATGGATTAAAGGTAAAGTTAATTCCATGTGATGAAGTGATTCGGGAACATTTCTAAATTTTGAACAACACGAGTGAGGTTTAACCATATATAACATCACATATTACTATATTAAAGGTATGATATTTGAAAATAAATTAAAACCGGTGTATGAATGAACATAAAAATACATTTGTTTTGTGGTTTAAATACAAAGTTGACACTAGTTTATCTACATCAGAAACCTTGAAATGGTTGTCAAGGGGTCCATATATTAATGTGATCACATGGTGCAATTTTTAAATTGGTGGTTACACATTTTAAAAAAAATATGGAAAAAGAGAGTACCATTAACAATAGTGGAGTAATGGTCACCACTGAAGTAATGCATTTTTCAAGTGAAAAATATAGAAACCTAATTTCTACATCAAAAATATATATTAGACTTTCTAATGAAATCTGGGATATTAATTATACAAAATTTTTTGTGCCAATGTTTAAGTGTAACTGGGTTGACAGTAACAGTGGTGTGAAACATGATGAGTACATATTTACACTTGTTGATTTGAAAATATTTAGTTACAAAATAGGAATTTTTTATCATGGAGATACATCGAAAAATGATATTTTAATTTGTTAAACCATCAAATGATCAGTGGTATGTCATTTTTCAGGGGAAAAAATTCATTTGGGTGATGATAATGTTGATGATGTTGATGAATTATGTGATATTTCTGTATCTATTAGATGATTACCTGAGGATAATAATGACTGTAATATAGACATAGTATCTTCAATATGAAATGATAATATATAAAATATATGGGAAAACACTCGGTTACTCTACTAATTATTTAGGAAAATATTTATTTTTAATTTTTTTTTAAACTTATACATGTAAAAAACTCTATCTTGTATATTCAAATCTATAGATGTTGTCATTTTTTTCATTTTTGTATTAAATTTTATATTCATCAGTTTCCATTAAACATTTTTTTGGTTGAAAAAAGATGACATTATTTTTTATAAAATATAAAAAAGTAAAAGAACATTTTTGAACTTGGATATTTAAATCTATATATATTGATCATTTCTACCATTTTTTAATTAATTTTCATATTTATTGGTTTTGCATACACATTTCTTGGTTCAAGAAGCCTAATATCATTAATTTTTATGAAACGTATGCATGTAATGCCACTATTTTATTAACATGGATATTTAAATTTATAATGTTGATCATTTATGTTATTTTTATATTAATTTCAATATTCATCAATTATAGTTACACATTTCATCATTAAAGAATCCCGACATCAATATTTTAATGTGACTATTTATTTGTATTTATAATTTTCATATATTCAAGTTTTTAGCTGTATTAGTTAACATAATAGGCGTCATTTTATTTCTATTATTAAAAATTATTTTTTTAACTTCTAACATTCATTTAATTCAAATAAAATATAGGTACATAAAATTTTATGTGATTTCATCTATTTAAATAAAAAATATGAAGGCATAGGAACATTTAGCAACGTATGTATACATTTTTTCATATTAATATATTTTTAATAATTAAAATATTTTATGAAATTAATTTTTTCTTTTTCAAAATTATTTACAGCCCAATCGGTGAGCTTTATATGCCAGATTCTTCTTGTAGGATCGTAAGAGTACATTTTACTATGAGAGGGGGTTAATTTTAGTTTATAAAATAAAACATAGAATGATCACTAACTTATTAAGTAAAAGTAATCATACATAGAAACAATAATATACTTTATAAAATTAGAGTTATGAAAGTTTACAAAAAATAG
This sequence comes from Viscum album, assembly GCA_963277665.1. Lineage (NCBI taxonomy): Eukaryota > Viridiplantae > Streptophyta > Magnoliopsida > Santalales > Viscaceae > Viscum > Viscum album. The sequence continues at coordinate 926,984,018 of OY728132.1, forward strand.
TATGAAACTTTCCTTAATACATGAATAGAATAAAAATATGTAAAAATTGTAGTTAATATGAATAAAAATTTAATTCAAGTTTTATAAATGGTGTAGAAAAATATTTATAAAACTTTCCTAAGAAAGTTTCCACACTTTAACCTTTAGTTTAAATGGGGATCTAATCAAAATTAAGGCATCCCTGGTTTAAACCAAGACTTAAAGGTATTACTTCCTAGCCTTGAAATTCCATGATCACTAAGATCATACAATCTTCTATTTCCCTAGACATGGGAACCCTTGATTAGAAATATCAGTAATATATATCTTCCTCAACCAAGGAAGGCCTCAATAAAACCAAATCATACAAATAGTGATTACAAAATCAAATAACTTAAGTTATTTACAAAAAATCTCACAAACTGATGCCTTAAGTAAAACTCTCCAAAGAAATAAAATGAAGTGTTCACTCATAAAAAGGTATTACAAAATATTTATAGAAACTCTAGATAGTTTCTGATGCAGAAGATTCCTCCTCCTTAATATCCAGATTCTATTTATCGAAATTTATATAATAGTCATATTATTCATTATTTAGAGTTGGTTGAAACAACATCAGAAAAAATATTCTTCACTTTAAAAGGTTTATCACATCTTATTCATCCAATTTTTGTAAATAAAACTTCACTACTATAGTGTAATAATATTCTTTCTGATAGCATAAAGTTTCTTCATTTGATATAAAAAAGTTTTTTCATCTCGTAAAATGTAATTTCTTCATATGGTGGATTTTATGGATGTTCATTAAGAAAGTATGTCTTCTTTATCCAATAAAGTTTATCTGGTAGTATTTTTAGAACTTCTTCCAATAGACTTCATTACACTTTGATTATTGTACTTTTATAAATATGCATCACATGAAATCTATATTTTTTCATCTAATGTGGAAAGTATATTGTATATATGAATTATGAAAAAATACATATGATGGTAAGATCTTTCTATGTCTCATAAAACATAAGACTTTTCTAAAAAAATAGTTCACAAAACATAGGAAATAATAAAGTTAGTAAAATATAAAATTTTAAATAATTATTTTATGATTTTCAAAAATAAGTTTAGAAAGTGCTGAAGGAAAAATTTAAAATAAATAAATTCCCCTTTTTTATATCAAAAATGAAAACTTTGAATGAGAAAAAAACTAAAGTTAAAAAACATTGAAATATGCATACTCCCCATGTCTTATACATTTCTAACCATTATCTTTTTTCATGAAAAGTTAAAACTTTCTTATCTTCTTTCCATTTTTCCAAAATATCTCTATCTCTAAAACTTTAGGTTATTTCTCCATAAACCTTTCTTATTTATATAAAATAAAATAGAAAAATTCTCTTTTTTCTTCAAGAGTTTGAAAATTTTATCCCCCTCTGTGATTCTCAAAAAGAATTTTTGGGAATTAAAAAATGTGTACCTAAAATGTTAGGGAAAGAAAAACTATATGAAAAAATATATATCATTTATGAAAAAATATATATATAAAGAGATATAGGAAATTAATCCATCCAAAATTATAAGAGATATATTTATCCAAATAAATTTGGTAAAACATCCATCCAAAAAAATTATAAAGAACATCTATCCAAAAAAATGAGTTTGGTTCTTATAATATTCCAAGAGTTCTATGAAAAAATCATTATTTATTAGAAAGATTTTTAACAATGAATTTCAAATTCTTGAAGTATTCATGGTATTTCTATGGCTCATAAACAATTTCATTCATTCTTTGAAATTATACTTATATAGATTGAACTTCTTTACTGTCATTCTGACATTCTTATAACATATCCATTGTTCTCTTTAACTTTGAAACTTCATCTTTTAATACTTCAATCCTATTTCATTGTTTTGAGATTTCATCATTTGATTCATTATGAGATATTTGAGGTTATTAAATACTATTTTTTCCTCATAGACATTATAATTGATGGATCTTTAAAATTTTGAAACTAACTTTATAGTTGTTCTTATTACATCAATTTATGTAACAAAATATTTTATATCTCCCTCAGTGTGCTCAATATACCAAAAAGGCTGAGGAGGGAGTTAGACCCACTCCCACCAAACTTTATTAATAAAAATAAAAGACAAAGTCAAGCCATCATAAGGGAGGTTTATAGAGCCTATTAAAAAAAGTGACACACGCATCTGCCTCAACAAATTGCGAACAGCATTCCGGGACCAAGAAAGACTACTTCGAACATGATTCTAGGATGGCCTTTTTTGATAAAGCATCAGTAACCTGATTATCCTCCCTTTAAGAATGTGTCACATCAAGGGTGAGACCACCTAATAGTCATATACATTCAATCCAAGGAGGCAACATCACCCATGGGAAATTCCTGGACTGGCTTCTTAGAATGTCAACAGCCATCATTGAATCTGATTCTTGCCAAAGAAAGCCCATGATGAACCGCATAGGTGATGGCTTTAATCATCTCCCATAGCTCATCTTCAATGGCAGATCCATGTCCAATATAATGATAAAAAAATCCCTTAGCAAAGCCTCAATAGGTACGGAATACACCATCATATCCTGAAGTCCCAGGTGCACTAGAGGACACCCCCATCAACATTGACTTTCACCCAGGAAGTAATAGGAGGGATCCACCTAATTAACTTCATCATAAATGGTTTTTTTATCCTTCTAGAGACACCACATTTTCTCAATATGATAAGATCACCAAAATCATTATTCGTGCAGCCATCATGTACTTTGGAAGCATTGAATACTTCCCTGTGAATAAACCTAACACCATACTGAAATGTTGGGTTGATATCATCAAAGACCAGGAAATTTTCTACCTTCCAGATGAAGCCAAAGGCGGTTGTTGTAGCAACCAGTAGTAGGTTTCTGACCTATTCACTACACCTTACAACACCAACAAATGCAACCAAGTTCTCCAAGATTAGCATCTCTAAGATTTGCATCTCTGGAGGCAAGCAGGTTCCTGATAGTGTGCTCAATATACATTATAACTTACTTCAACTTCCTTTAATACACATTGGATTTACCTTTAAAATATTTTAATTTGAACTCATTTTTAATAACTAACTCTCTATGTTATTTTAAAGAACGTAAATTTTCCAACATGTCAAGTTTCTCTTACGTGTATCCACATCTTGCTTGGTTATATTGGAAAATTTTCATATTTCATTCAAGACTATGGATCACCTCATTGAAATAATTCATTTGTATTTCCATAATTTGTAATTTTATACTAAGGGTTAAATTTATAGAATTAGAAGTAACATAATTAATAGATGGGGTAGTTTTTTTGATTTCTTAGGATCTTCTCTGATTTCATTAGACTAGTTTTCATAAATCACTATAATTTTAGCAGATTTTTCGTATTATTCTTTGTACAATTTTTATTTTTCTAATTTCTTATTTTAAGAATGTTTTTCTTTTTCTTATAAAGATTTGTCTTTGAGAAAAATTATTAGAGAAGTATATTTCTCAGATTGAGAAGAAATTGATGTTGAGAATGTAGCTAACATTTTTTTAATATCTAAAGCCTTTCTTCATTCTTTAGAAATCTCATATTCCTTCCTATTATTACTTTTAACTTGTTTTTAAACTATTTTTTCAACCTAATATTCTATATTTACATATTGATTTTCTCTAAAAGGACTTTTTTACACTTTCTCTTATGAATTGGGGAAGGTTTTTTTGAAACAAGAACTAATTCTCTTTCTAGTTAATTGAAAAAAAATCTACCAATTGATTGGATTGAGAAACTTTTCATTTTTTTTCTGGTTTAACTTTTAAATTCATTTCTTAAAATCCATTTAATAAATCTATTTCCATTTTTTATTCTAAATATTTTTCATCTTGCCATTTCCTCTTTTCTTTCTCTATAATGTTTTCATAAGCTCGCCCCTTTATAGAAATAGACTCAGCATTATCTAAACCAAAAGATGGATCATCACATTTCTGTTCTTCTTTTAACTTCATAAAATTAAAAAATGCCTCATCAAAAATGGTCTTTGGTCTTTTTTGGCATAGGAGGATACTTTTCAATAGCTTTCCCTATTTCCACTTTGTTATTGAGGTGTTCAATTTCAGAAATTGAAGCATCTTTGTCCAATTTTTCAACAAATATTTTCTAATATGAAACATACACAAGTCCCATATTATTAACTATTTCGTCACCAATATAACAAACCTTTTCTATCATATGGGTTTCTTCATTCTTTATTTTTTTAACTTCCATAAAGTTCACCAACAATTTGTTAATAAAACTAATATGAATAATACTTTTCAACTTTATCATCCCATCTTTCACAGCTTCAATGAAACATAACAAATACTTAACCAAATTGAATTTTTCATTTTACACAAAAAATCTCAAAAATAAATATCTTAGAATTTAAGGGTATACTTATCACATTTTATGGGAATAATAAAATTTTTCACCCAATTTTCTGCAATCCAAACATCAAGAGAAAAGTGAGAAACTTTCCTAACATTTTTATATGAAGGAAATAGAAACGTTTCAGCCATTTATTTTTCAAAACTTCCTAAATTATCTATAAATCTATGAGTTACTAAGCTTGTTTCTCCTTCCAAGAGAATCTAGAATAAATCAAATACTTTATGAATGTTCAAATTATAATATTTTATAAATATTGTAAAGTTTACAGCTTTTAAACCTTTAACTTCACTAAAGATAGTGGACGTATAAAACACTCTACCTATTTATGGATAATAAAAATAAAAAACATCTCTTAAAATAGCCAAAGATTCACTCCCTTGAAAAACTATGACTGACATTTGCAAAGAGTCATATTTTTCATACCATATTTTATCAATAAATATTTCTCATATATTTGGAGAATTCACTTGATGAATCCATTTTTAATTATAAAAACCTTTAAACCAACATAAATACTTATAAAATATTTGGTGAAGTAAAAACAAGCTGGTGGGACCAATACACAAAAAAACAGATAGTGATAAAGGAGTGGTGACCCACGTATCCTTTATATAGGCTTGAAGAGAGAGAGAGATGTTTCATATTCCTTTTATCAAATGTATTATATTGAAACCATCATATAGATCTATATCTAAAATCATTACTCAAAATATGAAAAGAAATTAAAAAAACACTTGAAGTTTTTATTAGTATAAGTTTTATCAAATGAAGTTTTATTTCGATGAAACTTAAAGTTTCATAAAAAATCATAAAAGATATAAATAGAATAAGACATATTAAAACAATGAATAGGGTAAAATAAAATATTTAGGATTTACCACTTAGATAAAAAAATATAAACTTTCTTTAATAATTTTTATCCATCCATATAAACTTCTTACCTTTAAGAAAATTTAAAAAATATAAAAAAATACTTTGTTTGAAAAAAAACGTTTATCTAGGTTAAATGTTTGTATGGATAAAAGTTTTTGTTCCTATAAAACATTTTTTATGGGAAAAAATGTTTTTTGGAAAAAAAATTGGAAAAAATTGTTTTCTTAGAAAAAATGTTTGCCTGGGATAAATTTAAGGAACAAATTTCATTTGAAAAAATTTTAAAGAGAAAAATGATTGTTCAAAGAATTTTTAAAACTTAAAAAAATTATAACTTAAAAAAAATTCTATATTTTTTAAGGAGTTGTTTACTGTAAGGATATGGTTTAAACATAAAGTTGATAAATGATCATTTTATATTGATCATTTTAACCTTTTGTTTAATATATTCAGTAGTGGAAAGTGTTATTTGAGTGTTGTTTTCTATAAGAACAAGACACTAAATTCACTACTAATAAATAAAAGTTCCAAATGTACTTTTTATATCAATTTTACATTTACTAAATTTAGCATCTGAAAAACATTTTAGTTCAAAAATATTTCCAGAAGAATAAAAAAGTCCAAGATCCATAGTTTCCTTATGGTAATAAAAAATTCATTTAACATATTTAATATAGGAATATTTTGGTATTTTTTAGAATCTCACAAATAATAATACATAAAATATTAAATCTATCCAACTATATATATGGTATTGTAAACTACCAATCATTCCTTTAAAAGTATTTTAATCAAATAGTCTCCTAGATTTATCAAGATCTAATGTTTTTGAGGTTTTGATAGGAGTCCTAAAGATTTTATTATTTTCATATCCAAACTTTTTAATAAGTTATTTTATATAATTTTGTTGATATATAAAATTTCCATTTGGTTTTTAAGAAATTTGAAAACTAAAGGAAAAATTTAATTCAACCATCATCCTCATTTCAAACTCAGATTTAATAAGAACTATAAATGAAGTTGAAATTAATTATTCTATTGATCCAAATATAATTTTTTCAACATAAATTTGAACAATTATGGTTCATTTAAAAACTTTCAAAATAAAAATATTTTGATAAAAAACTCCCTTAACAAAAATATTTTGTAAAAAAATCCAATAAGCCAATCATACGAGGATCTTGGGACTTTTATAAGACCATAGAGGGCCTTAATAAGTCTAAAAACATTATCTAGAGTTTTGAGTTTTTAAAACTAGGTGGTTTCTATACATAAAATATCTAATATACATATATATTAAGAAAAACACACTTCATATCCATTTAATAAATAGTAAAATTTAAAAATACTACATAAGATTGACAAATACAAATAGATTTTTGTCTAACTACTTGAGAAAATTGTCTTCATAGATTATTCCATCTTTTTTATTATAACCCATTATAATAAGACTTGCCTTATTTATTATAATTTTTCCATTTTCATCCTAATTATTATGAAATTCCCATTTTACTCCAATTATAGGAAAATAATCACGATGTTCAACTCAAGAACAAACTTGATTCCTCTCAAACTCATTGACTTAATCTTGCATTAATTTTATCCAACTTTCATTGCCTGAAGCCTCATCAGGAGTTGTAGGTTCAAATTGTGATAAAAATACACAATGTTCACATTTTTTCTTAAGGAACTTATAGTTTTTACTGGTTGATCTACAAAACCAATTATATTATTAATGGGATGAATACTAAGGATTTTAGGATTCATTAGATTTGTAAAATGTTGTCCTTCAACAACAGGTTGAACTTATTCTTGAGGTATAACTTTAGAAAATGTTTCTTCAATTTTTCTCTCATCTGAAGAATTTTCCAATATGGTTTGAAAATCAATTTTATAAAAATCATTAGAAGATGTGGTTTTAGGTATTTTTAAAACAAAAGTGTATGTTTCATCAAATTTTACATGCACTATTTCCTTAATAGTAGTTGTATTTTTATTGAAAACACTACAAGAATTACTGGTTGAAAAAATAGCCTATAAATATTACTTCATTGGATTATGAGGTAAATTTTTGTAAGTTAACTTTAGTATTTAGAATTAATACATTTAATCTAGAAACTTTAAAGTAAGAATGTTTTGGATTTCTTCATATCCACAACTCATAAGGAGTTTTATTAATAATATTTCTAAGTAAAACTAGATTTATAGTATAATAGGTAGTGATGAATTCATTAACCCAAAAATATGTTTCAATTGAGTATTCACTCTTCACGGTTCTAGTAATTTCTATAATAACTCTATTTCATTGTTCAACTATACCATTTTTTGAGGTGTTCTAGATGCTAAGAGGTTTTGTATAATACCTTTTTACTATAAAGAGCTTCAAAATAAGAATTTAAAAACTAACTACCATAGTCACTATAAATAGTTACCAAATGTAGATTTTTCTCATTTTTAACACAAGTTACAAATTTTTAAAATGGAAAAACTATTCTGACCTTTTCTAGAAAAAATACCCACGTATATCTAGTGTGGTAATCAACTAAGACACTAATATAGTATTTTCCACCAATAATTTAAGTTTTTGTAGGACCAAATAAATCTTTATGCACTAAATATAAATTATTATAAGTTTAATCTTCACTAATATATTTAAATATTAACTTATGTAGCTTTCCAAATCGATAAGGATCACAGACTTTAGAAGAATTAAACCTTAGCTCTAGAAAATTTATAACTAGTCCTTTCATAAAGAGTTTGACTAGAGATCTAACATTTTAGGATCCTAACCTTCTTTTTCATAACCACGATTAATCCTCTATTACATTAAGGCAATGTATATATTGGAATATATGATCTTCTAAGTTAAGTGTGTATACATATACATACCTATCATTAGAAAGAATGAATATACCTTTTGAACTTTTAACAGTATATTTATCATTCTTGAAGTTCACAAGGTATCCTTAATCACATAATTTAATTCTTCTAGTGAGATTTTTCTTAAGACCTACTAAAAATAAAACATTTAAAATTAATGATTTTAAAAGAAGAAGAATATTACCTATACCATAAATCTCTCCTTGAGCATTATCACCAAAAGTGACTTTTCCACCTTTCATGTTTATAATCATCCAAAAGAATTGTTTATTTCTAGTCATTTTTCTGGAACATTCACTATCCATGTACCATATATTACTATTATTACGGTTCATATTTTCCAAAAAAAATAGTATTTTTTACCTAAACTTACTTGGTTCTAGATGTATTGGAAAATATAACTTTAGGGATCCAAATATTTCCAACATTCCTATATTTTACAACTACAAATTCCTTATAAATATAATCCTTAGGAAAACCAAAAGACTGAAATTTATTTAAAGAACATTTATTCTTCTAGTTTCCACAAATTTAACATTTTATAAAAAAAAGGGCACTTTTAGGAACAAATTAGTTATTTTGAAAATGGGGTTTTGGGTTTATAAAACTAATATTATAAGAATTTTTACTAGGTTACAATTATCTATACATGTTATCAAAATTTGATTTACCAAAAGTAAAATTAGATAGTAGTTTTTTTAGATTAAATATTTTAGAATTTAGTTTCATTACCAAATCTATAATTTCATTGATTGAAGTAGAAACCCGATTTCTTTTCTAATTATTTAGAAGTATTTGAAATTTCTAGAGAATGTTTTCAAACTCTAGAATTATCTTTGGAAAGTTTTGACTTATCATTTTTATACTTTTATAAATTTTATTATTATTATTTTCAAGTAAAGTTGAAAATCTAGAGACTTATTCATAACTTGTTAAAGAATCATCTTCATTAGATGAAGTAACTATTTCTTCTTTTAAAGATTTATAACTTTCATCATCACAATCAGGATAATTTTCATTTAAATTTAAATTAGTTAAGGTTTCAGAAGATACCTTATCCATGAAGAAATCATTGATCTTTTGAATTTTAACATAAAAACCAATATTTTTCTAACTATCACTCTAATCATCTGAAGAAATTTTTAAAGAGATATCTTCACCACTATCACTCCATTTGTCTATAGCTTTTAGAATTTTATTTCCTTTAAACCTATAAAACTTATTATAATTTATATCTTTCTTATATTTCTTTTTCAATCATGGAAAATCTAGTCTTATATGTACAGGCTTCTTATATTCGAAATAAATTATTTCAGAAGCATATTTCTAATTAATTATGTCCTTAGGATTTTTCTTGTACTTTTATCTAGAATATATATTTCCAACAATCTTTTTCTTCCTTTTAGAAATATTTTCAATTTCATTCTCACACTTCTAATAATAACTGCTTTCAATATCAAATTTTAATATCTTTTTATTTGAATATTTAGAAACTTGTTTAGCTGATCTAGATTTCTTTTTTACTGTAGAAGTTGAATTAAAAGATACTCCATTAATTTTATTATATTTCTTAACATCTATTTTTAACCAACCCTCATACTACATGATAGTTCCAATAAGATAATTTAGGCTCAACGTTTTTAGATGTTTTGTATAATATATATCTTTTATTTTAGATTCTGACTCATTGAGTATTTTATCTATTATCTTTTCAACCAAATTTTCATCAATAAAATCTTTATCTATAAGAGATTTAAGTCTATAAACAATCATCATAAATCTTTGATGCATTTTATTTACTGAATATTTAAGTAAGAAATCAAAAGATCTATAATCTAATCTCAACATAGATCTTCTATTTTCAATAAATTTAATTGTCAAAAATTTTGTAACTTCTAGTTTCTTCTAAATATTGTTTTTAGTTTCATATAAAGAAATATGAGTGTGGTTATTTCTTATCATAGAACATAACAAATTATTTCTGTCTCGGTATTTTATTTGAAATTCCAACTTTTCTTCTTTGGTGAAAGTTGTAACTTATTTCTTAGGAATCTAATAGTTACCAGTTAGCATAAAAAAATTATCATCTCTAGTGTTGATAAAAAATGTCTTCATTCAATCTATCCGGTATTTATAAACATCACCATCAAAAATTATTGGTCCGTTTGGATTCATATTTTCTAATGTCCCAACAGAAAAACCTACCATTATAAAAACATGTATACTCTTTTCTACAAATACACATTAGTGTAATAGTTTATAAAAAGTATAAACCTACTCTAATACCAAATATATGATCATAAGAGTACTTGTTTTACTACAAGAAGGGGTTAATTATATATTATTAAATAAAACATACAATTTTAATTAACCCTTTAAGTGAAAGTAATTGAATATATAAATTCCAATATACATTATAAAGTCAGAGTTAATAAATTTTATAAAAAAATACTATGAAACTTTACTGAACATGAAAATAGTAGAAAATATGTAAAAACATGTAGTTAATAGTAATAAAAAGTATCAAAAGTTTTATAAAGGGTTTAATAAAAACTTTCAAAAAGTTTCCTAATATATTTACCACACTTTAACCTTCAGTTTAAAGTAATTTTTAATCAAAATCAATAAACCCATGGTTTTAATCAAACCATAAAGTTTTACCTTCATGGACCTAGAGGTCCTAAATCACTAATGCTTAACAATATTATATTTCTCTATCTCGGGGAACCCAAGATCAGCAAGATCGATAATATTTGTCTTCTTAAACCAAGGATGCCCTCAATCACACAAGATTGGAAAAAATACAAATTATAAAATCAAAGAATGTAAGGAATTTAAAAAATACCTAAAAATAGATTCCTTAAGTAAAACTCTCTAAATAAATACAATGAAGTTTTCACTCATAACAAGGTATTAAAAACTCTTCACAGAAACTCTAGATAGTTAATGATACAAAATATTCCTTCACCTTGAAAGAAGATTCTATTTATAGACATTTATCTAATGGTCATATTCTATATTCTTTGGAGTTAGTTGTAATGACATTAGGCAAACTCTTATTCACTTAAAAAGTCTCATCAAATCTTCTTTGTCTGATGCTTGTAAAAGTTTACACCACTATAGTGTACTGGGATGATGTCTGATAGAATAAAGTTTCTTCGTCTAATAGACTGAATTTTCTTCATCTATTAAAATGGAATTTCTTCACCCAGTATATTTTATGGATGTTCATCTAGATAGAATGTATGCTCTGTCTGATGAAGTGTTTCTGGTTGTCTTAGTATAACTTCATATGATGGACTTTATTTCACCTTGACTACTCAACTTTTATAAATCCATGTCTGATGAAATCTATATTTGTTCATCCAATGCATAAAGTACATTGTACATCTGAATAATGAAAAACGTTTTCCAATGGTAAGATATTTCAACATCCACTAAAACATAATTTTATTCTACAAAACAGTCTACAAAACTTGGGAAATATGAAAGTTAATAAAATGTGAAATTTTAAATAAGTGGTTTGTGATTTTCAAAAATAATGTTAGAAAGTATTGAAAAAAAAATTTCAACTCATCACTTCTTCATCCCCAAATAAGATGATACCCAAATTTTGTAGATGTGGGATTATATGTTTACCAAAAAATTTACTTTCTTATGGGGAGATATGGTTGAGGATTGAATTTAATGATAATAATAATCTAGTATTCTTGAATGAAGATTATTTTAAGAGTTATATAGCCTTGAAAAGTTATTGTAGGATTAGTATTTTACATCCTGATTAGAGGAGAAATGATAATAAGGTTAAATATCAGATGTGAGAGTAAGTAATGGTATAATTTCTCATCTTATTTTTTTAAAATTCTTCAAATATTATATATTTCATGATTAATATTTAATTTTTTCAATTACAGATAGAATTTATCTTTAATGGTATGAAAGAAATTAATAATCAGTGGTTTTATTTTGTAACAATTAGATGGATGGATTTTAAAAAATTAATTCACATTATATTTTTTTAAAAGAATTGAATGAAGACCCATGCCTTAAATATTTTTTTATAAATACAGAGGCCATGTTGTATTTTTTTTCTCTATCCAATGTGAGGAATCCTTTTCTGTATGATCGTTATTGATTATAAAATAAATTTGTAAAAAAATCTGTTAATTTCCTAAAAACTTATTCAATTTTTTATATAATATGCCTTTTGGGTATCTCAACAAGATATCCACTCATAGAATTTAAAACCCCATACTTTATCATATGGAGGGTATTTGTTACTAGAGGCTAAATGACTATTGAAAGGTTTTATGAATTAAGTACTAAATCCAGTAGCGGCTCGAAAGAGGTTTAGTCCGACCATGCATCACCCCCCCCCCCCCACTCTCCATGAAAAATAGAAAAGGTATAGGATGATAAAAAGGTAATGTTTTAATAGATACATTAATATATGTAACTGATATTATTGTAAGAAGATAATTATTATTTTTCTTAAATATTTGGGTTTTTTAAATTTATCACACTAATATAAAATTTTCATAATTTATTTTAGTATTTCTTTTAAGAGTAATAAATATAGGGGACCTTTATTCCTATGGTAAGGATGGATATTATGGCTACTGCTTTAGTAAAGTACAACACTCATGTTGTTTAAGAGAATATTAGGCATGTGATGGTATTAGAAAAGTTTTTGGATGACTTGATATGGAATCAAGGGAGACAAAATACATAAGATAAATAGCTTCCTTGAAGGATGAGGTGTGAGAGATTAATTATTCAATAGAATATAAAATTAAATAACTTTTAAAGACTATATTTGTGGAAATAGAGAAATTGATACAACCTCCCCATCCTACTCATCCTGCCTATCCTGATCCTCCACCTCCACATTCAGACCTGATTATGTAATGTGAGCTGCATGTTCGGGATCCTCATTCACATATTATAGTATATAAAATCATGCATAATATGGGGGATTACATACATCATCGGTTTATGTAGTCAAATCGAGTAGGAGTTTTGGTACATTATATTATTGATCCAACTTCTCCGATGTCATTGCCTACCAAGGGGGTGGCCACATTTGGATGGAGTATGGGTCATTTTTTACTCTAGAAAGATGGTCTATGTCATCAGTTGACATATGAGGTAAGTGATGTTTCTTAAATGTTTATTTACTTTTAATTTTTAATTAATTGTATTTTTTCTCACAATTACCTTATATAAGAGTATCTAGAATCGAAAGATTCATTTCAAAAGAAACATAAATTTTGAGAACCTTTACCTTCAGATACTTCTCAAATTTCTCAAAGTTTAACAAAATTAGCAATGAATTGTTTTATGTTAGAGAATTATTATGTGTTTTTATGATTCCCAAAATATTTGGGAGTGCCTAAGAATTAATAATATTTAAAAAACCTCATGGATGTTGGTATCGGTGATGAGATCTATATACTTGTGGTGCAGTTTTTTTCTATGTAAGTAAATTTCAATTTCAATATTCATTTCTTTAAATAAATATAACATATAGTGAGTTAATCTATTAATTATCTAATTAGGTATCTACACACTCTTTTAATATAATATGTGAGAAATTTTTTTAAGCATTTATAGATCTAGAATTTATTTTAATAGTTGCGAAATACAAGAGGAATAATGTTAGAGTGAAATATATAGCTAAAAGATAAGAAAACACAGATATTAAGTATGGGTTCCTTTCATTCCTTGATGGGTAATAAGAATTATCTAATTATGAGCTATTATTCATTATAATCTCATCCATACAAAAAAATTTATGTTTTAGTAGACATTGTATGATATTCATATTCTTCCCATGTAAATGCACAACATTTTGGTTATGCTCTTTATTGGGTGAAGTTCATGAATGTTTTCAAGAATTGTTGAATTTGTAAGTTTTATACAACTTTTTTAGTCCTTTAATATAAAAATTTTCCGGTTTCATATGTAATGTCCTATATTTTTTCATGTTTTATTTTTAAATATTTTATGGGATTAATTTGAGACCAGGTGTTAAGATGGTGTGTGATTCCGAGGCCCGGTGTGCCTGGAACAATTGCTTGAAAAGTATTAAATATATTAAATAGAACATGCGCATAGTTTTCATTAAAAAGTGGAATAACTTCTAAATGGGTGAATGGATCAGAAATATGAGGACACTGTTGCATTTAGAGTAGTGAATTTACCCTAGGTGAGTCCTAACATCATCTGTTGTGAGTTGGCTATGAAACGTAGTATTCAGATGTTTTAACGAATAAAATAAATTGAATATTTATTTTATTCCTTCTGTTTCATCGACACAGTGATGCAGTGAAGGTTTATTTTAAGATAAACCAATATAAAGGGATTTAGGGTTGTACTTATAACCCTATAATTCTTTGGAGGCTCTAGAGAGGAACTCGGTGGATTCCATCTGCCGCAAACGACGACAGAACTTGGATCAGAGATTGATGGATGTCGTTCTTGATGGATCTCACCAAAAACGACGATGAGAAAATTTGTCTTCTTTAATGAGAGATCTAATTCCCAAATAGGGTTCTTTGTTTTGATTTATTTTCCCCATTATTATATTCAATTATGAACGCCGACCAACCAACGAATAGGTTGATCCGCAGTTCGATCATTCTTATGGGATGTGCTTTAACTTTAGGATTTATAGGGTTGAGTTATTGTTTGATGTTTTTATTTTTATTATGGGAATGTATCAAGACCGAAATGAAAAATGGTTGAGGTACATTCCTCAGATGTTTCCTTGCAGTTATTTCTTCTCCCTCATATCTTCTTCACATTCTTTGTTCTTCGTAGATCATGAACAATTGATCGTTTCACCTTAGTTTCTTAGTGAAATGATCTGAAATTAAAGATATTTAATTGAGATGACCTAATGGTGGTGTGACGGTAATGATGATGGATGAATTAAAGTTATTTGAGAGATATAATTCTTTAGGTGATTTTACACGCGAGTGATCGGAATCAAATTTTGGAGCTGATTGAAGGCCTAAAACTCACTAATTCATTTGTGTAATGATGAGGTGACCCTATATTTGTGGTTTCTAGGAGAAAGAATCGTTGAAATGATATTGGAACATCAACTAAGTCATGTTTATTAAGAATGATGGTTTCTGGAAAATCGCGATCAATAAGGCATGTAACCCAGGGTTACACAGCTTGTGGCCCCCATTGAGCAGCGGTTAGGGTTTCGGGAGTTATCTACACACCACACAGCATGTGACCCTATCACACATCATGTATTCCCTTCCCAGATACTCAGTGTGTATCTCAAGAGATACATGGACATGGGGTGGAGTACACGGGTTGTCTTCACAGCATGTACCCCACCACACAACTTGTCCTGGACCAAGTACATGGACTACCCCATGTACTGGGAAGAGCTACACGGGTTGACCCCATGTATTGGCACATGGACATAGTACACAAGTAGACCCTATATGGAAGGACACGGCGTGTGACCCTTTTAAATATCATGTACCCATATTCTACATGACATGTTCTAAATGACATGGGTCGTTGTACACAGGAAGTACCTAGGGTCAGGGGACACGGAGTGTGACCCTAATACATGCCATGTACCCCTTTCTACATGGATTGACTCTCTTATCCACCACATCTTGGAAAAGTTTTTTAGGGTTCTTTCCCTTGATCATTTCCCTGAAGGTTTATGTGCATCATTTCCTACTTATATGAGTATGATCCCTTCAGTGGGACTTTCTAGATAGAGTTTTTGGAATCCGCTCTGAGAGGCCTGGAGTAGGATCCTCTATTCATTCTTCATATCCTAGGTAGATTCCTTGGTATTGACATGACCAACTTCACCGGTCATTGATCCTCTACTTAGTAGTTTAATCAATATGGAGTTGTTGGTATCACCCCAGGGACCTGGCTGTGATCCTCATCTTTGTATTGTATCTCTATCTAGATATATTAATGTATCTCTCTCAATATGTTTTTGACTAATAGTAATTCTTGGATGAACGTCATCAGTGTTATCAAGCTCAGAAGTGTGTTCTCCCAGATGAGTGCTTTGTGGAATCTTCGGACTGAATCCCTAGTGTGGGTATGCAGTGGTTGTGACTTACCTATAGACTATTCATCTTGGTTTGTGACTTATCTAGATTTTATTGTTATGTTTATTATAGACATATACTATGTAGAGCTGATTCTACCTCTCTTTGTGTATTTCTTTGTGGTTTTGGGGTGTCTGATTGAGTATGTTTATACTCACCTCTACATGGGCTTTTCTCGCATGTGTTGTGTCTTGTGAAAATTATTGACCTTTTGATGGAGTTAAAGGAAGATCAGGACCGAAAAGATCTTTGTGAGTTTAGGTAGACCGAGGTGTTCTTACGGCTTCGAGCAATAGTCTGAGTACCTATTTTGTTTACAAGTTTGACTTTATAGTTTACAGACTCTTTCTTTTGGAGGGATTGTATTCTAGACCAGTTTACTTTATTGTGCTTTACTTCCTATCATAATCTGTTGGTTGAGATAGTGGTATGCATGCATTTTTTTCCTAGTGGTTTTTACATTTCATCATTTGTGGGCTTGGAGATGTGTGTGTGCATGCAGGTACATAAGAAATGTCTCTCATGTTAGTGATATGCCCACTCGGTGATAGTCACTATCCCCTGGCCTATTGGAGGTGGTCTTAGGGAGTCTCATCATGGGCCCCATTGGGATGGGTCATGACCAAGTGGTATCAGATCTAGGTTGGTTCTACCTTAGGACTGAGAGTCTATGAGATTGGTTTGGGAAAATAGTGTTAAGTGTTTCAAGTTTGGATTTCTGGTTAGGGACTCCAGTGTTGGTGCGGGAAGCTGACAAATCCATACACCAGGACTCTGACAACCTATTTTTTGACTTGGTATATGATAACACCAGTTGTAGGGAAAATAATGGTACATGCATCATATAGGAATGGGTTATGGTTCCATGTACTTATTGAGTCAGCTCTCCAGATATACTCATTGATCGTGGTACATATTGATTTCTTATAGGATTCCCTCGAGAGTCATACCAACTAGGATTAAGTATCTTATAAACATGGATGGCCCCCTCAGTAAAGAGGCTTCAATACAGGGACTAGTTCCCTAGGTGTTTCCTCCATGTGGTGCACCAGCTATACCACCACCAGTGGAGCAGCATGTGGTACCTGCAGTACCACCAGACGAAGAGCACAGGCTGAGTGCGCTCCATGAGTTTTAGAGGTAGATACACCTCAGGTTTCAAGGAAATACCGACCCTCAGGCAGATTAGGACTATCTTGAGGTAATGACCAGAGTTTTCCATCTAGTCAGGACACTAGTAGACTAGATGGTGATTCTCGTGGCGAGCCTTATTTAGGGTTCGGTAGGGAAATGGTTTGGTTTGGCAACACAAACTCATGATGAGGTTACTCTTTCATGGATATAGTTTGAGCATCTCTTTAGAGATGAGTTCTTACCAGTTATACTTAGATCATTGCATATACATAAGCTTTTTTAGATCCAGTAAGATATCTTGATAGTGGCGGAATATTCATCGAGGTTCACCGACCTTTCTAGGTACTTGATTGATATGGTTAGAGATCATTACATTAGGAATCAGAATTTTGAGTGAGTTTTGTTTAGAAAAATCCTACCTAGTGTTATACCTCTATCCATTCTGACTTATGCTGGAGTGCTTGAGAGAGCTTTAGTGGTCGAAAGCTTCTTCACTAAGCAGATACAGCCAATGATAGTCATTAGTGGATGAGTAGGTGCAGAGGCCTAAATATCAGGGATCCAACGTGAGTATCAAGGATCCAAATGTGGTAGAAATTTAAAGAGAAGGTCCCATGATAGAGGACCTGTAGTTTAGGGCTCACAAAGTGGGTCTAGTCGGCCTAGGGAGAGGTGGTGCTATTCATGTGATGGTGGGGGACATCTCGCTCTAGATTTTCCAACCTGCCCTGATGATGATAGGGAAATAGTGGATGGGACATTGAGGTAGAGACAGTAATAGGAGTAGGTATATCTTCTAGGTGGCAGACATGTAAAAGGATCTAGGAGAGAAGCAGGAGGTGGTCGACATTTCGACTTGTTACCACCACCACCCCTAGGAGGTCCATTCTAGGCTCATGGAGATGGAGGACAGGGGAAGGGATAGATACATGCGGTCGAGGAATATGACCCAGGGGATATAATAATTATTATATATATGATCTGTGTCTTTTCTACTTTGGTTATAGTACTAATAGACATGGGTTTTAGTCATTACTTTCTCACCATGTATCTTGTTCAACACCTAGATATTCTGGTAGAACCATTGACTCAACCCTTATGCTTGTAGACACCTACTAGAGAAGACTCAGTGATCACATATCTGTACCGACAGTGTGATATAACCCTTGGAGGTGAAAGTTTCAGTTGGAACCTCTTGATGGAATCATTAAGTCCTTACGACGTCATTCTTGGTATGGATTGTTTATCCACAGTCCATGCCTAGATTGACTGCTTTAATAAAAGGTTGTGATGTGTCCATGGTGATGGAATGATTATTTCCTTTGTTGGAACAAGGATAACCTAGGTAGCATAGGATGGAGTCATGTGTAGGAGGGTACAACCGATTACTCATCAGTTGGCTATCCTAACCCTCAGTGCAACAGATGTTATGAGTTTCTAGTTCCCAGCAGTAGTGGTAGAGTACGAGGACGTATTTCTTGAAGATGCTATAGGATTACCTAATCATCGGTAGATAGACTTTTTCATTAACTTACACCCTGGTATGGTACTAATATTAGCACCAGCATATCAGATGGATCCCACAGAGCTTCACAAGTTGAGGGTACATTTGGAGGACTTGTAGATGAAGGGATTCATGAGACCTAGTGTTTCACCCTGGTCAGCCCCAGTTTTTTTTTCCAAAAATGCATACGGGATATTGAGGTTATGTGTGGACTACCAGCACTTGAACCCGGTGACCTTGAAAAACAAGTATCTACTACTGAGGATCGATGACCTGTTCGATCCATTGAGAGGGGAATGATGGTTCTTGAAGGTTGACCTTCGATCAGGCTATCACCAGCTATGAGTACGGGATGATGATATATAGAAGAAGGCATTCAGATGTTGTTACAGTCACTATGAGTACTTAGTGATTCCCTTTGGCATGAAGAATTCCCTAGCAGTTTTTATGGGACTCATGAATCATATCTTTCAACCTTACTTAAATAGGTCCATGGTAGTCTTCATCGATGATATCCTTGTGTACTCGCATTTTAGGAGAAGCATGTGAAACACCTAAGGATGGTTATGGATGTACTCTAAGAGAATTGTAATTATGGGAAACTCTTGAATTTATAGTTATGGTTTCAAGTGGTCTACTTTCTAGAACATGTTATCTCATTATATGGATTGGAAGTAGATCCGGGAATAGTAGAGGTAGTGTTATCATTGGATCCACCTAAGAGCATGCCGAAGGTACAGAGATTCCTTATAATAGAAGGATATTACTAGATATTCATACCTGATTTCTCTAGGTTATCATCACCTATGATAGCTTTGACTTGAAAGGGGTATCCTTTCATGTGGAAATAGAAATGCCAGCAGTATTTTCAGCAGTTGAGGTAGAGTTTGACGATCAATCCAATCTTGAGATTACAGGAGAAGGGTGTAGAGTACATCGTGTTCTTCAATGCATCAGGGAATAAACTTGGTTGTGTCCTGATGTAGAGTAAAGCAGTGATTGCCTATGTTTCATTCCAGTTGAGAACACATGAGCAGAACTATGTGACCCATGGTCTTGAGTTAGCATAGGTAGTCTTCATGTTGAAGATGTAGAGACACTACCTGATGGGAGAGTGGTATATCATCTACTATAATCACAAGAGTCTCAAGTATATATTCTCTCATAAGGATATAAAGTTGAGATAGAGGTAATGGATATATTTCCTCTGAGACTATTACATTGAGATTATATATACTCCTGGGAAGGGGAACACAGTGAAAGATGCTCTCAGTATAAGATATAGTTCGAAGCTTCTAAACGAGGTGTTGGAGTTTTTGTACTTGTTATAGTTATCCTTTATGGATGGAGATAGATAATCTTACCTCTATTTGATGGTTTTCACCCCTCCACTATTATAGAAAGTCAGGTAGAAATGGCTTGGGGATAACGATTGTGATACCTTACAAGCTCAAATGTCCACAGGACATGCAGCTGGTGGATATGCACAATGTGGGGAGCACATCATTCTTTTTAGAGGATGCACAGTTGTACCAGTGGAATTTCGGGAGGAGGTTCTATAGGAGTTTCATACATCCCCTTTGGTGGTACATCTTGGAGTGCTAAAAATGTACTAGGCCCTCTGATGTCAGTTTTGGTGGATAGGGATGAAGAAGGTAGTGGTAGAGTTCATTTCTTGATGCATCACATGCTAGAAGGTAAAGGCTGAGCACCAGGTTCTAGTGGGTTTAGCTCAACCCCTTGAGGTGCTGGAATGGAAGTGGGATGGGATATCAATGGAATTCATGATAGGTTTACCACATACGTCTAGGGGATGTTATTCCATCTGGGTGATCATTGACCAACTCACCGAGTTGTCCCACTTCCTAGCTATCTGGGAGAAGATTTCATTAGAGATCTTGGGAAGCTTATATGTTTAAGAGATAGTTTGACTCCATGGAGTCCCATAGGTGATAGTTTTTGTTCACGATGTTTGTTTCACATCCCGTTTGTGGAAGGGATTATAAGAGGCGTTTGGGACTGAATTATACTTGATCATGGCATTTCACTCCCAGAAAAATAGTCAGATAGAGCAGACCATTCAGGTCCTAGAGGACATGATGAGGGCTTACATGTTGGACGACGGTCATAGTTGGTAGGATCACATACCTCTGGTGGAGGTCACATAAAACAACAGCTACTATTCCACCATTGGTATGGTACCATTCGAGGATTTGTACGGGTGACCCCGTCAATCACCCCTTTGTTGGACTGACCTACGAAAGTAAGCACTCATGGGCCCAGAGTTGGTGTGAGCTACTATAGAGAAGGTGTAGATCATCCTGGAGAAAATTAAAACTACAAAGAGCCATCATAATTCTTATGCTGACAAGAGGAAGAGGCCTTTGGAGTTCGAGGAAGGAGACCATGTGTTCCTTATAGTTTCACCTCAACAGGGATTGCAGATATTTGGCCAGGGTGGAAAGTTATCTCTAACGTTTATCAACCCTTTTCATATACTGTATAGAGTTGGTGAGGTGGTGTACTTCTTGTCTCTACCTCCACAGTTAAAATGGGTACATGATGTCTTCCACGTGTCGCAGCTGAGTAGGTACGTGCGTGACCCATCACATGTCATTGACGGGAGAAAGCTGTACATTGAGGATGGAGAAACTTTTGTAGAGTACCCAGGGGAGATTGGGGATCGGCAGGACAGGATCATTCATGGGTGAGAGATTCCTTTAGTGCATGTTTGGTGGTGGCACAGGAATCCCGAGGAGATCACATGGGAGTGGGAGGCTCAGATTCATGCATAGTACCCACATCTTTTTATATATCCTTTATTTTTGAATTTTTGGGGGTGTAAATGCCCAAGGTAGGGAAAATGTAATGTCCTAGATTTTTTTATGTTTTATTTCTGTATATTATATGGGATTAATTCAAGACCAGGTGCTAAGATGATATGTGATTACAAGACCCGGTGTTGCCAGAACAATTTCTTGAAAAATATTAAATATATTAAATATCATGCACTCGTAATTTTCCTGAAAATGTAGAATAACTTATAAATGGGTTACTGAATCATAAATCTAAGGGAACCATTGTATTTAGATCAGTAACTTTACCCTAGGTGAGGCCCAACATTGGTCGGTGTGGGTCGGCTGTGAAAAGTGGTTTTCGGATGTTTTAACGAATAAAATAAAATGCATATTTATTTTATTCCTTCTATTTCATCAACGCAGTGATGAGATGGTGGTTTATTTTAAAATTAACCTAGAGGTAGGGATCCATGGTTATACTCATAACTTTGTAATTCCCTAGAGGCTCTGGAGAGGAACCTAGAGTATTCCCTTGGTGGTAAATGATTATGGAACTTGGATCGAAGATCGACAGACACCTTTCTTGACGGATCTCACTAACAGTGATGACATGGAAACCAATCTTCTTTAATAAGCAATCAAATTCCCAGTAATGTTGTGTTGTTTTGATTTTCTTTCCCCATTCTTAGATTCAATGATGAACACAAAGCAACCAACGAACAAGTTGATTCGTGGTTCGATTGTTCTTGTGGGATGGGATTTAACTACAAGATTTATGGGGTTGATTTATTGTTTGATTTTTTGATCATTTTTATGAGAATGGATCGATACCGAAACAAAAAATAGTTGAGGTACGTTCCTTGGGTTGTTTTCTTCTGCGTATTTCTTCTCCCCCATATGTTCTACGCATTCTTCATTCTCCATGGATTATGAATGATTTATCATTGTACATTAATTTCTTAGGGTAATGATCCAAAATTGAATATTTGGAATCAAGAAAACCTAATAGAGTTTTGATGGTTATGGAGATGGCTGAATCGAAGTGATTCCGGAGATATTATTATTCCATTGATTTTACGCACGGGTGATCAGAATCGGATTTTGGAGCCGATTAAAGGCCTGAAACTCACTGATTGATTCTTGTGATGATGAGGTGACCCTATATTTTTGGTTTTGAGGTGAATGGATCATCAAAATTGTAACTCCCTGACCCCATTTACCCAGAGTCGGTGCATTATTGTGTAACATTGGCATGATCACAAAAGATCAAGTCTCGAAAGACTGATTAGTTTAGTATCCTTGAAACACTAGATACATTCATAAGTTTTACATTACATCATAATGTAATACAAAACTACAACAACATATTGTCTTCATATCCACTCATATTATCCCTTCAGTTCATTCATAAAATACTTCTTCACATCCTGGAAAAATTAAAACATTGAAAGGGGTGAGCTCAGATGCTCAGTAAGGATAACAATATAGCGGAAGCTTTCATAAATAAACATAAACATTTAAGGAAATGTATAACTAAAAAAATCCTTTTAAACTTGAACTTCAGCATAATATAGCAAAAGTAAAATTAAATAATGTCATTTGCTTATTCACATGGATATTCTACTGGTCGAATAATCACATGCAATATCAATAACCACTTTCATAATAATGGAATGCATAATGCCAGACTATCATAACCACGTAGCCAAGGCCTCGTGCCAAGACTACAAATAAGATTTTCTCAAGGTCTCGTGTCAAGACACTAGTTTGTCTAATGAGACCTACCGATGCATCTAGGATCTATAGAGGTCTCCACCATCACTTATTAATTCCAATGCATTCCTCATGTGAACAGGTTTAAACATATCATAAACCATAACATAATCGTATCACATAAAACATGCATAAAGGAAACATAACATTTCCACATTTTAATCACAAGATATCAATACAACACATTGATATAATTAAAAACACTTTCAAAACCATTTTCAATACCAAAATAAAAGAAAATTAAAACTTTGTATTTATTTTTCATTTAAAAAAAGTTATGGCTTCTACAGGAAGCCGAAACCCAAATAATGGTCACGACGACGGAGAAGTCATTGTCACCGCATACGTATGACAAAAAAACATTCCTTTTTTCGTTTAGTAAAATGCTTCGTATAGAAAGATTCTTTTTGAATAAATGTAAAAGTCAAAGGGGTTTATACACCGTATAAAATAAAGTTGTGTATAAAACAAAATATGCCTCAATGAAAGGAGATTGAGACGAAGTCCCTTACAAAGATCATTTTTTAAATAAAATAGATCTATTTTGTTTATTCACTATATTTACACATAAATAAAGTATAAATACAAGATAAGACATAATAATATCATGACATAATTTGAAAGTAGGAGATTAACCCAAAGAATGGAAATTGGGTTAAGAAGTTCCCTTACCTCGTGTCCGACTTGACTTGACCGTTATTTAACCTCCTAAATAATAAACTAGAGTTAATTTATAATTGCTTAAAAACCTTTTTCAAGTTTATTATTCTTTTTATATCACTTATTACCATGTTATGAACATTATGTAATTATTTATGTAAATAACGGTCGTTTTGTCGATCTTTGGTACTTGAGTAAAAAAAACTTCTTTTAATTACAAGTTGTTCATGTGGAAAAATATCCATTATATCCAGAGTTATATTCATGATGTATATATCTTATATATATCCATAATATACATTCATTCATAATATTACGTAACATTTCGAGGTAAGAAATTAAATGCACCGTTCATGGAGACGGTAAGCCGTACGTACGCAAGAACGCTACTTTCATTTCTATTTTGTATTTAATGGAATGAAATCATAATGATATAAAGGTGTATTATACTTCTAATATAATATCATATATAATATCATTTACTCCATCCTTTATACATCCCACATATGGCATTAACGATTCAAATCACTTTGAGGGGGCGGTAGTCCGCACTTCCTAAAATGAAATTATCGTGTTTACCCATAATGGAAATCATAAAGGTATGCCATAAATGAGAAATACAGAAGTATAAAGAAAACATAAACATAATATATATCATATATAAATATAGTTACATCTTAATGTCCACCATGAGATGTGTTAAAAGAATATTGAACAATCATCATTTCGTGAGGCAGAAATTCACCAACCACAGAAACAGTATGTTCTTTAACCATTAGACGAAGGTGTGTGTAAGTGTAAATAAAATCATTCTCATAAAAACATCCTAGTATATTTAATATACTGGTGTTGTTACAAAATAAAGGAATAAAAAAAGTTTAAGGGGTTGGAGAAGCAAAATAAAACAAAACAACATAAGAGAAGACATTACCTTAAAATCGGGTAACTCTTTTTGATTTGAGCCAAAGGCTTCCTTGGGAAGATTCTGCCAAAATTGAGGCTTCTAGGAGTAATAGAGGGAATTTTAGAGAGTATTTGGGCAGATTTTGGCTGAGCCAAATGGCTTTGAATGTGTGAATAAGGTGGTAGAGGTGGGGGCCTTGTATAAGAGGAGGGGAGGGGCACTCTTGGAAAGTCATGAAATGTTACATTATTATGAAGTGCTTTTCAGATTTCAAAGGTCCCACAATTATATATTTTTTGGATAAGTTGATAAGGGTTATAAATATACTCATCCAAGTAGGTATTAGATTTTACATTATCTTTTCATTCTATTTAAATCGTTAATTAATGAGGTAATCGCTGCATCATCATGGTGTCATACAAAATTTAATTTATTTAATGTCTAAAAATTATAAAAAAAATACTATGATGTAGGAAATATTTTTATCTTTCCAATGAATATTTATAGTCAAAATTTTAACTTAAATAACCCCATGTAATAATTGTTTTAGTAAAACAACACATGTTTGTGACAATTTTATTTTTATTTTAAATAAAATGTTATTAATGTAATTTTCTTACCCAAGAGGCTCCATGGGGTCCCCAAGTTGACCCATGGATTTTATTTGTCGTCCATGACTCATAAAATAAGGTTAGGACAAGTGTAAAGGTATTTTCATATTTTTATAATATCATTTTTACCTTAAATTTCACTAATTACCTTTAATCGCGATTAATAAAACTTAAAAGTTACCATTAACCAAAAATTATTTTAATCCCATTGAACCACATTTTACTTACTAATGACAATGATGTATGTCAGATTTTTTAAAATCAAATCACAGGAGTGGTAAAGTTTCATTTAAACAAAAAATCGGTTTTTTTACTACCACTTAGTGGTTTCACTATTCATCAAAAATTGAAGTTTTTCAGAAAAATACCAAAAAATCACCCTAAGATATATTTGATATTCCAAATTCAAAAATTATGTCTATTTTAAAAAATTCAAAACATTTAAGTTGCATTAATAAGTAATTCTCCTTGTCAAAACAAATAGCATTTTTTTAAGAAACAATATCAATCAAAAGATTGACAATTGTTTATGTCCAATTTCAAAGTGAAATTAATTCTAATGACCACAATTGGATAAAATGATAAAAATATATTCTAATTATGCTTTAAAACCACTAAATATTATAATATATCACTATAAATTATTTTGATTAAAAAGGTTGTTTTTAAGTATATTTCTATTCATAGAAAATTGGAAGTTCTCAGAAAATTACAAAACATTCAACTTAGGATAATTTCGATATTCCGAATACAAACATGAAGTCTATTTTGAAAGATAAAATTTATAAAATTTCAAAAAGTAGGTATTACTATTCATAACGGCTAGTTTAATTGGTCGCGGTGTGTTAGAATCTCGAACTTGCGTACAATGAAAGCTATTTCATTATTGAAAGAGAAGTGTACCGTGGAAGTTTGGGGTGTTACATTCTCCCCTCGTTCAATAAATTGCGTCCTCGCAATTTAAAATTTTTCTTTGAAAATAAAAGGTTGAAAATAGAAAATACCTTTGTGGAAAACCCACATCGGAAATAAGGTTAATAAAAATATAACTTTAAAAGAAAGAAAGAGAAGTACAAAGGTCACCCGAAATAGCCCATACTAGGATTATGTGAAAATATGGATATGGAGGAAAAACAAACCATCAAGGTCTGATGGAGAGTTGTAGAAAACAGGATTAAGAGAAAGTTAACCACAAGAAAATCACAAACTTGTGATTGGTTAAACGGTCATTGAATCCCCAGTTGGAAAATTTAACCGACAACGTTTTTGTTTTAAGTTACCTTTCATAAATTTGAGGAATTTATTTAGGAGATTTACTTAGAACGTAAGGAAATATACTTACTTGTCATGTAGACTTTCATTCTTTAATAAATTTTTACCACAAACCCATCATTCACTCCAAAAGGTAATAGAACTCAAAATATTCTATTTATCATAATTGTATAAGGTTCCAAATATTAACACAAACCATTTAGATTAGGAAAACTATTTTGTAATAACCAGGGACTTCTTGTAGGCTAGTGGTAGGTAATAAAGGCATGTCGCGTTATGGTTGTGGGTTTGATTCCTACAACTTTGTCCGACGCGACGGGTTATCCCCCAACCTGCAGGTTGTCCTTTTCCTTAAACTATAGTATTATAATATTCCAAAAATAATCTTCAAAAATGTTTTAACCTTAAACAATACTATCCAAAGTTCAAATTAATCCATTCCAACCTTTATAGTTATCCAAAATACCTCTATCCATACTTTCTCTAAAAGGTCTCTAAATTCCAAAAATCAATTGTATCATCAGATTCCTCAAACAAAGTAAAGTTTCTCTTATTGTCACATATAAAAATATGATTACCTTTATCATATTAAAACCTTAATGAAAACAACAAGTAATGCAGTACATTCCTTATATATATCACATTATTCTTATAACCAGAATATAATCCTTGAGTCCAAAAGCACCAATACATTAATTATTCCACTTCAACTGTAGTAACAGCATAAGATTGTCCTTGATCCCTTGGCCTTTTCTGAGGTAATTTTCCCTGGCTCTTAGGGCATTCATTTTCATAATTCCCCATTTCATTACAATTGTAGCATTCAACATTGACAGCCTCTTTCTTTCCCTTGCAATCACGAGCCTGGTGACCTTTTTCCCCATATTTATAACAAACTCCCATTCCTTTTAGGCAAGTACCAGGGTAATTCTTCCCACAATTATCGCATAATGGAAAATCCTTCTTTCCCTTTTTCCCTTTATCTGTCTCTTGTTCCACCGTTCTCTTCTTCTCTTGCTTTACTTTATTTTCATAAGATTTAGAGAATTACTTTTCCATCTTGATAGCACACGAGACAATATCTTCATACGACGAGAAGGTCTGTGAGACTAATTCTCAATGGATAAATGGTTTTAACCCATCAAAGAAACGATCAATATTACTTCTTGGGTTACGTATATAATCTGCAGCATGCCTCTCTAACCTTGTAAAGTTAGCCTCATACTTTGCGACATTCTCATCCTCCTTCTACCTCAGACTAAGAAATTGTCTTTCCATATCTGCTCGATGGTCATGTGGAAAGTATTTTTCTAAGAAAATTTCCTTAAACTCCCTCCATTCCATACTTGATACTTTTTCATCTTCCTTTGTGTTTTGAATCAGTGACCACCATTGATCGGCATCTCCAGTGAGGCGGTAAACTACCATGACAACCTTCTCCCTTTCGCTAATCCCCAAGGTGTGGAATATTTTCTCTAAGGAGTTTATCCATTGCTCAGCTACTAATGGATTTGTACCCCCATTAAATTTTGGCGGTCGTTGCCTCATGAAGCGGTCTAACATTTACCCTCCACTATAATTATCTTGAGCAAGAGGGAAATCCCTACATGGAGTGCGTGCATTGATACGGTTTCCATTCCTCCCACTAGGCACCATTTCTAAACAATGGCATAAAATAGATTAGTTTATGAATCAAAATACATAATTACAAACTTGAAAAACACTTAACATGAATTGAACTATTTAGGGATATAATCCATAATCATAAAAATGTTTTCTCTGAGAAAGTATATACTCATAACCCTTAATAGTGGTTTGTAAAGAAAATGAGAATTATCTTAAGCATATCCCCCGGGAGTGTCATAACCAAGAGTGCAGTAAGGCCCGTTGTCGTGCACCAGTTCCCATTCGAGTCTAGATCAAAGCGGTGTTTTCGGGTTTTACCCCTAGGTACGTCTGTGCCAGAGCCGGCTCTACTTTCTTATATCCAGACAGGGATGTATTTCTCGGAAAACTCAAAAAATATCTATAATACCAAAATTCTAGGATGTTCTTCTATACTAATCCTCAAATTTAATCTTAGTTCTATGTTCTCTAATCAGAGTTTATCTAAATCTAACTTCCAAGGTTAGTATTAAACTGCCTCTGATACCAACTGTAACGCCCCGACCCCAGTTACCCAGAGTCGGTGCATTATTGCGTAACATTGGCATGATCACAAAAGATCAAGTCTCGAAAGACCTATTAGTTTAGTAGCCTTGAAACACTAGATACATTCATAAGTTTAACATTACATCATAAAGTAATAAAAAACTACAACAACATCTTGTCATTATATCTCCTCATATTATCCCTTCAGGTCATTCATAAAATACTTCTTCACATCCTAGAAAAATTAAAACACTGAAAGGGGTGAGCTCAGATGCTCAGTAAGGATAACAATATAGTGGAAGCTTTCATAAATAAACATAAACATTTAAGGCAATGTATAACTAAAACAAAATCATTTTAAATTTGAACTTTAGAATAATATGGCAAAAGTAAAATGAAATAATTCCATTTACTTATTCACATGGATATTCTACTGGTCTAATAATCACATGCAATATCAATAAAAACTTTCATAATGATGGAATGAATAATGCCATACTATCATAACCACATAGCCAAGGCCTCGTCCCAAGACTACAAATAAGATTTTGTCAAGGCCTCTTGACAATACACTAGTTTGTTTCATGAGACCTACCGATGCATCGAGGAGCTATAGAGAGCTCCACCCGTCACTTATTAAGTCCAATGCATTCCTCATATGAACAAGTTTAAACATATCATAAACCATAACATAATCATATCACATAAAACATTCATAAAGGAAACATAAAATTTACACATTTCAATCAAAAGATATCAATACAACACAATGATATAATAAAAAACACTTTCAAAACCATTTTCAATACCAAAATAAAATAAAATTAAAACTTTGTATTTATTTTTCATTTAAAAAAAAGTTATGGCTTGTAGAGGAATCCGAAACCCAAATAATGGTCACGGCGGCGAAGAAGTCATTGTCTTCACATACGTATGACAAAAAAACATTCCTTTTTGTCGTTTAGTAAAACACTTTGTATTGAAATATTCTTTTTTAATAAACATAAATGTCAACGGGGTTTATACACTGTATAAAATAAAGTTGTGTATAAAACAAAATATGCCTCAATGAAAGGAGATTGAGATGAAGTCCCTTAAAAAGATCATTTTCTAAATAAAATAGATCTATTATGTGTATTCACTATATTTACACATAAATAAAGTATAAATACAATATAGGACATAATAATATCATGACATAATTTGAAAGTATGAGATTAACCCAAAGAATGGAAATTGGGTTAAGAAGTTCCCTTACCTCGTGTCCGACTTGACTTGATCGTTATTTAACCTCCTGAATAATAAACTAGAGTTAATTTATAATTGCTTAAGAACCTTTTTCAAGTTTATTATTCCTTTTATATCACTTATTACCATGTTATGGACATTATGTAATTATTTATGTAAATAACGGTCGTTTTGTCGATCTTTGGTACTTGAGTCAAAAATAAACTTCTTATAATTACAAGTTGTTCATGTGGTAAAATATCCATTATATCCAGAATAATATTCATGATGTAGATATCTTATATATATCTAGTATATACATTCATTCATAATATTATGTAACATTTAGAGGTAAGAAATGAAATGCACCGTTCATGGAGACGGTAAGCCGTACGTACGCATGAACGCTACTTTTATTTCTATTTCGTATTTAATGTAATGAAATAATAATTATATAAAGGTGTATTATACTTCCAGTATAATGTCATATATAATATCATTTACTCCATCCTTTATACGTCCCACATATGGCATTAACGATTCAAATCACTTTGAGGGGGCGGCAGTCCGCACTTCCTAAAATGAAATTATCGCGTTTACCGATAATGGAAATCATAAAGGTATGCCATAAATGAGAAATAAAGAAGCCTAAGGAAAACATAAAAATAATGTATATCATATATAAATATAGTTACATCTTAATGGCCACCATGAGAGGTGTTAAAATAAGATTGAACAATCATCGTTTCGTGAGGCAGAAATTCGCCAACCACAGAAACAGTATGTTCTTTAACCATTAGACGAAGGTGTGTGTAAGTGTAAATAAAATACTTCTCATAAAAAAAATCCTAGTATATTGAATATAATCTTTTTG
This sequence comes from Viscum album, assembly GCA_963277665.1. NCBI lineage: Eukaryota > Viridiplantae > Streptophyta > Magnoliopsida > Santalales > Viscaceae > Viscum > Viscum album. The sequence goes on from OY728132.1 coordinate 927,015,196, forward strand.
TTACAAAATAATGGAATAAAAATATTTTAAGGGGTTGGAGAAGAAAAATAAAACAAAACAACATAAGAGAAGACATTACCTTAAAATCGGGTAACTCTTTTTGATTTGAGACAAAGTCTTCCTTGGGAAGCATTCTACCCAAAGTGAGGCTTCTAGGAGTAATAGAGGGAATTTGAGAGAGTATTTTGGTAGATTTTGGCCGAGACAAATGGCTTTGAAGGTGTGAATAAGGTGGTAGAGGTGGGGGCCTTTTATAAGAGGAGGGGAGGGGCACTCTTGGAAAGTCATGAAATGTTATATTATTATGAAGTGATTTTAGGATTTCAAAGGTCCCACAATTATATATTTTGAGGATAAGGTGATAAGGGTTAGAAATATACTCATCCAAGTAGGTTTTAGATTTTACATTATCTTTTCATTTTATTTAAATCATTAATTAATGAGGTAATCGTCGCATCATCATGGTGTCATACAAAATTTAATTTATTTAATGTCTAAAAATTATAAAAAAAATACTATGATGTAGGAAATATTTTTAGATTTCCAATGACTATTTATAGTCAAAATTTTAACTTAAATAACCCCATGTAATAATTGTTTTAGTAAAACAACACATGTTTGTGACAATTTTATTTTTACTTTAAATAAAAAGTTATTAATGTCATTTTCTTACCCAAGTGGCTCTATGGGATCCCCAAGTTGACCCATTGATTTTATTGGTCGGCCATGACTCATCCAATAAGGGTAGGACAAGTGTAAAGGTATTTTCATATTTTTATAATATCATTTTTACCTTAAATTTCACTAATTACCTTTAATCGTGATTAATAAAACTTAAAAGTTACTATTCACCAAAAAATATTTTAATCCCATTGAACCACATTTTACTTCCTAATGACAATGATTTATGTCGGATTTTTAAAAATCAAATCACAGCAGTGGTAAAGTTTCATTTAAACGAAAAATCAGTTTTTTAACTACCACTAAGTGGTTTCACTATTCATCAAAAATTGAAGTTTTTCATAAAAATACCAAAAATTTACCCTAAGCTATATTTGATATTCCAAATTCAAAAATGATGTCTATTTTAAAAAATTCAAAACATAAAAGTTGCATTAATAAGTAATTCCCGTTGTCAAAACAAATAGCATGTTTTTAAGAAACAATATCAATCAAAATATTGACAATTGTTTGTGTCCAATTTCAAAGTGAAATTAATTATAATGACCACCATTTGATAAAATGATAAAAATATATTCTAATTATACTTTAAAACCACTCAATATTATAATTTATCACTATAAATTATTTTTATTAAAAAAAATTATTTTAAGTATATTTCTATTCATAGAAAATTGGAAGTTCTCAGAAAATTACAAAAAATTCAACTTAGGATAATTTCGATATTCCAAATATAAACATGAAGTCCATTTTTAAAGATAAAATTTTTAAAATTTAAAAAATTAGGTATTACTATTCATAATGGCTAGTTTGATTGGTCGCGGAGTGTTAGAATCTCGAACTTGCATACAATGCAAGCTATTTCATTATTGAAGGAGAAGCGTACCCGTGGAAGTTTGGGGTGTTACAAAAATAATATTGTATCATCAATTGAGGCGCATGGAGGAAGAATGGCGGTTTTTTGGAAAATTGTGATCAACACGGCTTGTAACCCGGGGTTACACGACATGTGTCCCCCACTGAGTAGTGGCTAGGGTTTTGGGAGTTGGTTAAATGCCACACTGTGTGTGACCCTATCAAATGGTGTGTAGGACCTTCTCAAGGACTCAGTGTGTATCTCAAGATATACACAAACATGGGGTGGAGTACACGGGTTTTCTGCACGGTGTGTACCCCACAACACAACTTGGCCTCGACCAAGTACACTGACTACCCCATGTACTGGTACACGGGAAGAGCTACACGGGTTGAGACCATGTACTGACACATGGCCAGAGTACACGAGTGGACATTGTATGGAATGACACAGCATGTGACCCTTCTACACAGCGTGTACCCATCTTTTACATGACATGTTTTAAACGACATGGGTCATTGTACATGGGTAGTACATGGGGTCAAGGGACACGGCGTGTGACCCTACTACACACCATGTACCACTTTCTACATGTCTTGAATCTCTTTTACATCATATACTAGAAAAGTTTTTTTAGGGTTCATGGCCTCAATCGTTTCCCTGAAGGTTGATGTGCATCATTTCCTTCTCATAGGAGTATGGTCCCTTCAGTGGGAATTTCATGATAGATTTTTTGGAATCCCCTTTGAGAGGCTCGAAGTAGGATCCTCTTTTCATTCTTTGTCTCCTAGGTATATTACTTGGTACTGAAATGACCGACTTCACCATTCATCGATCCTATACTTAGCATGTTAATCTAGATGGATTTGTTGGTATCACCCCATGGCCCTGGTTGTTATCCTCATCTTTGTATTGTATCTCTCTCCAGATCTATTAGCATATCTCTCTCATGATGATTATAACAAATAATAATTCTTGGAAGGACATCATTAGTGTTGTTAGACTCAGGAGTGTGTTCTCCCATATGAGTGCTTTGTGGAATCTTTGGACTAAATCCCTAGTGTGGGTATGCAGTGGTTGTGACTTAACTCTAGAAAACGCATTTTTGTTTGAGTTTATCGGGATGTTCTTATTATAATTATTGTCTACATATACTATATTTTTTTTTATTTCATTGTGGTTTTGGGGTGTCTTACTGATTATTATTATAGTCACCCCTACACGGTCTTTTCCCGCATGTGTCGTGTCTTGTGCAGATGAGTAACCTTTTGATGGATTCCATGGAAAACCTGGACCGGGCATAGCTTTGTGAGTTTAGGTAGGCCAAGTTGTTCCTATGGATTCAAGCAGAATTCCTAGTGCCTATTTTTTTTACAGGTTGGAATTTTTAGTTTATAGAATCTTTCTTTTAGTGGGCTTGTATTATGGCCTAGTTTACTTTACTACAATTTACTTCCTATCATTATCTGTTGGTTGGGATAGTGGTATGCATGCATTTTTTTTCTTATTGATTTTTACATTTCAGCATTTATGGGATTAGAGATGTGTCTGTGCATATATAAATTTTTTTTTATTGCATGATTTTATTTATAATATATCCCCTTTCCCCTGCATCGATGTAAATTAATATATGAAAGCACAATAAGTCATTGAAATCATTTAACAAAAAACACTTATTGATAAATAATCCTAATGAAATTAATTACATGAAAGTGAAGGTAGATAACTTTTATGGTACAGTTAATATGTTTTTTTATCTTAAATATATTGTGTGTTTTATTTTTAATGTTTTATTTTATAAATGTAGTGCATTTTTAAAGATTATATGTTCAATTTGGATATTATTTTTTACAATTCAATTTTTAGACTATCACAACTAGAATGGTGAATAATTTTCATAAGTATAGTTACACTATATCTCTTCTGTTTTAACAAATATATTGTATTGTAAATTTTAACAAATGTATTTTTTTATAGGTTTTTGATGACTTTACATCTTATTTTACTAAATAATTAAAACACCTTTGAGATTTATTTACAAACTATTTTTAGGCTTGATTAATTTATATATGTATATTTTAAAGTTTTATTTAAGTGTATTATCTTGGAAAAAAATGTTGTATAAAATTTTTCATTATGTTTTTATTTTATTTTTATAGTTTCTATTGGTATTTGTTTCATGTTGTTCGTTGTTGTGTTTTTGGTTTTTATTAAGATGGATGGATTATTGTATTTCTATAATATTTTAGAAAAATAATTAATTTTTGACATTTGTTATTATAATAACTGATGTTGAAGGCCTATTTCAACATCAATTATTTCCAAATATATACCTAGAAAAGTGCTTTCGATGTCATTTTTTAGATTTTCCATGATGGTTTTTGTTATAACCAATGTAGAAAGTGAATTTTTGCATTGTTTATACCTACAACTTACATGGAAATTTCCACTAAAATTTGATGAAAAAAACCAACAACATCGATTAGTAATAAAGATGACATTGAAATAATGTTTCAATGTTGGTTTTTTAAAATTGACATTGAAACATTACTTTTAATGTTGGATACAACAAGATCACCTTTAACTAATGTTGAAGATTAAAAATAACATCAATTAAAAGTTTATTTTACAATAGTGAAGATTTATATTTAAAATTATTTTGAATGAATGAAAAAAAGTTTTTTGTAAAGTGGTTTATTATGGAGAATTTTTTTAAAAAAAACTTCTTTGTTTTCAAAATGAAATAAATCTTCTTAAATTCATCCAAAAACAGTAAATTTAAACCAAAATTAACACTCCAAACTAAAACCAACATGGAAAAATGTGAAAACAAGGAAGTTCCAAATTAAAGAAATTTGAATAGTACTAATCTAAAAGACATAAGATGTGATAAACTAAATGAACTAAGACCACATATAGTTGCTTATATATATTACTAACCACTATTTTAGGTTCACAATCAACTCTAAAAATTTAAGTATTTGAATCATCATATTTAACATATTGATCAAGATCAATGGGGGCATTAATGGTGTCAATTTCAGCCCCACCATCATCAAAAAATATATCTTGGGGTCACTTTAGTAATGACACCGAATTTAGGTCTTAGATAATATTTCACATAAAACACTTTCTTCATCATTGATTTTAAAATATATGGCTCATCGATAGTTGTGAAGATAGACATTTCAATAACTTTAAATCAATAGTCATCAATAAATGTTCTCTATCATTTCATTGAATCAAACCACTTTCATTTCATAATAGTGAATAGTCCATGGGAGTAGTAACACAATATTAATATTTTTTTAATAACTACATAATAAGACACATTTTTATATCAAGGTTTAATATCGGATCCACTATCATAATATTCTACCATTATAATTAACATAACACTATTAAGTTGTGTTCTCATGTTCACTACTCAATCAGTTGTAATAAATTTGTATCCATTAATCATCAATGATTTTCATTAACAAACCAAATTATTGGGACCCAAATCCAACTCTATTATTTCTTGAAAGATATATTCAATCGATAAAATCAATACTTGAAGCATATATGAATTTTAAAATTAATTGAATATTTATTATTTCCTTTATAAAATTAATATTTATACCTTCAATTTCAACCAAGAAAGAGACTCTTTCTCATTAAAAGTATCTATACTTATTAAAGGTAATGAATGATGAATTATACTTATAATTATTTATGTTCCCTATATAAAAAGATAGTAAAATTGTAAGATATATGGAAAATTATATAGGATGGGATAATATATACATGTTCAAGTCACTTGATATAGTCATCTAACAAATCCTAGTTAAATAAGACCATGATATGGACTATACCCCACTTTTCAAGGCTAAATGTGTCTAATTTATATGATACAAGAATTATACCTATTTTGGGTGATGATGGAAAAGTGGGATCAATTTTCTCAAACTACTCTTCTTTATTTCTCATTGGTTGATTACATCTCATGCTTGCATCATCCAAATATATTGAGTAGAAATCTATACATTATTTAGACAAATAACCTTTCAAAACGGAACCTTTAGGATTATTCCTATTAATGAAATAAGACTTCATTGTGTACATATTTATTTCAATTGTATACATATAATGAAAATTAATGGATCCCCTAAGTTGAATTTCAGTTATAAGATGGATGATTAGATGCATCATGCAAGTGAAAAAATATGAAGGAAAATTTTTCTCTAACTTGAACATAATTAATCATACATCTTGTTGCATTTTTCAAGAAACACTTAAACAACCTTTTGGAACAAATATTTATATAAAAATAGAACAATATAATCATTTTCACTCTTATATTATTAGACAGTAAATAATGAATTTTTATTGGAATAAATTCATAAAGAATGATGTAGTGGTAATCAGTATTCAGATATTTTAGTTTCACCTCTATTCTATTAACCCATTTTTATATATTTCTTTAATGACCATTAGGAGCCTTGATAGTCTCTTTTAATTTCAGGAAAAATAATTATCTGAAATTTTTATCACATAAGAAGCACAGGGAACTTTTTAGTTATTTTGAATGATATATCCAGGATGTAGTTCTAGTCTAATACCTCAATCCACTAAGTCAAAAAAAGATAGAAAATCATATTTGATATTCACATTGAAATTTAAAAGTACTGAAAGAAAATTTTAACATATATTTTTCTCAATTTACATTACTTATATATGACATAAAAAATTGGTTTACCTGTAATGTAAATCAAAAGGATACATTTATTCTTCCAATTGTAATTGGATTAAGTGGTAAAATTATTCCACTTTGTATATTTTATTTAATCCTAATTTAATGAAAAGTTAACATATTATAACTCATTAATCATATCTATTCCAAACATAATCTAAGGTGGCTTCTCGATCTCAACAGTATTTTCAAACCTTTAATAATTTTTCTAGTATAGATGATTCATTTTCAAGATCCATCGATTCCTATAAAACTAAAACTATGATAATATTTAAGTATTTTGGATTTTGTAACATTAATATAAATGGGATAGGATATTTTACCCATCAAGCTCCATCCTGATATCATTTTTCACGAAGAAAAATAATTTATCATACACATAAGTACAACACGCATCTGAAATATTTCTTTCAAAGAAGCATCATAAGTGCACACACCCACATTCTGAAGTTACTTAAACTTTTTTATTAAAGGTTATAAGTACATGTCTATATCACTATCAGGATTGGAAGGTCCACATGTTATTATACCCAAGAATGAAAATGGTTTCTCCATACACATCCATAGAGGAAGGTTATAATTGAGAATAAAAATTGTTCATCTCTTGTGTGAAGTTAGAATCTAATTAAACAGATTAAAAACATAACATGATATACCTAACCTTAAATTGAACACCTCATCTATAAAATTAATTTATAATGCATAAAATATCTTCCATGTTAATCCATCTGTATGATGATCCAACTCAACATTATTCTTAGTTCTCTTAAATCATTTCATCACATATTTTTTGATATTCCATCAGAAATGAAAATATATTTTATACAGGGAATAAATAAAAATACCATATTATTTTCTATGGAATATGAGATGGTGTTATATCTACATTTAGCTTCCATCGAGATATACCAAATTCTTTACAATCATTTAGGCCCATGGTTTCCTCCCAAAATAAGTTGTAATATTTAAAGAAAGCTTTAATTTTATTAGTTGAAAATCCAAAACAGATCAATTAACTTAATTGATGCTGGTATTAGAAATTATATACATGGTTTTCCCATGATACAGTCACATTAAAATTTTCATCTTTACAATGAGTTCATATTTTTCAAACATTTTTGGAGTATAATTACATTCAAATTATAATTTAATTTATTAATTTTTCCAAATAATTGATTGAATTATTTATTTTGTGTGAATTTAATTTAATTTTGATTTTCAAAATAAAATCAAATAAGATTAATTTTTTATAATTTCTAATAGTTATTTTTATTTGGTTTAGGCTAGAAATGGAAAAGGAAATATTGGGGGACTTAGAAAAAAATATGGCCAACATAGGCTAGACATCAACCAATGGGAGTAATCCACGTGGCTACCCCATGAGGGGTAGCTTTCCAAGTATCCCATGTGGAAGGTTGGTCGTATAAAATAGGAGCATAGGTCGTGCATGGCACTCAAAAAAACATAGAAGTGCATCGGCACATGGGAGGAAGGTTTGTGTGGAAGCAGGAGGAGATCTTCATCAGTGTGGGGTGGCATACAGTGGTGTTAAGGGTCTTTTATCCTTCATATGAATTAATTTATAGTTGATGAATGTGATCTATTATATAGTAGAGATTACCCAATATATCTTTTTATGTGGGATGAGTTATCTTTTTTGGTATTATTCAACTTGTAAAAATGGCACAGTTTGACCTCACTCATGCATTGCTATCTTAGATACACTATATGAATTCCATGTAAATCGAAGGGAGATCTTAGGTGCTATTGAACATCCAACCATATCCATACTAAAATCCATCCTTTTGATCTAAGTAGCTCTAAGTTGATAAAACAAGGATCTGTATGGTGTCTCAATGGAGAAGCTTACACCATGGTTCCCTGTAGCCTAAGGTTGAAGATAATAAATTTACTCTATCATTGGAATCAATTTTTCTTGGATGGATATGTAAGGAGATGAAGGTTTTGCTGTAAAAGATACGTTACACTAAATATAAAAATAGTTTTTGAATATGGAAAGTCTTTGTGATGTAGGGATTTTACAACATCATGAAGGTGCTCGAATTGGCAGTTTCAAGGCAAGAGAGTAGAAATAAGGTTGTATTGTGGGTGGATGGCTATGTCGTAGCCATGTATATACGCATAATTAAGATCAAATGATGATGAATTCAACACCATAGGGTTTATGTCCAAACTATCATGAGGTGATTTCAAAATCCCAATGGTGTTGTTCGATGTACATGCTACAGGATAGATGGGAATAACTTTTTAAAATAATCATGTGCATAAGACCTAACCTAAATTATAGTATATTATTAAATAACACAAATTATGAGGATAAGGTTGAAAGTTTAAAAAATTAAGAAGAAATATTATAGGGAGATAAATTCATTAGTTGTTGACTAAGTCAAATTGGAGTAAATGAAGGAGGTAAAGAAAATTTAAAAACTAAAATCATGATATTTTTTAGACTGGATCTAATTATAAATAGAAAGAGGTGGTTTTTGTGAAAAGTGACCAACCCTGGATGAGAGGACTAGACTTAGAGCCTAGATAATAGAGTTTTGTTATTGTTCCATAGAGTTTTGGTGCTTTAGGAATCATATCATCTTCATATCCCCTCATGGATAGTATGAGGAGATAATTCTTTTTGTATTGATCTTTATAATGAATGGGGAGTGCACCTAGTGTTGGTAATTTTATTGGATTGAAATTTGTGATGGATTTTTTTATTTTATCTTCTAATTTTAATCTTATTCTTCTCTCTCATGAATGACCATCGTTGTGAGAGGAGGGTCTTATTTCTAATGAATCAACTAAGTACCCTTTTTCATGTCACAACCAATGCATGTTATTTGAGTAGTTATGTTTAAACATGGTTTTGAACACCTATATATATACTAAACTAAGTAACTAAGAGGGAAAAGGGTATATGTTGAATAGAGGGTGAGTACTCTAATAATACTATAGTTACATTTTGATAAAAACTAAATTAAATCATTTCATTTCTCCATCATTAAGTGTATGAACCTGGATTTAGAGAATCTTGTTATGCTTTTCTCATCAATCAAAACCAAAACAAACTTTCAATATTCAATTTTTTTTAAATTTTTATTAAATTATCTAAGTAATTTATACCCATTATCTATGGGATCAACCTATAATTACAATTTACTACATTTTAAAGTTATTTAGTGTTAGTTAGAGTTTATAAATTTTAAATTTTATTTCCTGATAGAAATAAATATGTCTTTCGGATGACCAAAATTGACAACATTTTTAGGGAGAGGTCACTAGAAATTAGTAGAATTTTTATAAATTTTCCAGTTTTTCTCATTTTCTCCTTTTACACTTGGTTTTGTCTTATAATAGTTATATATACAACATCTGTGCATGATTACTTAAATATAGGTAAAAATAAAAAGAACTTTCTTTCTATATCAAGATCAAAATGACCATTTGAATACAGAATAACAATACACAAGAAGAATAAGTCATGGATGGAAGAGAAGATGGAAAAGGAGCTAGTCCAAGAGAACACCGAGAGTTCCAAGTACAGAATCCAAGGATGGAAGCCTTAATCAACTATGGGAAACCCTAAAATATGGGGATCAATCTAAGTATTCTCATTCCATCAGTCATTTATCAATAGTTCAAGATCAATCCAATGATCATATAGATGATAAAACACCCCATGAAATTCATTAGGATACCATATGAAGACCCTAAGTCTCACATTGGGGGTTTATTATAGTTTTGTGAGATGTTTCGGTTCAATAATGTAACAAAATATGTGGAAAGACTATGCCTCTTCCATTTCTCACTTAATGAAAAATCTTGGGAGTGGATCCAAAGTCTACCCTCACATTCAATTGCCAATTTGGTGGAGTTTGTAAGGAAATTATAAAATATATTCCTCCCTCATTCAAATTATATGTATCTATGTGTATGAATACTAAAATTTCAATAGCTAAATTATGAATCACTCAATAGTGAAAGGGAAATATTCAAAATTTTAATTAGAATGTCCTCATCGTAGCATAGAAACCTGATTACTAATTTAAATATTTTATAGATGATTATCATAGGTTAATTGATCTATTGTAGATGATACCACTATAGGATCACTAATGATGAAGTTATCTAAAGAAATGTATGAATTTTTGGATGTAATTTCCCATAATAGTTTTTAATGGAAGATGGATGGAGGACAAACAATTGGTATACACATGGTGGACAATAGTTGGGTATCTACAAAAATGAATTCAATTTCAAGAAAATTGGATGGTATGATGGACACTCAACATCCCCAAGGTATTAACTATGAAGATTATAATTATCTAGATTATAATCATCAAAATTATGCATAGGGATGCACGCCAAAACAATAACAACAACTAAATTTAGGAAAAGGATTTTAGCTGAGACCACAAGGTCTTCAACATAAACACCAAGACCCATCTTTGACTAGTTAAGTACACTCACTATAGGAGACTCTAGAATATTTCATTTTGACCATGGGAGACGCACTTAAGTATTTTAAAACCTAATCCAAGGATCAAGGGGCTTCTATATGAGAATTAAAAGAAGACTCGCAAAATCAAAGTGTATTCATGAGGAATCTGGGAATCCAAGTGGGACATATTTCTACCTGACTCAAGGAGTTTACATGGGATTTTTTCTAGGAGATACTTAAGTTCATAGACATGGATAACTAAAATACATTACCTATACAAGTGGTAAAATTACCCAAGATTGTGTTTAAATCATTAGAATATAGACTGAGGAACAAGATATGAAGTAAAGGAAAGTAAAGGAAGGATGAAAACACAAAGAAAAATAAGCTGAGACGTTCATTAGAGATGAATCACCACCACCATACCAACTACCATTAACTTTTTTGGATAAGGAAAGGCAAGTAAATTTTGATGAAAGAGATAAATTTTTGGAAAGTTTTTATAAATTTCATATCAACATACCATTTTCTAAGGAGATAGAAAACATTCCCACCAACATAAATTTTATAAAAGAATTATTATCAAAAAAAATGAATCTAGAAGAATCGGGTACCATACCTTTTATGGGATAATGTCCAGTTGTAGTATCAAGAATCCTACTAAAGAAGAAAAGTGATCCAAGTAGTTTTCTATTTTGATTGATATTGGTTCTAACATGTTTGGTAAGGTTTTATGTGATTTAGGTGTGAGTGTTAATAAAATGGCATAGTAAACATTAAAAATATTTAGATTGATATAGTTGAAGCTAAATAAAGTTATGATTCAACTTGAGGATACAATAGTGATATGTTCCTGAGTTCTACATGAAGATTTCATTGTTAAGGTAAAAAAATATCATTTCTGATGGAATTTCTTATGATGTACATGAATCTAGAGAAGACCCCAATAATCCTAGGAATATCATTCCTAGACAAGGTAATATAACTAATTAATATTAAAAGTGTTGAGTTATGTTTAAGAGTCGGTGGAGAAGAGTTGAATTTCAATGTCCACCAGGTGATTAAAAATCTAGATGAGAAAGGTAATGATTGGAGAAAATATAGCTTTAAAGAAGTTTAAAACACCACTATACTTGAAAAAATAAGTGAGGTGGGTACTGTAGTGAAGAATGAATAAAGTTAAATGGTGCAAATTAATGATACAAGTATGTTGGAAAAAAATGGATACAGAGGAGGGGATGTTTTCCATGAAGATATCAAGGAAGGACAATGAGTTTGGACATTAAACAGACCACCCTTTTATGTTTTAATATGGTACAAACACTAATGTATATCCAATACAGTTAGAGAAATTATTAAATATAGGAAGAGTGAATTTAATTTCTAAAAATCAAATAGGTCCCATCTATATTGAGGAACACAACTTCGAATTTTAATAGATTTGGACCAAGAAAACTCTTTCTTACCCTCAATCACTTGACTTAAAGAGGTAAGGTTAAGCTCAATGACTATAACAAAATAAATTTTGGGAGGAAATCTGAATTTTTTATTCTTTGGGACTTAATTATATTTTGGAACTATTTTAGGAGTGCATCTGTTAGGACCTGGCCCAACAAGGCATGATCTGGGACTACCGCAAGCCCACCTCTAATAAGTCATTGGTTAAGGACCAGTTCTGAGTAGTCATATCAAACACATGTGAGGCCTTAACATAATGTACATATACACACACACACAAATATCTAATCTCATACAATGCTAAAATGTTAAAAAAGTGATAACCATGCATGCATGCATCTAAAATCCCACCATCAGTATGTGACAACAAGTACTAAAAATCAAAGGTCCAAATACAAGACCACCCAAAATAAAACTAAAAATAAGTCCAATCTGTGAAGTAGGAGTGGAATAATGTCAATGTGACCGCCAGAACACACCTCAGTCTATCTGGATCACTAATTTTTTCTAGGCCCTGGTCCCTATAGGACTCTGTTAAAGGGTTATTCATCTGCATAAGACATGACACGAGTGCGAAAATCCCATGTAGGGGTGAGTATAATAATACATAGTAGAACACCCTTAAATCACTAAGAATATAGCATCAAGAGTAGTAGTCATATCATCATAGTTATATGTCAATAGAATATATAAGAAGAATATCTATATATACTCATAGTAGACACATTGTCACACGGTAATATCATAACTGTAAATATAGACTAGGATTCCTACTTGAAGGTTTCATTTAAAACTCATCTGGGAGAACACTCTCTATGTGTCATATATCACCGATGGTATCCATCCAAGATTTCATGATTTTCAGGTCTCACCATAAGAAGTACATGTTAGAAGTCTAAATAGATTAATACATAGATGGGGGTCACACCCAGGTCCATGGGATATACCAAAAACCCAATCTGAATTAACCCACTAAGTAGGGGATTGATACCTACATAGTATTGGTCACGAAGATACCAAGAACACCACCTCATTCCAATGATGATGATTGAGGATCTCACTTTGGGCCTCATGGAAGGATTCCAACAACTCTATCCAAGACTGAAGTTCTTCAGAGGGGATCACCATCCTATTCATAGGATGTGATTCCATAACAACCCTTAGGGAAAGGATCAAGGGAATGTACCCTAAAAAAACTTTTCCAAGATGAAGAGTACAAGGGCACCAGGGCTTCTTTGGATAATTACAGGGCATGTACTAGAATTACATGGTGTGTACCTCTGGCATCAGGTATTTTTATGTATCATGACCTATGCTCATGTCTATGTCTGAGTACATAGCATGTGGCCTACCACACATGATGTGTGGGTCCACATGGTATCCTGGTCATGTACCCCCTATTCACACTAATCTTCCTTCTAGGATGTACATGGAATTTGGCATATCCCACATGGCATGTAGCACCACTTGGCCTCCTGGGTGTATACACCCTATACACATCGGCCCAATTATCTAGGTTCCACATGATGTGGGTTAGGGACCATATGGTGTGTGGTCCTTATTTCTATGTATAAACCCTATACGCCACTCAAGGGGTCCCACATGGAATGTAATTTCATACTACACATTAGGTAACCTAGGATTTCGCATAAATCATGGGTTCTTCTCCGCGTCTTCCTTTGTTCCACCACTATCTCAAAACTCAAAAAAAAATATAATTATTTGGGGTTGGCCAATACTTTCCATCACTAATCACCAGGATCTGACCTTTGAAACCACTCGGGAAACACCCTTGTGCACTATCCATAGTTTCACTATAAAACTGGGGTAAACAGAATTCTTTGATCTGGTCTTGTCTGCCTTCAATCATCATCCATCATCACTATATCTCAATTTCATCCTCTATCATGAGCCTTACCCTTGGTATTGATTTATTGTGTCTAATAATGGACGTGCAATGATTGAATAATGGGTATTTCATCAAACCATGGGCCAAATGAATTGTATGTGATGAATGTACAAATAATGGGGGAAGAAATGCACTAATAAAAACAAGAGGAATAGACCTTGGCCAATGTTAATGTTGGACTTGATTTTTTTTTTCTTTAAAACAATTAATGAACAGATATAATATAATCAACAATTGAAATCCCCTAAACCCGAGTAATCTAACCCATGCCTACAATACACTCAATCCATGAATCAATTCTATAGTTGATTGATTCATGTTCATCATAGGAATAATTAAATGAGGATAAATCTACATAAAATAAATTTACTACCTCGATATGGATCGATTTCTTAGTAATAACTAATCCATGTCATTTTCATTGGTGAGATCCTCAAATTATGATGGCACAAAGATTCTAGATCTCAATCTGATCTGATGTTGTTCACAAAGAATGGTCTCCTCCAGCAGTCCTCTAGCTCTCTAGGGTTAAGTGGTCAAACCTGAGATATCCTCATAACCATATATTTATAGATTATTTTATGTCATGGAAATTTAATTAAATAAAAAATAATAATTAAATAATTTATTTAAACATTTTCCCACAACCACGCCCAACCCGAGCATCTGGAATGCTCCAAGGTTAGGTCACATTTCTATGAACTCAAATACAGCCTTAGATTTATAATTCAATCCCTTTTAAGAGTTATTCCACTTTTTTAGAAAAACTATGCTCATGTGAAATTAAATATATTTAATATATTTCAATAATTAATTTTGGGCTCACCAAGCCTCGGGATCTCATGTCATCTTAGCACCTAACTCCAAAAACAATCTATCTAATATTATAAAGTGATACATGTAAAAATAAGAGTTGTTACATTCTCCCATCCTTATGGATTTAAATCCCATAAATCAAAGAAAAAAGGCTACACAAATAGATGTGGTTACTGAACATGCATCTATATCTCCTTCTCTCAAGCTCTCTCTTGAGGATTCTCGTGCTTTCACTGGACATGCACTAGGGAAATAAATCACCCATGAAGGATTCTATCCTACTGATCCTCAATCCACATATGGTACTCAACAAAGGTATCCTCATCCTCGATGTCCAACTCTCCCTAGACAATAACATGTGATGGTTCATACATGTACCTCCTCAGTTACGACACATGGAAGACATCGTGTACCCAGTCTAACTACAAGGGTAGTGCTAATTGGTATGCCAACTCTCTAACTCTACCTAGAATCTAGAAAGGTCCAATATATCTCAAATATAGCTTTCCACCTCAGCCAAATCTCTGCAATCCATGTTGGGGTGAGACCCTCAGGAACACATGGTCTCCTTTCTTGAACTCTAAAGGCCTTCTTCATCAATTCTTATAGAAATTATAATGGATCCATGTAGTCTTCATATAGTCATAGATGATCTGCACATTCTCTTTTATGGATCACACCAACTCTGGGCCCATAACTGCTAACTCTCATGGGTCGGTCCAGCATAGCGGTGACCTATAGGGTTTCTCATATAAGGCCTAAAATGGTATCATAATGATGGTGTAATGGTGGCTGTTGTTGTACTCAAACACCACCAATGGTAGGTGATCCTTCAAACTATGGCCAAAGTCCAACATGCAACCCCGTAGCATGTCCTCCAATACATGAATGGTTTTTTTGTTCTGGCCATTGGTCTAGGGGTGAAATTCTATGATCAAATGCAACTAAGTCCCAAAGGTTTCCTGCAATCCATTTCATAACTGAGATTAGAAGTGATCATCACAGTCAAAAATGATCGTCGGGGGAAATCCATGGTGTTGGACTATCTCTTGAACATATAAGTATCATAAGATCTCCACTGATCTCTTCTCTCGAATATCTAAAAAGTCATACAAGTTGTTTATCTATTCTATGATAACCCAAATAAAATAATTTCTCATGGACATATGTGTTAACCCCATTATGAAGTCCATGGATATCTCATCCCACTTCTAGTTTATCGCCTCTATGGGTTGAGCTAAACCCGTTAGAACCTATTTACTGCCTTCACTTTGTAAAAAGTAAGGCATTGAGTGAAAAAATATGCAATGAACCACTTCATCCTTGGACACCATAACTTTTATTCAATTTCATGGTATGTTTTTTCCATACCTGGATGTACCACTAAGAGTGAAACATTAAACTCCCTTAGCACCTCCTCTCTCAGTGAAACCAGTACCATCATCCTTCCTCTGAAAAGAATGACATGATCCTCAACTTTAGAAAATCCATCAAGAGTATTTCCATTGGATATCTGAGTACATAGGGTATCACAATCATTATACCCACGATGCACCACCCTAACTCACTATAAATCAATGGGATAAAAACCATCGATTGGAGGTAAGATGCATCATCCCTATCCGCAAATGATAATTGTAATGAGGTCAACTTCTTTGATTCCTCGTTTCCCTTCCCAAGAGTATATACAATATTGAATTCATAATCTTGGAGGAACTCTATCCATCCCCATTGTCTCAAGTTAAGATACTTCTGAGAGAAGATATACTTGTGACCCTTATAGTCAGAATAGACAATAAATTTCTCACCCATGAGGTAGTGTCACCACATATTCAGTGAAAATACTATCATTGATAGCTCAAGATTGTGGGTCACATAGTTCTACTCATGTTTTCTCAACTAATGTTAACCATAGGAAATCACCACCTACCTTTGCATTAGGACACGACAAAGCCCATTCCATGATGAACTGTGGAACCCTACATACTTGACACCCTCCTTCGGTAATCTCAAGATGAGAGCACTAGTCAATATCTACCTCAACTCCTAAAAACTCTACTATAACCTCTCAATCCACATGAAAGGTTTCACCTTATGGGTCAAATCTATCATGAGAGTTGATATCCTAGAGAAATTAGGTATAAATCTCTAATAGTATCCTGGAAACTCAAGTAAGCTTTGCACCTCCATTATGCTCTTGGGTTACTCCCAAACTAACATTGCCTCAACCTTTTTCGAGTCCACTGTGACACCATATGTTGAGATAACATCTCTTAGAAAGTGGACCTCCTAAATCTAGAACTAGAACATATAGATATTCCCATAAATATGGTTCTCTCAGAGTATGTCTAGGATCATCCTCAAATTTCTCACATTCTCCTCCTCAAACACTAAGTACACTAGGATATTTTTGATGAAGACCACCACAAAATGACCTAATAAAGTCTAAAAGATCTGGTTCATGAGTCCTATGAACACTTTTGGGGAGTTATTCATGATGAAAGTTATTACCAAGTATGCATAGTGAATATAATGACATTATAAATCTATCTTAGGTATATCCTTATCTCTACTCATAGTTGGTGATATCCTGATCTAAGGTCAGTCTTTGAGAACAAGTGTTCCCCTCTTAACTAGTTAAATAGGTCATTGATCCTTGGAAGTGGATACTTATTCTTTACAGTGACTCGATTTAGGTGATGCTAATACACAAAAAACCTCAATATCCCATCTTCCTTATTAGAGAACAACACTAGGGATACCCAGTGTGAAACACTAGGCCTGATAAATTCTTTCCTCTGTAAGTCCTCCAACTAAACCCTCATCTCAAAAAGCTTTATGAAAGACATATGATATACTAGCACAGATATTGGGTCCATCCTAAGGTGTAGATCTATGCTTAAGTTTATCTCTCAATGAGGAGGTAATCTTGGAACATACTCATGAAAGACGTCCTCATACTCTGCCACCACTGTAGGAAACTGAATTATCATAGCATCTACTACACCAAGATTCATGCTAGCTAACTAATGTATAATCAGTTTTACTCTCCTAAAATTGAGAATTTCCTAATCCACTAGGGTTTCCTTATCACCCACAAATGAAAACATCGTCCCATCATTATAGACACACCACATCCTCTACTTGAATTAGTCTATCTGGGCATGAATTGTAGATAACCATTCCATACCTAAGATGAAATTGTAAGGCCTCATCGCTACTAAAAATATATCCTAAAATAAAATCTTACCTCTAAGAGTTAGTTCAAACTATTAGTAGAAGTGTTTGATCATTGAGTCACCTATAGTAGGAGTCTCTAAGCACAAGGGTCGAGCCAAGGGCTCAACTAAAAATTCTCAATCTCGAACCAGGTAAGTGTAAAGAAAGGAGTATCTTGAATCCATGTATATAAATACTATAGATAAACTATAGAATACACATATCATACCTTGTTTCATCTTTGGATCCTCTGGGTCATAAGCCTCAACTATCTGCAGCTTCCCTCACCCCTATCCCCCAGCTCTTTGGGCCTGGTACGGACTACTTGGGGGTGGTGGTGGTAACAATTCATAACGTCTACCACCTCCAACTGATCTCCTAACTCATATACCACATCCTCCTCCCTACATAAATGTATTATCTTGACCCTAAATTTTTCTATATGGCACATTCATTGTCTCTCTATTAGTTACACATCGGTTCGGGAAATCTTTTGAAAGACATCTCTGACTGTCACAAGAGTAACATTGTCTATCCCTAGGCTAACAAGATCCATCATGTGAGCCCTTAACCATAGACACTCTTTCCTAGGATCACCTCTTAAAATATATCACATGTCTTGGTCCCTATTTCTATCATTTTATCACTTACACCAAAGTATCTACTCTTGTGTGCCCACTACCGACACCAATTATCTGCGCCTACTCAACTAGGAAACTCTCAACCACCAAAGCATGCTTTAGAACCCCCAGCATAAGTTGTAATACATAGAGGTATCATGTTTTCTTGGATGTATTTATGTATACCTAAATCAAAGGTAAAACTATGAAATAACTGATAATGTACCATATCCATCGAGTACCAAGTGAGGTTGGTGAACCTCGATGAATACTCATCCACAATCATACCACCCTGCTGAAGTTGTATAAGATCCTAGATGTGCACAACTCTCTACATAGCTAGAGAATACTCCTCTTAGAAAAGGAACTCAAACTATATCCATGAAATAATCACCTCATTGTACGACTGGGTCACTAAGCCCCAACATCATGTCATAGAGCCATGAAGAAGGCTCTCTACCAAGACCACCATCTGGTCTGTAGGTGTCCTAACAAGATGAAAGACTCACATTGCTACTTCAAGATAGTCTTTATCTACTTGGGGGGTTATACTTTCCTCATAACCTAAGGGTTAAATATCTATGAAACTCATGAATCACACTCATCCTATGAATCTTTTTTGCTAGCACTTCTAGTACCATATGCTACTCAAAAGGTGGTGATAAGACTGGTGTACAACCTAGAAGTAACACCTACTGAATAGGTCCCTATATAAAAACCTCATATCTAATTGGATCATCCTCAAGATCCTACTGTTAAATCCTATATGTAAAACTTCATAGAGTCATTCATAAATAGAAAATATGTATCACAGATAATGATTATATTTGTAAAGCTCACTTAAGAATGAAATGTAAACCACGACCCATTTCTATATGATGCATGTACCAATGTTTTCCCTATAACTAGTGTCTACATGTATTGAGTTAATAAGAAGTTTTTTAGATTTATGGTGTATGGATATGTTAGCCTCCGAAGAAACACTAGAGTCTCTGCCCTGAGATCCAAACTCAAAAAAATTAATTCTATTTCCATAAAACCCAAACCAATCTCATAGACTCTGGAACTAAGGTTGAACTGGATCTTCTGACACCACTCTATCATGACCCAGTTTAATGGGGCTCGAGCTTCAACTACCCTAATCCCACCTCTAATAGGCTAGGGGTGATTATTGGTGCCGAGTAGGCATATCACACACATCAAAGGCCTTAGCCTAATGTACATGTACACACGCACACATCGTCAAGACCATATAATGATGAATTGTAAAACAAATGATAATCATGAATGAATACATCTAAAATCCAACCATCAGTGTATGAAAATAAGTAATAGAAAATAAAAGGACCAAATACAAGCCCACCCAAAATAAAATTGAAAACAAGTCCAACCAGTGAAGTAGGAGTAGAGTGTTATCAATGTAACCATCGAAACACACCTTGGTCTATCTGGATCACTATGCTTTTTCTGGTCCTAGTCCCTCTAGGAATCCATCAAAAGATTAGTCATATTCATAATACAAGTAATGTACATGAAAATACCATGAAGGGGTGATTATAATAATACCCAGTAGAACACCCTTAGATCACTAAGCATAGAGCATCAATGGTAGTAGTCAGCTTATCAAAGGTATATGTCAATGGCATATATAACAAGAATATCCAGATATTCTCATAGTAGAAACACAAACTCAGGGTAAGATCACAACTTTAAATCCAACTTAGGATTCTAGATCAAAGGTTTCATATAACACTCATTTAGGTGAACAAACTTCCTGAGTCAGATAGAATTGATGGCATTTATCCGGGATGTTGTTCTCATCGGGTTTCACCAGAAGAAGTACATGATAAAATTCTGAAGAGATAGATACACATATAGAGATCATACCCAAGGCCATGGGGTATACCAAAAACCTAATCTGGATTAACCTGCTAAGTAGGGGATCAATGCTCGCATAGTTTTGGTCACAATGATACCAAGAACCCCACTTAGGTAAAATTAAGATGATAGAGGATCTCATTCTAGGTCTCATAGAAGGATTCCAATAACTCTATCCAAGACTAAAGTTCCTCATAGGGGATCACCATCCTATGCATGAGATGTTATTCCATAATAACCCCCAGGGAAACAATCAAGGGAACATACCCTTACAAAACTTATCAAATCTGAAGAGTAAAAGGGCTCCAAGACTTCTTTGGAGAAGTACATGGAGTGTCCCCCCGGCACCGGGTCTGTCCATATATCATGGCTCGTGACCATGTCTGTGTTTGAGTAAATAGAGTGTGACCTACCACACATGATATGTGGGGCCACATGGTCTTCTGGGTGTGTACCCACAATACACGTCGATCCTCTTATCAGGGTGTACACAGCGTGTGGTATGGACCACATGGCGTGTAATGCAACCCGGCCTCCTGGGCGTGTACACCCTATACACACTGAGATGAACAGCTAGGTTCCACATGGCAAGTGGTAAGTACCACATGATTTTTGATCCTTATCTCTATATGTAAACCCTAGGAACCAATCAGGGGGTCCCACATGGCGTGTAATTTTGAGTACATGCCATGTAACCCAAGATTTTATAGAACCCGAGGATTCTCCTACACGTCATCCTCTACACTACTACCACTGAAAAACTCACTAGAATGAATGTATTTGGGGTTGTATTGTCCTTATTGTCACTGATAACAATGATTTGGTCTTTGAAACTACTCAGGATACACCCTCATGCACCACCTGTAGTTGTGTCATCAAACCGGGTTGAACAGAATTCATTGATCTTGTCTAATATATCTCTGATCATCCTTCATCGTCACCACATCTCAATTGCATCCTCAATCATAAATTTTACCCATGGTATTGATCTTTTTTACCAAATAATGGTTTCACAATGATCGAATACTGGGTATTTCACAAAACCATGGGCCAATGGAATTACATATGATGAGCATGCAGAGAATGAAGGAAGAAATGCTCTAAACAAAAACATGAGTAACAGACCTCATCCAATGTTCATGTTGGCTTTGATTCGTTTTTTTTTAATAAAGAATGAAGAGATATAATATAATATGCATTTGAAATCCCCCAATCCTAGATAATCTAACCCGTACCCACAATACACTCAATCTGCTAATCAATGTATTAATTGATTGATTCCCGTTCATTGTAAGAATAATAAAATAGGGATAAATCCACATAAAACAAACATACATCCTTGAAATGGATCGATCATAGGAAAATAATGAATTTTTATTATTATCATTGGACAGATCCTTGAATTTCTATAGGGCAATGATCCTCGATCTCAATCTGATCTGATGTCATCCCCCAAGAATGCTCTCCTCCAACGATCCTCTAGATCTCTAGGTTTAAGTAGAAAACCTTGAGATATTATCATAATCGTATATTTATATAGGATTTTAGGTCATTGGAATTTAATTTAATAAATTATTTCCAATTATATAATTTATTTAACCATCTGCCCATGACCACGCCCAACCCGAGCATCCGACGCACTCCAAGGTTATGTCACTCCTAGGGTAAAACCCATACTCTGAACTCAATGGTGGCCTTATACTTTTGATATGAGCATCTATTTAAGAGTTATTCTACTTTTTTAGTAAAACTAGGCATGTGTGATATTAAATATATTTAATATATTTAAAAATTTAATTCTGGGCTCATCGAGCCTCAGAATCTCACGTCGTCTTAGCACCTAGATCCAAAAATAATCCATATAATATTCTAAATTAATACATGGAAATATAAGAGTCCAAACCCCCAAATATATTTTAAACTTTCATTAGAACGAGGATATATTTTCACTCTTTTAATTTTATTTTTAGGCCTGTGATGATTCAAGGTACAAGGACCTAAGGAAGAAATTGAGGGGAATAAAAGAAGAGCTTAATGGAAAAGGGTGGTAATATTTAATTTTCAGTAGTTATCTATGATCCCCTATTTTCAAAATATTTTTTGAGATTAAATTAAAAAAAATGCATTCCCACACTTAGATTAGTGATACTATTTTGATTAATGACACTTATAATTTATAGGAACTCCATGATTCCATGTTTTAATTTTTAAGTTGATGGAATTGAATAAGTAAGATGGGGAGGTTGAATGATTAGAGTTAAGTACATGAATTTGGATTCAATTAATCTCAATTTTTCTTTTTAGTCAAATATAAATGGAATTTCCTCTTCTATATTTCATGATTTGAATTCCAAAAGTTCATAGGGATTAATTTGTTACAATTACATATGTCATGAGTGATTGTCTTTAATATCATATGCTCATATTCTTGAGAGGAATTTTAAACCTAATTTTTCCAATATTTCTTTATCAATTTTCAGGATATAACTTGGGACATTTTACCTAATAAGACTTGTATTTGATCTTGTTGAAACTATAATTTCACAAATTTTCTTTAAATATAATTGAGGTGTTTTCATTTATTTGTTTAGTATCCCTGTGACCTACCTTATAGTTTTCCCACTTTTATCCCTTAGGTACTGTAAATTTTTTATAGCAATTAGCCACATTAAAACCCAATTTATCCATTCCTACCCTGACAGTAGTTTTTTTCATGATTTCCAAAGTTCAAGTGTGGGGTATAGGAAATTCATAGTAAAAATGGGATGTGAATTTTTTAGAGGAAAATTGTCTTAGTTGTTTCACTAGGTTTAGGGAAAAGGGTTAGGTAATTATTCAATGTATTTAATGATAATTCCCTATGAAAACAACTATAAAAAATGGGTTGAGTTTTGGAGGGTAAAAAATCACCATCACTTGATTAATGATTTTTATTATTTGGGGTTGGGTGGTGGATATGAGACTTGTTATAGCTCAACTTTTGAAAAATTGTAAAAAAGAATAAGAATAATAAAATCAATAGAGGTAACTCATTCATTATGTGTTCATTGATTCATGACCTTTACACTAATCTTGGGATATGGGGATGTTATAATTTTTGAATGGGAGAATTTCATTGGACTTTACTTTGATTATCATTCATTATAATTTATAGATAAATTGTATCTTTTATCTTTATTTTTTTGTTACATCAATTACATACCATACTTCTCATATCCAATTAATCATAATTTTTAAAGACCTTGAGAAATCTAGTGATTTTTGTCTCTACAAAGTGGATAATATAGGTCTTATTCAAGTTTACAAGTATGGTACATTTACTTAAGACAAGATCAAAACTTCATTCATTTTTTACCTTGAGTGATGAGAGAAAAAAAATATGGGGGAGGTAAATAACAACTTAGTATGTTTAATAATGGTAAATCAAGAAGCATAAATGGAATAAAGGAGAGCCTCCACCATTTTGAAGGAAAATGATCAAATCCATTTTTTATAGTGAGGATTTGGATTTATTTTTCATATGTGAAATTTGAAATTTCATTTCCCCGTTCAAATTTTTTTCATTTTATTAATTTTGAATTTTAAATATTAGTAGCATGGGGATGACATTTTTAATTTAATGTTGAGATACATTCTTGAGGGAAAGCATTGTTTAAGTGTGGGGGATTTTATGAGTTCATATTTTGAACTTTTTTTAATTTAAATTACTTTAAATTAGAATTTTATGGATTTATTTTCCCAATAGTTAATTGAATTATTTATTTTAGTTTAATTGAATTTTGATTTTGATTTTAAAAAATTAAAACATATAGTATTAATTGTTTATAATTTCTAATAGTTATTTTTTGTGGTGTAGGATTAAAATAGAAAAGGAAATATTGGGAGACTTAGTATAGGACACCCCTCAACCAATGGTAGAAAGACACATGGTCACCCCATGAGGAGAATCTTTCCAAGTAGCCCATAAAGAAGATCGGCCACATGTGCTAGGATCATAGGTCATATATGGTTCAAGAATAGGCATAGGAATGCATCGGCACATAGGAGTAAGGTTCGTGCAGTGGTGGGAGGAGAGTTTTAGTGGAATAGGGTAGTGTATGATTATTTTAGGGGTCTTCTAACCCTGGTCCAACTTTATTTATAGTTGAGGAACATGATCTAATATATAGCATAGATCTCTCACTGGATCATTCACTGTGGGATGAGGTATCTTCTCAGGTTCTGTTCAACTTACAAAAATAGTGTTGTTCAATCTCGTTCATGCATCACCTTGCTTTTAAAAAAACTATTGCATTGTCTCCACCACTGATAAGCTATATAACTACCTTGTAAGTTGAAGATATATCTTGGGAACCATTGGACATCTAGGCACAGCGACATCGCAAGCCAGCCTCTATGTCATAGTGGATCCAATTTGATGAAACAAATCTTCTCATGGCGCCGCAATGGATAAACATGCACCATGGTGCCCAGTAGCCTAAGGTTAAATATAATGAAGTTATATCATCATTAGAATCACTGTTTCATTGATGGATTTGTGAGGATATTAAGGTATTGGTGTATGATAGATAATACACTATATAGAAAAATTATTTTTTCATGTGGGAAGGCTATATAGTGCAGGGTTTGCACAATGATGTAAAGGTTCTTAAATTGGAAGTGTCAAGGTAAGAGAAAAGAAATATGTATACATCATGGGTATATATCTATGCCATATCCATGCATTCATTCACAATAAATCATGGATAATGAAGAAGCCTTTGATATAGTGTTTCTATCCATGCCATCATGAGGTGATTTCAAAATCTCAATGATGTTGGTTTATGCGTGTGTTACATGTTAGATTTGATGAAGTTTTTATAATAATCAATTGTGTGGGACCTCTCCAACATATGAGGATATTTTTAAATAAAACAAATGGGAGGATAAGTATGGAAATTAAAAAAAAATAAGAATAAATGTTATAGGGATAGAAATTTGATAGTTTTTGGCCAAGTCAAATTAGAGAAAAATAAAGGATGGAAAAGAAAATTCAAAACTAAAAGCAGGATATTTTTCAAGCTAGCACTCCCTATAAATAGAAAGGGGAGGTTGTTGTGTAAAGGTAACATCCTTATAGGAGAGTACTTGACTTATATCTTGGAGACTGGAGTGTTGTTGTTGTATCATGGAGTGTGTAACACCCCAACCCCAAAATCCCAGAGTTGGTAAATTATTTTAATACATTGGCATGATTACAAGGAATCAAATCCCAAAGTACCAATCATTTTAGCAGTTTTGGAAAGATGAATTACATAAATAAATCTTACATTATAATTGAAACTATAAAATAAAATATAGAGAATCCTTTGAGAATGCCATTATTCTACTTTCTAAACTCTACATATAAAACTTCTTAGCATCCTGAGAAAAATAAAACATAAGAAAGGGGTGAGATCAAATGATCAATAAGGGTAAACATATAGCAGAAGCTATGATAAATAAACATAAACAATAAGGTAATGTGAATAACTAACAACACATTCCATTAAATCATAATCTTAACCATAATATTGTAGGAATAAAATATGATAAAATAATTCCATATAAATAATCACATGAGAAAGATACTTAATCATGGATATTCTACTAGTCAAATAATAACATGGGATATTAATAACTAATCTCATAATGAGGGAATGAATAATTTCAAACATCTTCACTATTATGATCTCTCCTCAAGATATATACTCTCATGATCTATCCTCATGATAGTTTAAGTCGGTGGGTAGAAACCATTCTAATTTGTGTCAAGATCTATCCTCCTGACAATTTAAAACTACTTGGAAACAAATGCGAAGGGTTTTTCACCAATTGATTTCATCTCATGAGACCTATCGATGCATCGAGGGACTATAGTGAGCCCCGTCCATCACATACTAATTCCAATGGATTCCTCGTATGAAAAACATAAACATTTTTATTGAAAAACTATCATATTAAATGTGAATAATTTAACCATAAACAATGAATGGTATTAAAATAGAACATCTACAGTCAAACTGATCATAAGGCCTTCAATAAAATAAGGTAGATTATATCATAATAGATCAACCTCAATCAAACATAAAATTCAACAAATTATGTTGACATAGATGAAAATACTCTAATAAAATCATTTGAAATATCTTGAGAAAAATACCATTTTTCTTTGAAATCATTTATTTAAAATCTATGAATTTGTAAAATAATACATTTAAAAAATATATTTCTAAATCAAAGTTTCCCATACCACTTTGAAAATTTTTATAGAAATTAAAAAATTAACATTTTAAAATACTCATGTCCTTATAAATAAATCCATAAAACCCATTTTTAAAACATGTACATGAATGATAAATATTTAGAACAATAAATCTTAGAAACATTTTAAAAGGATGTTTTAGTTAAAGAGTCACTTACATAAAACCTTAAAAAGACTCCTTTTTATAACATTTTTAAGAAACATGTAAATGAATGATAAATATGTACCAGTAAAAACTTACATATAAACAATCTTGGATAATAATGAGATTTTGAAACTAACCTTTACCTTAAGTCTGATTCCTTCTGTATGTGTCCAAAACTCTTTTTTGGTGAATATACTTTGGATATCCTCTTAGAGACACTAGGGTTGGTCCTTTTGGAAGACCATGGCCTCCATAAATTGACTAATAATGTTGGTAGAAGAAATGGGTAGGGTTTGGTCGATCTATAATCCTCAAAGTGGTGTGAGGAAGTGAGGGAGGAGGTTCCCTTTTATAATTGAGGTGAGGGTCACTTTTTGAAATCCTCAAAATATTAAAATATAATAGGACTATTCTAGATCCAAAAACTTACAAATGGACCATAAATGAAAATTATAATACATGTTAGACCATATCCTATCCCTTTTGATTATTTAATATTTTTTAATTTTAAATAATTTAATAATAAATTAATTCAATAAGATATCATTATTGTCAAATTTAATATTGTTCATTGAATTTGAATTCAAATACTTTAAGAAAAAGTGGGAATTCTAATATAATTATTTCACACATCTTTATTATATCTTATAGGTATATAAAATTAAGTATAAACATTAAAACATCCCAAATATATCAAAATTAATATTATTAATATCAATAATTTTATTTTTCCCTTGATTAAATAAATATTGTTTTAGTATTGAATAAGATTTTAAGGTTATTATATAATTTCTAAAAATTAAAAATAAAATTATATAGTGACATTAATATCATTATGATATAAATAGAAAATTAGGATCAGTCATATCTTTATTTTGTCCCTATGTGGACACATAAAAGATATTAAAAACAAAGAGAGTGATATTTTGTAACTATCTTTAATTTAAACAATATATAATTTATTCTCATCGAAAAGTATCCATTAAATAACTCAAAATCGATCATAATGTTATAATGGAAGAATATTATTCATCCAATACTTTTCTTTAAAGGTTTTTATTATTTTTTTAATCCTTATTTTTCTGTTTTAACCCTTATTTAACATCTTTAATCATTACCATCATATCATATAATTTATACATTATGGGTTAATATAGGTACTATAAAATTTCAAACAACTAAAAAAGTCATTGATGACATTTTAATACTTATTACAATTATTTGGATGAATTTTAGTTTTTTAGATATTTTGTATTATTTAATAAATTATTTTTTATTTTCAAATATCTTAAATGTCAATTTTTGACACTATTCACTATTTTGTCTTATACAAAAATCAAACCAACAAGATTAATTCGATAAAAGACTTATAAAACATTAATAACATGTCTAATTCATCAATAAAAATCTTTCATGACCTTAACTCACTCAAATTATATTTATATTAATATTTTTTATATCATTTATTTGATTTTTCTATTATTTAAACAATTATTGTATCATCATTATTTCACCATTTAAGTTAATTATTTTATCCTTAAAAATTATAAATAAATTATTATGATGTAGATAAACATTTTAGATTTAAAATGAATATTTATAGTCTAATTTATCTTTTTTATAACCCTATAATTAAAATGGTTTATTTATTAAAAATGTGAGTATGGAATTTTTAACTTATCTTTAAATAAAATATTATAAATGTCATATTCTTAACCAATTATATTAAAAAGGTAATAATTTTGGCCTAAATTTATTTTTTTTTGAAACCCACTAATCCAATGAAATTAATACATGTGTTAGGGTAACATTATAATGCTTATAATGTTATTTTTTCCCTTAATTACCCGATTTACCTTTAACCATGGTAAAAAAAATACTAAAGTCACTATTCACCAAAAATTAAGTTGATCCTATGAGACCAAAAAAATAATACTGATTACAACCATTTATGTCCGTTTTTTCAAATTCAATTCAGATAAGTGTCTAAATTATGTTTAACACTAATCTCACTGATGTGGCAAGAAGGCGGGGTAAAAGAGACATTCAAAAGTTCAATTAGTTTTTAAATATAATTTCAATATAAAAATGATTCAAATTAACTAAATTGTATTAATATATGTATTATTGATATATTTTTACATTAAAAATCAATTTAAAGTATAATAATTATTTAAACAAAAAACACAGTTTTTAACTACAATGCAGAATTTTTCACTATTCAGCATAAAATAAAACTTCTCAGAAAAATACTAAAAAATATCCCTAAGTTAATTTTGACTTTATGAGTTCAAAAATAAAGTTTATTTAGACAAATAAAATTTATAAAATCTCCAAATTTAGTTTTAAAATAGGTGTGCATTAAAAGGCGGTAAAACTCTATCTTACGTATAACGCAAGTTATTGAAGTGGTTAAATTTAAAAAGAGACACGTCATAAAATCATGGGGTGATATAGAGTGATTATATTTTAGGTATATTATCATATTAATATACCCTCATGTCTATAATTATGGGGTAATTCTTATTATATCATGATATTTAATGAAGGGGAGTGCACCTAGTTAAGGGAATTGAGCTTGATTGAAATTTGTTATGGGTTTTTTGTATTTTATCTTTTAATTTTAATCTAAACCTTTTCTATTATGCATGGAAATTATTTTGAGAGGAAGTTTTGATTTCTAATTCATCAAATTGATACCTTTTCTAATGGAATATCCAATACATGATCTTAGGGTATCTATGTTTAAACATTGTTTTGAACACCTACCTATATACTAAACTGATTATATGAGAGAGGAAAGAGGAATATATAAACTATAGGGTGAGTAATATGAGAGGAGGCTAGAGTTAAATTACAAAAAAAAAACTAAATTAAGTCATTTCATTTCTCCTTAACTAAGTTCATGAACCAAAATTTACAAAATCTTAGTATGATTGTCTCATCATTCAAAACCAAAACTAACTTTCAGTCTTATATTTTTCTTTAAGTTTTCTTAAATTTTCTAATTAATTTCTACCTGTTATCTATGGTATAAAACTCAAATTCCAATTTATTGTATTTAAAAGTTAGTTAGTTCTTTTTAGAGTCTATAAATTTTTAATTTTATTTCCTAATATAATTAACAACGCCTTTCAGGTGATCACTTTATCATTTTACCACATTCATGATATATATGAGTCTTGATATAATCCATCTGTTTTTTTACTCTCTAAATATAGTCATATTCATTATTTATATATTTTATAATCATACCATTGTATTTTTTTTAATTGTAACTATTTCTTTACCATGATGATGAATAAATGGAAACTCATCAAATACAAAATTTTGTATCCCACTACTTTCATTTCAATCATGAATAGTTTATGATGGATTTTTTCTCTATTGTGATAGCAAACACAATAGTTTGTTTGAAAACCAACATTTTTTATATGGTAAATAACTTATTTCTGGATTAAACAAGGTCTTCCAATAAAATTATAACAAGTGCATCATATAAAACCTCTATCTAAATCAATGTTAAATGAAAAATCTAAAAAAATCTAACTACATTTGAAACTCAGTTGAGATCCAATATGTATCATACATTCAATTTCTATCAATTATATAATAAAAATAATATTTTTTTAGTAATATCAACATAGAAGACTAAAATTATAAAATTCATGAAATATATGAATCTTTTGAATATATATTAGGAAAATAAAATAATTAGACAACTAAATACATATGTTTTATCATAGATTTGGTCATTTAGATTCTATTTGGTTAGTTTTGTTTCAATTTGATCTAGTTTATATCTATTCATATTGGATTTAGTTATGTTATTTTTTAACTTATATATATTAATGGATTAGTTTGATTTGGTTCAAATCAGTTCAGTTATTTTTCATTTTATTTTATTTAGTTTTATTCATTTTTCTTCAATTCAGTTCCATTCAGATTAGTTTGGGTTAAGTTGGTTCTTGTAAGTTTAAGGTGAATTAGTAAATTTTGATTTAGGTTGTTTTGATTCCATTCAATTTATTATGGTTTCATTTTATTCATTTTGGTTCAAGTTAATTTTATTTGATTTGTTTTTTATTCTATTTAGTTAAAAAAAATTGTCTTAGTTTATGTTGGTTTTTTTCTAATTAAATTATTTCAATTTTTTTGGTGTGTTAGGTCCCAATATAGTTTAGTTCAGTTTTTTTATATTTATTTTAAACTATTAGGTTCTATTTATTATGGTTTAGTAGTTATTTTTGGTTAATTTTAGTTTAATTTAATGGGTTTGGTTCTATTCTTTTTTGTTTTATTATGTTTAGTTCATCTTGGGTAGATTTATTTCAAGTTAGTTAAAATTATTTTAGTTATATTTAGTTATGTTTTTTAATGTATGTTTTATTTGGTTAAGTTTGATTAATTTCACTTCACTTTGATTTGGTTTAATTCAGGTTAAATGTCTTTGGTTTTTTTTAATTCATTTATTTAGTTTTGTTTAGTATATTTTAGTCAGGTTTTTGGTAAGGTTCAATATGTGCCAAGTTGCATTGGTTCAATTTTATTATATTGTTCTAGTTTGGTTAGGGTCAATTTAGTGAAGTTATGTTTTGAAAATATCAACCCATATAAAGTCCTTTATGAGCTAGTTTTGGAAGATCACACTAAAATTCTAGCATTAAGTAAAGTGTCATTTGAAGGAGAAAATTATGGATAAGGATTTGGAATTTCAAAAATTGGGTAACAATCTAAATGGTGAAATTCAAAAGATATGCAAGTTATATTTGGTAAATAGAATGATCTAAAATCCATTGAAATTCTAGACTTAATACAAGCTATTTTTTAAGAAAAAGTTAGAGAAGAAGCACTTGAAATTATAGATTTGAATCAACCACTTTAATTTGAATTCAAGTATAATAAACAACCCAATAAAACATTAAAGAGAGTCTAAGAATAATTGGAAAATTTTGAGAAATATATGTAGGAGTATGGACCACTTATTCCAACACTAAAAATAGACTTGGGAGTGGATATAAAAGTTCCAAATAGTCTTTAAAGATCAATTATAGTGAAAAGGAGATATTAAATAGGTGTATAATGGTATTTTTATATCCAAATAAGATGAATACATTGGGGAGAAACATATCTCTCTAGAAATTAAAAAAAACTCTCTAAAAATTATTTCCAAGCTTAAATAACCAACCATAACATGCTTATCCAAACATTTCACACCACATTAGATTGAAATTAATTATAGAAAAATTTTGATCATTCATCAATTAAAATAAAAATAAATTAAATATATGATTTCATAACCTTATAATACATTAACAAAGTAATAAATTTCTATAGTAATTAATTACATAATCCCCTAATTTATATTAAGAAACATATGAACAAGGGGACATAGCCTAAAGAAATAAGGGGAGGCCACCCATGACAACCCTAATTTGTGTTATTTTTATATTTTCTTATGTATTTTTTAGTTATGATATGGTTTTAATTAGTTTATGGGAGCTAGGAAGGGTGTTTGGTAGTAAAAGGGGAGTTTTTCCACTTTATGCTTCACTATGCCATGGTGTTAATCATGGTAGTGGATGTGGTCCAAGCCATCATGGTGTTATGGGTGTGGTGATTCAGCCATGTGAAAGAGATTTCACCACACTGTGTGGTTACCCATTTTAGTGAACATAATTCTTGGGGAGTCTTTCTTTGGAAAATAGAGACATATCTATAGTTGGGGTGGTTCTTGGACATCATGCGGTCGAGTACTTTAGGTGAGGTGGAAATGGGCAAGGCAGCTCCTCCATGTCATAGAGGGAGTTGTAGTCTATTAGAGACAGTGTGGATTATTCCCCCATGTTGTGGTGGGTTTCCATGGTAGTTGGTTCGATGAGTGGTTGACCTTGTATAGGTGATTTGTAAAATATGCAGGGATGATCCACTACATTGTGGTCTAAGCTATGGTGGGTTGGAATCGGTGAAGGGAACCACCCGATGTCATTGTGCATCTCCATACGGGGAGGTGTAGTTGAGGGAACCGTATTCCTAGTGTGTACACCATGTCATGGTGTTGGTATCTTATAATTAAATTATCCAATTCAACCATAAAATTATGGGGGAATATTTACTCCATGGATTAAAATCATGTGTGAGACTTTTAGGGTTTATAAATTTGATTTTTGACCAGGTTACTACCTGGAAAACCATCATTCTCTATCTCCTCTCTTGATCTATCAAACTAGATGTTTACATAGACGAATTTAGGTGGATCTATTATTTATGAATCTCATATTTTTGGATTATATGGGATGATCATGGTTGAGGTAGTTGCATTATCTCCCACTCTACTTTTATGAAGAACTTTAAAGGTTATAATATCTATGTAAACATTTTTCTTAATCATGGAAAATTTTGGATAATTCTCTTGATTAAATTGGTTTTGGTTATTTTGTTTTCAAAGAAAATTTTTTCATGCGTGAACTAGAAATGTTCATGGGTTTCGTATGTATCCATATTTCATTGTAAGGGGCATTATTTGTTTGGAATTGGCTAACATACCGAAGTTGGGGCACATTGGGATTCTCTGCTAAGCGAAAGCTTGGGTTTGGGAGAACTAGGTTTTACTCATGATTTTGGACCATTCAGGGAGTCCTATTTGATGAGGGATTAATTAGGTTCTTGGAATGGAATCTATATGGGACGGATCTGGTGCATATCATGGGTTAATTCCATTGCATGTTTTCTATACCTATAACTTATTTTATGGTTATCTTTTTTCCTTTTGTTTATATATATAATTATTATAAGATAAATTGTTCTTATCTTAGTGTCATGTGTGGGAAGTCTCTCATGGATTACCTACTAGGTTGTATACTCACACCCTTCATGTAATGCCTCACATCCATGCGAGCATTTGGAATTCAAGAAGATTTAAAATCATTAAAATGGTGGATGGGGTAAATTTTGAATCGGGAATCAGAATGGTATTTTTAGGGTTTAAGCTCCTCAAAAAAATGTTTTAGACCTATAATGGGGGTTTATGAGGTGTCCCAAAGGGTTTGATAAGCACCATAGGTAGCTTGGTGTCACGAACCAAACCGGGTCTCCATCTGACCTGGTGCCCTACCTAGTATGTGGTAAGGGTCGAAGGGCATTCCCAGCCCCCATGGGCTGGAAACTAGTGTTGGGAATCAAAGTAAGACAATTGGGAACAGTTTGGCCCATAAAAAAAGACAGATAACTAAATAAAAACTAAACAAAACAAAAAAAAACACTAGAAAAAGAAATAAAAACAAATAAAATAAGCAGTGAAATATACCTCAAGTGACCTTGTGGGTCACCCTAGAACATAAACGAACCACACTCGCTCCAAGAGAAAACCATGACTAGAGAAACCTGAAAATAGAAAAATAAAATATGTGTGAGTACTGGGATGCTCAGTAGGAATGCCAGAGTACAACAACGCCCTATGACCTTACCTTTAAAAAGAAACCCAAAACATGCTAGTTTTAAAATAATACATAATAAAATAATGTTTATCGTTATTTTCAAATTCAATTAACAAGATTTCATTTTCAAGAAAATAATTTCTCTTCCACTTCATTTTCAAAATAAGCTCCAAGCACACATTAATATTTCAAAATGTAAGGAGTCCAATTTAGATTAAAAATATGGTTTTAAAAAAAGAGGTAACAATCATGAAAATGACTGAATTGAAAATCATATCACAAGCACCATGGGAAATCCCTAAGAATCTAGTGTTAGTTGGGGACTTAGGATCCTCATATCTCAGTGAAACGTAGTATCACGACCACAATGAACTACGTTCTCATGCATGATCCCCTAGTAGGGAACACACCCATAACCTAGTGGTCTACAATAAATCATCATTATGTTTAGTTAGGGTTGTAATCATTAATCATGCTAGATGAAACTCGGATGAACAACTTCTATATCATCTAGCGTACTAGTCCTTGTCCACCCACCTAGATACCCAGGTTTCCCGTGTGGTCCATTTCAAGTGGTGGTGAGTTTTTATCAATTAAACATATATGAACTTCTCATTTTCTTTACTCAAAAACACAACCAACCTATCACCACCAATCACTATCCTTGAGAGCATCCCCCTTTTTAAGTCACACAACAAATCACAAGCCTCTTCACTAGGCACATACCACTAATCACACATTTCACTTACACATCATGTTTCTAAAACAATGGTTCAAGCCTCAAGAGGGGTTTTTCACATTTAAAAATCATTTTCAAGGTTCCAAACGGTCCTCATTATTTCACAAAGAATAACTTCTCTTTAGAAAACACGCTCACCCAACACTTACAAGTTCTAAATCCATTGGAAATTCCAATTAACAACAAAGGATTCACACATTTTAAAACAACATGAACCCATGATTAAATCCAATAAACCCATTTAAGAAATGTAAATCACTATTTAACCTTGAATTCACATCAAATCTCATACACATTTCCTAACTTACCAAATCAAGTAATTTCCCCTTTTTAAAATCACACAAGAATCAATATTCATTTAAATCAAATTTCACAAATAATATACACACCACCATTTTGAGAAATACCTACCACACACCCAAAACCATTTTAGAAACTACTTTTAAGCATTTAAAATGTTAAGCATTCTAAAACAAGATTCAAATCATATTTTAATGAAAAATACACATGTCAGCACATAAAGAGAACCTGAAAAATGAAGGAAATACCAACATCAAGCCTCGTCATCACTTTTCATAGAATTAATATAATATTTAATATATAAAAAATTAAAACACTCAAGAAATTAAGGAATTCAATTTAAGTTTATAGGCATAGGGGACCTACCTCAGGGTGGAACCAAACCAAACATTTGTCCCTTGGTGCTTTCAAACTAAAAGTTGCTACTAGAATACACATACCTGCATAAATATATATATACCCTTGACCTGATGCATGTATTCCTAGTTCCATGAGGGAATATGTACCCAAATGATATATATATATATATATATGTATATATATATCCATACCTTTTTACATGCATGAATGCTCTGTTAAAGCTGACCAAACTCACTGGAGAGGCGGCGGCAACCCGAAAACAAACGAAACAGTCCAACGCACTACACAACCAGGGATTACATCAAGAACACACCAAGTTCACATGAAAAGTCCTTTTTAAAATCAATTGAATATAAAATATTTTCAAAAACTGCTTTCATAAATATTATATAATTTAATAAATTAATTAAACACCAAATAAAACATTTTAAGGAAACCAAGGGGACTTTACACCAAAATATATATAAAATCCCCATTTTAAAACCAAATTCACATCATAACCTTTTCAAAATATGATCTGCATCACATAAATAGTCTAATAAATTATTTACACAATTTATAAAAATGCCAATGAGTGATCTAACACAAGTTTACATATAAACCACACTCCATTTCTCATGAAAACCCCATTTTATCACCAAAAACATATCAATTTTTTCCACAAATCACATTCACACCATGAAAATAGACTATAGAACAAATTCATATAATCAAATAAACATATTAAATTAAAAAACATGGAACCACCTACCATTGGTGTCAAAAACCCTAAGAATTTGTGTGAATCTTCAACCGCGCCAAATCTGCACCACAAATAAACCCAATAGGACCCTAAATCAAACAACCAAACCAAAATTATTCAAGATAAAACCCTAAAATGAACCCCATATCTGCTGAAAAACCAAAAAACTCAAAGAAAAAGAGGAGTCTTACCTGGAGGGTTGCACCGACAAGGAGGTCGTATGGAGAGGTGGCTGGCTAGAGGTCGCCAGTCAATCGGGGAGGAGGCTTTCCAGACAGGAGAGGCCAGCCGAAGGGGTGGCACTCAGATGGATACCGGTGAGGGGTGCGGCTCGGCTGGGAGGGAGCACGGCGGCTGGATAATAGCTGGTGAGGGGGCGACGTTGGTGGAGGTGATGCGAGGCGCTGGTGAAGTAGGCCGGTTGGAGTTCACCGGAAGGGAGATCAGGAGGGTGGGGAGGTCGGCGTGACAGAATGAGGGAGATGAGGTGTGATGGGGGTGGTCTAACCCTAACAAGCAATGATAAAATAAATAAATAAAACAACTAAATTAGAATTAATAATAATAATAATGACAATCTTATTAAAAAGATAATAATAATATTAATGACATTAATAATTTAATAATAATAGTAATAGTAATAATAATAATAATAAATCACCATTATTATTATTATTAAAATAATTTATTAAACTTAATTTTATTTTTATCATTTTACTTTATCCTCATTTTATTATTCATTTCATTTTATTTTATTTATTTGTCTTGAACATCAGGAAAGCCGCACAGTGACCCAGGCGAAGCCGTGTAGCTTCGATTGTGCCATGCCCGTGCGCTGGACGCTTCCAAGGCCAAAACATTCCTTCATCAGAAAAAATGAAAAAAAAAATAAATCGGGCTTGTCCTACTTCTCGACAAAATAATACAAAACCAGATAAAAATAATAAAATAAAATTATTTCAAATGTCTGAGTGTGACAATTCTCCCCACGATAACACTTTCTACCCTCAGAAAGTCATCCCAATATTGCTTATAAAATAGAACCGGTACACCCTCTTGGATTGAAGAGGTTCCTGAAAATGAATATGAGAGAGAAGAACAACATCGATAAAGAGAAAGGATTTGAAAATTAAACTCAGGAGACCTCAAAATGGGCTCCTCGCCAAGTGACGCCCACCCCCAAAGTTAAGATTTCTCCAGTTGACTATCAAAAAATAGAAACTCTCACGATACACCATTCAATATCCCAAGACAAAACACTTTGAACACTCCTGATAATCTCAAATAGTCCACCTAAAACGAACAACAAATCCTAATCACTATCATAGGGTGGCCCAAACGGACTCCCCAACATAACGAAAAGGCTAACATTGATTCATTTTTAGGTAATTTTAGCAAGACCCATAGTGGGTCGCCCCACCATAGAGGCCAACTAGATTAACTAATTTTTACAAAAAGACAAGGAAACCCGACATGAGCTAATTCAAAAACTTTTTGCACCTACTATATCCCTTATAACAATGGATTTGGTGTAATAAGACTCTAGGACTGATGAAAACACACAACATGGTTCTTTATTCCCAAGGGGTATTATCATCCTTAGATGAGACCCAACTAAAACTGAGGTTAATTCACAAGGATGAACATACAAGGGCCACCAAAAAAAGACTCATGCCTAGTGAGACACAACTACTGGAGTCCTCAGAAAAAGGAATGGCCACAACTTTACCACTAAGGATAAATTATTCCACCCATGTAGGTCACAACATGGAAGCGAGGTCCTCACACCACTTTCAACCAAACTGGGCTACTCAGAATGAGACAACTATGTAGGAATTAAACTGTCATTATTTCTCAAATTGAAGATAGAGACTGGACTGAGGTCCCTTACAACCCTGGGGGGGTTCCTGACTATGCGCCAACTTCACTCTGAGACCTATGGATAGAGCTCTGATGATTGAAGCATCTCCTACCTCACAATCAGGCACTAAAAATCCTCAATCTAAACTTCTTCTTCTCATTATACAAGCAATCACACCACAATCTAACAGCATCAATTGAACATAGCACATCCTGCAACCCGCTTACTTCTCACATGGTACTTCTCCCAAGATAGGAGGCCTAGAAGATGCATATGTATTGCTCCTCTCACTATGAACAAGACGCGACAGAATAAAGAACACCCAGAAGACACCTTCACTCAGAACAAAGAATTCAAAACCATGCTTTAATTTAAGCAGAAGTTTTCAGATGGTTCTTCAACATCTACCTTCTCCCTTTAAATTGAACATAACACAGCAAGACACCACTGAACATGACCCTTGAAACCATCAGAGACATTACAAGGAGAGGTACCTTGAACTGAGTCCCTAACAACATGAGATTACTACAAGCGGCCATAACAACCTCTTATAACCCAATTTTTTAGATGGGTGGCTTAACATGATCCCTTACTTAGACGAATACAAATAAATACCCAAAGTTCCTTTGAAACAGTATCCATCACCGACAGATCTGAACTTCTTCCACTTTTCCCCACTGGAATTTCTTTCACTACTTCTAGACATGACTTATAGACATAACAATGTCGAACTCCACAGTCAATAACCCAAAAAACCCAAGAGGCCAAAGTTTCTTCAAACTCCTCTCGCATCCACTCTCCTACTGTGAGAGGATCCACTAGAACACAAAAGGAGAGGTGGATTCATATTCCAATGTTCAAGAAGAAGAAGGTTCTTACACTGATCAATTGGAGGATCTTCCCATGGAGAATCACCCATGGTCTCACTTCAATTGTTCACTAACTCTTTATGGGGGTGTACACTACCTGACAAAGAGACCCAAGAACCCAATTAAACCAGTCTATTGGCCAACAATGCCATAAACTATCACTGAAACACATTAAGGGGACCACCACTAATCCCCCCCTGAAACACTCCTCAAAAAATTAAGCTACCCAATTTCTCAAGAAAACTTACCGATGAAACACAAATCGGAAACATTTCTCAAACAAAGGGGTTTTAAACTCAATACATACCACAACAACATTATCGATAATAGAAGAACACACCGGATGATGCAATAGGAAACTAGTGTCGATGGGTGACCTAGACATATGGTTGGAGGTTATATGTTAGTCACACCACTATAAAAGAGAGTGTTCTAGGACCATGTCCCCAGATCCACATGGATTTCTAGGACCTACAAGTTCACTAAGACTAATGGTCCAACCCTATTTTCATTTCCCAAACAATTAATAACCATAAGGACCAAAATACTCACTTGAAACTAATTTCCTCTGGTAACTCAAGTCCCTCTATGATGTGTGTTGTCCAGGCACCTTACTTGTAACCAAAACATTGAGTTATGACAATCCTAGCTTCAGTGTACCATGACTCTTTCTTAGGAAACAAGACACAAAAAATGAACCTCCTCTGATACCATTTTGACACGAACCAAGCTGGGTATTTCTAGGACCTACAAGTTCACGAAGGGCATTCTCAAACCCCACGGGCTGGAAACTAGTGTCGGGCATCAAAGTAAGATAGTTGGGAATGGTTTGTCCTATAAAAAAGATAGATAACTTAATAAAAACTGAACCAAACAAAAACAATACTATAATATTAAATAAAAAAAGCTAAGTAGTGAAATATACCTCAAGTGACCTCGTGGGTTACCCTAGAACATAAAAAAACCACACTCGCTCCAAGATCAAACCATGACTAGAGAAACCTAAAACTAGAAAAATAAAGTAGGCATGAGCACTGGGATGCTCAGTAAGAATACCATATTACAACAATTCCCTATTACATTACCTTTAAAAATAAACCCAAAACATGCTAATTTGAAAATAAGAAATAATAAAATAATATTTTTCATTCTTTTTAAATTCAAGTAACAAGATTTTATTTTCAATAAAATCATTTCTCTTCCACTTCATTTTAAAAATAGGTTCCAAGCATGCATTAATATTTCAAAATTAAAGGAGACCAATTTAGATTAAAAATATGGTTTTCAAAAAAAGAGGGAACAAGCATAAAAGCAACTGAATTGAAAATTATATCACAAATACCATGGGAAATCCCTAAGCAGCTAGTGTTAGTTGGGGACCTAGGATCCTCGTACCTCAGTGAAACATGGTATATCAACAACAACGAACTACATTCTCGTGCATGAGCCACTAGTAGGGAACACACCCATAACTTATTGGTCTCCAATAAATCATCATTATGTTTAGTTAGTGTTGTAAGCGTCAATCCTGTTAGACAAAACTGGGATGAATTACTTCTGCATCATCTAGCATGCTAGTCCTAGTCTGTCCACCAAGATACCCAGGTTTCCCATGTGCTCCATTTCTAGTGGTGGTGAGTTGTTATCAAGAAAAAATATATGAAATTCTCATTTTCTTTACTCAAAAAAACATCTAACCTCTCACCATTTATCTCCCTCCTTGTATGCATCCCCCTTTATAAGTCACACAACAAAGCATAAGCCTCTTCACTAGGAACATACCAAAAATCACACATTTCACATACACATCATGTTTATAAAATAATGGGGAATGCCTCAAGAGGGGTTTTTCACATTTACAAATCATTTTCAAGGTTCCAAATGGGACTCATTACTTCACAAAGAATAACTTCTCTTTAGAAAGCACACTCACCCAACTCTTACAAGTTCTAAATCCATTTGAAATTCCAATTAACAACAAAGGATTCACACATTTTAAAACAACTTAAAACCATGCTTAAATCCAAAGAACCAATTTAAGAAAGGAAAATCACTATTTAACCTTGAATTCACATCAAATCCCATACAATTTTCTTAACTTACCAAATCATGGAATTTCCCCTTTTTAAAATCACAAAAGAATACATATTCATTTAAATCAACATTCAAAACTAATATACACACAAAATTTTTGATAAATACTTTCCACACACCCAAAACCATTTTAGAAATTTCTTTTAAGAATTTAAAATGTTAAGCATTATAAAACAAGTTTGGAATCATATTTTAATGAAAAACACACAAGTCAACACTTAAAGAAAACCTGAAAAAATGAAGGGAAGATCAATATTAAGCATCACCATCACTTTTCATTGCATGCATATAATATTTAATATAAAAAATACTTTTTAAAACACTCAATCAATTAATGAATTCAATTTAAAGGTATAGGCATATGGGACCTACCTCAGGGTGGAACCAAACCGAATGTTCGGCCCTTGGCGCTTTCCAACTAAAATCTATTACTACCATACACATACCTACATATATATATATATATATCCTTGACCTAATGCACCTATTCCCCATGCCATGAGGTATTATGTAACTGGAGGATATATATATATATATACCTTTGTACATGCATGCGTACTACGTTAAAGTTGACCAAACTCACTTGAGAGGCGGTAGAAACCCGAAAACATAAATAACAATCCAACTCACTACACAATGAGGGCTTACATCAAGAACACACCAATTTCACATGTAAATTCTATTTTAAAATCAATTACATATCAAATATTTTCAAACAATACTTTTTCAACACTTATATAATTTAATAAATCAATTAAACACTTAATAAAACATTTCAAGGAAACCAAGAGGAATTTACACCAAAATATACCCAAAATACCCTTTTTAAAACCGAACGTACATCATAAACTTTTCAAAATATTATTCGCATCACATAAACAATCTAATAAATTATTTACACAATTTATAAAAATTCCAATGAGTGATCTAACATAGGTTTACACATAAACCACACCCAATTTCTCATGAAAACCCCATTTTAGCATAAAAACATATCAATTTTTTCCACAAAATTACATTTTCACAACGAAAATAGATTATAAAACATATTCATATAATCAAATAAACATATTAAATTAAAAAAATAATGCTAGGTCATGGAACCACCTACCTTTGGTGTCAAAAACCGCAAGAAGTTCTGTGAATCTTCAACTTCGCCTAATCCACACCACAAACAAACCCAATTGACCCTAAATCAAAAAATCGATACAAATTTTTTCAAGATCAAACCCTAAAATGAACCCCATAACCTCTAGAAAACCAAAAACTCAAAGAAAATATGAGGCTTCCCCGAAGGGTTGTGCTGGCAAGGAGGTCGCGCAGAGAGGTAGTTGGTCTGAGGTCGTCGGTCATCCAGGGAGGAGGTTGGCTGGACGGGAGAGGTCAGCCAAAGGCACGGTGGTCGGATGGATGTCGGTGAGGGGGCGACGCTGATGGAGGTGGTGCAAGGTGTTGGTTAATTTTTCCGTTTGGAGTTCGCCAAAAGGGAGAGAAGGAGGGTGTCGAGTTCAGCACGACAGAATGGGGGAGGTGAGGGAGAGGAGGTAAAATGGGGGGTGGTCGAACCCTAACAAGCAAAGAGAAAAAAAAAGAAATAAAAAAATAAAAAAACTAAATTAAAATCATTAATAATAATAATAACAACAACAAAAATATTAATAATAATATAATAATAATAATAATAAATGATAATAATATTAATGACATTAATAATTTAATAATAATATTAATAGTAAAAATAATAATAATAATTACCATTATTATTAATATTAAAATAATTTATTAAACT
This sequence comes from Viscum album, assembly GCA_963277665.1. Classification (NCBI taxonomy): domain Eukaryota; kingdom Viridiplantae; phylum Streptophyta; class Magnoliopsida; order Santalales; family Viscaceae; genus Viscum; species Viscum album. The sequence continues at coordinate 927,058,439 of OY728132.1, forward strand.
TCATTTTATTTTTATCATTTTACTTTATCCTCGTATTATTATTCATTTTATTTTATTTTATTTATTTATCTTGAACATCGAGCAGGCTACACGATGACCCGGGTGAAGATGCATGGCTTTGACCACTCATTCACCGTGCACTGGACGCTTCCAAGGCCAAAACATTCTTTTATCAGCAAAGATGAAAAAAATCAATCAGGATCGACCCACTTCTTGTCAAAATAATACAAAACTAGGTAAAAATAATAAAATAAAATTATTTCAAAAGTTCGGGTGTGACACCTGGGGTGGCTGGGCTACAAGGTGGTTGCATCTTATAGCCATCAGCTATCTAGAGGCATGGGCAGTCACCTGGTGCCATTTCCATGATCACTGACTAGCTGTTGGGGTATTTTTATAGGGAAATTTACCAAATTTCCCCATTGAATTTTTTAGGGGGGACCCCCTCCTTCCTCTATATTTTTAGTGCACGCCTAAAGGCTATGAACCCCTCTTCCCCCCTTCAACACCCTTAGATTTTGGGTGGTTCTAGATTCATTATTCAGTGATTCAAGGTATGTCTTCTCCTCCAGTGGCTTTCATTCATCCTCTTATTCATCCCCTCTAAACTTTGAGTTATCTATTTAAGTATTTCGGTGTTGATCCCATTAAAGTATGGTGGAATCAAAAAATTATCATGGGGATTTTGTGTGTCTTGCATAGAGGAGATCCCATGACAACATCTACCCATCATCTCTCATCATTTTTATGGACATATGTTGCACCGATAATCTCTATAATGGTTTCTCCTTAAAATTAGTTTTTTTAGTGATTATTTTGGAACTTTTGGTTTGGGATTTTTCCTTGAATGTGGTTGGAAATACATCGTGGGTACTCATCAAGAGTTTGTCCATGGTTCTCATGTAGTAAGATCTCTCGATAGATTCTTCATCACTTATTCCTTTTTGGATCCAAGTGTTTAATTAATTGTACATGATTATAATTAATTGTCTGATATGTATTGGTTTAAGTTTGGAGTTGGGATTGTGGTCCAAGACTAGTTGGGTATGTTTGTAGCTTGGAGAGCCTAGTTGGTAATGATCGACCTATGGAATTAAATTTGTAAATATTCCTTAAAGGTAGGTAGTCCCGTTAATTTAACTCATAGCCTTGACTTATTTCTGAGTTCATTTATAGTGAAGTCATGATAACTTTGACGTGCTTTGACTAAATTTAAATTAAGTTTTGAAGTTGAGGTTTTCCTATTTTAATGACACATTTAACATTCCTTAGACCTTGGGGAATGGTAATTTCAAGTGGACTACTTAGTGGGGTAAATAACCTTGAAATAGCTCGATGTCATTAAATGCCTAAAAAGGTTTTAAATGTTTTAAGAGGAAACTTTTTTTGAATTGATGGTTGTGATATGAAATTTAACAACCATAGATAAATGTAAATGGTTTAACCCTAGGATCATACCTAATGTAGAAATAAGTGAGACTTTTGTAAAGAATTGAATTTTTCATTGGTATTATCCCACCTTGTTTTTATTTTTTATCATCTATTTTGGTTCATTTGTGGATCTCATCTTTTCTCTCGAGTTTTGAGTGTGACGGGTTTTAAATTTTGAGGAGTATGTTTGTTTAGTTTCAACCCCATGGTTATTCCTTGGTTTGTTTGAGAGTTTCTGGAATAAAGTTGAATTTTTTAGATAGGAATTAGCCTGTAGATGATTGGAACACTGTTTGGTAAACCATTTGGTTCATCCCAGGTAACTGTGTGAGAATTGGTGTGATTTTGGTTGATGGCACATGGCCCATGAACGATTAGTAAAATAGTTCTTAAATCATGTGAGAAGCCACTATCCCATGGCAGAACCATTCTGCATGGTTGGTGCACAGTTTGGAAACCATGCATCTATACTATACAAGGTGACCAAGTGTGTCCAGTAAGGGCCACACGGTTGGTGAAAAATTTAGTAAATTGTGCGGCCAAACCGTGCGAGCTTCACAGATCATAAAATATGTGAAATTCCAATTATGACATTATGGTATTTTAACCCCAAATCCCCCCCACCTAGTGTGTGCAATACTAGGTAGGCTCCTCCTTGTCTCTCCAAACCACCACTCTTCTTACTTAGTGTGGATCTAGGGTTTTCTTCAAGTTTGAGGCTATTTCTCTCAAAGTAATCTCATCTCCTCTCCTCTATCTTCCTCTTTCTCCCATTTTATCTTGAGATCACCTTCTCCCAAGGTCATGTGGATCTAGGGTTCAAGTTTCCCTTGATTTATGTTGGTGGTTTTTTATGTTTAGGGTTCCTCTTGGAAGATCTTGGCTCTTTGAAACTACGTGGTGTGATTTTAGGTGTGCATTGTTGAAGCGTCGTGATTTTGAGGTAGGTTTACCTTTTCACTTGCCTTTAAAGTTTTTTATTTATTAGTTTCATGTTTTTAGAACCTTTATTACTTGCTAAATATTGTTTTTTGATATTTTGATAAATTATTTGGTGCTGAAAGTGGTGGTTTATACCTTTTTCTATGATAAATCGTATTTTTTTGTTATAAATGTGCACACCAAGTGTTTGATAAAATGCCTGGTTGGATTTCACATGTATTTTGTGATATTTAAAGAATTTTTTAGCCTTTTCAATGAATTTTTGTAATATTAAATGATGATTTGGTTTTCATGGAAAAGATTACAAGTGGTTTTAGAATTTAAAAGTAGCATGTATTTGGCTTTTGAAAGTGGTTTGTCATGTGATAATGGATTATGACCCATTTGGAATTTTTATAAAAAGATATTTTCCTTGAAAGTGTGGTGTGAATGTTTTAAAAAGATTTTAAAATGTTTTTGAAATGAAAAATGGTGTGTTTGTGTCTTTTGGAAAGGTGGTTTGGTTACTTGATAAGTGATGGGTTTTGTGAGAAGAACTTGATGCATGTTTGGTACCTTTACGAAAGTGGTGAAATGTTTATCATGAAAAAACTCCTTGAATAATTCTCTTATTGAGTTATTAAAATGGTTGGTATGTCCTCATTGTGTAATCCTTGAGACCCATTTACTCATTTATGTGTTGTAAGTCAAAGAGATTGATCCTTGGAGTGATTTGAGGTGATTATTGTTGCATAAATTATTATATATGATATATGTGAATGTGGTTGGATGCTCGGCTGGCATCGGTTAGATCACCCCTCTTCTTTACATCTTTACATGGGAACCTAATATAGTGAGCGAATTTTCTGATAATGATTGTTGCACTAGTTAGGTTATTAACTAGCTAGTGGCCCATGCACTAGTGGAAACATTTGATTTAATGTCGGAGAAATGACGTTGGTTTTTTATAAACCGATGAAAAAATTATGTGAGGAGGGTTTTGGCATCATTTTTACTAAATACCAATGTGAAAAAATATATATATAGTTTTTTGCGTTAGTTTTACTAAAAACTGGCACCAAAAACCACTTTTGAATCTCTTTATGGCATCAGTTTTTTAAAAAAAATGATGCATAAATCAAAAAAAATCAACTTTTTTTGTATTAACCGATGCCAAAAACCTTTTAAAATTATTTAGGATTAGGAAACTCTCATTTTTTTGGATCTACATGAAACCACTCTCTTGACTCGTGATGACTCTGAAGGCAACCCGGTGATCCCCAACGGCCATTTTTGTTGATTTTCTTTAGTTTTCACAATATGTTGTCTCCATTCTTCATCCTCGGCCTTTGTTTCATCTTCCACCGAATTATTTTTTCCTTGCAAACCTATTTCTGGCCAACATTCAATAGTGGGTTGATTTTATTTTTTTTGTTCATTTTTATTGTTTGTTTTTACAATAATTTTTGTATAGATATTTCAGTGTTTATTCTTCCATAACATTAAAGGGAGTGAAAATTGGATTAAGGATCCATTTTCCTTATTGAAATCCAAATTTTTTTAAGTTTTTTTAAAATTTTGAAGATAAATTATTTATCATTTAATTATATTTTTGAGTTGTTTCAATTATTAGTTTGTAGTTTATTGTGATTTATAATTTTTTTTGTAAATTTTGTTTATTTTAAAAAAACATTATTTAATGAAATTATCAAATGGTCTTGATGATATTATGATTGAAAAATGATATATGGTGTCATCATTCATTAATAAAATGGGCATCACATGTAATGACTCTATATTTTTCACCAATTAAATTAATGAAATATTTATACTTTTAACACACGCAACACCAAACTAATGTAACAATTATGTAAAATGAACTAATAAATGTTAGATGTTTGAAAATAATTAAATTATAATATCAATAAAACACATGTATATGATATGAAAATAAAAAGTTTACTATTTTTAAATGTGTTTCATATATGATGTTTTCTATCTAATTATTAATATTTTTTATTAAACATGTTTCTGTTTACAATTTATCTATTTATATATATATATATATATATATATATATATATATATGATTATATGTTTTAAAATATTCACCAGTTATATTACTATATCAGGTATTGAATGGATCGTAATTGGATAAATTTACGAAGAAACCCTAGTGAATATAAAAAAGGGGTTGATGAATTCTTGGAATTTACTAAACAAAATCTTCAAAACATTGATTTGATTTTCTGTCCATGTGTGAAGTTTTTGAATATGAGAAAGTTAAACTCCATAGAAATCAAGGATCATCTCATTTGTTATGGTTTTATCCTTAATTACACATATTGGATCTAGCATGGTGAAAGAACTAAAAAACCAGCATCCAATGTTGATGACAATGTCAATAATGAGGCAGAGGATCATATTGAAGAATTAATTCATGATGAAGTGTTGAAACCATTGAAAAAATAGAAACTGTTGAACAATTATATGGTGATTCTAAGAAACCATTATTCCCATTTTGTAATAAATATACAATGTTATTAGCACTTTTGAGATTAGTTAACTTAAAAGTAATAAATGGGTGGAGTGATAAAATTTTCTCCAACTTACTTGAGCTTTTAAAAGAGATGCTTCCATAAGGAAATGGGCTTCCAGATTCCAATTATGAGGTGAAGAAAATATTATTCCCAATAGGATTGGGGTATAAAAAGAGACATGATTTCCCAATGATTGTTTTTTTGTAGGAAAGAATATGAATATTTATAAAGTTTTCCTATAGGTGTGAAATCATGCTATAAGATGGATGAAAAAGTAAACTCAGATTCATTCTCAGGTACTAACATCTAACCTCATGAAAAATAAATTTTGTACTTTCTAATGATATCATCCAATAATTCTTTCATACAATTCTGATAATTCAACTATGATTCGTTCTTAGGTACCAGAATCATATCTCCTACAAAAGAAATTTGGTACCTTCTAATAATTCCTTGTTTGAATCATCTATTTTCAAATTAATTTGACACAAAAATTTTAAGATGGAATTCAAATAAGTGAATCTCTAATGGTAACTTACGTCTCCCTAATTATCCACCATAGTGGAAGAGATTTGATAAAAAAATTGTGATTTTGGAAGTGAAGTTAGAAATCCCATAATGGGATTGTGTACTGATAGAATAAATCCATATCGGAGTCTAAGTATCCAACATAGTTCATGGCCTATTTTATTGGTAGTTTACAACTTTTCCCCACATCTATGTATGAAGAAAAAATATGTTATGATGAGCTTAATAATTTCTAGACCAAAATATCTAGGAAATGATATTTATGTGTATATTTCACCATTGATTGATGATTTGAAACTGCTATGGGAGACAGGTGTTAAAGTTTTCGATGCATAAAAAAGGAGTATTTTCTTATACATTATATGATAATTTTCACTATAAACAATGACTTTCCTTCATATGGAAGCGTATCTAGATACGGTGTTAAGGGACACAAATCAAGTCCAATTTTTGAAGAAGATACTTCATATTATCAATTTTATAATGGAAGAAATATAGTGTACATGGGACATCAAATATTTTTTTCCAATTGATCATCTTTATCATAGATTGAAAAAATCATTCAACGATTTATAGGAATACAACCTTCCCCCTCAACCATTTTTAGTTGAATAATAATATGATAGGGTGAAAAAAATTGACTCAACATTTGGAAAGAAAAGAAGTTATGTTCTTCAAAAAAAATATCTAGAAGAAACAATCTATGTTTTTCAAACTACCTTATTGGAGATATTTATAGGTAAAACATAACATCGATGTTATGCATGTTGAGAAAAACATATTTGAAAGTTTGATTGGAACTTAGTTAGACATAAAAGGAAATAATAAAAGTTTTATTTCATGCTAGATTGGACGTGATATCAATGGGAATATATTTGGAGTTAGCTCCCACTATGAAAGGAAACATAACATATTTACCTCTATCTTGTCACACATTAATCAAGATTGAGAATATGAATTTTTGTTTGTGTATTCATGGTATTAAAGTACCCAGTTATTATTATTCAAATGTGAGGAATTTGGTTTCATTGAAGGATTGTAAATTAATGGGTATGAAATCTCATGATTTTTATGTGTTGATGCAACAACTTCTACCAGTCACACTATGTGGTATATTTTTGATAGCTTTCAAAAATACTATCATCAGGTTATATATTTTTTTCAAATTCACAAATTCTTTGATCCAAATTTGTGAGATGTGTTTGATAATGAAACGTCTCTTATTGTTTGTGAACTAGAAATATATTTCCCACCTACGTTTTTTGATATAATGGTTCATCTGGTGATTCATTTTGTGTATGAGATAAGAATATGTTATCTTGTTTATTTACGATGGATGTATCATTTTGAAATATATATGAAAATTTTGAAGGGATGTGTTAAAAATCCTTATTAACTAGAGGCCTATATTTTTCAGAAATATGTATCGGAAGAGGTGATTGAGTTCTGTACTAATTATTTGTATGAAGTGGAGCATATTGGTCTCCCTATATCTCGATATATGACAGTTGATAGTGAAGGTAGATGGATTCGAGGCTTAAAGGTAAAGATCATTCCATGTGATGAAGTGATGCAGGCACATTTATACATTTTGAACATCATAGATGTGGTTCAATCATATATATAATCGCATATTATATAATTAAAGTTACAATATCTAAAAATAAATGAAAAGTGTTTGATGATTGATCATAAAAAGACATTTGTTTCATGGTTTAAATAGAAATTCATCATAGATATATCTTCATCAGAATCATTGAAATGGTTGGTGGGGGGCCATCTCTTAATGTGATCACATAGTCTGGTTTTTATATTAATGGGTACATATTTTATACAAAGAAAATGGATGAAAAGAGTACCGTTCAAAATAGTGGTGTAATGGTCATCGCTGAAGTGCTACATTTTTCAAGTGAAAAAGATAAAAACCCAATTTATACATCAATGCCATATTTTTTAGTTATTTAAGGCATATGGGAAATTGATTATATTAAATTTCAATCCACTGTGTTTAAGTGTAATTGGGTTGTAAGTAATAGTGGTGTTAAAAATGATGAATATGGGTTTAAATTGGTTGATTTGAAAATATTTAGTTGCAATGAGGAACCATTTATCATGGCCACACATGAAAATAAAATATTTTATGTCATCGATCCATCGAATGACTGGTGGTCCATCGTTTTACAAGTTAAAATAATCCATTTGGCTGATGAGGATGATTATGATGTTATTGATTTATATGAGGATTCTTTGTCTATTACACAATTTTTGGATAACAATGAATATAATGCATACATAGTGCATGCAATATGAAATGATCATGATGAAGGGATGTGGGAAAATACTAAATTACTCTCCTAATTAATCTGGTAATTATTTACTTTATATTTATTTTTTGAAATTTACGTGTGTAAAAACTATATTATTTAATAACTATTGGATATTTAATTATTTATATTTGATTATTTATTTGATTTTTTGTGTTGAATTTTGATATTCCACGATTATGGTTAAAAAAATCATTGAAACACTTGATGTGCATTATTATATTTTGGTTTAATTTACACATATGAGAGAACACTTTTTCAAACATTGATATTTAAATTTTTAAATTTTTATGACTTTTCAGAAGTAATGTTTATATTTAATAGTTCACCTTTCATTTTATTTTTGGTCAAGAATCATAACATCATTTTTTTAAACTTACATATGCATGCCATTTTTTTTACTTACATGTTTCTATTTTTATGTTTTCTAATTACTGGCTTATCTAATAATATTCAAGTACACAATAATTTCACTACATTTTACCATTACAATGATAGATATAGATACAGAGAAAGATGAACATCTACATAGGTATTTATCTTTTTTTATATTATTAAATATCTAATAATATAACTATCTAATGAAAGATTACTTTTAATTTACAAAAACAATTATAGGCCTATTGATGAGACTTTAGCCGGGGAGACTTCTGCTTTTAGTATTCGGAAATCGAATCCTCAAGTTGGTAAACATGGCACTACATGTTTACCAAAACTGTCACTTTATCATGGATAGGATCAATTAAATATTCATTTTTATGATAATAATAATGAAATTGTCCCAAATGAAACGCAATTTATTAGCTATATTGACATGCAGAGTTGTTACAGGATAAGAATTTTATATCCTTATTAGAATTCTATCATCAAGATGGTGATAGATCAGCTTTGGGAGTCCGTGAAGGTAAAATATCTCAATTTATTTATTTTATCTCTTTTTTTAATATGATATATTTTAAATGATTAATATTTATGTTATGAAACTGTAGATGACATTCAATTTTGAAGAAACAAAAGTAGTTAAGAAAATATCCCTTACTTTAGTGATGGTTCGATGGAGGGATTTCAAAATGAAGTTGAAAAAAAATTATGTGTTTCGAAAGTGACAAAATAAAAGCCTATTCATCAAGTATCCGTTTTTAGATGAAGATACTTGGAAGAAATTTGTTTCCACCTGGCATGATGAAACATTTCAGGTATGATAATTATATTATATTTCATTGTAAAATTTCTTATATATGTGCCTAATTACTTATTTGTTTACATCTTATATAACAGGCCTCCAGGAAATCCCATCAAGATATCCAGTTTCAGAATTTTTACTCTCATACTTTATCACATGGAGGGTATCATTTATTTGATCAAATAAAGATTGAGGAAAAGTTTGAAGCACTAATATCTCACTCTACTAGTGGTTCTAATGAGGTCTAATTTAGTCCTCCATCTCCACCCACCCACCATTAGAAATGGAAAAGAGCGGGAAGAAGAAAAAATGAAAAGTATCATATAGAGAAATCTAAGGAAGTAGATGAAATAATTGTAAGTAAATTATTATTATTTTTCATGAATTCTTGTAATTTATAAATTAACAATAGTAATATTTCATTTTCATTTTTCATTTCAGGATGGACTTTAGGATCATTTGACGTAGGGCACTTTTATCCCTGAGGGTAGGATGGACATCCTAGCCACTGCATTAGGAAAGCTAGAACACCTTATCTGCATAAGATGATATGAGGTGGGTGTTAGTATTCAAAAAGTTTTTATTCATCAAAGTAAACAATCAAGGGACCCATAAATTGAATCATTAAAATCTCAGCTAAAAGATATGAAACAATCCATGGGTGGTCAAATTCAACTAGCTATGCAGCAGGATATGTTAGAACAAATGATGAGACAATCCAAGCCCGCCCAGCCTTCCTAGCCTACCTACTCAGATCCTGCACCTCCTTGCTCAGACCCAACCTTATACTGTGAGTTGTATATAGGAGATCCTGATGTATATATTTTAGCATTTGGAGTCATGCATTTTTTAGTGGATTCTGTACATCACCAGCCTATTCAGATGGGTTAGGTTAGAGTATCGATACATGATATTATTGATGTTACTGCTCCACTACCATTCCCTACCATGGAGATTACAAGAGTTGGAGATTGTATGGGTAATTTTCTACTTTTTCCATCTATCCTCCTTTTTCATATTTCATATGAGGTATGTGTTTTTTTAATATTAATTACATCTAATTGAAAATTATGTATAATTTTTTCTGGCATTTAATTTATATAGAAGTATCAAAAATCCAAAGAAATGGAATAAAGGAAACAAAAGGGTCAGGAACAAACAACTGTAGATACTTCAGATATTTCTGATGGGATAGACAGATTATATCAGGTTTCTTCTTCCTTGTATAATATCTATGAGTTTCATATTTCATTCAATATATGTGTAAGATTATATCCATTGATAATATTCTAAAAATATATAATGGATCTAATTTATTTTAAAGAGCTCATCGTGAATATGTTGCAGTTGTTTTACATGTAAGTAAATTGACCTTTCATTTTTTTTTATTAAATATAATTTAAATTGACAAACTATATTACTTTTTAATTAGGTATCTACACACAATACTTGTTCAAAAAGATATCACCAGTGTTTATGGTTTCATAGATCCAGAATATATTTCAACGGATGTGCAATATGTGTCGACTAAAAATATAGTGGAATATATATGTGATAGGTTATTAAAGATGAATATTGGGTGTTGTTTTATGCCATTTCTTAATGGGTAAGAGAAGAAACATTATTATGAACTAATGTTTATTATAATTTCATTAAATTTGAACTTTTTATATTGTAGGGGGAATTGAATGTTAGGCGTATTCTACCCAAGTGAAAACACATTATATTAGTTTTTCTCTTTATTAGGTGGTATTCTTAGAAAAAATTTCACCTTGTTAGAAAAGTAAGTTTTTAGTTTTTTATATTCTCATTATGTTTAATTATCATTGTTTATAAATTTATTATAAGTTGATATATATGAAAATTCAGTTCGTGTAAAAACTTTAACAAAGATAACTTGTCAATATAAGAGCCAAATGCAATCAAATATGTGAAATTAAAGGTAATTATTTTTTATATTAGATGTTATTTTGATTTTTGTATATATATATATATTGGTATTCATTATCAGGTTACTGTTTTATTAACTGCAGTGTCATCATCAACAAGGATATGTTGAATGTGTTTATTATGTTCTATGATTCATTTATGAGATAATCACAACTAGGGTAATGACTAATTATTATGAGGTAAGTTATATAAATTATTTTATATTTTATATCATAGTATTCTATTTTTTAATCTTATATCATTAAACATCATTGTAGATGTTCAGTGTTGTCTATTTGTACACGTAATAAGAACTTAACCATCTTCGATCTTTTTTTGTGAACTAATTGTTTAGTATGATTAGGATTTAAGGTATGTATATTCTTTTTTTCTGATTACTATTACATTTTCCAAATAAAATATGTTCAAAAAACTTATAATTATTTTATTATAATAGGTGTGTGAATGTAATGATATCAAATTAATGCTTCAAAAATAACCGACAATCATCATGTTTTAAATTTCATGTTTATGTATATTTTTAGTCAATGTTACATGATGTTTGATTTTTGTATACTGGTTTTTTATTATAGGTATTTTGATTATTATGGCAATGTAATATTCAAATATTTCTAAAAAATAACTTTTGATGTCAGTTTTTATAAAAACTGACGCCGAATCATTAAAATATAATAAATTGGTTTTCGGATTTGGTTTCCTAAAAAAATTGACGCCAAAAAGAAAACTAAAAACTGTTTTCGACAATGGTTTATGTATAAATCGACACCAAAAACTAACCACACTGTCATTTTTGGCATTAGTTTTTAAAAAAACGACGCCGAAAACCTTATTTTTTATGTCACCTGTATTGACGTTGGTTAAAAATTGATGTTAAATCATCATTTTTCACTAGAGATGGTAAAGGGATGTATTTTTTTATTATTTCTATGGGATCATGACCCTCAGTCTGTACCATGTGGGGGATGGTCAAGAGTGTGGCTGTATTTGATATCATCACATGAGGAATGCTTTTCAGGATGAGTCAACATGTATTAATATGTTATGGATTATTCACGAGCTTCTAGGTTTCACCCATGTCTATTGTCACTTAGTTTCTTGTAGAAATGATTGAGATTCTTGAGGGTTTGATACCCTTGTATGTTTATTTTCTATTTTCCTTATTACATGATCATTGTATCATTCTCAAATGTGGTATATTTCCTTGGTAATTAATGTGTTGGTTTTCAAAGGTCAATGGAAAAAAATTAAGACAAAAATTTCATATACTCTCATGTGCCTTTTTTGAAATGAACGAATCAATTTCCCCTTAAAAATTTTAAACTCATTTTTTTGGAAAAGAACTTGGTTTTGAGATAAAATAGGGAAATATACCATATTTTCTTTTAAAGTGAAAAATATAAAAAATCAATATTTTATATATTTTATTTCAAAATTGAAGTTTATGTTTCTTTCATTTTAAAGGAAGTGCATTGGTAATAGATTTATTCGGTCACACCTTCTGAGTTTTAATACTCATGCCTATAGTTATTATTTTTTTAGTTTGTGGTGTAGTTCTCAGCTTGATTTTGATTGTCCTGGGAAATGGTTGGTTTTGGTATCAGAGAGTGACCCTTGAGGTCACGTGGGGGTGTGTGTTGTCAGGTTTCAGTTTGGGTTTTTTTGTAGAATTTTTTGTATCTTTCTTCTTCTTTATAAAGTATTTCTAGTTGAATATTATATATATATATATATATATATATATATATATTGCTACTTTTTTATCTTTATACTCTTAGGTTTATTTATTTATGTTTGGAGAAATCATTCCCTTGGTTACTCTATTGAGGCCCTAGAACTATTTTTTATCCCCTAGGGATTGGGAATGCCCTTTGAGCCTTGTATCAGGTTAGGTCAGGTGTCAGATTGGATATAATCCCAGCTTGGTTCATTAAAAAATGGTAATAGAGTATGTTGGTTCTGTATAGGACCTAGTTTTCATAGCATCCAATGTTATTTGGGATGTCAAGGTAGATGGATTATGACTGTTAGATCTTAGGGTGCAAGTCTAAGGGAATTTCCATCCAACACTTTCTGTACTGGGCCTTGATTTTCAATGGGAAGTCAGGTTTCTTTTTTTATTTTTGTTTCTTGAGGTTTAATTTGTGTTTGGGATACTAAAAGGGAGTTGTACTAGAGGTCTTTGTGGGATTATAAGGCCTGGATTCCATGTATAGTTGGAGAAATAGTCCTAGAATACTCTCTATGATGGTGGTTTGTTTATAATATGGCCACCAACCATGTGGTCAAATCACCCACCAACACTAGTTCCCTCTTGTGAGTTGTTTGGGGCCTTCCTTGATTCTGAAAATTGTTTTAAAAACTCTTGTTTTAGAATTGTGAAAAGCTGGATTTAAAGTGGTAATGGTTTTGTTTCGGGAATATGGGAAATGAATTTTCAAAATTTTTTGAATAAGGAATTAGAAAATGGATTTTTATAAATTTATTTTTTAGAAAATGGGGATGAGATCACCGATATTTAATTTTTGAAATAAAAATTTGGGGTTTATTAAAGTTTGTTGTCTGAAAGTGGAAGTTTATTATGAAAATGGGTTTGGAAATATGTTTTAACTAAGAAGAAGTGGGTTTTTAATCAAATTATTTTTAGGGAATGGGATTTTTGAGACACTAAAAATGTTTTTAATAGAGTAAAATGGTTTTTTAGTTGAACATTTAGTGATCTATTGAAATGATTTGTGAAAATTAAAATGGAAAGTGGATTAGAAGTGTGAAAAAATTGGGTGGTATGTTTTGTTTTAAAAAATGATAATTATTTGTTTTTGACCTTTGGTATTTCATTGGGTTCTCACATGCATGGATATGTGTGTAAAGTGGATGGATGGTTATATTGGTGGATGAGTGCTCGGTGTGGCATGAGTTGATATGTGCTCGGATTAGCATGTTAAGGTGCATGTGAGTACGAATCTAAGGAATACCATTGGTGAGTGTGAAACCAACCAAGTTTTTTTTCTTTCAAAAAAATTATAGAGGAAAATTTTTATGTTTGATCGATAATGGTTGTGTGGATTGTTTTTCCTATGTTTTGGGAAGTGTTCATTTGCGGTATTTTGAGTTTGAGAACTATTATTGATGAGTTGGTTTTGATTGAGATCTTGGTTTTCTTATTGCTTAGTGTTCACCCCCATAAAGTTTTAATGGATATTCGAGGTACAGCTAAAGGTGGTTCCTCATTAATAGGATTTCCAATTGATCAACCAAGGATTTCATTCTTGAGTTTTGAAAGTTAAATCCATATATCTTTTACGGTCAAGCAGATCCTCTTTAAGTGGAAGAGTGGATGTGGAAAATTGATAAAATCTTCAATCTTCTTGAGTTTCCTAAGTCTTTGAAGGTAAATTTTTATAAATTTATGCTTGAAGGAACACCTTGTAAGTGGTGGAAGTCGGTGTCTCTAAAAAGCCTTAGGAATATCTTACTTGGGAGTTTTTCCAGGCTTCGTTCATCCATTAGTATTTTTTTAATAATTTAAAGGTGAGAAAGGGGATGTAAATGTGTTGTCCTTAAAAAGGTAGTGGATCAGTGTTATATTAATTACATAATTTCATGGATCTAATTCCATATGATCCAAGGTATATTGAGGACAATCCCTTGAAGGCTTGACGTTTTGATTGAGGGATTCATCTTGATTTGCAGTCGAAGGGGTCAAAGTTCAATCTAACTTTCTTTGCTGAAGTGGTGAGTCAAGTTATTTATGTTGAGGATGTATTATCAGGAGTTCTTGAGGTAGTCTTCCCACCTTCAGTTCATGTATGTGGTGAAAGGAATTCCAGTAAGGAAGTGGGGAAGTAGCATGAAGCTGTTGGTGCTGGTCATGGAATCAAAAGGCCTCTGGATATTTTGTCAGCTTCTTCTAAGTATAGGATCATGGTGTGATATTAGTACAGTAATCCATGTAATAATAATATATCATGATCGAGTGCTCCAAAGACCTGTCATGCCTATGGATTCCTAGTACACTTGCAACAATTCTTTCGAGGTGTTTCCATAATGTCATGTGAAGCTAGTTCGTAACAGTAGAGTGTTATTGGGGATCAGTTTAAAGTCGCTTTCATTTGAAGTGTTTTTTAGGCAAGATATTCTTCAAAAATCAGGGTTCTAACCATAGGTCTTGGAATGAATCTCACGTGTAGTCAAAAATCCTTGGGGTGTGGGGGAACCTTGGTCAAGATTTTTCCACCAGTGTTTGGTGGGGTTTTTGGTTCGGTCTGGGAATTTTTTAATTAGTTTAAGCTTGTTGATTCCTAATGGTGGGGAGACCTACTATGGGTCTTTTGAGACCTCTATTGGAGTAAATCATTGATATTTCATTTCTAATGGTGGGGATCCCATTTAGGCCTCCCCCTGTTGGTAATCTGGTTTAGTTTCTATTATTCTCTTGGTGTTGGGTAGTTTCGTTTGGATTTATTGGCTATGAGTTCTTCCATGGGTAAACATTGGGTTTATTGAGTATTCCTAATGGTCTTGTCTTATTCGAGAATTGGTTTGGGATTGTTGGTTCGTTTCAGGAAAAAAAATTAGTTTCTTTGGGTGATGGTTGAAATGTTTTTGGTTTGAGAGGTTGGATCATGTGGTTGTGGAATCCTTAGTCCTTTATCGATCAACTAGAAAATGCTGTGAATTTCTAGGGGAGTAAAGAATAAATGGTGGGGAGAATTGTAACACCTAGTTTTTCTTTTTTATCATCTGTTCTGGTTCATTTTTGGATCTCGTCTTTTCTCTCGAGCTCCAAGTGTGACAGGTTTTAAATTTTTAGGAGTATATTTTTTTAGTTTCTACCCCATGGTTATTCCTTGGTTTGTCCAAGATTGTTTGGAAGAAAGTTGAGTTTTTGAGCTCAGAAGTATCTTGAGCATGGTTGGTGCACAATTTGGTAAATCGTGTGGTTCATCCCAAGTAACCATGTGATCCTTGGTGTGTTTATAGTTGAGGGTGCATAGCCCACACATGGTTAGTAAAACTATGCTTAAAGTATAAAGGAAGGGTATATCCAATGGAAGAACCATTATTCATGGTTGGAGCATGGTTTGGAGATCATGCGACCAATCTGTGCAAGGTTCCTAGGTGTGCCTAATAAGGGGTACATGGTTGGAACATGTTTTGGTAAATCATGGGACCAAACCATGTGAGCTTCCTAGATCCTAAATTTTGTGAAATTACAATTATGCCCTTATAGGATTTTAACCCAACCCCCCCCCCCCCACCACCACCCACCTGGTGTGTGCAACCATAGGGGGGATTCTCCTTGGATCTCCAAGCCTCCACTCCTCTCCCTTCGTGTGGATATAGGTTTTTCTTCATGTTTGGGGCTCGATCTCTCAAAGTAATCTCCTCTCCCCTCATCCCTCTTCCTCTTTATCCCATTTTCTCTTAAAATATCTTTTTATCATGGTCATGTGGATCTAGGGTTCATGTTTCCTTTAATTTATATTGGAGTTTTTGTGTTTTTAGGGTTCCTCGTGGTAAATCTTGTCTCTTGGAACCTTCGTGGTGTGTTTTTTGGTGTGTATTGTTGAAGCGTCATGAGTTTGAGGTAGGTTTCCCTTTGTAATTGCCTTTAAAGTTTGAGATTCATTGGTTTCATTCTTTTCTCACCTTCCTTATGTTCTAAATATTTTTGTTTGATCTTTGGATAAATTATTTTGTGTGGAAATAGGTGATTTATACCTTGTTATATTATAAATGGTATTGTTTTGTTATAAATTTTCTCACCAAGTATTTGATAAAATGCCCAGTTGGATTTCACATATAGTTTGTGGTATTTAAATCATGGTTTGACCTTTTAAATGAATTTGTGGAATATGAAATTATGATTTAGTTTTCACAGAAAATATTCTAAGTGGTTTTAGAATTTAAAAGAAGCATGTATTTGGATTTTGAAAGTGGTTTGTCATGTGATAATGGATTATGTCCCGTTTATAATTTTTATAAAAAGAGTCCTGCCTTGAAAGTGTGATGTGAATTTTTTTAAATAGATTGTAAAATGTTTATAAAATGGAAAATAGTGTTTTTCATCTCTTGAAAATGTGATTTGGTTCCTTGATAAATTATGGGTTTTGTGAGAAGAACTTAAGTCTCATTTGGTACCTTTACAAAAGTGGTGAAATGTTTATCATGAAAACCCTCCTTGGATAATTCTTTTTTCAAGCTATGTGAATGGGTGGTATGTCCTATTTTTGGAATACTTGAGAGCCATTTACTCATTTATGTGTTGTAAGTCAAAGGTATTGATCCTTATAGTACTTCAGGGTGATTCCTATTGTGTAAATTATTATATATGATATATGTGAATAGGATTGGATGTATGGCTAGCATCGGTTGGCTCACCCCTATTCTTTACATCTTGATATGGGAATCTGGAATAGTGAGTGAATTTTTTGAGAATGATTGTTGAACTAGTTTGGTTATGCACTAGCTAGTGGCCCATAGCAGGGGGATATATTTTTTTATTACTGTTATGGGATCCTACCCCTCGGTCTGTACCATGTGGGGGATGGTCGAGTGTGCGGGATGTAGGTTTCGAGTGCAGCTGAAGCATGCGATGGGTAGTATCCAACTTAACTTTTTTCCATGATCAATGATTAATCCTAGATTTTACCCAACATTTAACATAGTGATCAAAATAATTGAATCAAAGAATTAGACAATAGAAATCACGTCAGAACCAGAGTGAGGATCATCACATATTATTTGTAATTAATTTAATTAATTAAATAATTTCCTTTGTTGAAATTATTTATTGATTGATGAATCTGGAAATATATTTACATTGTTGTCTCATTTCTTTGTAGGAATCAAGTGCAGATTCCCTCTAGTGATGATCCACATGTGTTCCACAAATCTCCAGATGATGGTGAAGGAATCTTTGGGTGCTATCACAGCAAATCCTTACACTTGCACCATCTGCCTTTGATTGGTATGAGAATTGATTCCAAAGTGTTCTCCTTAATTTGGTGGAGTAATATGGATCTCCATTCTTGAGAGTGATCTTGAAGAAGAGAGATCTAAATGATATGAGATAATTCTCCAATTCCGTTATGCGCAGCCCAAAAAAATAAATTGTTATAATGATAAAATAACATAATTGGGTTTATATATTGCTAGGGTTAAAATAAAATAATTGCACAAGTGGCCTTAATTATTTATTTAATCCTAGAAAAAAAACACATGTCATATAATAATATTAATATTATTATTTCTTGACAATCACTTAACTTGCAAATTAAAATTAAATATTATTCAATCAAATAATATTCAATATTTATTATTTTCTTACCAGACCATTAAAATCAGTCCACCATTTCTCCACAATATTTATCATACCTTGAATAATGTCTATTTATTTATTAAATAAATATCATTGTATTATTCCCTAATAAATAAATAAATATTATATTCACTAAATAGAAATTAAATATTTATTAAATATTTCACTCACATTATATTCTATGAAATAACTAGTGATGAAATATATGAGATCAAGAATACATGAATAATTATTAAACCATGTGTGGGAATAATATTTATTCAACCTATTTAATAATAAATAATAATATATTATTTAATTTAGATTCTGGATACACTTAGTGTGTGACCATCTAGGCCTCTTTCTCAGTGGCATTAGGCGAAGCATTCTCAAGTATAAGGTTAGCATCTAGCAACACGCTAAGGAACCCATAGATAAAGGAGTTAATATCATAATGAAATAATACCTCATACAGGCTCTTACTGTGTAATGTAATCTCTTTATCATAATATCTCAAATCAAGTAGGTTGTATGTCAGTGCCATCAACCTATGTACTCGACGTATCTTTCTTTGACTTTTCGAAAATAGAACTTGCCTATAGATCACCATGGCCATGGATTTATTTAGGCTATATAATTTCCATCAAAGGTCTTGAGATATCAACTTATATTAAAGAATATAAGTGAAAAATATTTTTTCATATTATTCATTAATGCAATATTACTTGTGATGCACCCATCATATCTTACTTCACTATGAACATCTATCATCACAGTTTTCATAAATACATCAAAGTATGTGATTCATAAAACTCATTAATAATAATATTATAGTATAAGGACCAATACATATGTCTGTAGATAGGAACATCCAAGGATACATATAAATGTAGATTTTCTACTGATGGGTCACATTCTTATAATATCTTACTAGATATTACCAAGGGCATACACCATGAGAAGGTGCCTCAAAATATTATGAGTCTCCAACCCTGATAGCATGTATCATTTGTGTCCCTCAAATGATATCATTCATCTATAGAACATATATTAAGAACAGCATCGTAGCACATCCAGGTTCTCATCATAGCGGGGAACTGTTATGACCTTTTAGTGTGATAGCTACCCTTGTGACATTATCACATATAATGTTGTGTAGAAGAAAAATCATGATGTGGTAAAAGAGTTTATTAATATTCAAAAACTATAAATATGAGTTATTATAAAGTGCATATAAGTTGGTTCTAGGTCACCAGCTCAAATAGACTCCCAGTTTACTAGAGACAACTATTAACAACCTTCAGTATTATAGCTCTCACATGATACTCATGCTTCTGTTGATATAGGCCTTTAGTCTAGGATTCCCCCACATTCTATTCTGTGAGTACTCTACTCACTACAACTTCACCACTATAATATAAATCCCTCAATATGTGATACTTCTGAAGTATATTTTTTGTTCATTGGTGTGACCTTGTCTCTTTTGAAAGAGTCGCCACTATAGTATTATCACAATACAATGTGATAGGGTATTTAGTTCTAGGTATAACATCAAGATCCTGGACAATGTTCAAAATCCAAATGGCTTCCTTAGATGAATTAGAAGCTATTATATACTCATAATCCATTGTAGAATCAGTGATAACTAGATTCTTTGAACTCTTCCAGATCACAGCTCCTCTGTTGAGACAGAAAAAATATCCTGATTGCAACTTCAGATCATTCTGATCTATCTGAAAACTAGAATCAGTATAACCTCTAATGACTGTCTCTTCATCTCCTCCATCCACCTGGAACATTTCTTTAGTTCTTCACAGATAATTAAAGATATCCTTAACCACAAACCAATGTTTTTCTCATGGATATTCTTAATATCTTCTTACCATTCTCAATGCATAGGTAACATCAAGTCTAGTACATAACATGGCATACATGATTGATCTTATCATTAAATAATATGGGATCTTACTCATTATCTCTTTCTTATGTTGTTCCTGAGGAAACATTTTCTTAGAAAGATATAAACCATGTGACATTTTCACCAATCCTCTCTTGTATTGTTCCATACAAAATCTCTTTAGTATCTATTCAATATATGTATTTTGACTTAGTCCAAGCATCCACTTGGATATATCATGAATAATCTTGATCCCTATAATATAGGTTGTTTCACCTATGTACTTCATGGAGAAATACTTGTTTAACCAATCCTTAACATACTGTAAGACTGTTATGTCATTTCCAATAAGTAATATGGCATCAACATATACTACTAGGATAATGAACTCATTCCCACTAAACCTATTATAAACACATGGCTCACATTCGTTCTTAATGAAACCAAATTCTTTTATAGATTCATCGAATTTAATGTTCCATGACCTGGATGCTTGCTTCAATCCATAAATGGATCTCTGTAACTTAAAAATACTTTTGGCATCACATGGAGTTACAAAACCTTCTAGTTATGTCATATAGACATCTTCCTAAAGGTTCCCATTAAGGAATGTAGTTTTGACATCCATCTTCCAAATATCATAATCATGGTAAGATGTTATAGAAA
This sequence comes from Viscum album, assembly GCA_963277665.1. Classification (NCBI taxonomy): domain Eukaryota; kingdom Viridiplantae; phylum Streptophyta; class Magnoliopsida; order Santalales; family Viscaceae; genus Viscum; species Viscum album. The sequence goes on from OY728132.1 coordinate 927,079,179, forward strand.
GTAGAATTCTAATGGATTTAAACATGGAAACCGGTGAAAAGGTTTCATCATAGTCAATTCCTTGAATATGTTTAAATCCTTTCGCAACTATCATTTCTTTATAGGTATTTTATTTACCTTTTATTCCTAGTTTCCTCTTGAATATCCATTTGCATACAATGGGTTTTACATCAATTGAATCATTGACCAAAACCCAAACATGGTTCTGATACATGAAATCCATTTCAAAATTCATGGATTCTTTCCATCTTGAATCTTTTGAGATTTCTACTACCTCCTTGTAGGAGAGAGGTTCATCACTTTCAACCAATAATGAGTCACCATCATCAGTGAATAGAAAACCAAATATCTTTGTTTCTCTTACCAATCTTATGCTCCTACGTAGTACTTATGTTTTAATAACTACTTTTTATATGGGGACCTATAGAATCTGTTTCTATACCAACTCTTTTGTATCTTGAGCATCAACTTCATCAAAGTCAATATTTCTCCCACTATCCTTTTTGAGGATGTGGTCTCTCTCAAGAAAGACAGTTTTTATGGTGATAGTAACTTTCTTGTCTGAGGGTTTGTATAGGTATTATCCCTTTGTTTCCTTAGGATACCCTATAAAGATACACTTCATTATCCAAGGTGCTAGTTTGTTACCTGAGAAGGCCTTAACAAATGCCTCGCAACCCCATACATGTGTATGAGAAAAAACGGGTTTCCTTACACTCCATAGCTCGAAGGGAATTCCATTTTCCACTTTAGTTGGTACTTGATTTAATGTGTATGTTTCAATTTGTAATGCATGTCCCCAAAAGGATAATAGAAGATCTACATGTCTCATCATCGACCTTACCATGTCTAACAATGTGTGGTTCCTCCTTTAACTAACACAATTCCACTATGGTGTATAAGGGGGAGTGAGTTGAGATAGAATCCCAAAATCCTATAAGAATTTGATAAACTCTTGGTTATGATATTCACCACCTAGATATGATCTAAGATTTTTTATCTTCTTACCAAGTTGATTTTCTACTTAATTCTTTAATTCCTTTAATTTCTCAAAGGAATCATACTTATAACTCATTAATTAGACATATCCATATCTACTAAAGTCATCAGTAAAAGTAATGAAGTAAGAATATCCACCTCTAGATTATACTGGAAATAGTCCACACAGATTAGTGTGTACCAATCCTAGAATCTCTATGGCCCTTTCTCCCTATCCACCAAATAGAAGTTTGTTCCATTTTCCTTGTAAACAAGCATGACATATTTCAAGTGGTTTTAGCTCAGAAGAGTCTAAATAATGATTAGTCTAAATAATGATCTTAATAGATCTTTGTCAAGCGCTTCTCTTTTACATGACCAATATAGTGATGCCATAGTTGGGTGTTATATGAGTTGTGTGAACATGATTTTTTATCGATTTCCAACACTTATTTTTCGTAATTTAATACATAAATTCCATTATTTAAATGTGTTATACCATAACATATGTTATCCATATAAAATACACAAATTTTTTCCAAACTTGAAAATAAACCCATTTGCATCTAAGAAATATATAGAAATTATGTTATTGGTAACTAAAGGTACATAATAAAAATCTTTCAAAACCAAAATCATTGTCATTGGTAATTAAAGGTGGCAGTCACCAATGGCTAGGGAAACTAGCCTTGCTCCATTGGCAGCTCTCAGATCCACCTCTACTCTATCAATATTTCAAAATATACATGGTTTCTACATTTGGATACATATGTGAGCACTAAAAGTTGTATCTAATACCCAATGTGTATAAATGTAAAGATTTAACTCAATAAAAAATGTACTTTAGCTTCCCCTCTCTTCTGGGTGCAGTTCCTCTTCTAGTGTCCTGACTTTCCACATGAAAAATATATTGTCTCCTTTTCCTTGACCTACCTCTAGATCTTCTTCTTATTGAAAGGATGGTGCTTAGGATATTTAGACTTTTTATAGGTCTTGGGCCCCTTTTACTTATTCTTACTTTTCTTATTCACTATAAGGACCGTAGGCTTATCACGCCCCATGTCCTTATCCACTTAGAGAATCAAAGTAAGAAGCTCATAAAGACACTTCTCGGTATTACTCATATTGTAATTAACAATAAAAATAGAGAAGGTCTTGGGTAGTGATGAAATTATGAGATTTGTACTCAAATCATCTGGGAATTTAATCCCTAAGAAGTATAAGCATTCAATGTTTTCAATAAGTTTAAATACATGAGGCCCAGCTAGCACAGACTCTCTAATCTTAGTTGTGAACAAATCATTGGAGATCTCGTACCTTAATTGTCTTACCTTCTCTTGATAAAGATTCGAAAGGTGAAACATCACGCTATATGCATCCATGACCTCATGTTGCTTTAAAATATCATTGGACATGGAAGACATCATGAAGCACTTAACATCTATAGAATCATTTAGATGTTTCTCACAGAGAGATAGTTTTTCATCACTTGACTTATTACCAGGCACAACTAGAAAAGGTTCTTCCAGCACATATAATTTCCTTTCATAGTAAAGGATGACATATAAGCGCATTTTCCATTCTTGGAAATTTGTGCCATTAAGAAGGTTTTCCTTCTCAAGTATGGATCACAATGATATGTTTGAATTCATTTTAATGTTGTTTCTACAAAATAAGATAAGCAGAATTTTAGTACTTTATCTAATAAAATTTAGACAAATAAATAAATTTTATATTTATTAGTCTCCCACTATTTTATTAAAACTCAATATCCCTCACCATTAAATTCAAAATATCATGTTTATTAGATATTATAGTGGAAAGGATCCATATTCTATTTCTCATTACCCCAACTTTGGTTGGTCAAGCAACTTGAATAGTTTTAGGTAGGCATTCCAAATGCCAACTACATTAACTCATAGTTCCATGATTTTCTAAGTGGACTCCTCAATCCTGAAATCCTTAAATTAGATTTCCTCAACCTTTGCCTCTCAGTTACACAAATTCCAAATTTTTTAGTCAACCCTTGATGTAAACTAAGTTAAGTCAACCCAAAACTTCAAGTTAGAATTCCCCGATAATTGAAAGCACCCCAACTTTGGTTGGTCATGCACTTTGAACTATGGTTCAATTTTAACTAAAGTATTAAAAGTTTATACTTACTTAATATATATAATTGAGGGATTTTACCCTTTATAAATAAATTCCCAATTATTATCTTTATCACAATATTTTTAATATTAAGTGGATTTACTTAAGTGATTAATCATGTCTTTGATAATATTTATTCATAATCCAATATTTTTTAGTTCTATCTTGCATGATTGTTAATTTCATTAACTTATGTGATCACAACAAAACATCCATAATGAAATAACCATAAAAATTGAAATAAATAAAATAATAAAGCGGTATGATCATGAGATTTCAGTAGTGGTTAGTTTATCTGGAGGTTGATAAACTAATCACTGACCTAAGGGAAAATCACCTTGAACCAATTAAAGGTCGTGTTATAGATTTCCACCTATCTACAAATGTATCTATCTTGGATTGGTTTCGCCTCATCTTCAAAAATGAACCACCTCCACTATCTGGGGATCTCCATCCATTACATATGCTTTTAATCACACACAAGTGAGAGAAAAGGGGTTTATATAATAGAACCCATGGGCACGCATACCTTGCATAATAAGAGGACAGAAGGCACACATGACAAATTTTTAATTTAATAATAAATTAAATGAAACCAATCACATACAAAGGTCTGGTCTAGCTCATGATCATCCACATGCATGCAATGAATTATGTATTTAATAAAACTCTCATTCAATTCTAAGTCGTTCTTATTTTAGATAAACCATGATCAAATCAATTAACTGTCATCTTTAATTAATCAATTCTTTTATCTTAATTATCATTCAAATTTATTTGATATTATCATCCATTATAAATTTAAAAAAATTAAACAAATTCATTTAAAATTAACTTTTTACATAAATGTACCTTGGAAGAAACATGGTGAATACCCTTCCAAATCTACCCAACATGTATTATACTCGTATACAGTTTATTCTTTGTGAAAAATATCACATGAATAATCATGTGCTTTCATGAATTATAGTATCAACTTAATTATTACATTAATTACATGATTTTTCTATAATGTGTTATGATTTAATGCACATAGAGTAACAACTGTAATACAACTCATACATGATATGAATATCTTTAACATTATGAAAATATTAATTAAACATTTATATATAAAAATATTAAAAAATCATCACATGGCATGTTTTTTCAACTTAATGACCACATGAAAAAACATGTGTCGAAGTTTACATAATATAATTAATAAATTTTAAATCTATATAATTTGGTATAACTACATAGCATGTGCATCCGAGCAACACGGTGTGTACATCTCTCACTATGAATTTGAGACACATGCCTAGGGACTCGGAATGTAAAACATGCCTCAGAAACTAGAGTACACAGTGTGTCCAATGGGCTACACATTGTGTGATCTTTGAATTACACAATAACTAGTCAAGTAGGCCTTGTATTGAAATGCACGGCCCGTATTTGGCTTAAAGGGATTACATGCCATGTATGTGGGATACACGGTGTGTGCTCTGAATGACCGAGCACCAATCTATCTCGGTTGACATGCAGTGTAAGAATTAACTATACTGTGTGTCATCAATGCACATGGATTGAGTAATTTACGAATTAACTTCTGGTGCATTGACCATGAGTACATGGTGTGTAACTTAGGTTACATGGTGTGTACTCCTGTGTTATCCAACCAAAAACCTCAGAACCTCCGGATGAGTACCTCAGTTTTATTTTAACCATAAAATTAACTATTTCAATTAGATCTACAAGAAACAAAGGAGGAAGAATTAGATCTAAAAATTAAAATTAAAAGAACGATTAAACTTGAATTGAAAAACTAAATTAAAATGAATAATTCACCAAGGATATTAAAATAATTATAAATAATTATGTTACTGCTTTGATACCACTTTTAGGTTCTGGGTGCAGTAGAAGTGTGTGATGGGTTGTGTGCAACTTGGCTTTTTACCATGATTGATGATTAATCTGAGATTTTACACAATGTTGAATTTAGTGATCAAAATAAATAAATCAAAAAAATTGACAATATAAATCACATCGAAACTAGATAGAGGATCATCACATATCATTTGTAATTAATTTAATTAATTAAAGAATTACCTTTGTGGGAATTGTTTGTTCATTGATGAATCTAGCAATAGATCTGCATCATTGCAACATTTATTTATAGGAATCAAGTGCAGATTCCCTCTAGTCGTGATCCACACGTGTTCCACAAATCTCCATACATCATCGAAAGAATCTTTGGGTGGTATCACAGAGGATCTTCGCGCTTTCATAATCCACCTTTGATCGCTATGATAATTACTTCCAAATAGTTCTACTTGATATGCTGGAGGAAGATGGCCCTCCATTCTTGAGAGAGATCTTAGAGAAGAGAGATCTCAAAGTATTGAGAGAATTCTCCAATTTCGTTGTACACAACCCAAATGAATAAATTTTTGTAATGAGAAATTGCATAACTGGGTTTATATATCACTAGGGTTAAAATAAGATAATTTAACATGTTATCTTAATTATTTATTTAATCCTAGAAAATACTCCATGTTAAATAATATTATTATTATTATTTCTTGACATGCTCTTAACTTGTGAATTAAAATTAAATATTATGTAATCAAATAATATTCAATATTTATTATTTTCTTATTAGACCATTTAACTAAATCTGTCATTCTTCCACAATATTTATCAGACCTTGAATAATGTATATTTATTTATTAAATAAATATCACTCCATTGTTCTCCAATAAATAAATAAATAAATATTATATTCACTAAATATAAAATAAATATTTAGTAAATATTCCACTCACATTATATTCTCTTGAATAACTGGTGAAGGAATATATGTGATCAAGAATACATGAATAATTATTAAACCACGTGTGGGAATAATATTTATTCAACCTGTTAAATAATAAATAATAATATATTATTTAATAGAGATTCTAGATAGACTTAGTGTGTGACCCACTAGGCCTCTTTCTCAGTGCCATTAGGCGAAGCAGCCTAAAGTCTGAAGTTAGCGTCTAGAAACATTCCAATGCACCCATATATAAAGTTAATTCCATAATGAAACAATACCTCATAAAAATGATTATTGTGTAATGTAATCTCTTTATCACAATATCTCAAATCAAGTAGTTTGTATGTCAATGTCATCAACCTATGTGCTTGATTTCTCTTTCTTTGACTTTCTAGAAATAGAACTTGCCTATAGCTCACCATGTCTATGGATTTATTTAGACTATATCATTTCCATCAAAGAGACTGATATATCAACCTCTATTAAGGAACAGAAGGGAAAAATCCTTTCTCACATTATTCATTAATGCAATATTACTCATGATGCACCCAATGTATCCTACTTCGGCGTGAACATATGCCGTCACGGTTTTCATAAATACATCAAAGTACATGAATCATAATACTAATTAATAATAATATTAAAATATAAGGACCAATACAAACATCTATAGATAAGAACATCCAATAACACATATAAATGTGGATTTCTTACTAGAGGGTCTCGTTCTCATAATATCCTACTGAATGTTACCAAGGGAATACACCATGAGAAGGTTCCTCAAAGTTCTATGAGTCTCTACCCATGATATCCCATATAATTTGTGTCCCTCAAATGATATCATCTATCTATAAAACATATATTAATAATAGTGTCATAGAACTTCTAGTTTCTCATCATATCATGGAACTGCTATAACCTTTTAGTGCTACAAATACTTTTTAAACATTATCACATACAATGTTACATAGAAGAACAATCATGATGTGAGAAAATAGTTTATTAATATTCAAAAAATATGAATAGAAGTTATCATAAAGTACACTAAAGTTGATTCTAGGGCACCAACTCCAACATGGGTGTATTTGATATCATCGAGTGAGGAATGCTTTTCAAGATGAGTCAACATGTATTAGTATGTTCGGGATTATTCATGAGCTCCTAGGTTTCACCCATTTCTATTGTCACTTAGTTCATTGTAGTGTTGATTGAAATTATTATGGGTTTGATACCCCTGTATGCTTATTTTCCATTTCCCTTGTTACGTTATCATTATAGAATTCTATCGTGTGGTATATTTCCTTGGAAAGTAATGTATTGGTTTTCAAAGGTCTATGGAAAATTGTTTTAAGATAAAAATTTATTATACTCTCATGCACCTATTTTGAAATTAAAGAATCACTTTCCCCTTAAGAATTTTAACATCATTTTCTTATAAAGGAACATGGTTTTGAGATGAAATGGAGAAATGGACCATGTTTTGTTTTAAAGTGAAAAATGTAGAAAATATTACTTTAATATATTGTATTTCAAACTTAAAGTTTATGTTTTATTCGTTTTAAAGGAAGTATATTGGGAATATATTTGTTCGAGAACACCTGCTGAGTTTTAATACTCATGTCTATAGTTCTTGTTTTTAGTTTGTGATGCATGTATCAGCTTGGTTTTGATTTCCATGGGTGATGGTTGGTTTTGGTATCGGATAGTGACCCTCAGGGTCACATGGAGGTGTTGTGTTGTCAGGTTTCAATTTAGTTTTTATTGTAGAATTTTTTTATCTTTCAGTTTCTTTGTAAGGGATGTCTAGTTGAATATTATATATATATATATATACTGGGTTTCTTTTTTTATATTTCTACTGATCATTTTATTTATTTATGTTGGGATAAATTTTTCCCTTTATTACTCTATTAAGCCTCTAAAACAAGTTTTCATACCATGGTGATCAGGGATGCCCTTTGGGCCTTGTCTCGGGCCGAGTCGGGTGTCAGATTGGATGCCATCCTAGCTAGGTTAGTGACAGGCATGGTATTAATGAAATATATTGGGAAACCCAAAATGTATAAATTAGATTTGAACTGGATAAATGATCAATGATGTGGTGTAATTTAATGATTTCCCAGTTAAAATGATTAAATTTTTATGAAATGGGATTTGATTTTATATAATGGCTTGGGTTTTGGTAATGGTAATTGATATGGTTATTAGTAAAGTAAAATGGTAAACTGGTTCAGTTCATGAAATGAAAATGTGAAATGGTATTGACATAATTTTTTTGGTGTTTTATTGGAAATTGGAATTTGGAAATGGTATTTTAAATGTTATTTGAAAATGGTATTTTGGATATGGGATTTAGAAAAGGTTTTTGGAATTTGGATGATGGGAAATTGGAAATGTTTTTGAAATGGAGATATTAAATGGTTTCCTTATAAATTTTACTTGTTTATTTTGTGTTATATCATTGATGAGTTATGACTTAACTACATATTATATACATGGTTTGGGTGACTCATGGACTCGGTTTTTGGTTAAAATCAAGGTGAACCTGACCCCCGGGTAGACTCGGTTGTTGGGTAAACATTGGGTGAACCCAACCCTGGGGTGGACATGGTTATTCTTGTTAAACCTGAGGTGAACATGGCCCTTGGGTGTACTTGGTTGTTCTTGATGGGACCAAGGTGAACACATCCCCCGGTGGATTTTTTTAGTCAAGGATGGGTATATTACCCCCCCAGGAGATGGTTTGGCACAATCATTATGACATGCTCAGATACACCTGGTCACTGGCTGAAGAAGGTATGTACCAATCTCGAGTGTCATCAGGGAGACTATTTTTGGCCTTTATTTTGTTCTTTTCAATTTAAATGTTTTAGTGACTATAATTGTGATTGTTTAAGTGAGTACTATTACATGAATTTTATGTAGACTTGTTGTTTTTAGGGATGGTGGTGGTGGTGGACTATTGAGTTGTACTCACACCCTACCTAGGCTACCATGGCACTTGAGTACCCAAGAAGACACCATTCTTCTTCATAGGTCTAGGTTCTAGGAAAGGTCTAATTTTGATGCATGTCATTTGGATTCTTAGGATAGTGTTGGATGATAGGATCAGTCTAGACTCATGAAAAATAGAGATAGGTCATTGGCCTCAGTTTATTTTTGTTTATTTAGTATTGTAAGTGTGTGATCCGCCTGTGGGGGTCTGTTATGGTATGTATGGTGCATTCATTTATTTTACATATTATTTTGTATTAATTATAGTCCTTTTACCTGGTAGTGATGTTTTCTCTAGATTTTTATATGATTTAATTTATTTATATTGTGTTGTGCACTCTGATAATGAGGTAATAGTCTCTCTATGGTAACCTTATGGGCCCTCACTACTAGTTAGAAGACTAGTGTATGGGGAGGCAAAGTTTATATACAATGGTGACCATAAATCTAGGAACTAATTAGTGGTTTGAGGTAGTTGGAATTCACAAATGGGTATCTAGTCTATTTTCTTTTGTCTTGCTATTTGGGTGAGGTAGAAGGGGGACTAGGATATTGTTGGATATTGGTAATGAGCTTGTACTTGGGTTATGTAGCCCCACGTATGGGGGAAAATCTATGTTTATAAGGATAGGAATTGTTTTTCTTGTATTTCACTTTTATAGTTGACTGATTTCCACCTTGAGTGGTGTTCTTGGGTATGATGTTATTTATGTAGGTAATTTTTACTCTTAGATGGTTTGGAAATAGGGTGTGTTCATTCATGTATCATGCTAGGCACATAGTATTGATATGTCATCTTTATATTTCTTCCAATTTTTAGTTGTTTGAGATTGATATATGTTGATGTTTTATTTTTTATATATGGTTTATGTCTATTATTAATTTATATATGCTAATGGATTTAAATAATTGAGAGGGGTAGGTATTTAAAGTGTCTATATCCATTTATATAGTGTTTTCACATATAAATGTATGGTGTAATTCTACTTGACCAACTCCTTATGAATAATTAGGTATAAATAAATTATAAAGTGATGGTTTTGGTTAAATAAAATGAAAGTAATAAACTTATAAGGTGTTTTCCCTCATAACTTGTGGATTTTATTTTATTTATCCAAACCATGGAATTTGAAACCTAATAAAGTTTGGGAGTTTTAAAATGATGGATATTGAAAAGTTTTAAAATTTTAATCCTTGGGAATAATGATATATGGCCTTGAATAGTGAAAGAGGCTTGATAGAGTTCTTGTTTGATAAAATATTATTGTTGACCTTATGCATTTGGATTTAAATCATGGATATTTTAAATAAAGTGAAATGATAAATGAAAAGTCCCTTAGGGATCATGGTGATGAGTATCCCTTAGGTTTATGGCTGGACCCTATGTATGGATAGTGTAGTCTAAAGAGAGAGCTCAGTTTGTGAGACCCTTAGATAGGGATTTTGAGACCTTGATGGGTTTGGGTGTGTTAGATAGTGGGTTGTTTCCTAATGTGCCTATAGTTGGGGTGGTATGGTGTTTCTTTGTATCATGGTTTCTTATGACCCATGTGGATTGGTGTCCTTGTAGGATGCATAGGACCCTAGAGAGGGTGACTTGGTATGTGGTTCTAATGATAACATGTGTTTATCTCTGGTTTTGTGGAACCTGGAGTAAGTAGTTGGCTTCGGCATGTCAGACATCATGTGTTTTGGAATGGGGGTAAAAGTGTTTCCCATGATAACTAGCTTTTGTGAGGCCTGGCCTAAGTGGATAGGTGTTATATCCCATTTATCCTTTACATGTGTATCATAATAGTGTCAAGTGTATGCTTTCAATGATCAAGGGTAACCCAAGAGGGGTTAGACTGGTGTTTTGGGTGATTTGGATGTGTGAGGAGTGGGTAGATACTTTGTATTATGGGATCAATAGATTGGGGTGCTATCTAGTTCGTGGTAAAGGCATGGTAATGCCTTGGTTCTTTTCAAAGGGGAATCACTTAAGTGATTTTGTTTTATTTTAAGGTCAGTTTCAAAGGGTGGGATCATTCAGGTGCCTAAACCTAATGTTTTATCATTATTTTGATGTGGTAATCGATGTTGAACCTAGGTAAATGGTTCTAGAGATAATAAATCATTGGTATATGCTTATGATCCTAGAACAATGCCTAGGATGGAAATTGGTGGTGTGGTTAGTTTTGGATCATGATAAATGTCATGTTTTTTTTAGGGGAAGCATCGAGGATTCCTCGAGTCTAATAAGATTTATGGGCTGAGAGGCATGGTCAAATGTTTGAGTGGGTGTGTGATCCTAGAATAGATAATGAAAAACTCATGGTACCTTGATCCAGGTTGGTAGATAGTCATAGTGTAACATGATACCTTGAGTTTTTCATGAGATTTGGGTGGATGGTTCATGCTAGAGAGACACAATGTCATTGGGTTAGGTGGTCGGGTGGCTCAGAAGTAATCACCCATTATATTTGGTGGGATCAATTTGGTGCATGATGGAAATGCATCGGGCCTGTTTGACCTTGGATTAGTAAAATAGGCCACCTAATTTTTCATTGAAAATCATTTATGTCTTGTTTAATCTCAAGTGATGTGGTGGTGGTAGTGTCTCTATGAACGTTAGTTCAAAACTAATTGGCAGAGAGTCGTGGGTCTATGATGGGTCTCGGTTTATGAGTCCCTATTGAATCAAGGTGAAAAAGATTTGATGATACACTTGTAGGTAAGGAGTCTTAGGGCCTTTGAATGGTTTTGAGATGTCCCTATAGTAAGAGGTGTCATTTTGAAGGGATCGTAGTGTGGAAACATAGAAGATCAGTCTTGAACTAGACAGAGGTGGAAGGGGTCAATGGATGCATCGAGCATGGATCAGAAGAGTGACACATGTTCGTTCTAAGATTTAACCATGTAAATTGCACTTGAGGAGTAGTATAAGTGAATTTTTATGGTGAGGAGTTCTCCATAGACCATATAAGGGTGAGGTCCTTATTATGAACCTGATATCGGTAATGTCATGGGTATCATTATCAAAATCTAATAATGGGTTGTGGTTGAAATTTTGTTTTTTTCTCTGGTGGGAGAAAGATGGATATGCCCAAAATTTGATTTTAGTGATGAATGGATCATGGGCCATGGAGGTTGGAAATTACTCTAATAAGGTGATGATAATGATTATCTTATAGTGGGGAGTTATGTATCAGTCATGGTTGTCTGACCCTTATATTGGAAAGTTTGCAATAATGTGGAATTGATTGTAGATTGGTTGTAACGGATTTAGGATGTTGGTGTGCAACAAATGAGGTGGATAACTAGATTCCTTAGGGAATAAAATATAGGAAATTAGATATGGTGTTTAATCAAGACCTACCATTTGATTTAGTCTCAGGGAAGAATTAAGGTGAGCTAATGGTGATTGGATCATAGGTGTACTGGTGTGTGTGGTAGGACACAACAACATTTTTTATAGTTAAGGATTTAACTATGGAACCTTACTGGGAGTTGGTTATGGACTCTAGAGAGCATGTTAGGGTGATTTAAGTCTGGCTATGAGTGTGAAGACATCATAATTGGGTAAGTTTGTGATGCATAAATAGTTGGAGTTGAGTGTTTTTGAGACAAGTATGTTGGGAATGGTTCGACTTGTGTCCTTTAGAGTTAACATATGTTTTTCAGGTAAGTTGTGCATCCATTCCAGTTTGGTTTTTTCTAATGAATAATGGTGTCAGATTTTAACTAGTGTTCTCGTGTATGTTTTGGCATGGTTATTTGGGGACCATTCTAGGCATGTCATTATAAATCAAGTTTGGAGTCTTAATAGGAAACTTTGGTGGTGGAGGCACTAAAGCATCATAATTCGTGGTTGTAAGATAAAGACTATAGTGGGGAGTACCATAGATCTAATATGTGTTATAATAATGATACCATCAGTGTTTTAGGATATATAGGATCAATTAATCACCATATCTTTATTTCATTTGTGATGATATACATTGGTTTGGGTTTTGGTGGTCATAGATCCTTGAGTTGAAGGTTGTTCCTTAGACACGTTTTGGGTATTTGGAAATGGAATGAGTTTTTCCATCTTATAATTTATTATTGATTTAGGATGGAAGTTGTGGATATATGACCATCGATACTTCTCAGGGATGAGAAGTGTTATGGTGTGAAGTTTTTGATGCCTCGTTTCCATGTGGGCATTTCGTAATCAATAAGATTTTGAATATTTGAAATGGTGGATTGGATGGATTTTTAATTGAGCTTTGGGATGGGATTATAATGGTTTGGGAACCTTAAACCATTGTTTTTAGACATATAATTGGGGATTAGGAGGTGTCCTGGAGGATTCAATAAGCATTATAGGTAGCTTGGGGTGGCTAGGCTTTAAGGTGGTTGCAGTCTGCAGCCACTGAATGGTCGTTGGTCCACTGTCGGCTTACCAGTGACCTAAGAAATGGCTTGGTTCCACTACTAGAACCACTATCCAGATGATGGGGTGCTATTAAGGGGTAAATTTACCAAATTAACCCCTCACATTTTTCAGGGGGAACCCCCCACTGTTCTCCCTATTTTTTTAGCACAGGCATGTGGTCCAAATCTCTCTTCCCACTTTGATTTTGGGTGGTTTTTCAACCATTATTCAATGATTCAAGGTGTTTATTATCCTATAGTGGTTTTTAATCATCCTCTCCTTCCTTATCTCTAAATTTTGAGTTCTCTATTTATGGAATTTTGTGATGATTCCACCGAAGCATAGTAGAATCGGGAAAGTATCATGGGGATTTCGTGTGGCTTGCATCAAGGAGATCCAGTGGTGACATCTTCCCATCATCTCTCATCGTTTCAATAGAGGTATGTTTCACTGCTAATTTTAAGTGTTTTTACTTAAAATTATTTTTGTTTGGTGATTTTTTTTGTTCTTTCCGTTAGGGATTTGTCCTAGAATATGTTTGGGACTACACTGCAAGTACTCGGTAGGCATTTCATCATGGTTCCAATGCGGTGAGAAATTACTGTAGGTTTTTTTATAGCCAAGTGTTTAATTATTTTTCATTGATTAAAATTAATTATTTTAGATTTCTTACTGTAAGTTAAAAGCTGATAATTTGGGTGAGGACTGGTTGGGTGTGTTCAAGTCTTGGAGAGACTAAGCAGTAATGGATGGCCTATAGAATTAAATGCGGAAATCTTCCTTAAAGGAAGGTGGTCCCTTTAATTTAACCCATAGTCTTGCCTTATTTCTGAGTGTGTGTGTGTGTGTGTGTGTAGTGTTTTTGTGCTTTCTTCTCTGTGATTTGACTCAATTTAATTTAATTGTTTGAGGTTGATTTTTCCTTAGTTTAATGACCCATTTAACATGACTTGGACCTTATGGAATGGTAATTTCAGGTGGAGTACTTAGTGGGGGAAATATCTTTGAAATGGATCAATGTCATTAAATGACTGAATTTTTTGGTTTAAGAAGAAACTTATCTTGAATTGATGGCTTTGAAATGTAATTTCATAACCATCGATAATTTTAAATGATTTAACCTTAGGATCAGACCTAATGTAAGGTAAGTGAGACTTTTTTAAAGTGTTGACTTGTGTAATGGATAGTTATGAATGAAATGGATTGATAATCCCAAAACATATAAAATATAGTTTAAGTGGATAAATGATGAATGATTCAATGTGATTGAATGATTTCCTTGGGAAAATGATTAAAATTTTATGAAATGGGATTTGAGTTTATATAGTGGATTGGGTTTTGGTAATGGTAGTTGATATGGTTATTGGTAAAGTAAATTGGTAAATTGGTTTAGTTTATGAAATAAAAATTTAAAATTGTACTAAAAAATGTGTTTGGTGTTTTTATTTTGAAATTAGTATTTGAAATGTTAATCAAAAATTGTATTTTGGAAATATTTTTTGGAATGGTTTTGGATAATGGGAAATTGGAAATGTTTTTTGGAATGGAGATGTTAATTTTTTCCTTATTCCTTGTAATGGTTTCTTTTATGTTATGGAATTGATGAGTTATGACTTAGATACCTCTTATATACATAGTTTGGGTGACTCATGGACTTGGTTTTTAGTTAAAACCAGGTTGAGCCTGAACCCTGGGTGGAATTTTTCATTGGTTAAACCCAATGAAAACCTATCCCCTGGGTGGACATGGTTATGATCATTAAACTTGAGGTGAACATTATCCCTAGGTGGAGTTGGTTGTTCTTGATGGACCTAGGGTTAACCTAACCTTATATTGGATTTTTTTAGTTAGATATGGGTGTATTTCCACCAATGAAAGATGGGTTGGCATGGTCATCATGTCATGCCTAGAGACACCCCAGTACTGGGTGAAGTTAGTATGAACTATTCTCTAGTGTATCATGGAGCCTAGGTTCAACATTTTTTTTACACTTTTCAATTTAAATGTTTTTATGACTGTAATTTTGATTGTGTATTTGAGAACTGCTACATGAAATTTGTACATACTAATTATAATTAGGGATTTCATTGGTGGTAGCCTACTGATTTGTAATCACACCCATTTTAGGTCGCCGTGACACTTGGGTACCTGAGAAGATACCATTCTTGTTTGCAGGTCTATTTTCTAGGCAACACATGATGTTTATGCATGTCATTTAAATTCCTATGATGGTGTTGGATGATGAGACTTATCCTGACTTAGGACCAATAGAGATAGGTCATTGGCCTCATTTTATTTTATTTTTTTAGTACTGCATGTGTTTGATCCACCCATGGGGTATCTATATGATGTGTATGGCCCATTAATTTATTATTACATATGATATTGTATTACTTATTAGAATTTTCCCTAGTTGTGTTTTTTATCTAGATGAGTATCTGATTTACTTTATTTATATTGTGTTGTACACTCTAGTCTCTATGTAGTAAACTTATGAACCCTCATCGCTAGCCAAGAACATCTGGCATATGGGGAAGAACACCTGAGGTATAGCAGAGACAGTTGTTCTGGGCACTATTTAGTGGTCTAGGCTAGTGGGGATTCACATTTCATATGTACTCTGGTGAATATTCATATTTTGTTTATCATAACATGAGTAAAGGATATATCTCTTTCTTTGTTAGCGGAGCACCTTGATGCGGTATCCATGGATGCTAGAGGATGGAGCTTGGAGTTAGTCAAGGGATGGAGCTTAGGGTGGTGATGCCTTTAATACCTCAATGTATTTTAGAGTCTTTTTATCTTTTGGATATAATTGGTTGTATTTATATACATTTTTAATCTAATTTTTATTGTTAGTGTTTTATTATAGTTGGTCTTGTTGGTTCATGCATCATGTGCATATTTGTCTTTGTATTTCGTCACTAAAGGTTGTATTTTATCTAAGGATAAATCATTCCCAAAAAATGTAGTATACCCTTGTAATTTATTTCTAGTATTTGGTGTCCAAGGGATGAACCCAAGTTTAGTGGAATTCTAATCCTTCCCAAGATAATGGGTTTGGGTGAGGATGTTAAAAATGGTATCATTTTAGTATTGTATGTTAGTTAGGATGGTGGAAATAGAGATAGGATGTGTCGAGACTTGAAATGTGGAGTATAAAAATGCATAGATAACTTCATTATACTAAACTTCAAGTTACTAGGGTGGTTCAGGTATAAAAAATTTTCATAAACACTTCTAGACATGTTGTTATCTCATCGTTGTGGGTTTAGAAGGTGAGAGTTAGGTATCATGCATTAATAAAGATACTTCCTATTATGTATTCATCATTAATATGATATTTTATAGCTCGTGATGTGAAATTTTGATATTATGACTCTCTTATTGTAGTATTTTATAATGTGAAACCCATGACTAGAGTTTGGGTGGTAAGTGGTGATTTTTTTATGGTTATAGAAAAATAACACCAATTAAGAGGTTTAGGAACCATCAACAGGGAGTTTCTTAGAATGTGGTTCCACCTAAATCAAAAGTGAATCAAGAGCTCATAAAGAGCATTATTAGATTTTTCAGCTATGGAAAAGGGAAATCAGACTAACAAAACACACTATGTGGATCATTCATTTAAATTTCAAAGGAAAAATCTACTGGTGTTTTGGGGTGACTCGGGACCCAAAATGGTTGAGGCATTATTGGGTAGGATGAACTGAATCTTTAATTTCCTTGGTACTTTAGTATAATTCAAAGTAAATCCCGTAGTGTATATGCTTGAAAACCTTGAATGTAAATGGATGGACCTATTTTTTCAAGCTAAGGTTTACAAAGGCATTACACTGAAATGATTTTAAGAATTTTTTAATAAATAATTATACCTACATAACTTCCATGAATCTAGGATGATGGAATTTTTCAACCTATAGTAAGGAAATCTTTTGGTTATGGAATATGAATCTCGATTCACATACCTATCTCACTCTACATTGGAAGTGGCCTCTAGTGAATCTCTTAAACCACACATGATTGAGTTATAATTATGACCATACATTCACTCTAGAGTGGTTATGGTCTATATTAAAAACTATACAAACATGGTAAACAGGGAAATAGTGGCAGAAAAGAACATTTCTAGGAATTGTAGTGAAGGTAACACCTTTATCTATCTAGGCACAGGTGGAAAATATAGTTGTAGAAATAAGAATAGGATTTTTATCTACTCCCAAGGTAATAAATAACCTGATAACCAATATTCAAGGTTGGTTTTTTTAGGTCAGAATATATAAAGTAACACAAGAGGGGGTGAATTGTGACTTTTCAAAAATCTTCCACAATTCTATCTTTGGACACTCGCTATGATTTATGAGGATATGCAGCATTTTTATTCTGTATGAAAATATATAGTAGATAAATAGAAATAAAGAACATAGATTTTTATATTGGTTTAGGGCACACAAATCCCCTAGTCCACTCCACTAAATAATCTCTCTATGATCTTGGTGAATTTCACTAGTATGGTCCTCTTATCACAAGACCAAAATTCCACAATTAAGTATGTGTACTTGACACCTTTACAACAAAGCTAAATAAAGCCTTCGGGTTCTATAATAGTGAACTGGTTATCCACAGCTTATATCAAGAAGCTGATACTCTACCACAACTAAGTACGAGTAGTTGAAACTCTAATAAATCAAAAGAGTTTGATTTGTTGATTTTGTTTTATCTTTAAAGTTGCAGTAGCAAGAAACTAAAAATTGAGGGATATTATTCTTTAAAAAATAATATCTTTAAGAATGAAATAGTCTAATGTGATCTCAGTTACACAAAGATCTATAAAAAAAGAAGCAACAAAAATATATCAACAGAAAGCTTACAGAATAACGACATAGAACATGTATATCTTCAAAGTGTAGTCTTTTATCAGAGTTGTTTGTTTGTTGTATCACTATAAAAATATTTTCACCAGAGTATGATTGTATATGAAAATATGTCCCTCGCAAAAAACCTATGTGTATTTCAAAAATGATACACGGATAGAATATATAAAGTAAATATCCTACTTAAAAATTACATGTCCACAAAATATGCCTGAAAATCATATATTTTTGAATTCAAATAAAATAGGGGAGTCATACGTTTCCTTAATAATAGGAGTGAAAATATCCATTGAATACGGTTATTTAAACCAAATATAACGAGATTTAAATTAGTAAAAAAAATAATCTTTTAAATAGAATGTAATACCATCAAGACCATTGTAGAAATCACACAAAATATCATGGATTTAAATCTCTGACATTGAAAAGTCAAACATAGGGTTCCTTCACAAAATGACAAAAAAGAAAATGTAGTGTTCAACTACGTAGCATTCATCTCCCAAGCGTAAGTTTGAAAACGTAAGGTTGATCATAAAAGTAAGGTTGATGATCCATACATTTCTCTCTAAAATGTAAGGTTCATTGTTTACATAGGGATTTTTAGCCAAACTTTCTTCTCTTGAAAAACGTAAGGTTCCTTTCAAACCTAAGGTTCTTTAAACATACTTTTCTGATAACATAGAGTTGATTAACGATTCACATTGTTTTGAACATAGGGTTGAGATACCATGATTCCTTATTCCAATATAATGTTGAATAGAAATGTAAAGTTCATGATCCATGTGCATTGTACAAAGCATAGGGTTTATTCCTTACATTACGCTTATCCATGTAGGGTATGAATAGTGTTTCTAGAATACTTAAATATGCATCCTGAACACTTTAATAAATATTCCTTGTGATTTAAAAGCATGAAAATAATTTCATAATAAATAGTATAAAAAATATTAATTCCCTAAAACATACATAAAGTAAAATCATTAGTAAAACAAAAAAGGGTATTTTTGAGCATCAAAATCATAATAAATTATAGATTATTATCGAAACAATACATGCCCAAAAATCTCCCTCTTTTTGATGATCAAAAGACCCATAAAATTTTTAACATAATATAAAATTTTGTAAACATATTTATAATTTAGATTTCATAGTATTATTTTGATAAAATTGAAATATTGTGTTCATCCAATTTTATCCCCCTTTTTGTGATATCAAAAACAAAGTATTAAAAAATATTAAAAACTTTTAATTTTTCATAGAATAGTAAATGAATGTTATAATATACTATTTGGATAAACAAGACATTGGTTCTGGCAATTGAGATTATCATTAAAGGATATCAAATAAGGCACAGAAAAATAAGAATAATGAAATTTTATTAATAAAAACTGCACAAATATAGTAGATAGTTTGGCTATAGGAAACATGTTATTCAGTTGATCTAGTATAAGGTAAAAGGGTTTGGCCAGGATTTTTTTTTTGGTATAGGTTCTATAGGGGCCTAAACAGCTTGAAAAACCTCTTTTAGTTATGAAATCTACACCTGTAATCTTTTGGAAATATTATCTCCCAAATTCCTTATCAAAACTTTGGAATCCTAACTCACATGCATATTTTTAACTAAATTGACCTTTAAAAAGTCATACAGACTCTTCTCTTTCTACATAAACCGAACTAACTGATCACTTAACCTATTGAGCAGAATCCGGATACCTGGTTCACTTGAGGTTAATTTCTCAATATAAAATCTTTGTTTGTCCAATAAGATTGAAAAATGGGAATTGTTTCACTATAGATTCTACAACCTATCATTCATATTAGCCATGATAGATATAATTGCTTGAAATCTTCTAATCATGTCTGGTGAGGTTGAAGGGGCATAGGTAGAAGCACTGACTTGAGTAACAATTCCCTTGATTGACTCAAATTGGCTTCCCAAATACCACTTTAGGTCTGAAAAATCTATTTTGGAAATAGATTCAGATTTTATTTTTCCAATTTTATCTAGTATCTTACTCTTAAAATCATCAAAATATTTCTTTGACACAGAATGTTGTTTAATTTCTTAAAGCTGAGTCTGAATAGACTCAAACTCTATCCTTGGGGTTGATAAATTATTAAAAACATCAAACAACTTTATTGAGGCTTCTAACTCCTATTTGAGAATAGAATTATCCTTCTTAACCTTATTTAACTTAATCATAAGATCCTAAATCTTATTTTTCAAAGAATCATAGGTCCCTTCATCTGGATTCTTGGACTTAAAAATAGTCACAATGGCTGAGGGATTAGAAGTAGACTTCTCAATAGAATTTTCACTCAAACATGAAACATTATCATGTACTTCTATCTTTTATCCAAAGAATTGTCTAGGTCTCTCCAAAGACTGGTCAATGGTTGATATATCCTGATGCTAAATAAAATCAGTGACCTTAGTTACGGATATTTGCATTTGTTTTTCTTCTTAGGCATCCTTTTCCTGAACTGCTTCTTCTCGAATAGATTCATCTAAAATATGATCAACTGGTTTAGGAGCATCCAGAAGCTCTTGAACCTAACTTTTAGCATTTTGATCCTCTTCATGTACTGGTTCTTTAAAATGAACCTAACGGGTAGCTTCTCCCGATCTTAATACCGGCTCCTCAGGTGGTGGTGTTTCTTTATTCCTTGGTTTTATAACAATCTCCTCTTGAACTTATTCTTCTTCTTTTTCTTCTTAGTTTATTACACCATCAAATATTAATTTTATTTTAGCATACTTAGAGACACCTTTAGTTATAGATTCACTAATTTATTCATTTCTTGTATCACTTTTCTCCCACTGAGAAAATGATCTTGACTTTTATTGGTCATTTACACCAATTGGTATAATATTTCCTTTCACAGTACTCCAGTAAAAACCAAACTTCCATAGAGTACCAGCATTCAGAATATTACTATGATGACACTTCACTCTTGCATTAAAAAAACAAATCAAGTTCTTTCTGAATAGAATTAAGAAGAGTATTCTTCCATAGGGATAAAACTACATTCAATACTCTTCTTGGAAACAATAATTCAAATATCTCAACATGTATATTAGAAAATTTAGCTTTATGTCACTAATGAACAAAAACATGATGTAAATATCATGGTACAAAATTTTCACCATTTTAGCTACTTTTGGGATAATTGTAGTTTGAATAAACTTAAATAGCACTTTTTGATCTCCTTAAATATCCTTAACAAACATTTTCCTTATATTTTTCAATCTAAACAGAAAAAAAATAATGTCTGCAAACTTATGATCATTATTTCCAATTGATCAAATGTCAAAATGAAATACACCTTCATGAGGGTATTTCAAAATATGATCTATTTATACAGAAGATATTGAAAATTCTTTGTTTTATATTTTCAAAGATACAGTATCTTCTGTGTTACCAAAACTAAATTATACACTATTTTATAAATGCTTCAATTCTACTTCATAAAAAAACTCTACATTCACCTCATTGAATAAAAATTCCAAACCTTGAAATGATAAATCTTGTTTAAGAAAAAATTCCATCTCATATAGCCACTCGAAGTCTATGACCTTTCCTTGAAGAATCTTTCTTAATGGAACTCATTAACACTTCGGGTCACTAGTTTCTCCTTCATTGGTTCGCTTGGTCTTCTCTATTTCTAATAATCTGAAGTTTTAATGTTTTTGAATTCTAGGGTTTTGAAGGTAGATAAAGGTTTGGGTATGAGAAACAGTTTGAGCAACAAAGGGGTAAGGTTCAAAAGGTTTTTGATAGATAATGATGTAGCCTTGTTTCTCATGCAAATTATGTAGGGTAATTATTACATTTTTGAAAAAATGTGACTAAAAACTAAAATATTAAAACAAATAAACATTGAGAGTAAAATAAATAGTAAAAAATATCAGAAATAAATGTTCATTAAAATTAAATAAATTAAAAATTATTTATTTAAAATTAAATAAACCTAAATCCCCCTTAAAAAAATAAAAACTAGCAGTGGGAAGTGGTTTAGTGAAAATATAAGCTAATTGATATTTAGTATTAACAAATTCTAAAGATATATCCTTTGTACGAACATGATCTCTTAGAAAATTAATCCTTATATCAATGTTCTTATTCCTAGAATTACTTATAGGATTTTTTGAAATATTTATAGTACTAGTGTTATCACATAAAATATATATACTATTAAAATTTAATCCAAATTCTAGTAGACTATTTTTCATCCACAATACTTGTGCACAACAACTGCTAGCAGATACATATTCTACCTCGGTTGTTGATAGGGAAACTGAGTGTTGTTTCTTACTAGACCAAGATACTAAATATTTTCTTAAAAAGTGATAGGTTCTTGAGATACTTTTTCTATATAACCTACAACCTCCAAAATTTTCATCTTAATATGATATTAAATTAAAATCAAAAGTTTTGGGGTAAAGAAGAGATTGAAAGTATTTCCTTTTAAATATCTAAAAATTCTTTTAACAATAGTAAGATGGGATTCTTCGAGATTTGATTGAAATCTAGCATATAAAAATATAGAAAACATAATGTCTGGTCTGCTAGCAGTAAGATATAACAAACTTCCAATCATACCTCTATATAACTTGTTGTATACTGGCTTTCCAACTTCATCCAAGTCAAGTTTTATATTGTTACACATGGGGTTTGTATATGTCTTTTTGTTTTCAAGTCTAAACATTTTCAATAAATCTATAATATATTTACATTGATTTAAAAAAATTCTAAAATATTTTTGATAAATTTTAAATCCTAAAAAATTGGTTCTCCCATCATACTCATTTCAAATTCTTTTTTTATTAATTTTGAAAAATCATTACAAAGATATTTGTTATAAAAACCAAAAATAACATCATCAACATAAATTTGAACTAATAAAATATTAGAACAAACTATTTTCTTAAAAAGTGTTGGGTCTTCCAAACCAACAGTAAAACCATTTTTCAAAAGAAAATAACTTAATATTTCATACCAAGATCTAGGTTCTTGTTTAAGGCTATAGAGAGCTTTAGTAAGTTTAAAAATAGAATTTGGTTTAAGGGGATTTTCAAAACCAAGAGGTTGTTCAACATAAACTTCCTCCATTAAATAACCATTTTAAAAGGAAAATTTAAGATCCATCTGATTTAATTTAAAATTTATATGAGATGCATAAGATAAAAGGATTATTATAGATTCTAATCAAGCTACAACTGCAAAAGTTTCATTATAATCTATTCCTTCTTCCTGATTATAACCTTTGGCTACTAATCTGGATTTATTTCTAGTAATGATCTCTTGATCATCCTATTTGTTTCTAAAGACCAACTTGGTTCCTATAACTAGATAATTGGTTGTTCTCTCTACTAGTTCTCAAACTTAATTCCTTTTAAATTTATTTAGTTCTTTCTATATATCCAGCATCCAAATATAATCATCTAAGGCTTCCTCTATAGTCTTAGGTTCTAATTGGGATAGATAGGTAGAGAATTCAGCTAGGTTTCCTATATTTCTTCTAGTTCTAATACCTATGTTCAGGTCTCCTATTACAATTTCTAAATGATGGTTTTTTAGGGTTCTAGACTATCTCGGTATAACACTTTCGGTTTCTTCAGTATCATGTTCTTCTGAATTATACTACATTTTATTAATATTATTTTCAAAGTCATCTTTAAGGGTTTCAAGTCTCATTTTTTCATGTGAAAGTGACTTCATCAGTTTGATCTTTTTCTTTAATGAAAGGATCAGTTTCATAAAACTTCACATGAACTAATTCTTCAAAAATACTTGCATTTTTATTAAACACTCTATGGGATTTAGAAGTATCATAACATCCTAAAAATATTCCTTCATAAAATTTTGGATCAAACTTACAAATATTATCTTTAGTGTTCAAGATATACACCTTTCATCCAAAAACTTTAAAGTACTTTAGGTATTCTGTTGTTCCAAAGTTCATAAGGTGTCTTTTTGAAAATAGGCTGAATTAAAACTCTATTCATGATATAGAAGGCTGTTCTTATAGATTCTTCCCAAAAATAGGTAGGAAGACTATATTCATTCATCATAGTCCTTTCCATTTCTTTAATAGTTCTATTTCTTCTTTCAAAAATTCCATTTTTTTAGGTGTTCTTGGTGAAGATAAGGTGTGTTTAATACCTATATTTGAGAAGAAAAAATTGAATTATTGATTCTAAAATTCTCCACCATGATCACTTCTCAATGAAATTATTTTAAAACCTTTTTCATTTTGATCAATTTTATAAAAACTTTCAAAGATAGTGAAAAATTCACTTTTGAGTTTTAGAAAATAAACCCAGGTAAATCTAGAATAATCATCAACTAAAACATAAACATATAATTTACTAGCCAAACTTACTACTCTGGACGGTCTAAACAGATCCATATGAATAATTTCTAAAGGCTTAGATGTAGCAATTTTGTTAATCAATTTGAAAGAAGATTTGTGTTGCTTTCCAATTTGGCATGCATCACAGAATCTATCATTATCAAATTTAAGACTGGGAAAATAAAAAACTAACTCTTTCTTAGATAATTTATGTAAAACTTAGATATTGCAATGAACAAGTATCATATTCCATATCCATGACTCATTTATCTTAGCAGTTAAACAATTCACTTTTTGATTACACAAGGAATTTAAATGCAGAGTATAAACATTGTTAGTTCTAGGTGCTCTAAATTTAAGAAATTTATCTTTGAAAACAAATCAAGAATTTTTAGAAAAATCAACATAACAACCATCATCACAAATCTAAGAAATACTTATCAGAATGTGCTTCATCCCCTGTACATACAGTACTTTATTGATTGAGATAGACTTCAGATCACCAACAGTTCCAACTCCAACTATTTTTCCTTTAGCATTATCACCAGAAGTGACAAGAAATCCATCTATTTGAGTCTACATATGAAATTTTGATGGATCTCCACTCATATGTCTCGAGAATCCACTTTCTATATACCATATAGTATTTTTTTTCCTATATCCTATTTCCTACAAAAGTAATTAAACAAATGTTTGTTTTGGTACCCATATCTTCTTGGGTCCAACAGTGTTATCCAATAGTTATTTGGGAACCTAGATCTACTTAATTTTTTATAACTCATATCACTTTATTCAGAAAAAATTTTAGAAATAAAATCTCTTTTAATACCACCAACTTATTAATTTCTCAAATAAAATTTATTAGTCATATGGGTTTTTGTTCCATAGTAATAATAGATAACATTTTTTGAATTGGATACAAAGAAATTTTTATACAATTTAGATCTTCACCCTTACTTTTTATTCTAAATATTTCACTTTTAATGACATTCTTTCCCAAATTTTCATTTAAAATATTTTTCTCCTTTAGTAAAAACAAGATCAACACTCTTATAGGATTCTACTTCATCCTGCGATTCTTTAATTCTTTTTTCATGATCAACATAGTTTGAGATAGATTAGTTGAATTTTTTAATCAACTCTTGATGTTGTTTTAGTAGGGTATCTCTTTAACCTAAAATAGTATTATGAATGTTTTTTAGAGTTTTATGTTTCTTTAATAAGGAATCATATTTTTATTCTATCATAGAATAGTAGGTTGCCAATTTATCATTTGAATAACTACTAGTATCATAATTAGAAGGGTAATGAGTTTGTACCTTTTCTTCTTCTTCCTTATCCATAAAGCACATGTTGGATTTTAGATTTGATTTTTCTTTTTCTGAATTAGATTTTGAAGAGTTGTTGGAGTCTTCAGATACACTATATGTATCTTTCATTGCTCTTTTGCTTTTGTGATCATAATTATCATTTTTTTATATCTCTTTTCTCACATTTTTCTTTCATCTTTCAATTGAGGAAGATCAGGTCTAATATTCCCAAATTTCTTGCATTAATAGCATAGATCTTTTATAGGTTATTTATCATACTTCTTGAAGGATTTTCTAAATCCTCTTTTCTTTATGTAGAATTTTCTAAACTTTCTGGATAGCTGATCCAGTTCCATTTCAGAATCTGAGAAATTTGAATTTTTCTCTTTTTTGACTTCTTGCTTTGATCTTCTGATATGCTTCTAAGATGTCACTTTTAGAGCTATATTTTCTTTCTTTACTATAATATTATGATCTTTAGATTTATCCTACATTTCTTCTGCATACATCATCAGTGTCCCAATTATCTCTTTCATTATCAAATCCTTGATAGGTGATAATTGCTGAATAGCAGCTAATATTCCATTCCATTTAAAAGGTAGTACTCTAAGAACTTTCAAAGCTTAATCAGATTGTTTGATTGGTTCTCCTAAGGCTGTAATGTGTTGAAAATTTATGTAATCCTTCCATTCATCTATTTGATTCTTTCTCCATCAAATATTATAAAGGTGTCAAATTTTCATTTAGCAGTAGCATATCTCATCTGTCTAACATTGTATGTTCATTTATAGGCAATTTTAGTGGTTTTCCGTATCTCATAGGCAGTAGGAAATTGTGATACTTGATTAAATTCATCTGATATAAGACTAAAAATAATAGAATTCATTGCCTTTGAATTTATATCATATTCAGCTTCTGTTGTTGCATCCCAAGTTTCTGGTTTTTTAGGAATCTTATAAGGAGTAATAATTTTTAAGTATACTTTGAATCGAATATTCTTCAGATTTATGATCATCCATGATTTCTAGCACCCATAATTTTCACTATTAATGTATGTAGCATGTACCATTGACATTCCTTCACTAGGACCAACCATTTCCATCTTTTTATATACCTTATACTTCTCATCTTTCTATATCTTTATCCAAAAGTTCTCCTCTGATACCAATTGTTGGGTCAGAATATACAAAGTAACACAAGAGGGGGTTGAATTTTGTCTTTTCAAAAATCTTCCACAATTCTGGGTTTTGACACCCACTCTGATTTATGCGGATATGCAGTGTTTTTATTTTGTATGAAAATATGTAGCGGATAAAAAAGAACACAACTTTTTATAGTGGTTTGGGGAAAAAATTCTCCTAGTCCACTCCACCAAATACTCTCTCTACAAGCTTAGTGAATTTCACTAGTATGGTTCTCTTATCACAAGACCAAAATCCCACAACTGAGTATAGGCAGTTGACACATTTACAATAAGGATAAATAAATCCTTGTGGTTCTATAACAGAGAACCGGTTATCCACATCTTAGATCGAGAAGATGATACTCTACCACAACTAAGTACGAGTAGTTGAAACTACAATAAATCAAAAGAGTTTGATTTTTTGATTTGATTTGATCTTCACTGTTATAGTAGCAAGCAATTGACAATTGATGGATATTCTTCTTCAGAAAAAAATATCTTCAAGAATGAAATAGTCTGAAGCAATCCTGGTTGCACAAAGATATTTAAAAAGAGTAGCAACAAAAGCATAGTAGTAGTAAGATTACAGAAGAATGAGATAAAACATGTATATCTCCAAAGTGTAGTCTTCTATCAAAATTATACATTTACTATAGCACTGTAAAAATATTTTCAACAAAGTATGATTGTATATGACAATATGTCTCTTATTCATATTTATTTCAAAAATGATACACTGATAGAATATATAAATCAAATATACTAATTCAGAATTCCAGATCCACAAAAGATTCTTGATAAATCATAGATATTTAAATTCAAATAAAATAGGAGAGTCATAACTTCCCTTAAGAATAGGATTGAAAATCTCTGTTGAATACAGTTCTTTAAATCAAATATAATGAGCTTTAAATCGGTTGAAAATAATCTTTGATACAACCTATAATATCGTCAATACCATTGCAGAAATCATGAAAATATCATAGATTTAAATCTTTGACATTGAAAGTCAAACGTAAGGTTCCTTCACAAAATGAAAAAATAGAAAACGTAGGGTTCAACTATGTATCATTCATCTCCTGAGTGTAAGGTTTAAAATGTAAGGTTGATCATAAAAGTAAGGTTGATGATCCATACATTTATCTCTAAAACTTAAGGTTCATTACTTACATAGGGTTCTTTAACCATACTTTCTTCTCTTGACAAACATAAGGTCCCTTTCAAAGATAAGGTTCTTTAACCATACTTTTCTGATAACATAGGGTTGATTAACCATACGTACTATTTTGAACGTAGGGTTGAGATATCAGAATTTTTTCTTCTAGTGTAATGTTGAATAAAAACGTACGTTTTATGATCCATATGTGATGTACAAAGCATAAGGTTTATTCCTTACGTTATGTTTATCCACGTAGGGTATAAACAGTGTTTCCAAAATGCTTAAATACACATCCCGAACACTTTAATAAATATTCCTTGCAATTTAAAATATTTAAAATATTTTCAGAATAAATATTATAAAGAATATTAATTCCCTTAAATATACTTAAAGTAAAATAATTAGTAAAACAAACAAGGGTATTTGTGAGCATCAAAATCATAATAAATTATAGAGTATTGTTGAGACAATACATTCCCAAAATGTTTCTTTTCCTCCATGAAGTAATAACCAATAGGGATACTTTTGATGTGTTTCTTTGGACCACTTCACAATGGAATATACTATACTAATTCAATTATGCCACAACTATAGTTTAATGTGACATCTCAAGTGTTCCTATATGTATCTTCCAAATTTAAATAGTGGAAGTGGTTATAATATAACTTAGATTTTGAATTCTCTACCAGGATAATCTTATTAGAGTGGCTCTTTTCTATAGTATCGGTATATTCAGAGTGATTATAAAAATACTTCAGCATCTCAACAAGCTCACTATTAGTAAGGGGGTAGAAATAATCTAGGATGGACTGACCGATAGCTTTGTGGAGATGAAAAAGTCATGGTTAATAAAAAACCAGGTCCTTCAATGGTGTGAGGTATGATTCTTATTAATTGTAGTTTAATTAAAGTCTTTTTTGACATTGAAACCTCCCATTATTTTATTGATTCTTGTGTGGTGACTCAAATGGGGTTACATGTTGATATGATACTTTATGTTCTGAGAAACATGACACATCTTGGTAAAAATAAGTGCAGGGAATTTAAGTGTGCAATGTGTTTTATCACAATTGATAAATATATAGTTTTTCTGGGAGTTAACTATCTTAGAAATTGATTTTTTTTATCTGTTTTTGGGGATATATTGGTTTGTTTTATTCAAATCTTGTATTAATTTCTACACTTGGTGGGTTTCTTTCACATCTCATGATGGAGTTATTCATCTATTTAAATGGGAATGGGACATGAATATTGAGGGATAAGGGAATTTAGTGAAAATATTTAGAACTATCTCATATCAATTAGAAATATTTATCTTGGGGGATATTGATACTATAAGAACTCATGGTTTTTCATATGGGAATTTTGAGTAGAAAATTGAATTTTTTTTCTTTTAGATTATTTTAATGGGAAATGGTAATTTTCTCCTAGAAGGTGATCTAGAGTAATTTTTCTACCCACTTTGTTAGTCCCGGAATAGGGTTCCTACCCTAGTATAGGATTTTATTAAAATTCTGAGCCTCCCAAATTTTAGCGGAATAATTATAATTTAATATTTAATTAATTAAATATTAATTTAATATCACAAGTTCATTCAGCCATATATTTTGAATAGAGTGTTTTATTGAGATAATTTCTCTACCATTGAGTTCAAAATGAGGATTTTTTCCTAAGTGGGGTATAAAATTAGGTTTAGTGTTGGGGTTAGCCTGGGCCCCTTTTTCTTTTTCTTTTATTTTTATTCCTTTTGTTTTTCCTTTTTCTTTTCTTCTTTCTCCATTTGGATAATCATACCTCCTATGGGATTCCTTCATCACATGACCAAGATATTAATGGGATATGTAGAGATAAAGAGGGATAGGGTGTAAGGGAGGTTTCTTCGTAGAGATCAGGAGGAGTCAGATCATTGTACAGTAGTTGTCGACCGTAGAAATGGGTGAAGCTTCAGCAGATTCCAACCAAAGGTAGGCCATTTTTAATTGTTTTCATAAATACCTATATATTTACCATTTTTAATTTTTAATTCCTTATTATGACTACTTAGGACCCCTAGTGGGTCAATCTATAGTTTTTTCTAAGAAAATGGGGGTTTCGAAGCAATTTGGGGGTTTTCTATTTGGGAAAACTTGTGTACCCAGTGTGTGGTTTAGAAAATACACGCTATGTGTTCTTCTTATTTGGGGAATATTACTTTTGGAAATTACACACCATGTGATTTGAGTCCACACCATGTAGTAATACATGTCCATGTACTTGGTCATGTATCTGAGTACATGGGCATATGAGTTTCCGAAAGTATACATTGTGTAATAGTAAATGGACATATAGCTAGGTTACTTGGGTAAACATAGTATGTAGAGGGATATGTCCATGTAGTATTACATGGCCAAACCCTGAGTGTGTCTGGGCCATGTAGTAGTACATGGATAGACCCCATGTGATCCAGTTCGTGTAGAATTACATGGCCAGTCAAGTGGTTTCGAAGTACATGTTGTGTACTTTGAGTACACATCGCGTACTTTGAGTACAAACTGTGTACTTTGAGTACACGCCGTGTACTAGCCCAGTGTTTCCCTTTTGATGGTTTTTAGTGATTTTATGACCTGTATTCCAATTTGGACCCATGAGTAGTCTATTTTGATCTATTTTCTGAGTATATCACAATGGTGAAACCCTTGAGATGGTTTAGGACTATTAAGATTCATTTTTTTGGATCTTTAGTTTAATGTATAGGATCTCCCTCCAGTAATTGAATCCAACTATCACATGAGAGTAATACCCATTTGATATGAGATGATCTATGAGCTATATCCTTTGACTTTTTCTTTCATAGATCTCCCTTTTAGTTCTTCTCCATTGTGATATGTCCCCTTCTAGACTATAAGGTCGTGAGATTAGTTGTTTCTAAGGATCCCAACTAGGATGCCTCTACCTTTTTACTGTTTCTGAGGGTCCCCTATGGGACACTATTTCTTATATGTTGACCTAGGTAATCCCTTCTAAGATCCCTATACCTATTTACTTTTCTTGAGAGTCCCATGTAGGTTGCTTATTTCTACGTATACTGTTTATAGGATCTTGAGTAGGACGCCTCTTTGTGTATTGACTTAGGGGACCCAGTGAGTACCCTATCATTTGACTAACCTAGATCCAGTGCATTGGGGGTTTGGGTAGTGATGGTAATGGGTGTCACCTTCGAACCCATTCCAAAAATGTAAGCCCAAGGAGCTATGGAAGTGGTGGTGGTTTGGGCATTCATACACCCTATTTATTTTATTTATGAATTCACTTGTTTACTGCTGATGCAGAAATGATTCCTAGAGGTTCTTCATGGTTGGTGACTGAAGAGCCTAAAATGATGAAACATCTAACTTTCATATTCCCAAATTTGCTTCCTATGATTATTCCTAGGACCTAGCCTTTGATCACTTTTATTTTTATCTTTGGGATACCCATACATGTTTCTTGGGATCCAGTTGTTGATCCTTACTATTCTAGGATTTCCATACTTACTACCTATAATCCATTTTCTAAGCCTTATTCTATTGGGATTTCTATACATACTTATTAGGGTTTGTCTCCAGGGGATTACTTGATTGAAAGTGTAAGTACCCAACCTTAAACATTACATAATCAAGTTAATTAAATAGAATTAAATTTCATGCATTCCCAAAGATATTTTAGGTTTATATTTTTAGATATTTAGGTCATAACTTATACATATAAACTCATATAATTAATAAGTAGACACTTCTACTCAATATCCATATTTTTCACAATATGAAACTTTTTAAAACAAAACATTCCCTCTTTTCGTAACAAACTTCATGACTTTAAACATGGATTATTATTTTACTTTACCCATCCATAAACACTATAAAAAAAATTAAAACTTGGTTTAAGCACAAAAATATTTTCAAGGGACATAAAAAGGAATAAATAAATCTTTATTCATGAATGAAAACATTTTTTCAAAGTTATAAATTTTACACATAAAACATAAACTCTTTATCTTACCTTATAAAGTCATAAGTTTTCTATAAAACCATAGAAAGAATACATAAATCATAAATATAATGTGTGGAATAATATTAATATCACTATTACAAATAAATTATATCTCCTAGATATATAGGGAGTAACCATCATGTTTAGGCCTGGAATAACCATCACAGTATATTCTCATAATCTGTTAGGAGAAACCTAATTGGTTGACTCCATCCCTTTACCCAATGCATTGGAGAGATATAACGGGCCCACCCTCCCTTGGTTTTTCACAGAACCACTCATCATCATAACAATTCCCAAGATCCATAACATAATCATAACACATAAATCTCATATAAATAAAACATTTATGAGGAAAATAATTTTTCCATTTTGAAATCGCTTTACATTTTTTTTACAAGCCGCACACTCATAAATGAAAACATTTTATTTGAAAATAAAATTTTAAAATTTTAAAGTAAACTTCAAAATATTAAAACATCATGAAAGAGGGAAATTTATTTCATGTCATATATGTAAAAAATATTGTTTTTAAATATTGTAAAAAGATACATTAAAGAGGATTTTTAAAGGAAATTCCATTACAAATATCATATCATTGAAGTGAGAATTAATTAAATGAATTAAATATGTGTATAAACTATAAATCCCCATAATAAAACATAATATAATCTAAATTAATTTAAAAAATAATCTTATCACCACATAATCAATTAAGTACAAGGTTAACCCAAATAATGGAAATTGGGTTAAGAATTCTCTTACCTTATATCTGAAAGCATCTACACTTGTACTTAATGTCCTGAATAATCAAATTATATTAATTAATTACTAAATATAGAACCTATTATTCATTGATTTGATTTATTATAATTTTATTAATAATATTTATGGCTATTTGTATGACTTATAGAGTTCAATTTCATCATTCTGGGAGTGTTTGTTTCATGGTTTTATGGTCGGTTCCTTTGAGTATAATTATGGGAGTTCTTTTCAAATGGAAGAAAAAATAAAAAAGTGGAAATAAATGTTATTAATATACTTAAATAATTTTAAATGATCTCATATATCATTTTTTATGATATTAGGATGATTCATTATATAAAACATTAATGATAAATGTTTGGTTTATTTTTGGCTATTTTTCCTACCATCACAAACTAGTTTATTTTTATTTAATATTATTTCTATAAATTAGTTCAATAACATTAAAAAGGTTATAATATACATATTACAATATGATTTAACCATAATAATAGTTTTATGACCATCCTTGAATGTGATAATAGAAAATGAAAACTCATCATCCACGAAGGCGATGAATCGACACATCACGGATGTTGTTTCCATTTTTAGAATAAGTTGAAAAGAGAAGAGGTTTGATGATGGATATTAAATTAAAACAATAAAATTAAAATATATTTATGATAATAGATTTATCATGTCACTTTGGATAGGGGAGGTGAGAATAAGGTATAAGGAAAAAATAATTTAAAAGAGAAAAATGGAGGATTTTACCTCTTGAATATCATCTCCTTAAGAACCTCCTTAAGGAACTTGGTTTTGGTCTTTTGGTGATAAAAATAGATATTGGATGTGGGGAAGAGTCTTGGGAAGAGAACTGGGTAGAATTTAGATAACATACAAATCTTTGGAGTTGTGAGGAGAAGGAGTGGTGAGGGGTGGTATTTATAGGGAGAGGAGAGGGGTGTTTTTTATTTTTTTTATTCATTTGTTTATTATTTTGTATCAAGATTATCAATAATGTTGATTATTATGACTAATTATAGTAACTAGTTCGTGTGAGTTTGAACTAAGGGTTTCTTACATCATTCATGACTCAAAAATTCATGTATTTGGTTTATAGTGTTAAATACTGTAAATTATTATATATCACTATTCACCAAAAATTCAACTATTTTAGAAAAATACCAAAAAACACCTTAACCATTTTTTGATCTGTTGAATTAAAAAATGGATTCAATTTTTTGAAAATTATTTTCTAAATATGAGAAATTTAATTTTTAATTAAAATCATTATTTATTCAACGAATACCAATTTTAATATTAAAACTGATTTTATGATACATTGAAAAATTAATTACGATCTCATAAAATTATCTTATAATTACAATAAAACAAAACATTAATTTATGAATCTATTTTATGAAAATAAATTTTCTTTTAAATAATTATATTAATTATAAAATTATAAATATGCATTTACATTTTATAAAAATACCAACACTTAATTTATCATTTTTAAAATTTTATTTACTTATACCATGATATAAATATATCATATTTTCATTTATAAGATACATAAATTTTATTTATACTTTCATAGGTGAGGTTACTATTCTATTGGCTATATTACTATTATTAACAATCACATTACTATTCCAATGGTCCGGTTACTATTCTATTAGTATAGAATCATTTATTTCTAGAAATACTACTTATTTCACTATACATTTATAATGAATTTAACTATTTAATTTCATAATGAAGAAAAAAATATTTTATAAGTGTCTGGGTTATTACATTATCCCCCCTTTTGGGAATTATTTCCTCACAATTTTATTCACTTATTGAATAAGTGATGATACATTTCCCTTATAGTATTTTCATATTCTCATGTTGCTTCTTTAACCATGTGGTTTCCCCAAAAATCTTAACTTTGTGAATTACCTTGTTTCGCAATACTTTCTCTTTATGATCAATAATCTGAATAGGCTTTTATTCATATGAAAGGTTTTCTTCCAACTAAAAAATTTTAGGGCTCAAAACATAAATGAATTTGGAACATACTTTATTAACATTAAAACATGAAAAACATTATGTACATGTGAAAAACTCATAGGAAAATCCACTCGATATGAAAATAACCCATCTTTCTCTAGGATTTCATAGGGTCTAATAAATCATGGACTCAGCTTCCCCTTCTTACCAAAATTCATCACACTTTTCCATGGAGAAACTTTAAGAAATACATTATCACCTGCCTCGAATGAAATATCCTTACTCTAGTTATCCGCATAACTTTTCTATCTGATCTAAGCTATCCTCAAGTGTTGCTAAATAAACATAACTTTCTCTATCGTTTCCTTTATCAATTATGGTCCCATTAATTTTCTTCCACCAACTTCATCCCAAAATGCTGAAGTCTGACACCGCTTTCTATATAATGCTTCATAAGGTGCCATCTATATACTGGAATGAAAAGTGTTATTATAAGAAAACTCAACCAAAGAAATATTATGATCCCAACATCCCTATTAATCCATTGAACAAGATTGAAACATATCCTCTAATGTCTGAATTGCTCTCTCTGACTGTCCATCAGATTGAACATGAAAAATAGTGCTGAAATTTAATTCAGTTCTCAATGACTTATGAAGGCATTTTCAAAAGTTATAAGTGAACCCAAGATCATGATTAGATACAATGTAGAGATTAAATCCATGTAACATGAATATATTTTTAATATACAATTGAGAAATTTGATATAGATATAGAGTGTATCAAATAAAAAAAATGTGAAGATTTGGTCAGTTGATAAACAATAACCCAAATTTCATTGTTACCTCAAGAAGTTTTTGGTAATACCACTATGAAATCCATGGATATATTTCTCAATTTACACTCTATCACTCAAAAATGATGAAGAATCCCCTTCAATAATTGTCATTCTGATTTTACCTATTCACAAGTCAAACATCTCATGGTGAAGTTAGCAATATCTCTTTTCATTCTATCCCACCATTAATGCTCTTGAAGTTCTCTGTACATATTACTGCTTCCAGAATGAACTGCAAATGTTGAACTATGATCAGTATATATTTCACATTTGGCTCCATATAAATGATGTATCCAAATTTTTAAAGTGAAAAAAGCTGCTAATTCCAAATCATGTGTGGGATAATTTAACATGTGAGTTTTTATTTCTTATGAAGAACAAGAAATTACCTAATAATTCTAAATTAGAATGAAAGCAATCCATTTTAAAGAAGAATAACTATAGATTACAAACTTTCCATCTCTAGAAGGTAGGGATAAAAATGGATCATTCACCGATATCCTTTTCAATTCCTAAAAACAAACATCACATTCTTCTGTCCAAATAAATTTAACCCCTTTTGTGTTAACTTAGTTAGTGGGATAGATAATCGTGTAAAGTTTATAAAAAATCATCAATAATATCCTATTGATCCAATAAAACTATTAATCTTAGTAAAATTTGTGGTCTTGTCCATTCTCAACCACTTTTTTTTTGCAGGATCAACTTCTATGCTATCCTTATTTACAATGTTCCCATGAAAAAGAAATCTTTTGTAACCAAAAATCACATTTACTAATTTTCCTGTATAATATATTTTATTTAAGGGTTTTTAGAACAATCTTTATATGTTTTTCATAATCTAAATAACTTTTTGAATAAACCAAAATATCATCAATAAAAATAACAACAAAATTATCCAAATACTCATGGAAGATCCTGTTTATAAGATCCATAAATATAGTAGGAGCATTTTTTAAACCAAAGAAAATAACTACAAACTCATAATGACCATATCCAGTCTGGAACACTATTTTTGGAATTTCATCATTCTTCACCTTCATCTTATGGTGTGCCAAACTAAGATCAATCTTTGAAATGTACTATTCTCCTTGGATCTAATCAAAACAATCATCAATATGAGTCAATTGATATTTATTATTAACATTAATGTTATTAAATTCTCTATAATAATTACAAAGCCTCATGAAACCATATTTCTTTTTAACAAAAAAAATATGATCACCCCAATGTGAAGTGCTGGTTCAAATAAAACCTTTATCTAGAAACTCCTATAACTGCTTTTTCAATTCTAGAATTTCTACTTTATCTATTTGATAAGGGGGTTTTGAAATAGTTTTAGTATCAGGGACTAAATCGATAGTAAACTCAACCTCCTGATTAGGTATAATACTAATAAACTCATTAGTAAAAACATAAAGATACTCATTTACCACCAGAAAATCATTAATCTAAATAGTTCCCTTATTTTCAACAATATGTGAAATATAACATTCATTTCCATATTTTAATGATTTCGTTTCTTCTTGATAGGTTATCAATGATATGGGTTCATTCTTGTATACAAACTGAAACTCTTTCTTAAAAATAACTTCTTTATCTCTATAATCAATCTTAGAAAGGTAAACAAAAAGCAAATCCATACCCAAAATAACATAAAATTATACCATGGGAAAGAAAACAAGGTTTGCAGATAAATTCTTTCCACATAAATCGATAAAAATATTATTATAATTTATTTTTCCCATAATATTTTCCCCATGTGTTTTTACCATAAGTTATGTCTTCATTTCTTGAGGTAGAATCTATAATTTACCAGAAAATTTCACAGAAATGAAAGAATGTGTAGAACCCATATCAAACAAAACATTAGGATAATCTGAATAAATAAAAAATGTACCTGATACCACTTTGTTTGATATCCCAAAAAATGTTGAAGTGGTTACAAAGGATTTCACCACACCTTTAACTTATAGTCTGGATGCTTCCCATCATTTGGGTTTCTCTTCCGATACTCATTTTCATAATGACCCATCTCGTTATATTTAAAACATTTTACTGTCTATATATCAAAAATTTTCTTACCACTACCATAATATTTTTCATTTCAATTATGATTCATATTCCAAAACTTACCACATTGTAAACACTTACCTGACCTCAAAAGGAATTCCCCATTATGTTTTTTTACCACAATTATCACAAACTAAAAACTTAATTTTCTTCACATCAAACTTCTTTGATGAATTATTTCCCTTTTCCTACCACTAAATCCTTTTTTCTACTGGTTATAAAAGAACACATGATCGTTTTCAAAACTTTTTAACTCACAATAATCCAATTCCCTTTGATATTTTGGATTCAATACTGAGTAAAAATGATTGGTTTTACTACCAATATACTGGATAAAATTTGGAGTGTACCTTGTCAATCAACTGAATTTCTATTTATATATAGTCACTGAATCTTCCTCCTATCTCAATTCCAAGAATTTATTTTCCATCCTATGTCTAATCACCTTAGAAAAATATTACTCAAGGAAAATATTTTTAAATTCGTCTCATTCCAAAGAATAAATCTCCTCACTATCCCTGATATTCTTGACCATTTACCACCATTGTTTGGATTCACCTTCAAAATAATAAGTCAAAAGACTAAAATTTTGATGGTCTAGACACCTCATGAAATAAAAAATTCTTTTCTAGGGATTTAATCCACCCTTTATCTACCTATGGGTCAGAATATCCACAAAATTTAGGTGGGTGTTGTCTCATAAAATGTTCTACCACTAACATATTCCACGAAGGTTGATCTAGATGATCTTGTGCATAGATGCCTCCTCAATTTATATCCTATTTCAATTGATCCATTGCTTTTAAAAACTAATCAGTTCCAATTCCCACCATTCCAAGTTGCGGATTCAAAAGGATATAGTCCTCTTGGTGCCTTCCTACTTCACCTTCCTGGTTTCTTCTGCAGAAAACCATTTTGAATAGATATATCTTAGATGAAAAAACATGTTAATCTTTAGATTATTTATCATTTAAACATAAACATAAATTAAAAAACATTTATGGTCATTTAAATAACATTATCCTAACCCCTAAAGTTATCTAAACCATGATCTAATACCAAGTATAAGGACCTAGGATTAAACATTAATAATCTAGTTAATACAACTAGAATTTACTTGAATGCATTCCCAAATATCATTTAGGTTTAGAGTTTTATAGAATTAGTTCATAACTTATACATATAAACTCATATAATTACAAATTATACTTCTATATTCAATAACCATTTTTCACAATATGAGACTTTTTAAAACAAAACATATATTCTTTCCATAAAAAAACTCCATTACATTAAAATTGGATTATTCTTTTCCTTTAGCCATCTATAAAACTTGTGAAAAACATTTTAAAACTTGGGATGAGGAAACAAATATCAGTAAGGGACATAAAAACCAAGAAATAAACCATTAGTCATGAATGAAAACATTTTCACAAAGTAATAACTTTTACACATAAAACATAAGCTCTTTAGCTTACCTTATGAAATCATAAGTTTCCTGTAAAAGTATAGAAAGAATACATAAATAATAAAGGTAAATTTTGGCATCATTTTCATATCAATATTACAAATAAATTATCTCACCTAGCTACACAGGGAGTGGCCATCATGGTTTCACTTGGAATAACCATCGCAGTATATTCCAATAATCTCTTAGGAGAAACCTAACCGGTTAAGTTTGTCCCTTTACCCAATGCATTAGAGAGATATAATGGGCTCACCCTACCTCTTTTTATCACGGAACCACCCACCATCATAACAATTCCCAAGAACCATAAAATAATAATAACACATAAATCTCACATAAAAGAAACATTCATGGGGAAAATAACTTTCCTATTTTGAAATCACTTTAAATTTTTTTTGCAAGACACACACTCATAAATGAAAAAAAATTATTTGAAAACTAAATTTTAAACTTGTAAGATAAACTTAAAAATATTAAAGTGTCATGAAATTAGAAAATTCTGTTCATGCTGTATATGTAAAAATCATTTAAATATTGTAAAAATATACATTAAAGAGGATTTTTAATGGAAAGACCCTTAAAAATATCATATCATTGAATTGAGAATTAATCAAATGAATAGAATTTGTGTATACACTATAAATACAAATAATAAACATAATATAATCAATATTAATTTCACAAATAATCTTATCACCACATAATCAATGAAGTAGAAGGTTAACCCAAAGAATGGAAATTGAGTTAAGAATCCCCTTACCTTATGTCTGAAAGTGTTCTTCACTTATACTTAATGTCTTATATAATCAAATTAGATTCATTAATTACTAAATCCAGAACCTATTATTAATTTATTTTACTAATATAATTTTATTAAGTTCGTTCATTGACATTTTTATGAGTTGTAGAGTTCAATTTAATCATTCTGGGAGTGTTTGTTTCATGGTTTTTGGTCGGTTATTTTGAGTATAATTATTGGTGTTCTTGTAAAATGAAATAAAAACTCTACAAGTGTAAAGAAATGGTATTAATATACTTATATAATTTTAAATTATCCCATATATCATTTTTTCTGATATAAGGATGATTCATTAGATAAAACATTAATGATAAATGTTTGGTTTATTTTTTGTGGTTTTTCCTACCATCAAAAATTAGTTTTGATTTATTTAATATTATGTATATAAATTAGTTCCATAACATTAAAAAAGTTATAATATACAAATTAAAATCTGATTTAGCCATAATATAGGTTTTATGACAAGCCTTTAAGGCAGTAATAGAAAATGAAAACCCGTCATCCATGAAGGCAGTGAATCGACACATCACGGGTGATGTTTTCATTTTTAAAAGGTTGTTTCTTTGAAACACGTGCAAGGAAGGAAATGTCCCTAGGGAATCGACCCCATGATGCATGTCCCAAACCCCAACCCTCCACGCTACCCCATCTGCCTATGGGGGGCATGATGTTTTCATTTTTCGAATTAGAGTAGAAGAGAATACGTTTGATGATGCATATTCCATTAAAATAATAAAAATATAGTATATGTATGATACTAGATTTATCATTTCACTTTGGATATGGGAGGTGAGGATAAGGTATAAGGAATAAATAATTTAAAAGAGAAAAAAGGGGATTTTACCTCTTGAATATTGTCTCCTTGAGAACCTCATTTAGGAACTTGGTTTTGGGATTTTAGTGAGACCAGAAGGTATTGGATGTAGAGAAGAGTCTTGGGAAGGGAACTGGGAAGAATTTAGACAATATACAAGGCTTTGGAGGTGTGAGGATAAGGGGTGGTATTTATAGGGAGAGGATAGGGGTGTTTTTTATTTTTTTATTCATTTTTTATTATCTTGGCTCAAGACTATCTATAGTGTTGATTCTTGTGACTGAGTATAGTAAATAAAGCATATGAGTTCAAACTAATGGTTTCTTACATCATTAATGACTCAAAAATTAATGTATTTGGCTTATAATGTTAAATACCGTAAATTATTGTATTTCACTATTCACCAAAAATTCAACTATTTTAGAAAAATCCCAAAAATTCACTCTAATTATTTTTTCATGTATATAATTCAAAATTGGACTCTATTTTTGTAAAATAATTTTCTAAATATGATAAATTTAATTTTTAATTAAAATCATCATTTATTCTAAAAATATCGATTTTAATATTATAACTGATTTTATGACACTTTGAAAAAATAATTATGATCTCATAAAATTATCTTATAATTATAATAAAATAAAATATTAATTTATGAATCTATTTAATGAAAATATGTTTTCTTTTAAATTATTATATTAATCATAAAATTGTAATTAAAAATTTACGTTTTATAAAAATACCAACACTTAATTTATCATTTTTAAAACATTTATTTACTTATACCATGATATAAAGATATTATATTTTCATTTATAAAATACAAAAAAATTATCTATAATTTCATAGGTGAGTTTACTCTTCTATTGGTTAGATTACTATTCCTAACGGTCACATTACTATTTCAATAGTCAAGTTATTGTTCCATTAGTATAGATTCCTTAATTTTTATAAATACTAATTATTTCATTATATATTTATAATGAATTTAACTATTTAATTACAAAATGAAAAGAAATTATGCTATAAGTACCTGGTTTGTTACATAAAGTTACTGTTACTATTACTGAAAGTCCCATTTGTCACTGGGATTCCTCCCTAATGAAGGATATAGAGATAGGTCGCTAAGAGTGTCTTGGTACCCTCTTATACTGGTTCACTCTAGTAATGGATAATCCTCTATCATTCCAAGGGATGCCAAAGGTTTTCAGGTGGGTGAATTTCCCTCCAAGCAGTGCGATGCTAATGAGCTCCCAGAGGATGGACTTGATCTCCTCATTTGATGCCTAGGATGCTCCCTAGGATCCATGGACACACCATTATAGATACTCACTAGAATTTTCTGAGAGTGGGTTTTTGATCCATTTATTGAATGATTCTATGTTTATATATCAGACCAAGAGATTATTCTTTATATATCACTTAAGGGTCATCCCCTCAGGCATTATCCAAGTTTCAATGTCATGATTGCTTATAGAGAAGGACCTAGGAATCAAGCATCAGATTGGATTACACATGGATTGAGTAGTATAAGATATATCTCAATGCCAAATTTATAGGATTATCCATTGGTATATGGTATATTTTATTATCATGATTGGAGGAAAGTATGGGTGAACCCAGGGTTAAGGCATGTATCCCCCTATGGTGACATAACTTGCTCAGATACATTTCTGGTGTTGTCAAAAGAAAGTATTTTTAGATCAAGATTACAGACCCAAGGATTGACTTAATTATACATGACTTGAGTTTTATGACATCCCCCTCTATTCCCTAGTCACAGGATGTCCATTTTATTGGATGTTTA
Source organism: Viscum album (assembly GCA_963277665.1). NCBI lineage: Eukaryota > Viridiplantae > Streptophyta > Magnoliopsida > Santalales > Viscaceae > Viscum > Viscum album. Next base: position 927,121,930 of record OY728132.1, read on the forward strand.
TCCAAATATTGATTGTGGGTTGAGTTTATTTATGTTATTTCTGCCTTTATTATGTAAATATATATATGAGCTCATGTGTAAATATATATTTATGGAGATATATATATATACATGAATATATATACTTATATAAGATGGTATGGTGTCAAGACGATTGTGATTATAGACCCATGGAATGGTTGTGGACTTGCTTCTTTTATTTTATTTTATTTCTTTATCTTTTTAGTTTTGTCTTATATAGGCTATGAATATTGCATGATCATGCACTTATAATAGTATATTTATATATTATTTATTAGGGTGGCCTACTAATATTATTTCTCACCCCTATATATGCACCTTGGTGTTCATGCAGACCTTATGTGTGCTTTTCAAGTTGAGAACGAATGCATGATGGACAAGGCTGAGGCCCATGGTTATATGGTCGAGTGGAGCCGCTCCTGTGGGTTTCTTATGATCAAGTTGGTGCAGTTTGATGGTGTCATGGAGATAATTTATGTATTATGGATTTTATGTAATCCTACATGTGTGGTCAGCCTAGTGAGTGATTTCTATTTTATGTATGACATAGCTATTCAGGATCTTATAGAATTTTATTTATTATTACAACAAGTTATATTTTAGTTTATTTACTACTTATACACTCTTTTTTTTACTACTTGGATGATATCCAGTTATTTATTCTCTAGGTTACTCTGATATGAAGTCATAGTCTTTCCACGAACACACTATAGCCCCTCATTTCTAGTCGACAGCCTCTAGCGCATTGAGAGGTGCGTTTGAGGCCTTGTGGTGAATCATCTCAGAGCACTAATTTAGTGGAATCCAAGTCAGGATGTTAAAAATTAGTATCAGATCTATTCCTTTCCTTTTTATTTTCTATTTTGGATATGGTAGATAAGAGTATTAGGAATTTATTGGATCCTATGATGGATATTGGATTGGTGCATCAAGAACACCTGTTTCGGTGAGAATTCATAGTTGTCGGGGTTATGGGATTGTTGATCTGATCTGAAATGTTACAGTTTTATATCACTTTCAGTTTAAGAGATGCACATTTTTTGTCGATTTTATGATTTATTATGGATTACAGACTCTTAGTCATTAGCAAGAATCTGGTGATTGATTTTGACACTTGACCAGCAAAGTCAATAGGTTCCTCATGCATTATATTTGGCATGTAGGATTCACATGTTATAGGTATTCTAGTGTGTGATTTTACTAATGATAGAGGATAATTTTTTAAAGTTTCAATAAAAACCTAAATAGTGTTTTACCGTATAGGTTTTTGGTGGAATTATGTTCAATTGATCTTACTTTCATATATATTTCCTTCTGATGATAGACTATGTGGATCTATGATGAGGAATTTGATGGTGAGTTTGATGACTTAGTCCTCATGCACTGGAGGTTAAATAACCCTAGTAGGTCGATAGTGCACATGATTCCCAAATTTTGGACCCCTATTAGGGTGTTTTTATTTATTTTTTGCTATTTAAAGTGTCAGTAGTAACCTATAAAATGGTTTCCTGTATATCTTAGAAGGATGTTTTACTTAACTGACCTTCATCTTTGGTCATTCAGTCAGATCATTGAGTATGATGTTGATAGTTACTAATAAATTTCTCATGAACTGGGCCTCTAGGGTATTTCTTTATGTGGATCCCCACTGAGTGACAATTTAGTATATATTCTATGTTTTTATCATGACCTCCAAGGTAAGTTCCTTATAAGGATACTCAGAGAGGATCAGGCCCTTGTAGGTTAGTTTCATATTTACCTTCCTTGAAGATTTTTGATTTTTTGGCCTAGGTGGTAAGACCTAGATATCCTATTATGAGACTTGATTAGTAGGGATGGGTGGGAGACCTAGAGGCCCTTAGTTTTTACTCAATCCCTTATAGGTCAGTGTTAGTTCTGATTAAGGGAAACATGTGAGTAGGGTTATCCCGGGTTTAGGGATGCCTTTTTAGGAAGTGATCTTGGTTATATGCTCATTTGAGACTGATGAATAGTTAGTGGCTGGGTTTTGTGATATAGGAATATTGATGCCTTTGAATTTGGAGGAAGCACCTAGGGTGTTTATTTTTTTAGTTAGGCTTTGGTAGGCAGAACTGTTTGTGTACCTAACCCTATTGACCAGTGGTTCTGTTGTTGCGAATATAGCTAGTGTGCAGGTGGATTCTCATGAATGGAAAGACACTGGGTGATATTCGGCCCTGGAAATAAATCATGGCATAGGTGAGGTGTTTTATTTTTAATAAAGATCCAAGTAATATTATAGATTGTTTGGATTGACATATTTTTTAGCATGGTCATCTTGGTTTTATTAGTAGATGACTCATAGGAGCATGAGTCAGGTGATGATGGTATGCTTCGGTTATATATATTTCCATTTAAATCTAAAATCAGTGGGTGTTCATGTGTGATCTGATGAGTAATAATTTAAATAAATACTATGGGAATTTTTGCATGGGTTTTCGGTAAAAGGATAAATGTCCCTCCATGGTATAAGATACATCGAGGATAAATTGGGTGTCAGAAGGAAGTTGACCCATGGCTGGACCTAGACACACATTGTTGGGATACGTGGTGTGAGGATTTGGTTAAAGGCAAGTTATCCTATTTGATGTGAGCATGGATTGGGAGATCTATACATGCCTTTTTATGTAATATTAGTTTAATCCTAGTTAGAGATGATCATGCTTAATATTGACATCATCTTGAGTACGTTGAGAGACTGCAATCTCTATATAGAGCTTCTTTTCTTTTCAAATTTCTTTTCTGTTTTGATAAAGGAACCTATAGAGGTTTCTCTCAAGGGGTGTTATAAGGTAATACATATGGTGGGGAGTGCACTGTTGGCTATTTAGGAGTGGTGACCCTCGTTTTTTAGTTGAAATTCAGATTTTTTTTCATGGTACATTGGACTTGATTCCATTTGTTGATATGATGATAAGGGTATCCCTATGATGGGAAGTACCAGATCAGTCATAGTTGAACGTCTCTCATGTAGGAGATAGTTTTTGATGTAGTAATATTAGTCATTGGGTAGTCGAGATAGCATAGTTGTACAGATGATCAGGATTAGAGCATGGATTCTAGTTTTACCACCAAGGCTTCTTATGGAAATAAAGGTTTATGGTGAGGAGATTGTAAGAACCTGTGTTTTTTTGGACTGTAATTTTGAGAAAAAATTTGAATTTTTTCTTTCATATTCTTGTAAGGGGTAAAATGTAATTTTCCCCTAGTATATGATCTCAAATAATTTTTATAACCACTCTGTTGGTCCTCTAATAGAGTTTTTATCCTAGGATAGAAGTTTTTTAGAATTCCAAGATGTTCAAATTTTAGCAGAATAATTAATATTTAATATTTAATTAATAAATATTAATTTATTCATGTAGGTTCATTCAATCATATCATTTTAATAAAGTTTAATATTGATATTCTTTCTTCACCATTGAGTCTAGAATGGGGAATTTTTCCTATGTGGGGTATAAACTTGGTTTGGGTGTTGGGGTCATCCTAGGCCCCATTTTCTTTTTCTTTTATTTTTCTTTTATTTTTCTTCCTTTTCTTTTTCCTTTTTCTTTTCTTCTTTTTCCATTTTCCTTCTCGCATATTCCCCCTGTGGGATTCCTTCATCATGTTATCAAGAGAGGGAAGGTATAGGGAGAGATAAAGAGATATAGGGAAGAAGGGAGATTCCACCGTGGATATTGGGAGGATCCGAATCATCGTATGACATTCATAGACCATAGAAACAGGCGAAGTTTCAGAGGATTCTTCCCAAAGGTAGTCTGTTTTAAAAAAATTCATAAATCCCTATAGATTTACTATTTTTTAATTTTAACACCCTATTATGATTGCTTAAGACCCCTAGTGGGTCTATCTATATCATTTTCTAAGAAAATGTTGGTTTCAAGGAGATTTTGGGGTTTTCCATTAGAGATAACCCATGTACATGGCGTGTGGTTTAGAGAACACATGACGTGTTTTCTTCTAGTTTGGGAAGATGACTTTTAGAAAGTACACAATATATAGTAATATATTTCCATGTACTTGGAAGTGTATCCAAGTACATGGGTAGATGATTTTTGGAAAGTACGCACCATGTACTTTAGTATACACCATGTAATAGTACATGGCCACATATCTAGGGTGCTTGGAAAGAGACACCATGTATGAGTATGTGGCCATGTAGTGGTACACGTCTAGACACCGGGTGTGTCCAAGCCATGTAGTAGTACATAGTTATACCCTATATGAGCCATTCCATGTATAAGTATGAAGTAGGTTTTTAATTACATGTTGTGTACTTGGAGTACATGCTGTGTACTACCCTAGTGTTTCCCTTATGAGGGTTTTCAATGATTTTATGCCCCAAAGTCATATTTGGACCCATGAGTACAACATTTTGATCATTTTTTCATGTAAATAACAATGGTGAAACCCTTGAGATTATTTTATGACTCCTAAGAAGCTTTTTGGGTATTTTTAGTTTAATGGAGAGGTCCTCCCTCCAGTAATAAAATCCAACTATCACCTAAGAGTGAGACACCCTTGATCTATGATGATCCATGAGTTGTATATATTGATCATTTATTTCATATATCTCCCTTTGAGGTCATATACCAAAAAATATGTCCCCTTATAGCCTATAATTCCATGAGATTAGTTGTTTTTGAGGATTCCATATAGGATGCCTCTACCTTGTTACTATTGTCGATGGTCCCCTATGGGAAAACCTCACTCACATTATGACCTAGAGAATACCTTGTAGGATCCATATACCTGTTTAATTTTCTTGAGAGTCCCATGTAGGATTCCACTTTCTATGTATACCATTTTCAGGATCCCAAGTAGGATGCCTCTTCTATTTCTTCACTCAGGGGGACTAATGGGTACCTTAGCGTTTGACCAACCCTAAGCTAGTGTGTTGTGGGTTTGGGTAGTGATGGTAGTGAGTGTAACTTTAAAACCCATTTCAAATGTGTAATCCCACAGGGTTGTGGTAGTATTGGTGGGTTAGGAATTTGGACACCCTTAATCTTTTATTTATGCATTCACTTGTTCACTTTTAATGCAGCGATGATTACTAGAGGTGCTTTCTATTTGGTGGATGATGAGCCTGATACGATGTGATATCTAACTTTAAGATTCCCATAATTACTTCCCGAGATTATTCTTTTTTGTTTATTGGGGTTACCAGACATGCTTCTTGGGACCTGGCATCTAAGTCCTTTTATTTGTATCTTTGGGATACCCATATGTGCTTCCTGGGATCTGGATATTGAGCCTTACTATTTTAGGATTTTCATACATACTATGTTGAATCCAGATTCTAATCCTTATTCTATTAGGATTGTAAGACATACTTCCTAGGGTCCAACTCCTAAGACTTACTTGAATGAAATTTGTTGTTACTATTACTAGAAGTTCCATTTTTCATTGGGATTACTCCCTGGTGAGGGGTAAATATGTAGGTCATTAAGAGTGTCTCGATCCCCTCTTATACTAGGTTACTCTAAGAATGGCTAGTCCACTAGTATTCCAGGGGATTATAAAGGTTTCTAGGTGGGCACATTTCCCCCCGAGAAGTGGGATGTTGATGGGATCCTAGTGGATGGACTTGATCTCCTCATTTTATGCCTAGGATACACCCTTTGATTAGTAGATTCACCATTATAGATATTTTCTAGACTTGTCTGGGAGTGGGATGTTGAGCCATTTATTTAATGATTCTATGTCGATATACTAGACTATGAGAGTATTCCTTAAATATCGCCTAAGGTTCATCCCCTTAGGGATTATCTAAGTTTAAATGTCATGATTTCCTATGAACCAAGACCTAGGAATTAGATATCTGACTAGATTAGACATGGATTGAGTCGTATGAAATTTATCTCAATGCCACATTTAAAGTATTGTCTAACGGTATATTGTATCATTTATTATCATGATTGGAGGAAAGTATGGGTGAACCTAGGATTAGGACATGTATCCCCCTATGGTGACATAAATTACTCAGAGATATTATTAGGTTTGGATGAAGCAGGTATTTGTCAATCGGTATTAGGACCCGAGGATTGACTTAATGATACATAGCTTAAGTGGTGTGACATCCAACTTTATGTCCAATCGATCAGATGTTTATCCAAATATTGACTATAGATTGAGTTTATTTATGTTATTTCTACCTTTATTATGTAAATATATATATGATATCATGTGTACATATATATTTATGGGGATATATATGTACACAAGAATATATATACTTATATAAGATGGTATGTTGTCAAGACAATTGTGATCACAACCCCATGGATTGGTTGTGGACTTTCTTGTTTTGTTTTATTTGGTGCCTTTATCTTTTCATTTGTGTCTTGGAAAGGCTGAGAATATTACATGAGCATGCACTTATGACTACATATTTATAAATTTATCATTGGGGTGTCCTAATGAGATTATTTCTCACCCATGTACATGCACCTCGGTGTACATAAAGACCTTATGTCTACTTTTTTAGGTTGAGAAGAGATGCATGATGAATAGGGATAAGGCCTAGGGTTACATGATCGAGTAAAGATACTTGTGTGGGTCTCTTATGATCGGTATGGTGCAGTTCAATGGTGTCATGGAGACCGGGTATGTAGTTTGGCTCGAAATTAGTAGTGTAGCCCTGTACTTTTATTTTAGTTTTTATGATATACTCCTTCATGTGTGGTCAGCCTAATGGGTGATAAGTGTTTTATGTATGAAATGGATGTTTAATATTTTTTATAATTTCATTTATTATTATAGGATATTACATTTTATTTTATTTACTACTTCCTCACTCTATTTATTTACTTCTTTAATTATATCTAGGTATTTATGTTGTTGTTAACTCTGATATGAGGTCATAGTCTCTCCAAATACAAACCCTATGCCCTCACTATTATTCTAAAACCTCTAGAATGAGGAGAGTAATTTTTTATTCCTTATAGTAAACTGACTAGGAGCACTGATTTAGTGGAATCTGGGTCAGGATGTTACAGATACAATCAGAATTATGGATCTTCCTAATGTAGTAGATTGATACCATGATGTCTTTCTGGAATTTTTTTTAGGGATACCACCTGAAAGAGAAGTGAAATTTTCCATTTATCTAATAATAAGAATGATTTATATTTTTTTACCTTCATATAGAATGGAAATAACCAAATTGTGGGAACTAAAGGCCTAGTTGGAAGAATTGGAAAGCTAGGGATTTATTAGAACAAGTACATTGACTTGGTCTACTCAATTTTTATTCATAAAGAAGGATGATGGTTCTCTTCAAATCTATGTCTATTATCACAAACTAGATCAGGTTACCATCAAAAATTTATATCATCTTCCTAGAATTTATTATCTATTTGATCAATTAAATGGATCCAAGTGGTTCTCTAAGATTGATCTATGATTAGGGTACCACCAACATCAATTCAAGAATGATGATATTCCATAAACATATTTATGAATTTGTTGTGGACACTATGAGTACTTATCCATTCCCTTTGGTATTATGAATTCAATAATATTTTTTATAGAAATGATATATTGTATCTTCCACAGATACCAAGATGCTTTTTTAGTTAAGTTTTTTATCACATCTTGGTGTACTCATAAACTAGAGAATGCCATGAAAGGAACTTAGTGATTTTGTTGAGAGCATTATGAGATCATAATATCTATTTGAAATTCTCTAATTGTGACCTTTGTATAAAAGAAGTTTGATTACTTGTACATGTCATCTATAAGAAAGGAATATCATTGGATCCTAAAAAGATAGAGGTTGTTATATCATTACAGCCACCTAAGAATTTTTTTTAGGTATGAACCTTCCTCGGATTAGCAGGTTATTATCATTTTTGTCTCTATGATTTCTCACTCTTAGATTCACTTATGACTGCATTAACCAGAAAGGTTATTCTATATTGAATCAATGAATTTCAAGAATATTTCAAGGAGCTAATGGCTCAACTTACTTTGGCATCTGTTCTTATCTTTTCATAACCAAGTGAGGGCTACATGGTCTGTTTTAATGTGTCTTAATTGGGATTATGTTGTGTTATCATATAGGAAGACCATTTTGTAGCCTATGGCTCATGACAGCTACAATAACATGAAAATAACTATCCAATTCATTATCTATAATTAGTTATGATAGTCTACACATTAAAACTAGGTGCCATTATCTCTTTGGTGAGAAGTTCATTGTGTTCACTAATCATAAAATATTGAAGCATGTATTCTCACAAAGGGATTTGAACCTAATGAAATGACATGGGATAGACTAACTCTAAACGTTCGACTTTAACTTGGTCTATACACCCAAAAAATTGAATTCAGTGGCTAATAAATTAAGTAGGGAGTTGTATAACCAAGTGGTTAAATAATATTTCAATCAACGGAAATTAATGGGGGTGATCACTAATATAAATTTATACTGCATGAAAAATAATAGTTTCATGGTATTCTTTCCATTAACCCTTGTCCCTAATTTGGTAGACCAAGTTAAGGATTCTCAATAATAAAACCCTGACTAAATCATCATTACTTCAAACCACAATAGTGGGGATGCCACTGATGGATGGATAGAGGATGATAATTTCATCTTAAAATTTTATAATCAGATTGTAGTTCCTCTTTATTATTAATAGATGATCCATTGGTATTACCATCATTCAATGTGGGTTATCCACTAAGGAATTTAGAAAATGTAAAACATGATGAAGTACCATTTTTTTGGTTGGGTATAAATTAAAATATGGTCGAGTATATGGATAAATTTTTGACCTATCAATAGGTAAAGGTTGAGTGTCAACAACCAATTAAGATGTTTCAATTACTACCCATTCTGGAATAGAAATATGAGAATAATTCTATGTACTTTTTCACAGAGTTACCAAATACACTTCAGAATAAAGATTTCATTTGGATGATTGTTTACTAACTAACCAAGTTGGAACACCTCATTTCAATCAGGGGAAAAAATTCATTATATAAGTTGTAAAAGTTGTATATTTAGATAGTGGTCGATTTATATGGGGTACCAGTTTCTATTTTCTATGACTAAGACCCTAGATTCACCCCATAGTTTTGGTGATCTTTACAACAAGACCTTGGAACTAAATTCACCATGAGTATGGTGTACCACCCTCAAACAGACGCACAGTCTAAAAACACAATTCAAAATTTATAATATATACTAAGGTTATGTGTGGTATACTTTGGTGATTTATGGAAGGACCATTTTCCATAATTTCATTTTTCATATAATAATAATTATCAAGATTTTATACATATGTATATGTTTAATTCATTATATGGAATACCATTTCGGTCCCCACTTTTTTGGATAGAGACTGAGGAAAATTCACTATTTGGACCTAGTCTTATCAATGGGACAACTGATAAAACTTATAAGATTAGGAAAAATATGGAAACAACTTGGATCTATCAAAAAAATTATATTGATCATTTTCATCACCATTTTTCTTTTTAGGTGGGTGACCATGTTTTCTTGAAAGTATCTCCAATGTTGGGACATAGTCGTCTAGGAAATCATAGAAAGTTATCTCCTTGATATATAGGAACATCTAAGATTCTTGAGTGCATCAGTGAAGTTTCTCATCAGCTGGCCTTAACACCAAGATTCACTTTAGTTTATAATTTGTTTCACATATCTCAACTAAAGAAGTAACATCTAGATCCAACTCATGTGATTAGTTATAATTATTTGACACTTGATTTGGATGCTTCATTCATTCACAACCTGATGCACATTCTAGATGGGCATGAAAAGATATTGTGAGGCAATAATATCTATATAGTATAGATACTATGGAAACATGTTCCCCTTTAATAAGAGAATTAGTAATGAGAGAAATTTATAACAGACCAACGGCCAGATATTTTATAACATACCACCAACCTCTAGCTTTGTAGGGACAAAAATCCCAATGGTGGGGAGAATGTGACACCCCCATTTTGAGTTATTTTTCTATTTTTTTTACTTATTTTTTAGTTATGATATTATTAACATTTTTTTGGGGGGAGTTTTTAAGGGTTTGGGTGGTAAAAATGATTTTTGGCCTCTCTGGGCTTCACTACGTCATAGAGATAACTATGGTGGTGTTTGATCTAAGTCATGGTGTTGTTCTGGGTGTAGTGAGTCGACCATGTGATAGGGACTTTACCATACCACGAGGTTCCTCATTTTGGTTAGTGTGGTTCTTATAGAGTCTAGCAATGGGAAATGGGGATATCACCATGGTTGTGGTGGTGGTTGTTGTGGTGATTGGGTTTGGTGCAATCGAGTGCTATAGGCGAGGTGGAAATGGGTAGGATAGATTATTCATGACATAGAGGTATATATGGTCTAATAGAAATAGTGGGGATTATTCCTTGTCATGGTGGGTTATTATGGTGGTTGGGTCGATGTATGGTCAGCCTTATATAGGTGGGTTTTGAAATTTTTGGTGAGGATCCACTATGTTGTGGTCTATGCTATGGTGGGTTGAAAATGGTGAAGGGAACCTCCTTATTACATGGTGGGTCTTCACAGTGGGAGGTGTGGTTGAGGTAACCACAATCATAGTGGGTACTCCATGCCTTGGTGGTGGTCTCCTAAATTTTAAACAATTTGAGTGTACCATCATTTTTTGTGGAAGATTTGGGGCAATGTGTGCAAGAATTTTAGGTGTTTATAAATTCGATTTTGACCTGATTACTTCTTTTAAAACCATCATTATCCCTATCCTCTATTTGGTTAGGATCTCAAACCATGGATTTCTATAGATGATTTTGGGTATCTCTCTTTTTTCTAAAGATCTCCTACTTAGATTTTGTAGGATGATCATGTTTTAGGTAGGTCGATTCTCTTACACTTTACTTTTATGATGAACATGAAAGGTTATGATATCTATATAAAATATTTTTTCAAATAATGTAAAATTCTAGATAATTATCTTGATGAAATAAACTCTGGTTATTTTATTTTTAAAGAATGATTTTGGTATGTGTGAACCGAACATGGTAATAGGTTTTTTATGCATCCATATTACATTTTAAGGAGACTTGTTGGTTTGGACTTGGCTATCATGGTGAATTTGGGGAATATTGGGTTACTCTGCCAAGTGATAGCTTGGGTTTAGGGGAATGGTGTTTTTCTTGTGATTTTGGTCTATTCAAGGATATCTGTTTAATGGAGGATGCATTAATTTCACAACATGGGTTCTATATAGGATATCTTGAGTTCATATCATGGGTTAATTCCACTATTTTTTTCTATAATTGTACCTTATTCATTATTTATCTTTCTTAATTATGTTTATATATATAATTATTATGATATAACTTGTTCTTGTATTAGTGGCATGTGTGGGGAGTCTCTGGCGGATTATCTACTGAGTTATAAAGTCACCCCATGATATGAACTCTGGTGCATATGTAGATGTTGTTTATCATGACAAAGGTAAGGGAAAGGTATATTAATTTTCTAGTTGATAACCTTTATATAGTATACATGGATACTAGAGGCTAGATATTGTATTTATTTAAGCGATGGATCTTGGGTGGTTCCACCATTGGCACCTAGATGCCTTTTAGAGTCTTTTCATCTTTTAGACAGACTTTGTTGTATTTTTTTTACACTACAACTTCGATTTGTATCATTTATATTTTATTAGAGTTGGTATTATTGGTTAATTCATAATTTTTATTGTTTTATTTGTCCTTGATTTCTATGGTTTGTATTGTAATTAAGGTAAATCTTCCCCTAATGATGTAATATACCCTTGGAATTTATTACCATCCTTTAGTGTTCGGGGGATGTACTTGAGGTTAGTGGGATTCTGGTCATGCCCAATCTCATGAGTTGGGGTTAGATAGTTTTGGTGTATTTATATTCAAACTATTTTTTATCATTATAATAGGGAAACTTAATTTTTTATTGGTTCCACTAAGTTTTGGATGAATTTAGTTTGATTAAGAATAATTTAGGTTAATTCAACACTTATAGATTCAATTAATTTTTTTAGTTATTAATAAAACTTATTAATTCATATTAGTTAATTCTTGATTGTATTTAGTTTGGTTCTAATTAATATTATTTATATTTGGTTGGTTCAAGTATATTAGGGTGATATTTTTCCCTTTTGGTTAAATTTTGTATTATTATGTTTGATTTGGATTGGGCATGTATGGATACTAAAGTTTATTTCAATTTTGTTTCATTATATTCTCACTATTTTAGTTATAGTTTATAGATGAAATAAATGTATTTTCATATTAAATGAATCTATTTACATTTTTATATGTTAATATTTTTTGAAACTATATACAGGTTACTATAGTTTAGAGTTTTCATGTTAATATGGTTTAGATTTATAACTATTTATATGTTTATATTATGTGAATTTATTTTAGTTTACCCCTACTTAACTTTAGTTTAATATTATGTAACTTTACTTTACCCTTAAATCTTTTTACCCTTAATTAAATTTAGTTTACCCTTAATTAAATTTTTTTACCATTACTTAACTTTAGTTTACCATTACTTAACCTATACATGTTTTTGTTTACCCTTACATAACTTTGTTTTACCCATACTTAACATTAGTTTACTATTACTTAGTTTACCCTTACATAACTTTTTTACCCTTAATTAACTGTAGTTTACCCTTAATTAACTTTAGTTTACACTTACATAATATTATTTTACCATTAATTAACTTTTTTTACTCTTACAGAACTTCATTTTACCCCAAATTAAATTTATCTTACCCTACATAACTTTTTTACCCTTACTTAAATTTATTTTACCATAAATTAACTTTTTTACCCTTAATTAAATTTATTTTACCCTTATTTAATCTATAAAAGTTTTTTTACCCTTATATAACTTTTTTACACTTACTTAACTTTATTTTACCCTTAATTAACTTTAGTTTACCCTTTCTTAACATTTTTACTCTTACTTAATTTTTATTTACCCTTTCTTAACTTTAGTTTACCTTTACATAACTTCTTTTACCCATAATTAACATATTTTCCCATAACTATATGTTAATGTTACTTAACTTTGTTTTACCCTTAATTATCTTTATTTTACTCTTACTTAACCTTTATAAGTTTATGTTTACCCCTAAATAACGTTTTTTACCATTAATTAACATTATTTTACCCATACTTAAATTTATTTTACCCTTAATTAACTTTATTTTACCCTTAATTAAATATATTTTACCCTTAATTGAATTTATTTTACCCTTATTTAACTTTAGTTTACCCCTACTTAACTTTTTTTACTCTTAAATAAATTTATTTTACCATAACATAACTTCAGTTTACCCTTACTTAACTTTGTTTCCCTTACTTAACTTTAGTTTACCATAAATTAACTTTTCTTTACCCTTACTTAACTTTATTTTAGCCTAGTTTAATCTATACAAGTTTTTTTACCCCTGCATAACTTTGTTTTACCCTTAATTAACTTTATTTTACCTTTACTTAAGTTTTTTTACCTTTAATTACTTTTTTTACCCATAATTAACTTGATTTTATCTTTAATTAACTTTAGTTTACCTTTACTTAACTTTTTATTCCCTTAATTAACTCTTTTTACCCTTAATTAGATTTTGTTTACCCTTAACTTTTTTTACTCTTACTTAACTTTAGTATACCCTTAATTAACATGTACAAGTTTTTTTTACCCTTACATAACTTTTTTTACCCTTACTTAACTTTAATTTACCCTTGCTTAACTTTTTTTTACCCTTACTTAACTCTAGTTTACCCTTACTTAACTTTATTTTATTCTTAATTAACTTTAGTTCACTCTTAATTAACTTTAGTTTACCTTTATTTAACGTTATTTACCCTTAACATTTTTTACCGTTAATTAACTTTAGTTTCCCCTTAACTTTTTTTTACCCTTACTTAACTTTAGTTTACCCTTACATAACTTTTTTTACCCTTATTTAAATTTTTTTACCCTTACTTAACTTTAGTTTACCCTTAATTAACTTTAGTCTACCTTTAATTAACCTTATTTACCCTTACTTAACTTTTTTCCCCTAATTAACTTTAGTTTTCTCATACATAAATTTGTTTTACCATTACATAACTTTAGTTTACCCTTAATTAACCTATACAAGTTTCTTTTTACCCTTATATAACTTTTTTACCCTTAATTAACTTTAGTTTACCCTTAATTAACTTTTTGTTTACCCTTACTTAACTATAGTTTATCATTACTTAACTTTATTTTACCCTTACTTAACTTTATTTTACCCTTAGTTAACTTTTTTTACCCTTACTTGACTTTAGTTTACCCTTACTTAACCTGTAAAAGTTTCCATTTACCCTTAGATAACATTATTCCACCCTTAACTTTAGTTTACCCTGACTTAACTTTAGTTTACCCTTACTTAACATTTTTTACCCTTATGTAATTATATTTTATTTTTTATTAACTTTAGTTTACACTTAATTAACTTTATTTTTCCCTTAATTAACTTTATTTTTACCTTACTTAACTTTGTTTTACCCTTAATTAAATTTATTTTAACTTTACCTAAATTTTTTTACCCTTAATTAACTTTTTTACCATTACTTAACTTAATTTTACCCTAACATAACTTTGTTTTAATATTAATTAACTTTAGTTTACCCTTACTTAACATGTAAAAGTTTCTATTTACCCTTACATAAACTTTTTTTACCCTTACTTAACTTTTTTACCCATACATAACTTTAGTTTACCCTTAATTAACTTTAGTTCACCTTTACTTAACTTTGTTTACCCTTACTTAACTTTTTTACCCTTAATTAACTTTAGTTTACCCTTACTTAACTTTTTATCACCCTTAACTTTTTTTACCCTTACTTAACATATACAAGTTTCTGTTTTCCCATGTATAAATTTTGTTTACCCTTACTTAACTTTATTTTACCCTTAATTGACTTTTTTCCCTTACTTAACTTTAGTTTACCCTTACTTAAATTTAGTTTACCCTTACTTAAATTTGTTTTCCCTTACTTGACTTTATTTTACCCGTAATTAACCTATACTATTTTATGTTTACCTTTACAAAACTTTTTTTTAACCTTACTTAACTTTATTTTATCCCTACTTAACTTTAGTTTACCCTTATTTAACTTTATTTTTCCCTTACTTAATTATAATTTACCATTACTTAACTTGGTTTACCCTTACTTAACTTTGTTTAATCCTTTCTTAACTTTAGTTTTCCATTAATTAATTTTAGTTTACCTTTACTTAACTTTTTTAACCCTTAACTTTAGTTTAAACTTACTTAACCTGTACAAGTTTCTATTTACACTTACATAACTTTACTTTATCCTTAGTTAACTTTAGTTTACCCTTACTTAACATTGTTTTACCCTTACTTAACTGTAGTTTACTCTTACATAACTTTGTTTTACCCTTACTTAACTATAGTTTACCCTTACTTAACTTTAGTTTACCTTTACTTAACTTAAGTTTACCCTTACTTAATTTGTACAAGTTTCTGTTTACCCTTATATAAATTTGTTTTACCCTTACTTAACTTTAGTTTACCCTTACTTTACTTTATTTTACCCTTACTTAACTTTATTTTACCTTTACTGGTCTTTATTTAACATTATTTAACTTTATTTTTACCCTTACTTAACCTATAAAAGTTTCTATTTACCCATACATAACATATAGAAACTTCATCTTACCTTTACTTAGCTTATATAAAATTCATATTATCATTCTACAACCAAAACTTTATACCATTACATAAATAGTAGAAATTTTGAGTTACCCTTACATAACTCAAGATCATAATAGAAACCTGATTTCCAAACTATTTTTAGTACCATATTTTGATCATTACTTGAGTTATACACTTTAAAATTGATGTACAATCCATTTTTCATTTTTATTAGTATCTAATTAAATGCAAGTGTCAATGAAAAATACATGATTCCTATCATGTTTCGACATTATCATCCACTCTGAAGTTTGGAGATACTTCATAGCATCCTTTTTTTCTTATTTCATTTTTATGATTCCTAAAAAATAATAATCAATAATAATAAAAATAGTATTAATGAAAATCATCGTCATTTTCAATCAGAAACCTCAAATTTTATTAATACCCTAAACTCATCACTCTTCCAATGAGAAATCATTTCCTGATACTATGGTACCAGACACTCATTTAGGATAGGTATAGCCTCTAAATTTGTTCCAACTCTAGAAACTTAACCATTATACAACTCATGTTTATATGCTCTCTATATCTTACCTAATTCCATTAGTCATGCAGTCCACACATCCTCACTTTCTAG
This sequence comes from Viscum album, assembly GCA_963277665.1. Taxonomy (NCBI): domain Eukaryota; kingdom Viridiplantae; phylum Streptophyta; class Magnoliopsida; order Santalales; family Viscaceae; genus Viscum; species Viscum album. Next base: position 927,138,310 of record OY728132.1, read on the forward strand.
AAAATTATAATGAAGTTGCTTCCAAAATATTAATTCATATAAATAAAATAATAATATGATATTAAATATAATAAATTTTCTTACCCATAATTGATCCCAAGCATTATCCTTTATTTTATTTTCAAGGTGTCTCTAGGAGAGTGGCTTGATGAGAATGATGTCACTGTATTTATCAAGCATCCTGATAAAACTCTTACATTCTCTCCCTATTTTATTAACCATTTTATTATCCTAATTTTACTCAACCATCACATATATGTGTTGGTTCCATACTTCATGCATGTGTGTACTCTCATGCCACCTTATAGTGGCAAATCTAGATATGAAAGAATAAAAGATAAATATTATATTATTATATATTATAATGGAAATAAATTATGGTCAAAAAATTACTAGGGTTCTATACATATACCTAAACCAAGTTTATCAATTGGTGATTTTGGATCCCTAGGTTGTGAAGGATCATTGACCTATGTAGTTCTAGTGGATTCTAATGTTTTCTCATGATGGTCAGTATTCTTGGGAGGTTCAGAATAAACCAGAGTAAAAATCAAAGAAGCATGAACATAAAATTTGGGAGAGAATGAAGTAGTAGGAAATAGAGATAGAATATACATCTATGGAAAATTATAATATGTATGGGTAGAGCGATCCATCTTCGAATAAGGAAAAGATATATGAGGATGATCAGATGTAAATGGTGGTGACTGTAACATCCCAGTTCCAGGTGCCACCCAAAGGTACCTTGTACCCGGTTGGTCACATGGTCTCAAGCGCATTTCCCCAAACACCAAAGGATTCCTACTAGAAGCAAGAGACTTGGGTGTGATAGTGTGAAAATTATTCCCTCATAGGCAGAGTAACACTGTGAAAACAAATAGTAAACAATAGAAAAAGCAGTAATACCATACAACAGAATTAAATAGAAGAAGACTGATAGTAAAAACAACTACAACATATATATATATATATATATAAATGATGCATGTTACATGTATCTAGGAATGCATCCAAAAAAGTCACAATGTTGTAAATATAATACTGAAACCAATGTACATAAAATAGTAAACTCTAATAGCATCACAAGCCTCAGCTTGGCCCCATGCTCTCCAGCTCCAACAACAATCAAGTACCTGATGAAAAAAGGAACTTTCCCTTTTCTATACTTGTAACCATATAATATGATCGGGCCCAAATTCATGACCCAAACAGGGTGTGAGAAGAATCCCAGTAGGCAACCACCAAAAGATCTGTGTCTAACTGTCAGTGAATATATATAATAGGTAATAAGAAAAAATGAATAAATAAACTAGGAAGTACTCAAAAATAAACAATCCGACTGTTTCCAATTACATTCATTTACATATATTAATTATTCAATCCATTGAATAATTTAACCTTGGGATCTATCCTAATCTCTATATCCCCTTGTATAATAATAACAAATAGACATCTCAGAAGACCATCTAAACAAATAAGTAAGACCAAGTCCAAGATTGTGCTTTGTCTTGGAAGACTCGTCATAATCAATCAATCATTCATAAGCAAACCTCTGGGAAAGCTCTCACAGACTAACCCCTCTGGTTTGACATATCATCACTTCAATAAACAAAGACCCTATGGGAAATCTGACACGGTCTAACCCCTTTGGTTCCACATAGCACTAATCAATTACAAATGACCTCCTGGGTAGCTCTCACAGTCAATACCCCCTTGTTCTACATAGCAGCAATATAAATTATAATGACCCTCTGGAAGCTCTCACAGTCAATACCCTATGGTCCAACGTTCATTTAATAATGACCCCCCGGCATCTCTCACAGTCAATTCCCTATAGTACAACGTTCATTTAATAACGACCCTCTGGGTAGCTCTCACGGTCTAACCCCTCTGGTCTATGACCACCCGATAGCTCTCACAATCAATTCCCTATGGGTCAACATAACAGGAAATATATATAAATGATCCTACCTTGGTAAGCTCTCATAGTCAATTTTACTTAGTCGTACTTTCACAATGCAAAACACATGCATCTCATATAAACAGCAACTTCATCCTAACATCACAAGTCATGGAAAACAAGCAAGCCTAACAGGCAATTCTAGACCAAATGGACATAATCAACCAAACATGGTAAACACATTCATAATCTTGGTATTAAACCTTACACCTAACCAATAACCCCTTTCTCATGTAACAAACCACAATAGGTATTAAACAGGGTTAATTTCCAAAACACGCAATACCCTAAACATGGGTATTCGGCACTTTAGGCATATATAATTCAAAGACAAACAAAGAAAGGCACAAACCACCTACCCCAACATTGTACGTGGAGCACTCTTGAACTTTGGCCCTTGAATCGGCCTAGAACATTGTAGATCTACAAAAATTTCAAAATCGTTCAACCTTGAATAACTCACGAGAGAGGAGAAATTAGGAAGAGAGTCTCTATAGAAAGAGAGAACTCACCAATGGGAATCCAATGCACCCGACAGCATCTCAATCGAAGCGTGTATGGAGGAATGGTAGGAGCTCGAAGATCTTTGGTCGTACATTGCTCTTCTGTATGAGACACAGGAAGAAGGAACATTTTTTGGAGATGAGACACGACCCTAAACTGATTAATCAAATAAAAATAAAAGTACACATAGTGTTCATTTAATGTACACACCGTGTACTAGCCTCAACCATCCCCTACTTTAGGAAGTCTGTCAGGTCACCCACACTGCCATGTACTTGGCCTTTACACGAATATTACATGGTTATGCATGGAAACCGAGTACACAGCGTGTACCTAGAAAATTTTCAAATCTTCCTTTTTCCTTAAAAACACCTGAAATCAAGATCTATACCTGAAATGAAGTTTCAGGTTCTTAAAAACTTCCCCTTTAAAGAAATTCATCCCTGAATTTCCCTTATAAGGGTGGAGAAGAAGAAACTTCAAACAAATCTGGCCACTGTGATCGCACGTCGGCCTCCCTCTTCCAAGTCTCATCCTGTACTCGCCCGTGCTACCATAGCACCCATACTAGAAGAATAACTCGTCCATAGAGAACCTTCATACTATGATCCACAATCTGTATTGGGTTATCCTAAAAGGATTCATCCACCTCCAACTCAACCTCTTCGGGTTGAAAAACATGATATGATTCCAAAAAGTAACATTGTAACTGAGAAACATGGAAGACATCATGCATATCCTAGTACCTCTAAGGTAACTGAAATCAATAGGCAATCGGCCTAACACTCTCCAAAACCTCAAATTACCCAACATATCATATTGAAAGCTTACCCTATCTCCTAATCCTTCTATGTACCAACCTCAGTGTGGCATGTAAGAAAACCCAATCCCCGACCTCAAACTCCAGAGGTCATCTCTATCGATCAGCATAAGATTTCTGTCAAGACTGTACAGTAGCCATCCTCTTCTGAATCAACTCCACCCGCTCAGTGGTCTCTTGAACAAGATGAGGTCCTAGAATAGATGTCTCTCCTACCTTTATCCAATATAGGGGTGATCAGCATAGCCTACCATACAAATCCTTATAAGATGATATCTGAATTGTCGCTTAAAAACTGTTATTGTATTCAAAAATCATCTAAGGGTATGTGTCTCTCCCAAGAACCCCCAAAATCAAGAACGCATGCTTGAATAATTTCCTCTGAAACCTAAATCGTATGCTTGGACTAGCCATCTATCTGGGGATGGTAAGTTGTACTCAGAATTACATGTATACCCAAATCCCTCTATTGTCCCTTCCAAACACGAGAAGTAAAATTGTCATACCTGTCTGAAATGATAGAGTACGGAACCCCATGAAAAGGTAAAATATCTCAGATGTACAACCTTCCAATATTATCAACACTGAAGGTCTCCTTGATTGGTAAAAAATGTGCAACCTTCATGAGTCTATCAACAACAACCCAAACTGCATAATTCCCTAAAGGAGATCTCGGTAAACCCGTCACGAAATCCATCGTGATATCATTCCACTTACACTCAATAATGGGTAACTACTATAAAATACCTGCTGGTCACTGATGCTCTACCTTCACCAGATGACAGGTGGAACATCTCATAACAAAACTAGCTATATCCTTCTTCATACCTGGACACCAATACTAACGGTCTATATCTCTATATATCTTGGTGATACAAGGATGAACTTCCCATAATGAGGCATGAAAATCTTAAAAAATCTCCTTGCGTATGTATGCTGACACCTATATGCACCCATGAAAACAGAAGACCTCATCCTCGTTTACGGTCCACCTAGGAGTAGGGTCCTCTCCTGACACACTCTCCCATAGTACTAGGCCTTCGGAATATGATAGCTACCTTATTCGCACCTGATCTAGTAGAGTAGAGGTAACAGCTATAATAGAAAGAAAATTCTTCCCCTGTCTATCATGCACCTCTAAATGCATCTCAGAGAACAGATCCATAAGTTTCCACTCACCACTGGCCTCTTGAAATGCCTGTATCTGAGTCCTACTCAATGTATCAGAAACTATGTTGCCTTTCCCATGTGTGTAGACATGCTCAAAGTCAAAATACTTAAGGTACTCAACCCACCTTCACTATCTCAAATTCAGGTCTCACTGAGTAAAGATATACTTGAGATTTTTGTGGTCAGTGTATTCCACAAAATACTCTACCAAAAGATAATGTCTCCAGCAGTGCAAGGCATGAACAACTGCAGCCAAATTGAGATCATGTGTTGGGTAATTCTTCTCATGTGGCCTCAACTTCTGAGACCCATACGCAATGACTCCTTCCTCCTGCACAAGTATTTTTCCCAGCCCGATACCTGATGCATTATAGTAAATGATTTAATTCTTTCCCAGATTTAGCAAAATCAGTATCGGTGCTGAAGTCAATCTCCCTTTCATCTCTTAAAAGGATGAATTGTAGGAATATTCCCACTAGTACTTCACACCTTTCTTAGTCAAGCCTTTTGGTGGTGCTGTTAAGAAGGAGAAGTCCTGTATAAAGCGTCTATAGTAACCATCCATCCCCAGAAAACTTTGTACCTCAAATATGTTCTTTGGATGCTTCCAAGAAACTACTACTCTCAATTTTTCTGGGTCTACTGATACTCCTATCTCTGAGATAACATGACCTAAGAAGTGAATGTGATCCATCCAGAAGTGGAATTTTGAGAGCTTAACATATAATCGATGCTCTCTCAGTGTACAAAAAATGATATCAATATGGATGGTATGGTCGTGTCGAGTGTGGGAGTAAAAAAAGATATATTCTATGAAGACTATCACAAAAGAATCCAAGTATGTATGGAATACTCAGTTCATCAGTGCCATGAAAATTGCCAGTGCGTTCGTGAGACCAAATGGCATAAACACGTACTTGTATAGACCATACCTACTCCGAAAGGCTGTAAGAGGTATATATGATGGTATAACATGCAAATGATGATAACCAAATCTCAAGTCAATCTTCGAGAACACCTGATATCCTCAAAGCTGATCAAAGAGATCATCAATCATCGGTAGGGATATCGGTTCTTGAACGTAAACTGGTTCAGCTTCTGATAATCCACACAAAGTCAGAGGGTACCATCTGCCTTCTTCAAAAATAGGATAGGCGAACCCCAAGGAGAATTACTGGGTTAGATGAAACTCATTGCCTAAAACTCCTCTAATTATTTCTTAAGCTCTTGTAACTCTGGTGTAGTCATCCTATAAGGAGGAATGGACACTAGTGTCGCTCCTAGCACAAGCTCAATAGAGAAGTCTACCTCACACTCCTAAGGTAAATTAGAAAATTTGTCTGGAAAGACATATCTTAAATGATCCACCACTAGAGGAAAGTCCATTTGTGAAGTCCCCTGGTCATCCAGATATAAACTAGAAATATGGGCAGTAACTCCTCCCAACCAATGATGCTCGAGTACAGCTCTGCTCACCTGGACATCCCACTCACTCTTGTGTATAAAATACCCACCCTCTGGTGATGTGAAACTCACCCTACGGTGATAGTAGTCAATAAATTCTTGAAAAGAGACTAACCAGTCCATTCCAAGAATGACATCGAAACCTATCATCTTAAAGACATAGAGGTCCCATAAGAAGTGACACCCACCAACCTCAAGAGGGAACTCCTTGTACTGATGTACACTATTCTTCATAATCCCCAATGGATTGTCTAGAGCCATTACATCCTCAGATGTAAAGATACAAATCCCAAGGATTTCCACAATAGAAATAGATATGAAACTATGGGAAGCCCGTGTATCAAAAAGAGCAGAAGCTAAAACTGAGGCAACCAAAATCATACCTCTAACAGTAGAGGGTCTGGGATCCTGCTCCTACTGGGTTTACTCCACTAAAAAAGTCTGATAGAAGGGGGGTGTGGGGATGCGTGTAGTGTGGAACCACCGCATGTAGTTGATGGTGGACTATAATGAAGACAATCAAATAATAATAAAAACAGGGCAGTAATGTCAAAGTTTTTTGGCGATGCTTTCCAAATACTCCGACATCATTCCCGTAAGCCCGCTCTCATAGAGACAGTTTCCAAACAAAGTCAAGGATAATTCTTGGGCACATATATGGAAAAAAAATATGTTGGATTTAATGTAATATATTATTTTTTTATTTATATAAATTAATATTTTTGTGTCAGCTTTAGTTTAATTTTCCCGATGGTGAGGGTGCATGTTCAGCATGTCTATAAGAACTAGGTGAGATTTAGAGAGAATAAAAACATGATTTGTATATTGGCTAGTGTTCTAGAGTTGGTACAGAGTTATAGGTTGTACCTATCATGGATTTTTGTCCAATGTAACAGTATCGGAAAATGATTACTCATTGGATGACTACCAATTTTAAGGTATTCATCACATTTGAGGTTTTTAAATGAACATTTTCATGATTTTCATTAATACTATCTTTTGTGATATTAAATTTTATTTAGGAATCATCAAGAAAAAATAAACAAACATTGCTGCTAAAAAATACCTTCACACCTTGGGGCATACTACGATATCAGAGCACGAGAGGAAGTAAGAACAACAGATATATATTTTTTTTAGGACTTTCACTTTTTATTGATTCCTCCATAATTTATTCAGTTTATAAAGTTTTGATATAAATTTAGTTATTAAATTCATTATTGTTAACTTATTTTCAATTATGGTTTCCTACATTCAATTTCATTGCAGAGGTAGATATTGAATATTGAAGGATGTGTGCCTTGAGCAAAACTGTTTTGCTCGAGTATAAAGAAAAAATATGGAAGTGTTGTTAACGAAGCGACACAAAAAAAGATTGTAAGTTTTAATTTGATGATTTAAAATTTTAATATCTATTTTGTTACTTAATATTCTATTTAAATTTTTAATAGGCTGCTTTGGAGGCCCTTTATTCCCAGGAACCTGACAATTTTGGGCTAAATGATAACTTACATCGGGTGTTGGGAGATGAGCACCCAAGAAGAGTACGCTACCGACCTGGGAAGAGTATAGTCTCGATGAGGTATTGTCCCTCTTCAGGTACTAGTTGTACTTACACCGAGTTGGAAAAGGTTAGGTCATGGGCAGAACATGATGAAAAAAGGGTCACACTGGTGGAAGAACGAGTTGAAATGACAAATGCTGAATTTATGAAATTGATGCAAGTTTTATGTCCATAACTTCCACAAAATAATAGCATGACTTGTTATGCATATATGTAATCAATGAGTTCATTATATAGTGCACTAGGTGGAATTTCTAGTGGTGGTTGAGATAATGTGGTTCCTGGTGATGGTGATGGCGAGGAAGAGACTGGGGGTGAGGATGATTCTGAGGATGAGGGTGAGGAGGAGGTAGAGGCAGAGGAGGAGGGTGAGGAGGAGGTCGAGGATGAGGAAAGGTATGAGGATGAGTATGAGGATAGGGATTAGGGCAGGGAATATTATGGGGATAGGGATGAGGATGAGGATAAGGCTGATGATTATGGTGATGATAGTGATGGTGATAAGGGACAGATTGATCTGTTACATTTTTTACTAATATTACTAAGATTTGATGTTTGATAATTTTATATGATTGAATATATGTGTGATTAGGTAGGTCACATTATCTCTATTTATTTATCTATAAATAATAAAACTTGACTTGACATGGAGGTATGGATCTTATGAATTCTCTTTTTACATGGTATCAAAGATATTTCACAATTCTCTTTTTATATACACTCAAACTCTTGGATGAAGAACTTGAGCTTATTCATTTTCATTATACCACTTCTTAGTTATATTTCTCTAATTCATTTTCTTTTGATGATTTACATTATGGGACACCATTTTTTATCTAGTCTCATTCACAGATCATGTTGTACTTAATACTTTGTGTTATTGTATTTGTTACCAAAAATATTTTGATTTGCTGAAAAATTATGAATATTCTTGATCTGGTTTGTATGGATACATCATGGTATAATGTTTCATGATCCTATAAAGTGTTTTTGAGGTCGGATGGAAGTCATCTGGAGAGTCTATGAGTGAATTTGAGTGAAATCTATAATTTTTCAGATTCATGTAAGAATTTCTAGTACATAGGAATTTCATGTACCCAAATATATCACATAACTAGATCTAGTAATTGCTACCATAATAGTTTCTATTTAAATCTTAACCCCATCACTTAGCACACCACTCTGGGAATCTCTGAAAAACACCACCATTTATTTATCAATCATAAAAGTTAAAGCTATTAACTATCACATTTCCCTCAAGGAAAACGAGCCCACATGAATCTATATTGTCCTTCTAAGAACTTATTCATCAGTTATATTTTTTATATGTCACCTTCATATAGGTCACATCACCAAAATACCTCACCCATGATTGTATCAATAAATTTAAATATATATCATTTCACCTCACAATAATTATAACTCCTTTATGTTAGATTGTGTAACCCATAGGTTTTCTTAAATCAATGTTTTACATTGGAATCAAGGAATCCTATCCACTGAGATAATCTCATATCTTACTTCATGGTAAAATATTCCCAAGGTCTATAAGGTCACACTAGGATCCTTACTCACCACTATGCCCTTAGGCTCTAGTCCATTCACTTGAAAATGGATCCATATGCTTATAAATTACCTTAAAAAATCCTTTGAATATACCCATAGAGTAATGATATCATCACTATCAACCCACTATATGTCACTTGAGGTATTTACTCTATCTAAAGAATTAATAAACCTTGAGTATTCATCATCATCATGCTTCCACTGTCAATCTCCAAAAAAATCCCCATACTCTTTTATTGATTTCACTATGTTGTGGTGGAATGTTCATATAGTTCCTAAATCAACAACCACTGAATCAAAGGGAAGTTGGGGGAGAGTGAAATTGAGGGAGGTGAGGAGGAATCATACCAAAAAAATTTAATATACAAACCACTAAAATCACCCTTAATCATGGAGGATTTAATGGAGAAATAGGGATATGATGAGCTATCCAAATAGACTTCCACGTTGTCCCATAACTTTATAAAATTAAAGGTGGGATAAATATGAATTTTTTTCCATGATCCTATTTATAAAAAAATTCTTAAACCACATTGGGTACTATTTATACTTCCCCTAAGTACCTAATGGCCAGCCATGAAAGGTCACCAAATGGTCCAAAATATCAATTACTTGATACCCCACCATTATATTTTAGATGTAAGATGAAGGAAATTTAGGACCACCTAGACCTCACTAGGTACTAGGTCTATTAACTCCAGGTACTCGGTGGTGTCTATTACACTTGGAAGAAACACAACCCTACTCCAAACCCTAGTCAAATTTATAAAACTCCTCTTGAACCCATGATCATGAAAAAATAATCCTCGTTTTCATGTAAAAAATTTCTAGATTACATTAGAATCCGAAATTTAAACACACTAGGTTACAACTCTAGAAAAAAAAAATTTCTTCGGTTATACTAACCTATAACAATGTAAGTAGTAACAAAATATTAACCATACAACATCTAATCCTTGAGAAGCATGTATAATAATATCTCAATCTCTATCCCATCTACTAAAATCCAATATCATCATTTTCTCATGATTGTAAATGAGGTATAATTGTTCTATCAGAAAAATCAATCCCATTAAACTAATTTTTCAATGAAAAGTCTAGATTCAATCCCCATTATGAAACCACCATTTTTGAAAATGAAATTGTTGAAGTCATTTATATATTTCTATATCTAATTACATGTGAAAAGTATTATTCAATATTCAATCACACTGAATTTATCTAAAATCACCCAAGCCTATGAAAAACAATGCCATGTTCAAAACCTGAAACATGATTTCCTTATATATGGGTTATCATTATTCATTTTAACATCTATATAATACCTCTATTAATGACCCTATTTTTATATTATTATTTTTGGAACATGTATATCTAAATCCTGATCCGTACTTGATCCATTCATTAAAATGTATACCTCACTAGTCACCCTAGAACACGGATCGTATCCAATTACCACAAATGAACCATAAAATTTAGTATTTTCAATGGATTATATATGACCCATCCTTTCCACATCCATCCCCAACATCAAAACTCCAATCACTCACTAGCTGGGTTAGCTATACAGGTCAATCTACACATTCATCACCACTTATCTGACATTATGGTCATACTCAAATATCTAATAACCCATGAAGATCAACATTCCATATACATCCCTGAAGTATCTTATGATAACTATCCCAAGAAACGTACTCTAAGGTATAAATAAAAAATTGTTCATTTACTAACATAGACCAATCTATATCATCCTCATCACATTCCCCATTGGTATGGTTTACAATCCCTATCAAATTTCTAGCATATGCATCTAGTATGATTCTAAATTTATTATACTGTCATGAATCACCTATGATGACTCAAGAAATAACATAAAACCACAATAATTATTTGGTTTTATCTATCAAACAAACCTAAATCAATTTTCACCAAATCTATTCTAAACCATGAGTCATACACTTTATCATTTTATGGTGTGATCCCCACAATTTGACTATACTCACCAAATATACTTGAGCACCAACCAATATAGATGTCTATCATCACCCAAGCATTTTCACCCATTGAATATTCTAATTTCATACTCATAGATTCATCCCAAACTCTATAATTAGGTCTGAAATTCATGATATCCCAAGCTTCTTCTACCCCATAGTATCAAAAGTCTGTCACCTAGGCCCCATACCACTTCCCATTATAAAACCACACTATCCCATAAGATGTCTTGTAATTCCCTTGATTTCCTATTCCTCACATGTGGGTAAGACCTTCCCCAATTCACATTTTTACATAGTTCCACCTATCCCATTGAGATTGAAAAAGGTCTATAAGCTCATCCCAGTGAATTTCAATGAGACAACTCTAGGCTATTGGGAAACTAAGAATCATGAATCCTAATCCAATCCTAATGTATTTTACTTACTAGTTCTCAATGCCATAAATTTTTCTTGGACAAGAACATGAAACTGATCAAATCCATCCACCTATAGTAGTGGTAATGAGTAACAATGACATGAACCACTGAATTATGTATAGTGTATTGAAAATTCACAGGTAATTGCAGGTAATTACCTTCTGAATTCTAAATTCTGTATGTGTTATACTCGTAGGTAATTGCATAGGGGGATGAAGGCTGCTACCTGCTGCTGGAATTGCAGGAAATTTATGAAAATGGTTTAAAAACCATTAGTATATATGTGAAAACTAACTCTATACCAATGGTTTCATATAAACCATTGGTAAAATTCTATACCAACGGTTTGTAAACCATGGGTATAGACCTGTGAACTCAATCTTTACCAACAGTTTACATCAAATCGTTGGTAAAATTATATTCCAACGGTTTGAAAACTTTTGGGGAAGACCTGAAAATTCGACTATTGCAACGGTATCAAACTGTTGGTAAAAATTTATACTAATGGTTACTATAAACCATTGGTATAATGTTCTTTAAAGTGCCATATACCAATGATTATTCAATAATCATTGGTATATTTCTATCCCCATGCCTTAGCAGCCAACGGCTTGGACAACCTTTAGTATAGGTTATACCAACTATTTTCCAGCCTTTACCAATGGTTTAAAACTGTTGGTATAGAATAAGTTTCCAATAGTGAGATCAATAGTTAATTTGAATGAGGAGAGAGGATTTGGGGATAAGGAACCAATCTAGCCAGAGATGTTTCCTCATCCCATCCTTCTCACTTTTTGGATTTTTATTTTTACCATGAATAGATAAATTGATTAGGAAAATCAGGCTAGGGTGAATTGAATTTTGTTTATTCATTCTTCTCTCATTAATACAATTGTTTAGTGAATTTTAAGTCTAGTGTTCTTTTTCATTAATTTTTTAGCATCACTTTACACTACTCAAAGAACCAATAGGTGATAGTAGTAAATAATTTCACCTTGGATCATCAATAAAAGTATTAAAATCAAAAAAAAAAGATGGATCACTTCTCCATATTGAACAAATTAATTCTAAAGTTAAGATCAAGGTATCAAAACTAAAGAATTTTAACCAAACTATAGAAATTCACTGAAGTGACAGTTCAATGAATCTACACCATTTCTCAAATACTGAATAATTTTATTAATCTGAGTTGGATTATATAATATCTTTTTATCATTTCAAAATAGTATGAAGACCCTAATTTCATCCATTTTTCGTCTCTTACTCTGTTTTTTTTTCTCCCCTTGTTTCACTTTCATATTTCACTACACTTTCTAATAAATTCACCATTTCACTACTACCTGTTGTTTTTATTATTATTTTTGATTATTTTTCATTTTTTCTACTCTCAAACATCCATTTTTCTTCCATATAAAATTGACACCCAACTCACCATTATACTAGTTATAGGTTGTTCTAGGGTTTTATAAATATTAAATTTTTATAAACTTCAACAACATTCATGTCAAATTTTGAGGAATGAGAGATATAGGGGGATAAGTATGGAGAAATAAAAAATAAAAGGGGGTTATTAAAAGATATTAGAGTGAGTGAGTAGAAGATAATATGAATCTAAAAGGTGGATACAAAAATAGAATTATGAGAATAGTGGAAATTAGGTGAGAGGAGAGTGGATATAAAGAGTGATAGGTGCGAAAATGATTGAGAGTGGGAGGATGATGGAGGAAAATGGAAATTTGTTGGAATGGATTATGTATGGAGATTATTTTTGTATAATATAGAGGAATAAAATAAAGTAATGGTAAAAAATAGATTCTGAGAATATGAGAATAAGATAAGAATTTGGTATGAGAAGAGTGAAGGGGATGAAAGAAAATTGAGTAGAAGTGGGAGAATGAGATATTAAAGAGAGCATAAAAATAAGATATTATTTAGAGAGTAGAAAGAAATAGATAAAGGGGTAGTGGGATTGGGAGGAGTGGATAAAGAAAGCAGAAATATTGATTGAATATAGAAAAAAGTGAATCTAAAGAAGAAAATAATGAGAATGATTAGATAGTAAAGATAGAAGAATTTAAAGAATGTAAAAAATAGTGGATAATATGTTATGGGAAATATTAAGAGATATAAAGATGTTTAAAAAGGGGGAATAGATAAAAGGATGGAGAATAAGTGAGAGATTAGAGATTTGATAAAAATAGAGAATAAAACATAAAATAGAGGAAAATAGAGAATATAAAGAAAGTGTTAAATTAAGGAAATTAGAGAGAGAATATAAAATAAATAAAATATTAATAATTAAAAAGAATAAAATAGAATATATTAATAAAAAATTAAAAGAATTTATGGAAGATATATAGATAGAAAAAATGAATTAATAAGGAGAAGATAGAGAAGTTGAAGGAAAAAAGTAGGAAAGTGGAGACAAGTAAATCTAAATGATCATTGAGATTATTTGAGAAGAGTGAATATGGAGTGAGAAAGGGTGAGGAGTGTAGTACCATGGTTCAAAATAATATTCCTCCCAAATTGAAATATCCTGTTAGTTTTTTTATTTCTTGTAAAATTGGTTTAAGTGGGGATATTAGGTGTTTGTGTGATCTAGGATCTATCATTAACCTTATTCCCTACTCCCTATTCAAAAATTTGGGCTTTAGGGAGATGAAACCAACTTCGGTGTTATTGTATCTAGATAATAGGTCACTTACTTATCCTTATGGGAGGGTAGGTGACATATTAGTTGATGTATAGAAACTTTATTTTCCCATATAATTCCTTATCATGCACATGTAATGTGATAACACAATTCCAATCATTTTATATATGCTATTATTAGTCACTGTTGAGGATTTCATTGATGTATCAATGGGTAAGTTTACCCTTTAAGTTGGTGAAGACTAAGAAAAATTTCAAGTTTAAAAATATTACCTACTTTAATCTAGTTGTAAGTTGATTTATGTTGTGAATGAGCTGTTTATAGATGAGGTTAAAAAGGAAATTCATCATCCCTTTGATGATTTTATCACTGAGTCTGTCAGTGAAAATTTTGAAGCAAATTTTATGGAATCTAAATCCACACTTGATATGGAAAGGCTGGGGAGAATTGAGAATCAAATTATGAAGTATATTGTTGAGAACCATGAATTTTTTTATCCCAAATTAAGTTTTATTACTGAAAATTTTTCTCCAATTTTTCAAAAAATTTAGACCTCCCATACACCCAACCCTGAATCTACTTCTTGTTCCTACCATAGTAAGGAAATCAAGTCTACTAATGGTGTTTTTTCTTATCAAAATCAAATTTATGAGGTTTATTCTGAGTATGATGTATGCTCTATTCAAAAAAAGGTTTCAATTGAGTTTTCTCAATCTATTAAAAGTGATTTGGAAGAGTTTCTTGATATTTTACCAGATGTGGACAGCAGGTTTGTCCCTACTTCTTTTTATCACTTGGATGGTGAGATTTGTATCCATGACTTTAAGATATTCTTATAAGAGATTTAGGAACCTTAATCTACAACACCTAAGGAAGTTTTTTCTAAGATTCATTCTTTTTTTTACAGTAAGCTGCATGTTTTCACTACTGCTTATTTTTCTAAACCTCAAAATGTCCCATGTGTGGGGGAAAGTAAGGGTAAGAAATTAAAATGTAAGGCTGGTCATTATGATGTTGGTTCTAGGATTCCTTCTTCTTTTCTTGGTTCCTTGACTGAAAATCTAAATTTTTAAACTTTTTATAGAAGGATACTTAGTCCTTAAGTTGTAGAGTTTTTTAGTATAATTCTTTAGGCTGCTGAGTTACATGAGGCTTCGAGTGAACTTGTTCAATTTTACAAATAAAATGCTCAATCCACACTTAATGATTCATTTTACCCACTAAATGTCCATGGTTAAAACTCTTTAGGGTATTGAGTCCAGTTGGGGACTATAAAACTAGTTTTACATGGGAGGAAGCCAGTAATTTTCTAGTTTCCATTTTTAAAATTTCTGTTTAAATAAATTATCCTTGATTGGTTATCTAAATCCCTGAGTGTTTGACCTAAAATAGATGAAATTTATATTTTATTCTCTTTCTCATGTTTGATGTCTATTTTTTTGATAATTTTTGTGTTCACTAACTATGAGGTGCATTAGGTGTGCTCTAGGTGGAGCTATTGTGACAAGTGATCATGCAGCAGGTCAAGTGACCGTATGAATAGAGTGTGGTCAGTTCAAATATTTTCTTACCAGTGGAAGATTAATTTTGAATTTCAAGAAAATAGGATCTATAATTGGAGCTAAAAACTAGATAGTATCCCCCTTTTTATTTCTATCTGGTTGTTTTCTTTCTAAGATTTACATTTTAGAATCTCATTATGATCTGTTCATTCTGTAGGTACTTGATCTTACAATCAAAAAACTTTTTCAATTGTTTTTAGGGAGGATAAATTTATTTTACAGTAATGAGTAAAGTTTCAACACATTGGGGGAGTATCTATTTTAATTCTTAAGATTCTATTTCATGTTAGTATTGGTTTCATTGAATTGATTACTTTAAATTTATTAAAAAAAGTATGTGGGTTGCTGCTTCTATTTCAATTTACTTCTATAAAATATTTTGTGGAAACTGTATGATTTATCTTCTAAGACATTAAAAATCATTAATCAAATCACCTGGTTTCATTCAAAAATAATAATTTCTTTTGTTTTTCTTTAATGTTTAGGTAGTGTCTAGTAGGCACATTTTGCATGTCTTGGAAATTTTTTGTTATATGAGAGTTGTGTGGTAAAATGTTTTTGAACTTCCCTAACACCCCTTAAAACAAATTCCTTTCTATGTTGATAATACAATATATATAATCCAAACTGTTTAGTTGCATCTCCCACTTTGAGATTCAGCAATGGGGACATTGTTGAGTTTTAAGTGCAGGGGAGGGGTTTTTAATGAGCTAAACTACATTTCACTTTAAAACCATCAAAAACCATTAAATTTCTTCAACTTTCATCCCAGTCATGCATCATTTTAGGATGTATGTAAACAAAAATCTTTCTTAATGTGTTAAAAACATAAAAAAAAATACAAAAATTCAAATTCACAACAAAAAAAAATACAAAGTCATTGTGTCCTTCCTAGGTGATAATTTCTTTTATAACTGAAGGGTTTTACTGATTCTAAAATTTCTAGAATAGTGTTATTATTGAGTGATATGTCATACTGTTTTATGGACGCTCTATTTAAGAACTAGTAAAGGGGTCTGATATGATAAATTTTCGTGGAATTCAAATTATAACTTGAGAAAACTAGAAATTTGAACTTGAACTTAGGTGACACGCTCTTTTTGAATAAACACCACATGGGTAAAACTCAAATGATAATTATTTAAGTTCTTTATAACTAGATTAAAATGATAAATTGGGATTCCATAGTGAATATCTTAGACTTTAGGCATTGGGTGTGTATAATCCCTCTGTATATATCAAATAAGTGATTTTTTATATTATTTTACACATACATGGCTGGGTAAAATTCAAAAAAAACAATAAAGTGACTAATAGTCAAAAATGAGTTCATTAAAGTAAGGGGAATTTTGAATTTAGTTGAATAAGGGAATAATTGACTTATTTAGTAATCATTTGAGTTGAATCAATGAAGTTAAAAATGGAACTTCAGTTTTTTAGAACCTAGGGGGAAGGAAAATTAATAGTATCTCTTGTTAAAGTTTTAATTACACTTCTATAAGACCTATTTTACTCCTAGAACTAGAACTCGGATTTGAAATGAAAATGAGTTGTATAATTAATTTCACACATGAGGTGTGATTATTTTAAGGAATTTATATATTTTTTATTTTATTTGACTCTAGAGTGAATTAGAGCTTATGCAGGAAAATCATTTCTTTTTAAGATACTTTTTGAATAAATAAAATTCAATGAATTGTCTGAGAGTGCAATTAATTAAGTATGAGTAAATTTCATGTGGCATTTATTTCATTATTTTTGTCACTTCTTTTATTTTAATTAATTTTGTTTTTAATGTCAAATTATTGCTTTTGTTGAATAAATTACATTTGTTGATAATTTTTTGTTTAATTATTAAAACTCTGAATTTAATGTCAAAATGTCAATTTATTTGTTTAGTTTAGTCATGTTATTAATTTTTAGTTAAATAAATAAATTTCTTTTAACCTTTATTTTTATTCATATGTATTTGAATAAATTATAATTTTTCATTTCTTTTTTCCTTTCAATTCATTTATTCATTTTTTATGTTTTTCAAAATAATAATTTTTATTACTCGTTCTTTTATTTGTTTAATTATTTATTTAATTGTATTTAAAATTAATAAATCTTAGTATGTTTAATTAATCTTTTTATTTAACAGATTTATTCTTTTTTCACTGGTTTTGTTATTAATTAATTTTCTGATGATTTTCACTTAATTCATGTATTCAATTTCTTCATTCTTTCTTTTATTTTAATTTGAAAATATATAATTTAATTTGTTTCATTCTAATTTTATTTGATGTTCTGATTTTATTTATTTTTCAATTTGAATTTAAATTATTTACTTGTTTTTTTAGGTATAGCTACCACCAGCATTCTACTACGGTTGGACTCCTATTATCCCAACTATCTACCACTCCCCCATCATCAATATACCACTCCATGTTCGACCACCATTGCTACAACCACACCTTGAAACAATGGAATAAGCTACCACCACCTTCATGGTAACACCACCACCAATCCACCCCTTCTCAACTACCATCACTTTCACTCATTCTACCGCCAACTCCCCTATTATGCTACCACTCTACTAAGAACTACCGCCACACCCACTCATCTACTATTAGACTCCACCCACCTGCTATTGTCCCTATCCTCACTTACCATTCCATCCAGCAACATACTACTATCAGCCTCTTCCCACATCTACCATCGCTTAATCATCCCTCTTATATTATTGCTTCTGAGCTCTACCGTTGAAGTCTCTACCACCACTCGTACCTCCTCCCACCAATATTCAATTACCCTACTACTGTTCATGCATCCTACCGCTAAAACCTTCATCTATTGTAACCCATCCTCTCCCATAGTTCCACCAGGAATATGATGATTGAAGGAGACACCCGAGATGTTCCACTTGAACCTACACCACCTCGGTCACCTCTATTCATTTCAACATACCCGCAAAACCCTCACTGAAGTAGAGCACTGGCTGATGTCGCACCACACTCACTGGAGGAATATGGTTGACCCATAGATTGATAACCAATGAATCGGTAAATCAATCATCGAGTCGCATTTGTTTTAGATATTGTACCTTCCAAATACAATATGATCCAAATCTACACCACACATCTAATCCAACCACCAGCCACCACAATTTAAGGAAGATGATCCCAAACCATGGTCAAAGAAATCCTAACATTTCATTTTTCAAAGCTAGAGTCTGAAGATCCAATGTTGAACTCCATTGTTGAAGATCTAGATGACACCAAGATTTTCCATGAAGGATGAAGACACTGAAGCTGAGTAAGTTTCCTCTGTGGAAGAACACCTTAGAAATCTATCCAATTCATGAACCATGACCCAAATATGTACTACCCATGCCACCAAAGACGAACCATCACACCGTCGTGTTTCTTCTATGTCACTGACTGCCGCTCGTCGCCCCTGTGTTGTGAGGAGGAATCCCAAGGAGAATACCTACAACATAATTTAAGAGAAGAGGGAAAAAATGAAAATATATATATAAATATATAATAATTATAATAATAATAAAATAAGTACATATATATATATATATATTAATAATAAGTATTTAAATGTAAAAATAGTTGTATGTAAATATGATTTTATATTTCTTTTATAGTAATAATAATATAATAAAAGTAAAAATATACAATAAAAAAATGCGCTCGACGACAACTAGTGACGTCCAAGACCAAAAATTAATCGATGGATTTAGGATGCGGGAAGACACTACAAAGGCCTAGTTAAGTATTCCAACTTCTCCCGTGACCTAAATTTATAATGGGAATTTTAATTTTCAAAAATGTTTTATACCTCGCTATTTTTCAGTTTTCCTAAATTAGGAAAACTCATAGTAGAAAGAGATCATGGAAAGAGTGGAATTTTTTGTGGTATTTTATCAAATCACCTACAAGGAAGATGTACAGTGATGTATGTGCCACGTGAAAGTTAGGGAACTATTATCAAGTGGTGAAGATTATCTGAAATTGTATATACATTTTGGATATATTTTTTTAAGGTTTATTAATTATTTATTTGATAATTCACTAGGTTTTGGTTTATTTTCACAAGAATTGGGAATTATGGACTTAAAAGAATAAATGTTGAAAAGTGCCAAAAACAGCCTTTACACACTGTGTATTGCATACACGATGTGTAGACTCCATTTGTAACATTCATGCAACGCCGTAGACCAACCCATGAAGATTTTTCATGACATGAAGACATTACACAATGTGTAACTCAATTACAAGATGTGCTGCTTTAAAATTTTAGAATCCCTCTAAAAGTGAAATTCATACACAACATGCAGATATTGCATGACATGAAAACATTGAAGGATCTCCCAATAAAATATTTGAGTAGATTCTTCAGTGGAAAAAGAGGATATCAGTTACACTGTGTGAAAACAGATTACATTATGTGTAGATTTTCGGACCCAAATCATTTAATCCAGTACACAGCGTGTAGGACTTGTACGCCGTCTCGGGCCTATATATACTTTGCAGCACCTCCACACACAGAGAGATCAGGCATCATTGAGTTTTATCTTGTTTTATTCTCCCATTCTCATTCCTTATTATCCTAAACTATATTATTTTCAATACTTTCATTATTTCATTAAATAAAAGGTAGTTTTTAATCATTCCTTCATTGTTATTCATCTGTTGCAATGCCACTTTTGTTTCTGATGTCCGTTTTCAACACCGTACTCTATTATTCATCAAAACACACATGTTTCTTCATCTATTATTCATTTTCAATAAGTTTGTGATTGATTATTAATTATTTTGATTGTGGATTGCTCGTTATTCATTATTTAACCATGAAAAGTTAGTTCCTATTTAGATCTGCATTGTTTCCAATTTCTTGATATTAAATCTTGCTTATTTAATCCTGGATTATTTCTTGTGCAATTCCTTTTTGATTATATGTAGCATTTATAATACCTCCTTGCTTTTGATCATCACTTCCATGCACAGCTAATCCTCTTAGGGTTGAGGGTTGAGAGTAGGGGTGTTTCTAAACCTAATGAATCTTTATATTGAATCTTGGTAACCCTGTGGCTAGTAATTAGGTTAATAATAATTTTTCATCACATTCTTTCACACAACCTTGACCATGGGAAGTGAGATTAAATGAACCTAACCTAATTAGAGTTGATCAAGAATATGACCATTAGCCTATGATGCTTTCTGCATATAATCCAAGTGTAATGCATCTAATTTTTCAATTATATCTTAACCATGGGATAGTTGCAACATAGGTAGATCAAATTGGTTTGACCAAAACCAATTGGTGATTTTTTCACCACTTCTCAGCCTAAGATATAAGACCATTCCAAGTTAAATAAAGGAATATCTTTTGTCAAGAGCCCTAAAATTGACCTTGATCCCTTATTTATTAATCTAAATTAAAACTCAAAAATAACTAGTCTTAGTAAACATAAAACTTAAAGAGTTAAAGTGATAAATCCTTCCAAGGATTTTGATCGATTGTTTGTTGACCTACCAGTAGTCTTCATGGGATCGACCTCATTCTTCCACTTTACTATGACCTTGTAGTAAGTGTATTTCAAGCTTATAAATTATAATCTGATCTCATCCCACAAAAATTCAACGACATGTATGAGCGAGTCAAATTTTTGTGTCATTGCTAGTGACAATTTTTTCTCAGGCACAGTAACCTTCAGACCGAACTCGGATTACCTCACCCTCTTCCCCTTTATTCTTTTCTTTCCCCTTTTACTTTTTTATTTTTTTTCTTTCGGGTGAACCTTCATCCTCTCTCTCTCTATATCCCCTTTATTTTTTCTTTTCTTCATGGATAGTGCATGCGCCATGGGCCCTTGACTCACTCAAGAAGCCTGGACACACAAGAATAGCTTCTATTAAATCAAGAGATCTATATAACCACCATTGCATGCTACTGCTGCACAATTGTAGAGCATAACAATCTTATGCTACCACATCTACAAGACCTCAATTATGAACCACCTATTAATCGGGGTGAGTGACCAATGTTTCAGGAGCGCACTATTATGGACTACGGTTTATCGTCCATTAGTGGTGCTGCACACAACATTGTGCACCCACCAAATCATGTAAACACATTCAAAATCAAACTTATACTCATTCACATGATCCAGAATATATGGCAGTTTAGTGGGATTCAGATAAAAGACCCCCAAGAACACATTTCAAACTTTCTTGAGGTTTTTGATACCTTTCGCAACCAAGAAGTTTCATAATACACCATAATATTAGGATTCTTCCCTTTCTCCTTGCACGATAGAGCCAAGGAATAGATAAAAAGTCAAGATCCTAAGTCAATCACTACTTGGGATGAATTAGAAAAGAAGTTCTTATAAAAGTACTTCCCACTCATCCAAAATTGAAATCTCTATAAATAAATTAAAAACATCACCCAAGAAGACAAAGAATTGGTGTGAGAATATTGGGACAAATTTGAGGGGTTGACTCATAAATTACTACATCATGGACTAGTTGTGTGGATTCAATTACAAAAATTTTATCAAATACTCTAGCCTGCTACATGTAGTGTAGTAGATGTCACTGCTGATGGAGGAATCATTCTTAAAATTCTAGAAGTTGTCCAGGAAATTTTCGATGAAGTCTTGCACAATTTCAGTATATGGTAAAGTGATCGAGGATCATCCTAACATGGAATTCATCAGGTTTAAGAGGCCACCTGTCTTGCTGCTCAAGTTGTGGTTCTTACTAAGAAGCTGGAATCATTCCAATCACCTATTGAGCCACCACCCCCTCCTTATCCATTAATAGAGATACAATCTTATGAGATATGCAGAGGCCCACATTATTATCAATATTGAAGGTAATGGATGGAAGATCCCCAAACTCGAGATTTTAATTACATCAATTACAATCAATAAGGCCAGTTGTACCAAAAACCAAAACAATATCAACCGTAGTAAAATTACCAAGAAATTACAGCTTATCCACAACAGAAAAATCAAGTTTGCTTTTAGCATAGGAGTGGATGGGTACCAAAAAGAAACCAAGGGACACCTGGGTACCCATCACAAGGTTCACCTCCTCTATCATAACAAAAATTTCAATAACCATTCCCTAGAGCCCAGCAGTACCCACCAGTACCATGATAGTAATTTCAACAAGCTCCACCAAGAGCACCACCTTAATCCCAACCTTTTGAAACCAATATAGGAAACCTACTCACTGCCTTTATGCATAAATAATACCAAAGGATCAAGACTCAAGAAACAAAGATGCAAAACCAATTGGTGAATTTTTCACTGCTTTATAGCCTAATCCATAGGACCCTTCCGAGTTAAATTTAGGATTAATTTTGTCAAGAGCCCTAAAATTGACATTGATACCATATTTATTGATCTGAATTAAAAATACAAACTAACTAGTCTTAGTAAAAACAAACTTAAAGAGTTAAAGTATGGAATAATTCTGATGGTTTTGTTTAATTGTTTGATGACCTGTCAATAATATTTGGGGGATCAACCTCATCCTTCCACTTTACTATTCCCTTATAATAAGTGCAGTTTGGGCCTATAAATTATAATCTGATCTCATCCCATGAAAATTAAATTACATGTATGGGAGAGTCAAATTTTAGCATTGTTGTCGGGGAAAACTGCAGCCATGCGAAATCTCGAGCACCAAATGGGTCAAATTTCAAAAACCCCATCAAACCAACTACCAGTTAACACTATAGTGCACCCAAGAGAAGAGGAAAAGGAAATGGTGATTATGAGTGGGAAAATTATAGACATTCAAAAACCATTAAAATAGGAGGAAGAAAAGATGGAAGATCCCAATAAATGGGTGACAGTCATTGATAAAGATGGTGATGATAAAATAAATGAAGCAGATAAAGAAACAAGTCTAGAATCAGAAGTAACTAAAAAAACCCCAATAAAATAGAATCCTAAAAAGGAAGAGGTTTATGTAGGACCACCAATTTACAAAACCCCACTATCATTCCCAAAAACAATGAGGCAAGGAAATATTGAGGAACAAAACAAAAAAATAATAATGTTCAAGAAATTACATATCAACATTCCATTTGGTGAAGACATTTCCCAAATTCCAGGTTATATGAAATTACTAAAGGAAATTCTCTCCAATAAGAAAAATATGGAAGTCCGGGGAGTCATCTCCCTAAATGAGGTATGTTTTGCTGTTATTCAGCAGAATATTTCACTAAAGATGTGAGACCCTGATAGTTTCTCAATCCCTTTCACCATAGGAGTATGCAATTTTGGGAGGTCATTATGTGACCTAGGTTCATTCATAAATCTAATGCCCATGAGTGTTTTAAATAATTCATGAATTCAAGAATTAAAACTGACAAGAGTGTCACTTAAAATGGTTAATTGCTTAGTCAAGTACCCTCAAGTAATTCTCAAGGATATCTTAGTTAAGGTTGGAAAGTTTATCTTTCCTGAGGATTCCCTAATCTTGGATATGGAATAAGAAGGATATGTTCCATTTATTCTTTGAATATCATTTATAGAAATGGGAAAGGATTTAATAGACATTAACTAAGGAAGACTGATATTTAGAGTGAGAGATGAACAAGTGGTGTTCGACTTGGCTAGGGATTTCAAGCAAGGTAATGATTATTTTGATTTTTAAGCCATATTTCATATTTAAGAAGGAGATGAGTTTATGATCATTGAGGGTGACAGGGAGACCCTTCCCCTGATGAAGATGAGGATAGTGATCATGATAAAACAAACTAATCCATTGATGAGGAACACTATCCCACCTTTCATACCTTTGGTCATTACACCGCCATCATTGGAATTAAAACCTTTTCCAAACACACTCAAGTACTCATTACTTGAGTATGTGGAAACAGTAGAAGTCATTATCAACTCAGAGCTAACCCATGAATAGGAGGATAAGTTTATTGAAGTCATTAAAGGACACAAAAATTCAATATCCTAGGGAGTGTCTAACCTTAAGGGGATCATCCCCACCATCTTCACCCACAAAATTTCATTGGAAGAAGGTGAAAAACCAAAATTCCAACCCCATAGGTGACTCACCCCACCAATGAAATAGGTGGTTAAGAAATAATTTCTTAAACTTCTATATGCTGGAATAATATTTTCAATATCTGACAGTGAATGGGTGAGTTTTCTGTAAGTTGTTCCAAAGAAGGGAGGCTTAACTGTTGTAAAAAATGACAAAAATGATTTGACCTCTACTCAAACCATAACTATATGGAATATGTGTTTCAATTATAAAAATATAAATACAGAAACCCTAAAAGATCATTTTACACTACCCTTTATGGATCAAATTGTGGAAAGAATTGTAGGTTACAAATTCTATTATTTCTTGGATGGGTATTCATGATACAATCAAATTTCAATATATCTAGATGACCACTCTAAAACTACTTTCACTTGTCCCTTTGGAACCTTTTCCTACTAAAGAACGTCATTTGGTATGTTCAATTCACCAAAAACTTTTTGGCGATGCATGACACATATATTTTATGATATTATGGAGGAATTCCTAGAGATCTTCATGGATGACTTTTTGATGTATGGAAGATCTTTTTAGGTATGCGTATGAAATATAGAAATAGTTATGAAGCACTATGATGGGAATTTATTGGTTTTAAACTAGGAAAAATGTCACTTTATGGTCCAAGGAGGCATAGACCTCAGACACAAAATTTCAAAAAATAACATGGAGGTTGATCCAGAAAAGATCAAAGTAATTAAGGACTTATCTGAGCCCTCAACTGTTAAAGACATAAGAAGATTTCTAGGACATGAAGGATTCTATCGCTTCTTCATAAAATATTTTGTGAAAGTTTCCCACCCTATGACACACCTATTAGAAAAGGATACTCTATTTGATTTTACTAAAGAGTTTCAGTATGCATTCAACATTTTAAAGAATATTTTGGTGGTTGATCTTGTCATAATTTCACCAGATTGGGATAAGGATTTTGAATTAATGTGTGATGCAAGTGACTTCGTTGTTGGTGCAGTCCTAGGATAGTGATTCAGAACAATCTTTTGTCCCATATACTATTCTAGTCACATATTGAATAAATATTAGTTAAATTATATGATAATTGAAAAGGAACTTCTGATAGTCATCTTTTCATTTGAAAAATTTACACTACTAGAAAACTAACCTATACCAACGGTTTGGAATCATTGGTATAGGATATACCAATGGTTTGGAGGACCGTTGGAAAGTAAGTCATGGGGATAGGTCTATACCAACGGTTTTTGTAAAACTGTTGGTATAAGTTATATGAAAATCTATACCAACGGTTCCATAAAACCGTTGGTATATGTATTTCAAAAAAAACATTTGGTGGGATTTGATCCTAGGACCTCTAGTTTATCATTAAACGACCTAAACACTAACCTAACATGACTTTTGTGAACATAATTTCATAAATATATATATATGTATTATCACAATTATTTTAAATTTTTATTTATATAATGTTCTCGGTAAGAATATTAGATAAAAAATCAAAGGACCTATGCCAACGGTTGTCAAAACCGTTGGTATAGACCTATACCAACGGTTTTGACAATCATTGGCATAGGTCCTTGATTCTGGGAGCTACGTTGGTATATGGGGGACCTTTCCAAATGGTTTGGCCAAACTGTTGGGATAGGTACCCACCCTTTCCCAACGTTTTGGTCAAACCATTGGGAAAGTTGCCTCAAAGTATACTTTTCCCAACAGTTTGGCCAAACCATTGAGAAATCCATACCCTTTCCCAGCGGTTTGGCCAAACCATTGGGAAAGGTGTCCACAAAGTGGAATTTTCCCAACGGTTTGGCCAAAATGTTGGGAAAGGGGACCTATACCAACGGTTTTTACAAACCATTGGTATAGAAGCGTTGGGAAAGGTCATATTTCCAGTAGTGTTCACTCATACCTAGTACTATCAAAAGTTGTGGTATATACTGACCATGAAACACTTAAATATCTACTGAACAAAAAATATGTTAAAACATGCCTGATATAATGGATCCTACTACTACAAGTGTTTTACATAATAATTAAGGACACAAAAGGAACTGAGAACATCATCACTGGCCATTTGTCTAGACCTCCACTACCCAAGCTCAAAAATGATGATAATCTTGACATAAAGTATGACTTCCTCAATGAAACCCTTATCATGATAAATACCCGATCAAGACCATGATTTTTGGATATTTCAAATTATCTCACTATGGGATCACTTTACCCTGACTTTACCTTTTAACAGATGAAGATATTTTTAGCTAAAGCCTCGCATTACTACTGGAATTAGCCACTAATTTTTAAGCACTATTCTAATGGATTAATGTAGCACAACATCCCAGAAGATGAACAACAAAGTGTTCTAAACATGTTCCATACATCACCAGTAGGATTGCATCATGGAATCGAATGTACCATGGAAAAAATCCTTTAAAGTGGGTTATTCTGGCCCATGATTCATCAAGATATAAGAAAATTTTGTCAAACTCATGATCGATTCCAATGAACAGGGACCATAGGAAAAATAAACGAAATGCCCCAAAACACCATCCTAGAATTTGAACTCTTTGACATTTTGGGAATTGATTTTATGGGACTATTTTCTAGATATCATGGTAATTTTTACATCCTAGTAAGTGTTGACTACATCTCAAAATGGGTTGAAGTTAAAACCACTACTCATAACACAACAAAAGTGGTGATAAAATTTGTAAAGAAGAATATATTTTTTGAATTAAGCTTCCCCTGATTACTAATTAGTGATCGAGGAACTCATTTCACCAACACCACTATGAAAGGCATGCTATAAAAATATGGAATTTAATCTAACACTGGTGCTCCCTACCAGCCATAAACAAGCAGACAAGTTGAAGTGTCAAATAGGGAAATCAAAAAAATCCTAGAAAATCCAGTTAACACTAGAAAAAAAAGATTAGTGTCAAAATGGATGACTCACTTTGGGTTTATCACACGTCCTATAAAACGACCATTTACACAACTCCATTTCGACTAGTGTATGAAAATACATGCCACTTTCCCATGGAATTAGATCATAGATATTTTTGGGAAATTAAAAGGTTAATCATAGATTCTTAGAAAGTCGTAGATGTATGAATGCTCTAAATAGATGATATAGAATAAATCAGGAAGGATGGATATTAAAATACCATAATTTTTAAAGAAAATACAAAGAAGTGGCATGATGACTGATTCACATGGTATATCTTCACTCCTGGGGATAAAGTTTTGTTATTTAATTCTCAATTAAAATTATTTCCTGGAAAGAATAAATCCTGATGGATGAGTCCTTACCAAGTCATTATGGTTTTCCCTTATGGATCTATCAAGATTCAGAAAAGTGAAGAACCAGTATTCAAGTTTAATGGGAAAATGTTGAAAATCTACTTAGAACCCTTCCGAGAAGGGTGTTTCGTCACTCTCAAATTCACTTGAAAAAAAATGAGTCTGGATGAAAACGTCATTATTAGTGCTTTATGGGAGGCAAACCATATTTTATTTATTTTATTTAGTTTTATTCGTATGCTTAGAATTTTTTTTCATTTTAGTAGCATTCTTTGTCATAGGATGTTCTTGAACTTCATTATACCCACACATCTGCATGTATCTGAGTTGGTTTTCATTACTATTCATTGTGTTCACCTGCCTATTATGCTACTTTCATCATGTTTAAACCATGTGGACTAATGGTTTATCTAGTGTAGGGTTGGTCTTTCTAACCCATTATGCAGGTATCCCAATTTAGACTCATTATTCACCAAGTTTCTCCATGGAATGACACTCATAAAGGGAGCTCTCGATTCCCTAAAAATAAATTTCAAAATTTTCATTTCATTTTGTCTATGATATATCTATCATATCACTACCATGATACTTTTCAGGGAAATGTGGGCATATTAAGTGTGAGGAATTCTTCCATGAGATTTATTGTCAATATACTTTGATTTTTTCTTATTTTCATTGATCTAGGAAACTTTTTTCACTAAAAACATGGTTTAAAATTGAAAAATCATTACACCCATTTAAATAAAATACAAAGTTAAGTTGGAAATTGTTGAAATCTATGTTTTACTCATGTTTATATTTTTATAATTATTGCTGAGTTTAGTAATTTAATTCAAATTAAAAATGTTTGAAATTGCTTTTGATAGACTTATTACATGATTTATATACCCTGAGTGATTGCTAGTATTTTTTATACTCCCATTCCTAAGAGGATTCTGAGCCAACAATTTCATATTCTTTTTTGATCATATTTCTTGAGTGAAACCTAGGGAATGTAAACCTATTAGAACTTTCATTGAGATCTTATTGAGGGTATGAATAAAAAATAAAATTTTAATATGATTGAGGCAATATTTTTTGAGCCACTTTTTTCTGAGACCCACCTTACATTTTTTCTTCTTTATCTTATAGTTTCCCTAAAAAACCTTATTATCATGGATCCATTCTGATCTAATTATCCCTTCCTACCCTTCTCTTGGTATTATTCATGATTATCATTTGAACAAGTGTGGGGGAATTTTCAACTAATAGACACATGAAATTATGTTTGAGGAAATGTATTATGGAATTTTTATGAGACTAATATGATATGATCTATGTTTATTCTTAAAATTTTATGTATATCGTGTTCCTTTGAAAAAAAATAAAAAGATAATAAAAGAAAAATATTTTGGGTTGTGTATTAGGAAGGTAAAAAATCATGATTTCTAGACTGATGAACCTTCTGATAGAACATATCTAGTTAGGGGATGGATGTTTGATCTATCCTGAACATGAATTTCAAAAAATAAATAAAATAAAATAAAAAAAAGTAACATGGTGCATTTTTTATGAATAATTGATACACTCATGAATCTACTTGAGCTTCTTAGAGTATGGACACTTTTTTATCTTAGATAATCTATATCATTTAACTATTCCTAATTATAGTGCATTATAATTTATATCTTACCCTCTTTTTGAGCTTGATTTTTTCTTTTAACCCACCTGCCCTCAGCCTCATAGTCATTTGAACCCTTTTTACTGAAGCCCACATGATTGATTTTGTATTT
This sequence comes from Viscum album, assembly GCA_963277665.1. NCBI lineage: Eukaryota > Viridiplantae > Streptophyta > Magnoliopsida > Santalales > Viscaceae > Viscum > Viscum album. The sequence goes on from OY728132.1 coordinate 927,168,117, forward strand.
TTCTTTACCAAGCAGAGATGATAAAACCAATGGAAGTATATGGTTATGAACATGTATTTAGGTTATGATCATAACTCCATTTACATTTTACCCTGAGTGATGAGATAAAATTTATTGTTAGGTGAATTGTAAAATGGGTATAGAATTTAAGGAACTATTGTGAATTTTTAATTAAAAGAATAAGAATCTGGATAAAGAACGGATCTATGAGGCATGGCTGGTTTTCTCTATAGGATTGATTCTGGAGTAATAACTTTTTATGTTTACACTTAGTTTTATTTTCTTTATTGTAATGCATGTTTCCTATTTTTTTTAAAAAAAATCTTTTGGAATCCCTATTGAGATGATTTTTTCTTGAGGACAAGAAATTGTTCAAGTATAGGGGTATTTTATTAGTTGAAATTGTATATAAATTTTGGATACATTCTTTTAAGGTTTATTAATGATTTATTTGATAATGAAGTAGGTTTTGGTTTGTTTTCATAGGAATTAGAAATTATGTACTTAAAAGAATAAATGCTAAAAAAGTGCCAAAATAGCCTTTACACACCATGTATTGCATACATGACGTGTAGACTCCATTCACAACATTACTATAAGGTCACAGACCAACCCAAGAAGATTTTTCATGATGTGAAGACATTACACAGTGCGTAACTCAATTACATGACATGAAACTTTCAAATTTCAAAATCCAACCAAAATTGAAATTCATACACGACCTACAGAGATTGCATGATGTGCAAACATTGAAGGCTCACTCGGTCAAAGATTTGAGTAGATTCTTTAGTGAGAAAAGAGGATCTCAGTTACACGACATGCAACCAGATTACATGACATGTAGGTTTCATGACCCAAATCATTTAATCTAGTACACGATGTGTAGGACTTTCATGTCATGTACTTCTCAGGCCTATATATATTTTTCATCACCTCTGTGCACAAAGACCTCAAACATCTTTGAGTTTTCTCTCATTTTCATCTTCCATTTTCCTTCCTTATTGTCCTAAACTAGATTATTTTCATTACTTTGATTATTTCATTAAATAAAAGTGAGTTGTTAATCATTCCTTTTTCATTCTCCATCCATTGAAACACCACTTTTGTTTTCAACATCTACTTTCAACACTGTACTCTGTTCTTCATCAAAGAACACACGTTTCTTCATCCATTCTTTGTTTGTAGTAAGTTTTTGATTGATTCTTAATTTTTTTATTGAGGATTTCTCGTTATTAATTATTTAATTATGAAAATTTAGTTCCTACTTATATCTACATTATTTACAATTGTTTGATATTGAATCTTTCTTATTTAATCTTGGATTTTTTTCTTTTGCAGTTGCTTTATGATTATGCGTAGCATGTCTGACACCTCCATACTTTTGATCATCACTGCCATGCATGGATAATCCTCTTAGGGTTAGGGGTTGAGACTAGGGGTGTTTCCAAACCTAATGAATCTTTATATTGAATCTTGGTAACCCTATGGCTATTAATTAGGTTGATAATAATTGTTCATCACATTATTTTGTACATCCTTGACCATGGGAAGTGCGATGAATGAACCTGACCTATTTGGAGTTGATCAGGACTATGACCATTATTTTGTGATGATTTCTGAATAAAATCAAAGTATAATTCATCTAATATGTCAATTATACCCTGACCATGGAATAGTTACTTCATAGGTAGATCCAATTGGTTTGACCAAAACTAATGGGTGACTTTTTCACCGCTTCACAACCTAAGTCATAGGTCCATTACAAGTTAAATCTAGGATTATATTTTGTCAAGAGCCCTAGAATTGAGCCAAATCACTTCTTTATTAATCTGAATTAGAACTTAAAACTACCTAGTCTTAGTAAACACCAAACTTAAAGAGTAGAAGTGATGAATCCTTCCAAGGGTTTTGTTCGATTGGCTGTTGACCTGTCAGTACTCTTTATGGTATCAACCCCATTCTTCTACTTTACTATGCCCTTTTAGTAAGTGTAGTTTGGGCCAATAAATTCTAATCTGATCTCAAACCACATGAATTCAATTATGTGTGTGGCTGAGTCAGGTGACCATGATCATGCTTTGGAAATACATATGAAATTTTCTTTTAAAGAGAGATAACAACACACAATCTTGATATACTATCAACACCCATCCCTATTTGAAAATAATTCATTCACATCAATTATTTACATTGGAGCACACAGAGTAAGTGCGGATGACTGAGCTGGGAGAAAAACCAGTTCTGGCGCTAGAGTTTGAGGAACGAAGCAATATCGTGATAGATTTTTCCTTGTCACATTCTTCTATCTTTTTGGATTTCTATTTATGTCATGAATAGATAAATTGATTAGGGGAATCAGGTTGGGATGAACTAAATTTATTTTATCCATTATTCTCTCATTGATACAATTGTTCAGTTCATTTTAAGTCTAGTGTTCTTTTTCATTCATTTTTTAGTATCACTTCACACTAATCAAAGAACCGACAGGTGATAGTAGTAAATCGTTTCACATTGGATCATCAACCAAAGTAATGAAAATATGATAAGGAAGATTAATCTCTTATTCATATTGAACAAATTAATTCTAAAGTTAAGATCGAGAGATAAAAACTAAATAAGGTAAATTGGGCTGTGGAAGTTCACTAAAGAAATAGCTCAGTGAATCTTCACCATTACTCAAACACTTAATAACTATATTAATCTAAGTAGGATCAGAGAATATCTTTTTATCAGTTCAACCTAGCCTTTTAAAAATATTATTACATGATTTTAACCATCAAATATAACCAAGGACCGTAAAGTCTAGTGTCTTTAGAAGATTAGGTACATAAAACTAAAAACATGGGACAAAACACATCTTTTATTAAAACTCCATAATGAGATACTAACTTTATTTGAGATCTTAAATATACATAGGATAACCTAGGGAATAAATGAACAATGGGATGATCTAAAAATACCATTAAGGTAATAATCATATGAATAAATCATAGCACATGGTTAGAAGGAAGGCATAAAAAGGCATGAATATACATAAGGAATCATAACATATGTAATCATGGTATCATAGGAGATGTGGAAACAATATACAACATGAAATAAACATGAGTCAGGTTTAACCACCAAGACCATTTCACATGGATGAGAATGTGTCAAGACTAACCACCAAGACCACTGCACATAGAGCACGACTCAAGGCTAACCACCAAGATCGTTTCACATGGAGCACGAGTTAAGGCTATCCTCCAAGAACATTGCACATGACGTCCCATGAGACTAAAAATTAACCAATGCATTGGAGTGATATATGGGTTCACCCATAATAACATGTTCATGAATATGTGTGCCACATAAATAATCATACATGAGGAATCAAACATAGACATAAGGGTTTCCCATGGAAAGAATTGGGTATTAGAATCATGTCAAAAGGCATATCAAAAGGAAATATCATAATAGTGTCCATGAAAGAATGGATTTAAATAATAAATGGGAATTAATTAGGTTAAAAAATCATAGTTCATGATAATTTATGTCAAGCTAAAGTGAAAACATGTAAAAGGGGTGTTTAAGAAACTTTATAAATAAAACATTTTAGTGTAGTTTAAGGGAAAATTTTAAAGATTATTTAAAATGGAAAATGAATAATTATTTGTGTAAAACCATAAATGAACTGAAATATTTTTTCATGATAAAATGATTTATTTTAGAAAAATAACGGTGGCTTAAAATAGATTATGGATTTCACTTGAAAATGAGTAAAAATCGTGAAGTTCCCTTTAATCAAGCTTGCTTATTGGGAAGAATTGAGAAGGGAACCCTCTTAAAACATGTATATCCCCAAAAATAAGGATGAAGTGATATGGATACATGACTTTAGAAAATATATAAAGAATTTATAATAATTATATAAAAATACATAAGAGTTACATTTGTGTAAATAGAGAGAAAGTGTAACCTGAAGGAAAAAATGGAGGTTTGGAAAGAATCTCTTACCTTATGTCTGAAACTGTTATGCACTTGATCTTAATGTCCTGGATAATAAAATTAAATAAATTAATTAATTAATTAATTAATAACCTTTTATACATTTATTTTATATTTTATAATTTTATTTAGTTCATTCATACCCTTTTTGATGAGTTATAAGACACAATTTTATCGTTCGGGAGCGTTTGTTTCCTTGGTTTTTATGATCGGTTACTTGTATACATGTATGGAAAATCATGTAAAATGAGAATATTTGTCCAAAATGGAAATTATATATTCTTAATGAAATTAAAGAAGATTAAATTATCTTATAAATCATATTTTTATATGGTATGAGTATGAATCATTAGATAATTAGTTAATGATAATCATTTAAGTTAATTTCGGCGGTTTTCGATCACAACAAACTAATTTTGTTTTATTATTTAGTATTATGTATATATGTTAGTTACATAACATAAATAGGGTTATAAAATAAATTTTACAATCTTTTTCAACCATTATAATGGTTTTAAGACCATCCTCAATGGCGATAAAGGTAAATGAAAACTTGTCGTCCTCAAAGGCGATAAATCAACACCTCACGGATGACGGTTTCATTTTTAAAATAAACGGGAGAGGATAAGGGTTTTGATGATAGATTATTACATTATAATAATAAAATTACAGTATATGTAAGTTAATGTAGTTATCATTCCACTTGTATGAGGGGATGGGAGAAGAGAATAAGAAAATAAAAGAACTTGAAAAGAAATTAAAAGAAAAGAAAAACCTATTGAATCCTTCTCTATGAGAACCTCATTAGAGGGATTAGTTTTGGTATTTTATTGAGAATAATGGATCCAAGATGTGGGGAGGATTGGGAAGATATTTAATCAGAATTTGGAAAATGCTCAAATCTTGAGAGGTGTGAGGATAAGAGGTGGTGAGGGGTGGATTTATAGGGGAGGAGAGGGATGTTTTCTCATTATTTTATTCATTAGTTTATTATTTTACTCAAGAAAATAAATAATGAGGATTCATGTGACTAAATATAGTAAATAGTGCATGTGAGTTCAAAATAAAGGTCACTTACATCATCCACGACTCAAGCATGGCTCAAAAATTCATTTATTTACTTATACTGTAAATTACCATATTTCACTATTCACCAAAAATTCAACTATTTTAGAAAAATACCAAAAATTAACCCTGACCATTTTTCGACATGTAGATTTCAAAAATTGACTCCATTTTATGAAAATATTTTTCTAAATAAGAGAAAATTAATTTTTAAATAAAATCATCATTTATTTGAAAAATACCAATTTTAAAATTATAATTGATTTTACAACACTTTGAAAAAATAATTATGGTCTCATAAAATTATCTTATAATTATAATAAAAAATAATAATTAATTAATATATTTTATGAAAATAATTTTTCTTTTAAATCATTATAATAATGATAAAATTGTAAATAAACAATTATGTTTCACAAAAATATCAATACTTAATTTAACATTTTTAAAACACCTATTTGCTTATACTATGATATAATTATATCATATTTTCATTTATAAGATAAATATATTTTATTTATAATTTTATAGATGAGTTTATTATTTTATTGGTAAGATTACTATTCATAAGGGTCACATTACTATTCTGAAGGTCAATTTACTATTCCATCTATATAGGTTTCTTAATTTTGAAAAATGACACTTATTTAATTCATTCTTCATTTATAATGTTTGTATTGTGTTATCTATGTGGTTTTATGTGATTTATACTATATTAAATAATTATAAGAAGGTAAATTTCATTCATAGAATCCAGGTTCATTACATTCTTCCCCCCTTGTAAAATTTTGCCCTCAAAATTTCATTTTACAAACTAAGGGGAAAACAGGTGAGGGTAATTCTCCTTTGTTGCTTCCTCCTGTTACAATTTTGACTCTTTGTACTTATGGTTTATCCATAGTAATTTGACTAGGTGGGTAGTCTTATTGCATAGAACTTTATCTCTATGGTCCAAGATCTCCACTATCTTCTCTTCATATGAGATGTTATTTTCCAATTGTACCACCTCTAGATTCAGTTCATATGAGGGATCTGGTATTTACTTCCTCAAGAGGGATTCATGGAATGCATCATGTACTTGTGACATGGTTGGTGGAAGTGATAATTGATAGGTCATAGCTCTGACACGATCAACAATCTCGAAGGGGCCGATGTACTTGGGACTTAACTTTCCCTTCTTCCCAAATCTCATGATCCACTTCCATGGGGATATGTGAAGGAATACCATGTCTCTAGCCACAAAATCTAGGTACCATCGACGATTGTCTACATAGATCTTTTGTCAACTTTGGGTTTCCTAGATTTACTACTGAATGGTCTTCACCTTCTCCACCATTTCTTCGACCATTTCAGGTCCTAGTAACTTAAGTTCACCGATTTTATCCCAGCATGTCATTGTAAAACATATTTTCCCATAAAGGGATTCATATGGATCCATTTGGATGCTTGAGTAGAAACTGTTGTTATAAGAGAACTCGACTGGAGGCATATGTTGGTCTCATCCTCCTTTGAAGTCCATAGAGCATGCTATCAACATTTCTTTAAGTGTCTAAATGGTCTTATCAAATTGACCATTAGTTTGAGGATGATAATCCATATTGAAGTTCATCTCAATGTTTAGAGTATGTTGGATACTTTTCCATAACTTAGAGATAAATCTCAGATCTCAATCAGATACAATCTATAGTGGTACTCCATGTAGCCTTACCACTTCTCTGGTGTATATCTATGCAAGTTGATCCAATTAAACGTCCTCTTGAATCATAATAAAGTGATTTGTCTTTGTAGGATAATCCAAAATAATCCATATAGAATTATTTTATATGGATGTCTTTGGAAGTCCAGTGATGAAGTCCATGGCGATGTTTTCCCACTTCCATGTTGGTATGGGTAATAGTTTCATCATCCCTTTAGAATTTCTCCTTTTAACCTTCACTTTCTAGAATAATAGGAACATTGATGTATTCAGAGATCTCCTTCTTCACATTGTCCCACCAATATTTTTCTCGGATATCTCGATACATCTTCGTGCTCTCTGGTGAATAGAGAAGGTTGGTCTATGTGTGTTATTTAGAAGCTCTTTCTTTATCTCTTAATTGGATGGTACACATAGTTGTGACCCAAATCTTATGACTCCATCCTCGTCGATCTTGAACTTGGAGGATTTTTCATTTCTGATAGCTTCTACCCTTTTCTGAATTTCCACATCATTCCTTTGAGCATCCTTTATTTTCTCCATAAGGGATGGTTGAGCCATCATTTGAGAAATGATTGATTATTTTCCTTCATTAATGATTCCCATTTCCATCCTTTGTAGGTCTAATAAGATCGAATCCTTTTTAATTCTCTTCATTTATAAAGATGTAGGATTCTTTCTACTTAGATCATTCATCACCTTATTTTCTTTATCGGGGTGGTAGTGGATTGATCAGTCATAATCTTTTATGAGATCTAACCATCTTCATTAGTGCATATTAATCTCTTTATGTGTGAATATATATTTTAGGATCTTATGATCAGTATATATCTCACCCTTCTCCCCATATAGATAATTTCACCATATTTTCAACGTAAAGATCACGGAATCCAACTCCAGATCATGCATAGGATAGTTTTGCTCATAAATTTTCAACTGTCTTGAGGCATAGTCTATCACTTTACCATTTTGTATCAATACACATCCTAATCCCTTCTTTGAATCATCATTATATAGCACAAATAGTTCCCTATTTTTTAGAAGTTTGAGCACTGGTGTAGTAATAATCCTCTTTTTCAACTCTTTAAATCAATCTTCACATTCACTGGTCCAGAAAAACTTTTCTCCCTTTTGATTCAACTTGGTTAGTGGGTTTGATAATCATGATAAGTTTATCACAAATAATCTATAATACTCAGCTAGACAAAGGAAACTAAAAATATCTATTACTAATGTTGGTTTGGGTCACTCTTTGATTGCCTTTGTCTTGGAAGGGTCCACATATATTCATTTATTGGTGATAGCATTCCCTAATAATGATAATTCTTCCATCTAGAACTCACATTTACTGTACTTTTCATAAATTTTCTCCCTTCACAAAGTCTTTATCACAGTATTCAAATGCTCCTCATGTTCCTCCTTGCTCTTAGAGTATATCATAATATCATCAATAAAGACCACCATAAATTTTTTGAGGTAGTCTCTAAAGACTCTATTCATTAATTCCATGAATATTTTTGGAGCATTTGTGAGTCCTAAAGGAATCACTATGAACTCATGGTGTATGTACCTTTTTATAAAGTAAGTCTTTGGAATATATTCCTTCTTCACCTTTAGTTGGTGATATCCTGACCGAAGGTCCGCCTTAGATAAATAATTGGCCCCGTGTAGCTGAACGAAAAATTAATCTATCTATGAAAGGGGATACTTTTTCTTTATCATGACTTTATTGAGCTCATGATAATCAATGCAGATGCACACTGATCCATCCTTTTTCTTGAAAAAGAGGACTAGTTCACCCCACATTGAAGCACTCGGGTGTATAAAACCCTTGTCTAGATTATCCTGTAATCGCCTCTTCAATTATTCCATCTCAACGGTGGTAATTCTATAAGGTGTCTTTTATATAGTCAGATATCCAGGAATAAGTTCAATTGAGAACTCAACTTCTCAATTGGGGGGAAGACCGTACAACCCTTTATGGAACACATTAGTGTAGTCCCTCACAATGGGAATGTATTCAAGCATAATTCTCTCCTTTTTCTAAATCATTTGATCTAGATATGATTGCTCATAATGCAATAATATCCATAGTTGATATGATGATTCTTAAAGAGTTTCATCTTCCTCCTTACACTTGTAAAGAATTGGAGGATGCTTAGGGGTGTGAAGAGTGATCTCCCTTTCCCAAAAGTTGATGCTGGATTTGTATAAAGATAGTCAATCCATTCCCAAAATTGCATCAAACTCCACCAAAGGAAGTAATATAAGATTTTATAGGAGGTTCGATTCACAAACATTAACCGGGGATGAGTTATATACTTTGGATGCAATAATTTCCCCATTTTTTGTTCTCATAGATAACTCAACCTCCATATTTTGAGGTGGTGTTTGAATAGTTCTACTAAACTTGAAATATATGAAAGAATGCATAGAACCGGAATCAAATAGTACGTTTTTTATTCTTGAATGAATAACTAGTGTACCTATCACCACATCATTTTCAGGATCCACCTCAGTAGTAGTGATTGAATATGTAATTCCTTGTTGCCTTAGAGGTGTTGTTGATTTCCTCCAACCATCCTTGGCTAAGGGAAATGGTTCACATAATGATCATATTCCTTATAGTTGAAACATTTCACTACAAGAAAAGTTTTGATCTGAACCTTCCTTTATTCTTCCACATTTGTGGGATTCTTCATATCCCTTCAGAAGTTAATATCCATACGCCCATATCTTCCACATTTGAAGAATCTCCTGGTTCCCTTTAGATATTTCCCAAGATTATTCTTCCCATAATTTTTACATGTGGGATGTTGGTTTTCTTTCCATCATGGGATTTATCTATTGATCCTCCCATATTAAACTCCATTTTATGATTTTTATCATCAGTCCCATTATACCACTAAGATTCTCTAATATCCATTTAAACCTTAAGGTAACAACATTAAATCTCTTCATAACTATTGAAGTCTCATGTCACAAATTCTTTTCATAGATTTAGCTTTAGTCTGCTAAAGAATCTATCCACCTTAATTTCGATGTTTATGAAAAAACTAGAGATGTATCATGCAATCCTTGTGGATTTTTCCTCCTATGATACAATAGACTCATATTCCTTTTTCTTCAATCCAAGAAACTCTCTTTACATCTTAATATGAATAGTTTGGGTAAAATATTTATTGAAAAATATTTTCTTGAAATCTTCTCATTCTATGGAATCAATTTCCTTCTTGGACTTCATGTTCTTGATCAGTGTCCACCACTAATCAGCTTCCCCATTAAAATGATAGACCACCAGTACAACTTTATCTTCTTCTGAGCACTGGAGTATATAGAATATATTTTCAATTGAGTTAATCCATTATTCCATGATGAGGGGATTGTAAGATCCACTAAACATGGGAGGCCTTTATCGCATGAAGGATTCAACGACAACTTGATATTTATTTGGAGAAGGAGGAAGTTCCACATGATTCAAGTTATTATTCATAACTTGAGACAGTTTATAAAGTACTATAATGAAGTTTTGAGCACATGTTCCCATCATATTTGGCATTTCATTAGGGCAATCGTCACATTGTCTATCGCATTTATTATTGGCACGAGTTCTCCTATTTCCATCCATTGACTAAAAAAAGAAAGTATAATTAGAGGGATTGAATAGTTAACTAATAAGTATAATAAAAGGAAAATTTGAATGTAGAAGGTTAAAATTTCAAAGTAAAATTATATCTTAACTTGTGATTCCCTATGTTTCAATCTAGGTTATCCATGGTGATAGAATTATCTCTAGGGTTCTTACTAAAGTGCTCTAGTACTAATCTCCAAAAATAAATAGATCATTCTCTGATACCAACTATAACAGACCTATACTTTTAGACATATTATTACATGATTTTAAATATAAAATAAAACCAAGGATCATAAAGTCTAGTGTCTTTGGAAGATTAGGTACATAAAACTGAAAACATGGGACAGAAAAAACATCTTTTATTAAAACTCCATAATGAGCTAATAAATTCCTTTGAGCCCTTACATATACATAAAATAACTTAGGGAATACATGAAAAATGGGGTGAGATAAAAATCCCAATAATGTAATAATCATATGAATAAAGCATAGCACATGGTTAGAAGGTGGGCATAAAAAGGCATGAATATACATAAGGAAGCATAACATATGTAATCATGGTATTATAGGAGATGTGTAAACAACATACAACATGACATAATCATGAGTCAAGGTTAACCACCAAGACCATTTCACATGGAGGAAATTGATTCAAGTCTAACTACCAATATCATTTCACATAGAGCATGAGTCAAGGCTAACCACCAAGACCGTTGAACATGGAGCACCAGTCAAGGCTAACCACCAAGACCGTTGCACATGATGTATCATGAGACTAAATATTACTTAATTAATTGGAGCACTATCTAGGTGTACCCATCATAACATGTTCATGAATATGTGTGCCACATAAATAATTGTACATAATGAATCAAACATAGACACAAGGGTTACCCATGGAAAGAATTGGGTAGCATAATCATTTCAAAAGGAATATCAAAAGGGAATATCATAATGATGTCCATAAAATAATGGATTTAAATCATACATGTACATTAATCAGGTAAAATAGTCATAGTTAATGATAAGTTATTTCAAACTGAAGTGAAAACATGTAAAAAGGGTGTTTAAGAAACTTTAGAAATAAAACATTTTAGTGTGGTTTAAGGGAAAATTTTCAAGATTCTTTAAAACATAAAAGGTATGATTGTTTGTATAAAACTAGAAATGAACCAAGATATTTTTTCATGATAAAATTAGTTATTCTAGAAAAATAATGGTGGATTAAAATAGATTATGGAGTTCACTTGAAAATGGGTAAAAATCAGGAAGTTCCCTTTAATCGGGTTTTCTTATTGGGAAGAATTGAGATGGAAACCTTCTTAAAACATGTATATCCCTGAAAAGAAGGATGAAATGATCTAGATACATGTATTTGGAAAATATATATATAATTTAAAAGAATTATATAAAAATAAATAATATTTACATTTGGGTAAAGAGAGAAAGTGTAACCTGAAGGAAAAATGGACGTTCGGAAAGAATCCCTTATCTTATGTATAAAACTATTCTACACTTGATCTTAATGTCCTGGATAGTGAAATTAAATCCATTAATTAATTAATTTAGAACCTTTTATAAAAGTATTTTATTTTTTATAATTTTATTAAGTTCATTCATGGAATTTTTGATGAGTTATAAGATACAATTTTATCATTCAGGAGCATTCTTTTCCTTGGTTTTCATGATCGGTTACTTGTATACATGTATGGAAAATCATGTAAAATGATAATATTTGTCCAAAATTGAAATTATATGTTATTAATGAACTTATATAATATTAAATGATCTTATAAATCATTTTTTATATGGTATCACTAATACAGATAGCCCTTTTATCAGCACTAGAAATAGATTTTAACAACACTTTTTTAGCGCAGTTTAATCAAAGTGAAGTTAAAGGGGGGTCTCTTTTATCAGCGCTCAGAAAATCACTAATAAAGGGACGTTTTATCAGTGCTTTTCTTATCACTTATAAAATTCAAAAAATGTAAAAAAAATTAAAAATAAATCCAAAAAATGGAGGGCCCTTTTAATAGCGCCCACTACCTTCCTTTTAAAAACGCTCAGAAGCCCCCCACCTGTTCCCACCCCCAGCCAGCCTTTAACAACACCCTCTTAAGCCCTTTTATAGTGCTATCCCCCCCCTGCACATGCGCGCATGCACCTACCTCTCCCTGGATTTGAACTCGAGACCTCTTCCCTGCGCGTTGGGCACATTACCACTCTTCCATGTTACTCTGTTCTCTATTTAATTATATATCTATTTATTTATATATATATTTAGTTATATTTATTCATATATTAAAATATATTTATATTAATGTATATATATATATAGTTATATTAATATATATTTATTTATTTATTCGTATATTAATATCTATTTATATATTTTTATTTATATATATGTATAGTTATATTTTTTATCCGTATATTTATTCATATATTAATATATATTTAGTTATATATTTATTCATATATTAATATATATTTTTAATATTAGTTTTAAATACATTTATAAAATATGTTTTTATGTGTTTATAAATAAATAAATACATACATACACACACATGTATGTATATTATATATATGTGTATCTGTAAGTATAATTATACATATTTATACATATTTATATATAGTTACATTATTATAAATTAATATGTCTATTCATATGTTAGAATATATAGATAATATATATCAGTTTGCTAAAACACAAACACACACACTAATATATATATATATAGACACACACACTATATAGGTATATAAATATTCATATTTTGTATTTTAAATAAAATGGATAATAATTTTTATTTAGGTAAAGATTATATATTAATAAATATATTTTATATGTAAATATGTTTAATTAATTATTTATAAAATTAAATTTTTAGGTGTGAATATATAAAAAATATGTATATATTGTTATATATTTTATTATAAATAACAGTACATCGTGAAAAATGATAAAATTTCAAAACCATTATATCAATATGAATGTAATACCTGTGAATAAATTTATTCCCTACCAAAAAATGTAAAAAATACCCCCATAAATGATTCTGAAAATCCATCAAATGTTAAAAAATAAATGTATGCCGACTAAAAAATCAGTTTTTATGGTCTTTTAGGCCTTTTGGCCTCAAAAAAACCTTTATTTGGATATGTGGTAGAGCTCAAACGGACACTCGGATCAAAAGTTATGACCGTTTGAAGTTTGAGTTGTTTTTTCAACTTAATTAAGATATTTTATTTATTTATTTATTTATTTTATATTCAAATTTTTATTAAATGGATATTAATAAATAAAAATAACAAAGTTATTATTTAAAAATATTTTTTAAATTATTTCATAAGCTTCTTTTAATAAATATCTTATATATTAAGTTTAAATTTCTATTTATCCTTATCTAAAACACATTTAAAAAATATATATTATATTTATATCAATATCAATATATTTATATATTAATTTTAATGATTTTTTTTTTGAAATATACCCTTTATCGGCGCTAGTAAAAAAAGCGCTGATAAAGGAGGGTCTGTATCCGTGCTTTTAATAAAGCACTGATAAAGGGGTACTTTTAACAGCACTTTTTTTAGCACTGATAAAGGGTACACCCTTTATCAGCGCTTTTTTTAGTGTTGTTAAATGGGTAGCACTACGAAAACCTGAATCTATGGTAGCGTATGAATATGAATCATTAAATAATTAATAAATGATAATCGTTTAGGTTAATTTTGGCGGTTTTTTATCACAACAAACTCGTTTTGTTTTATCATTTAGTATTATGTATATATGTTAGTTACAGAACATAAAGAAGGTTATAAAATATATTTTAAAATATATTTTAACCATTATAATGGTTTTAATACCATCCTTGAATGCGGTAAAGGAAAATGAAAACTTGTCGTCCTCAAAGGCGATAAATCAACACCTCATAGACAAAAGTTTCATTTTTAGAATAAAAGGGAGAGGAGAAGGGGTTTGATGATGGATTATTCCATTAGAATAATAAAATTACATTATATGTAAGGTACTAGAGTTACAAATACACTTTTATGAGGTGATTTTAGGAGATAATAAGAAAATAAAAGAACTTGAAAAGAAATTAAAAGAAAAGAAAGAGGATTTTACCTCTTGAATCCTTCTCCTTGAGAACCGCCTTAGGGGGATTGGTTTTGGTCTTTTGTTGATAAAAAATGCTTTTGGGTGTGGGGGAAGATATTAGGAATATATTTGATCAAATTTTGGATAAGTATCAAATCTTGAGAGGTGTGAAGAGAATAGGTGGTGAGGGTGGTATTTATAGGGGATGAGTGGGGTGTTTTCTCATTATTTTATTCATTAGTTTATTATTTTTCTCAAGAAAAGAAATAATGAGGATTATTGTGAATAAATATAGTAACTATTGCATGTCATTTCAAACCAAATTTCACTTACATCATCCATGACTCAATCATGGCTCAAAAATTCATTTATTTAATTATACTGTAAATTACCGTATTTCACTATTCACAAAAAAAATCAACTATTTTAGAAAAATACCAAAAATTCACCCTAATCATTTTTTGACATGTAGAATTAAAAAATGTAACCCATTTTATAAAAATAATTTTATAAATATGAGAAATTTAATTTTTAAATAAAATCATCATTTATTTAAAAAATACCAATTTTAAAATTATAACTAGTTGTACAACACTTTGAAAAATTAATTAAGGTCACATAAAATTATCTTATAATCATAAGAAAAAAATACTAATTCATGAATATATTTTATGAAAATAAATTTTCTTTTAAATCATTATAATGATGATAAAATTGTAAATAAAAAATTTTGTTTCACAAAAATATAAATACTTAATTTAACATTTTTAAAACATTTATTTCCTTATACTATAATATAATTATATCATATTTTAATTTTTAAGATAACTAAATTTTATTTATAATTTCATAGGTGATGTTACTATTCTATTGGTTAGATTATTATTCATAAGGGTCATATTAATATTCTGAAGGTAAAGTTACTATTCCATCAGCACAGGTTCCTTAATTTATGAAAATTTCACTTATTTTATTCATTCTTCATTTATAATGTTTGTATTATATTCTCTATGTGGTTTTATGTGATGTATACTATATGAAATAATTATAATATGGGAAATTTCATTGATAGAATTCTGGGTCATTACAAAAATAGCCTTAAGACCCTAATTTTATCCAAAGTTTGTCTATTACTCTATTTTTTCTCTCCTTACTTCGCTTTCATAGTTCACTATGCTTTATAGTCACTTAAACACTTCATTGTTTCCTATTGTTTTTGTTTTTTTATTGTTTTTTTGTCACACTCAAACATCCATTTTTCTTCTCTATGGAATCGACACATTTATCACCATTATACTAGTTATAGGTAGTTGTAAGGTTTAATAAATATTAAATTTTCACAAAATTCAATGACATTTGTGTCAGCATAATCTTTTTCTTTACTTACCAACACCTTTCTCTGAAACTTCTTTCCACTTGCATTTATTGAATTGAAGTTACTTCTAGAGGAGAACTATTTTTTTGGTTTTTAGTTGAATTCAAACTCATTATCCTCTGTATCAAATCTTCTTTGACATATAACAGTGATATTCCCAACCATTCCATAATGAAATCATGTTAAAGGTTGCTTACCCTTGAATCTTTCTTAACCTTTCTTAAAATTCCTTGCTACAATAGATAAAAAATCATCACTAGCTTCTTCTTCTTCATTTTTAGTCTCATGAGTCTCATACTTATCTATAACTTTAAATGTCATTTCTTTTGATGAATGTTTTGAAAAACTTTTTTTCCTATGAAACCAGATTTTTATATATATTATCAAGAGATAATTCCCTAAGATTTACTTCTTCAAGTGTCAAAACCTTTAGATTGAAAGTTTTTGGTAACATCTGTATGATCTTATTCACTATATCAGCATCTTTCATCTCATTTCTATGTACACTAGTATCTCTAATAACATTGAAAATATGGTTGAAGAAACTATCAACATTTTCACTTGAGCTCATCTTTAAATCATCAAATTTATTATGAAGAACCTACATATTTTCCTCTTTTAATTTATTATCACCTTCATAAATATTAGAAAAAGTATCCCAAATTACCTTATATATAGTACAACTCATCACTCTCATGTATATTTGATTAGAAAATTTTCCAGACTATGCATTCTAAGCCTTTGTGTCATCATTCAACAACTTCTTGTCTATATCAGTTATTGACTTTTCAGTAGAACAACTTACTTGAATTTCATAGACTGATACCAAGTAAAAAAATCAAGCCCAATATATTATAAATTATATCTCATTATATTCTTCCATGCATGGTAATTACAGCCATCAAATAAGGGTTCTCCCTTTGCATTCACAACATTCTCCATGATGAAAACTTTCTCTGATAGATTTATTAAGAAATAACCTATAAATATGATACCAAATAACAGGTCACATCATCCCTCCATACAAGATATTGTCCACTCTAGATCACTACCTCATAGTTTTGTTTCCCCTAGGACTCACTACCCATCACTAGAAATGGCATCTTATAGGGGGAGGTTTCCATCTAATATATATATTGTGCATGAAATTCCCATATTTCCCCATGTGGGACTCAAAACTTGGCCTCATTGCATGACCTGTAAGGGTCATGGTGTGATTCTTGATAGCCACACGAGAGGGTGATTAATCCCATGTCATGAACCTCAGGGAGAGATGGACTTTAGTTCCAACATAAACACTTTATAATTTAGAAAAAAAATTATAGAAATTTCATAATTAAATAAATATAAACACATTATATTTATCTCTTAATATCAACCCTTCCACATTTTTTTCATTATACGACATTTAATTTAAATATATGATATTATATCAACTATAAACATTTTATATTCCAATTTCTATTATGTAAATAATTTACATGATCTAAATATCACATATTTAATATTATTTAAACCTTGGTCAACTCATTTATCAAAACTCCTTTTGATATGGTTTAAACAATTTCTCAAATAAGACCTTTAATTTGACCAATTAAAATTAATTAATTATGAATAATTCATAATATTTAAGATAAACTTATTTTATATTTTGGACTCATTTTTTGATTTATAAAAACTTTATAAATTACAATTATAATTTCCATATAAATCATTTATATATAAATTATAAGTTATGCCATATAATTTGAAAAAGGTATTTCATATTAACAATTAATATTATGGAATATTTATTTAATAAATGTTTAATGCACATTTGATTAGTTAATTTTAAACAATTTTTAATGAATTTATTTACAAACACTTTTATAAATTAAATAAATACCCCAAAATACATTTTTCTTTAAGTTATAAACAATTTATAAATTATAGGATCCAATTCATAATTAAAATTTAGAAAATATAATTTCTATTCTATATTGTATTGAATGATATACACATATCATAGGGGGTTATTTTTATTGTACGAAAGGAGAAGTTGATTATATCTATTATACAGTACGGAAAATAAAAAATAGATCACTTAATAAACACCTGGTACACATGGTTTGTGTAAGGGTAACTCATACAACACAAGAAAAAATGACATATGATATGTCTTACATAACATAAAAACAAGTATTGGGTGGGTTTCATAGGATTAACCATGCAGTGAATGCTATCGCGAATTATGATATACTCCCTACGTAATATAAATACGACACTTGATGACCTATGTAGGAGTAATTCTGCACCTACGATTGAAGTATCTTACTGCATGTCATGTGTGATATTAAAACAACGAGGATTCATATTTTATGATCTGCATCCATATCATTAAATCAATATGATGCTTTGTTTTGCGGCATCCCTTTGACACTATCGTACATTGCAGTAGTCAATATCATATGCTATGATATATAAGAAAACCAAAAAAATGAACTATGACACTGGATATGATATCCTATATCATATGGAACAACCTAATCTTTTTTTACAATATCTGACATCATATAACAAACCATAAAAAAATTATAAGTTGTATCTTACAATTGGAAATATGATAACCATACAATATATGATTTTTTCATTTTTAACCTGATTTCAATAATTAAAGATCATGGTATTTCTTTGATACCACTGATGGGTTTCTTAGGATCAATTGTCACTCAATCAACACACTAAAAATAATTAGAAACTCATAAATCCAAGATCTACCATTCCAAAAACTAAATCCATGTATATATAAAATGAATAACTAATTTTTGTGTGCCTTACACCGATGGTCATAGCTACTTAATTTTCATTCATTATACTTGAATAAGATCATCGAGAGGCATCCAAATGATATCCCTCTTCCAAGGTGTATCCACGAGTTATACTAAATCACTCAATGATTGAGTGGGACTCTACCCCACCCATGATATACTAGTATCCCAAGATGAAAAGAAGGATAAAAGAGAGAGATATGGGCATGGGAGTATTGGTAAGAGACATGGAACTCATAAGATCAACCCATCATAATAGGTTTGGCCTCATTATATATCCCTCGGGATGTCCCCGAGCCAACTATGCATTTACTCATTCATTATAATGCATGTCTAAATGGATTCATCCTTTTATATATCCATCTCATGAATGCATTCTTGAAACTCCAATGTATTTCATCACATTTAACATTGTTATTAATTACGGATTATGTGGAAGATGAAACTGATCATTAACAATTAATATCTAGTTTCCAAAATGAATCGAAACATTATCATATAGAAGGTATTATGATATAACCAGTCATACAATACAACTTATACAACCAGCATGCACGATATCTTATATCATTCCCTTACAAAATTCCTTATCATACCATATGATATTACCTTAGTACATCACATGAAAGTTATCTTTGGGGCATATCTTCTTTAATATGTGATATACAATGTGATACCCTAGACCCACATTCCTGAATTTGGTGCTAATAAACATATTCTTTTCATACTAGTTTCAAAACTGACTGAAGCAATCCAAACTTAACTATCATTGATTACAATATCAATAAAAAATATTGAGTCACTTACATGCTAAGGAAATTTTAGGTTTAGAGTTTTAGATTGTTATAAAAAACTTTTAACTAAAAAAACCATATATTTCTCATCCAAAGTTCATTTTTTTTCACTAAACCAAGGATTTGTTATTTTATAATAAGTCCTCAACATCTCTTGAAAAATTCTCTACACACAAAAACCATATATACATATCATAATTAATACTTATATTCATAACCTAGGGGAAAGGAAAGAATAATAAGGGTGAGATAAAATTCTTGGTAAGGGGTAGTGTACATTAGGAGATATCAAAGAATAAATGAGGCATGAATAATATGACTTGAATAAATAAATAAAATTTCATATAACTGATAACATGAGCATGTGATATATCCATGGATAACATGAAAATGTAAATAATCAAATGGGAAATAATAATTGATTTCATAATGATGAAATTCATAATGAATGGAATCTTAATCTTACTATCAAGGCCTCATTCAAATACATCTTATAGACCTCATGCTAGGACATTATACTTAAACCAATAAAGCATACATCAAATTACCCAAAGTAGTTTATTTCATGATATTTGTCGATGCATCAAGAGGATATATAATTTTGGGCCCCACCAGATACTAATTAAGTTCAATGAATTCATCATATGAAGGAATGAATAAAAAATAAAACACATAACCAACTTTTCTTAGTAATCAATAAATATTTGTATTGAAATAACAAGTATATAGATTATCAATATTTCCCTAGTCAATAAATGAAATAATTTTCTTAGTAAGAACCCCTCATACTAACACCATATAGAGTAATGGGAATATGGTTAAGTCAATATTAGAAAACAGAGTATAGAAATAGTGGAAGTGGTATAGAATATATCCATGAAATTAAAGAATATGGATATTAAGAAGAAAAATAAATTCAAGAGAGAGATGAAGAGTGATAAATAACATAACCCTTATGAACAAGGTGATGTTTTAACTATAAATTCATAATATAATTTATAGGGTAATAGATGAAACATAACTCCAAATGGGATATATCTTTTATATTTTGAGAGGAAAATGGAAGCGAAGTTATAAAAGTAATTTTCCTAAATCATTGTAATATAGTTGTAAAAAAACTTATAAGTCACTTTCATAAATCCATTTCAAGGGCTGAGAAAGACATTGAAAACCTTTATTTAAAAATAATTCCAAATATTGAGACCTTAAAAATGAATTTAAAAATAATAAATGTGGAGTGGAAGATAAAAACATATTTAAGTGGAAATGAAATCCCTTTATATATTATTCTAAAACATTAACCATTATTTTTAAATGAAAAATTCAAAAAACAATGAGAATAAGATTTTATTTGAAACCCCATGGAAACAATAATAATAATATTAATTATGAATAATGATCATGACAATGGGAAAATTATTTGTATGGAATACCCTAATAAAAACATTCTTTTCACGGTTTATTAAAGAAAGTCAAAAATGATTCATGTAGAAAATGTTAAAAAATTTCAATTTTCATAATTTTTTAATGAAATTAAAAGATAGTATAAAATGACCTTAAGAAGTTTTTTAAGTATATAGAAGAAAATTTCTAAAACAATAATAATAATATGGACATGGAGGAAAGATATTCTCAACCATAAAGAAGAGATAAGGTCACATCCATATACAAAAAAAACTGTTTGGTTGAATTGTGAATCAAATGGAGGTAAAATGTCAAAAAGACTTGTAAACCCTAGAAAATAAAGTTATAAAACAATATATTAAAATCATATGGTGGACAAAACCAAACTTATAAGGATGAATTTATATAATAAAGGTTAAAACTAAATAAAGGTTAATGTATGAATCAAAGGAAAAGGAAAAGGGGGAGCTTAAATGAAAGTGAACCTTCATAGAATAGCAAATGATTTAAGGTATAAATAATTAAATAAGGCATTATTTAAACCATATAAAAGTAAGTTGGTGTGTAATAATAAGCATGTCTCAAGGAATTAAAATTAAGATAATGAACCCTTACATTAGGTCTAGTTTTATTTCATCACATTTATTCTCCTATATAATAAAATTACGTTTATTAAAACATGAATCCATTAGAAAATTATATTCATTTTTTTCATTATTGATCTATTATAATCATTAAAATTTATTTATTATTATTTTTTTGGAGATATAATGGAATGAAGACATATTTTTTTTTAAACTATCCCATTTTGTTTTAATTTTGTGATATTAATTATTTGTAATTTATCATTTTGTAAAATTATTTACAGAAGATTGTAATATATTAAAATAAATTAATATTAAATAAAATATACTAACTAACCATTTAGGAGGTATCAATAGGAAATAGTTCTTCATTATGGTTCATAAAGAGTTCTTGAATTATCCAAAGCATATCCCCCTGAGAGTGTTGATCTAGGTGTGTAGTTAGGCTCTCTTATCATGCACTGAGGGAATATTGAGTTAATACCCAACCAAAAAATTTTAGGGTTATTACCCCTAGGTTCATCATATCCAAATCTTGAATCAACTTGTTTGTATCCAGATAGGGATGTCATTTCTATGAAACTTCACCCTCTTTACTTTACCAAAATTTTAGGATGTTTTATGGTTACAAGGGTGTTAGAGCATTATAACAGATTATGAATGTAGTATGATGAGAGTGGATGATGATATCTAATTTATAATATAATAATTAATTCATAACACTGAAGTATAATAATATTTATCATTAAAAAGAAAAATAAATGCAAGGATTGCAAAAAAAGGTAGAGAAGGGGTTGGGAACCCTTACCTTTCAAAATAGCTTCTTAAAGCTTGATAGAAACACCCTATAACCTTAAAAAATACCTTTAGATAATCTTGAGAGATTAAATGGGAGATAATTCATACTTAATGTATCTTTAGTAGAGAGTAATGGGAGAATGGGTGGGTATTTATCCTCAAGTGGGGTATTTTTTGGGTTAAAATATTGATTATTTTGTTAATTAAGCCAACTACTTTTGGGTGGCATTAATTCACATGAAATTAGTTGGATTATTATTAAAAAATGAATTTTATTTGAAATTTAAATCAATCTAAAACTTAATTTCATCTCCAAATCACTCTAATAAATGAAAAGAATCAAAAATATTTTTTTACTAGGTTAAAATGTAATTTAGGTTCCAAAATGTGGAATAGAAATTTCTAAATTCAACTTAATATTTTTTAAATTCGTTATTTTACTCATTAAATACATTTTTATTTGTAAAAAATGTTTCAGAAATTTTTAAGTCATTCATACATCATAATTATGTCATAACAAACATGGTATTTGTAAAAACTGTATTTTTTTACTATTCACTAAAAACCAACTTCTTTAGAAAAATCCCAAAAAATCACCTTAAGATAATTTTAACATGATGATTCCAAAAATTAAGTTATTTTTATAAAATTTAAATTCTAAAATTTAGGAATTTATATTTTAAATGAAAACATATAATATAATGAAAGACTATTTTTATTAAAGAAAAATGAGTTTTAAAAATTTAAGTGTTCTTAATCATATTTTATATAAATTAAAAATTAAATGAGTTTCAATATATTATTTTTTACATTGAAACATCTAATTATAATAATCCTTTAAAAATTTTCAATTTAATTTATTAAGATAAAATTACATAATATATAGAAAAATGAAATTCTTCAAAAAAACATGCCTTTTTAACACTAAATGTTTTTAATCACATCTTACCATTAAATTTATTCAATAAATTGGTATTATAATACATAAAATTATTATTTAAAATAATAGCAGTAATATTTAATGAATTAAAATGAGTAATTTTAACTATCTTTTTATTTACTTGAGGCTTTACTCTTCTAGTAATTTTCCTATTGATATTTCACATTTTATTCTTATGATATACTAATGTATATATTGAATTGTAAAACATATCATGGTTCATTTTATTTTGGTGGTACTCATGATACAATATATTCAACACAGTATTTATTTAAAGAAAAATAGGTATTATAATCTAGGTATGTTGCATTCTACCCCTTAAAATAAATTATATCCTCATAGTTTTAATTTCTCCCAAAAAAATATTCACATTTTCACAAAATAACCTAAATTTCCTTTACATAAAATTAAATACAAACCCTAAGGGTTATCTATACCTCGATCAAGTATTCTTCCTAAAACCCAATAAATATTCATCTTAAAACCAAATCACATAAGTCCTCAAATGGGTATCCATTCCTTTGAACTTATGTTCAACCTTAAACTTATTAACCCATGATGATATCCATAACTCTTAAAATATCCCCGTACAATATCATAATAAACTCTAAAGTTATCTAAACCCTATATTGATACCAATTATGGTTCCCCAAACCCGCACGCCTGGATCTAGTGCTAATAAACATATTCTTTTCATACTGGTTTTGAAACTGGTTGAAGTGACCCAAACTTAACCATCCATGATTATAATATCAATAACAAATATTGAGTCACTTACATTCTAAGGAACTTTTAGGTTTAGAGTTTTAGAGATTTTTAAAAAAACCTTTAACTAAAAAACTTATATCTTTCCTATTTAATGAGCATTTCCCCTCTAAACCAAATATTTATTAGTTTATAATAAGTCTTCAACATCTTGCACAAAATTCTCCACACATGAAACTCATCTAGACATATCATAATGAATACTCTTATTCATAACTTGAGGAAAAGTAAAACATAATAAAGGTGAGATCAAACTCTCGGTAAGGGGTAGTGTACATTAGAAGTTATCAAAGAATAAACAAGACATGAATAATATGACAGGAATAAATAAATAAAAATCATATAAATGATAACATGAGCATGTGATATATCCATGTAAATAATCGCATGGACAACAATAACTAATTTCATATTGATGGAATTCATAATTTCAGACATCTTAATCTTACCCCCAAGGAATCATGTCAAGACATATTACATACCATTAAAGTTGTGTGCCAAGACATTATACTTAAATGGGTAAGGCATATACAAACTAGTTTATCTCATGATACCTACCAATGCATCGAGAAGATATATAATAATGGGTCTCACTCATAACCAATTAAGTGTAATACATTCATCATATTAAGGAATTAATAAATAATATAATTCTTAACCAGCTTGCCTTAGTAATCAATAAACATCTGTATTGAAATAATAAGTATATGAAATCCCAGTCAATAAATGTAATAATTTTCTTGGTAAGTTCCCTTCAAACTGACACCGTATAGAGTAATGAGTGTATTATTATATCAATACTATAAAAAACAATATATAAATAGCATAATTGATATAAAATATTTCCATGAAATTAAATAATATGGACATGAAGGAGAAAAATTAAGTCAATAGAGAGATAGAGAGAGATAGAGAACATAACCCTTATGAACAAGGTGAGGTAATAAATTCATAATATAATTTATAGGGTAATACACGAAACATAACTCCAAAGGGGATATATATTTTAGAGTTTGAGAGGAAAATGAAAGTGAAATTATAAAAGGAATTTTCATAAATCATTGTAATATGGTTGTAAAGACAAACTTCAAAGACACTTCATAAATCCATTTTAATGGATGAAAATATGACATTGAAAACATTGATTTAAAAGGAATTCCAAATATTGAGACCTTGAAAATAAGTAAAGTTAAAAATAGAAATTTTGTAGTGGAAGATAAAAACATATTTAAGTGGAAATGAAATCCATTTATTTATTCTCCTAAAACATTAATTGTTGTTTCTAAATGAAAAAATCACAAACTAATGGGAATAGGATTTTCTTTGAAAACCCAGGGAAAAGTGAATAGGAAGCTTAATTATGAATAACATTCATGATAGTGGTAAAATGTTTTCACATGGAAGGTGATAATAAAAACATTTTTTTCACACTTTATTAAAGGAAGTCAAAAATGACTTGTGCGTTATTTTAAAACCTTTGTAAATAAAGTAAAATATGGTGTAAATGACCTTAAGAAATGTTTAAAGTATATATAATAACATTATTGAAATAATATAAATAAAATGGATATAGAGGAAAGAGATTCTTGATTGAAAAGAAAAAATAAGGTCGAGTCCTCATACAAGAAACCGTTTGATTGAACTGTAAACCAAATGGAGGTGTAATATCAAGAAGGCATGTAAACCCTATAAAAGAAAAAGTTAATACAATATAATAAAATCATAAGGTGGAAAAACCCAAACATAGAAGGATGAATTTATAGAATAAATGTTATAACTTAATGAAAGTTAATTAAATTAAAAATTGCCCTTATGACTTAGTTAATGTATGAATCGAAGGAAAAAATAAAAGGTAAAGCTTAAATGAAAGTGAAACTTCCAAGAATAACAAATTATTTAAGATATGAGTTAATAATGAATTATTTACACCATATAAAATTAAATTGGTGTGTAATAATATGCATGTCTTGAGGAAAATGGGAAAATGGGCTGATGGTAGTTGTTTTTTAGAGGTGGTTCTAAAAACCACTTCTAAATAAATATTTATTTATTTCACTATGGGGTTTTAAAAACCACAGTGAAATATTTTTTAAAAAAAATATTATAGTTTCCCACAAGATCCCCCTCCCCCTTGAGCCCTCCCTTTCCCTCAAACCCTCCATTTCCCCTTTCTCCCTAAACCCTCCCTTTCCCCCAACTTCATGTGAGATATTTGGTGATGTGTGGACATCCTAGTGGTGATAAATATCTCCCTTTACCACCCACCCTTCCCTCTAGTCCTCCATTACCCCTCCCATATTCCCTCCCATTTCCTAGATGACCTTCGAGCTCTCTGATGAGGTGTGAGCTGTCTGATGACGTGTGAGTCCTCCAACAATGTGGGTTGAACCCAATGATGAGAAAGGTTCCTAGAGACATGTTATCCCTGTGTGGGTTGAAAGTATAATCTGTTTTTATAGATATATACCTAACATTGTTATTATTTCTCAGGAATTCCAAAATTAAAAACGAGTACTTAGATATTACTTAGTAAATGTTATTCCTACTTGAATTTTTTTCCAACTATTCCATAGTGTACAATATTTTGAAAGTGATCTGTGTTAATGATTTGGTTGTAGGATCTAGTATGACACTTTATTAATAGGATAACATAAATTATTATTAGTCTTGGATAATAATAAACCTACATTATCTTTTTTTACCGGAAACGTGCGATCTCCCCTCTCACTTTTAAGATCTTTACTATAAATTTGAATTTGAAAATTGAAAATTTATTTTAAAAATTTATTTCAAAGATCGATTGAAAACTAATTGTTTTTTATTTTATGGCCATATGATGTTTCGATTTGGACCAAACTTGTGTTTTAAATTTTGAAAATAATTATTTATTATTTCCCATATGCCTCAATATGAGTTAATGGTGGTGTCAATAGTAACACTCAGGATTCTACAATGGATTGGAGGGACCCATCAATGTTGCGTTTAGTCTATTTTGGGTTTTTTTATAGTTGGGTTTTGGGAGTGTGCTTCACATATCAAATATCTAATGGTTTTGAGTTTTTATCTCTTGTGAACGATCATGTTTAAATTTATTTTTATACCTGAAGTGTTTAATTTTGAAAAACTAAATGTTATACTTATTTTAAAATATATGTTTTTAAACTATTTTTAATTTTTTTAATGGAAATAATGTTGTGGAAAAAACGATTCAGTTAAAAGAATTGATTAACAGCAGATTGGTTTTCTCACCATCCAGATATCATCGACTTTTTCTAATCATCCCTCACATGTTGTATCTGTCATGCCCTATGGCTCTATCCCAACGACATCTGGCATGCCCTCTAGCTCCATTCTAAAGGAATCTATCATTCCCTATGGCTCCCTCTCGATGGCATCTGGAATTCCCTCTAGCTCCCTCCTGATGACATTCAACGCACCCTCTATCTCCCTCCTGAAAACATATAGCCCGCTTCTTATAGATTCATTAGGTTGTGCATGCGATGTTCACGCATTAAGGGAGCAGGCAGTCACACCAGTTACCTCATGAGGATATTGAAGGGTCGTGATTATTGGTATAAAATTTAATATGAAAAAACATATTGCATTTTTATATACTGATGGATTATTTTTTATAAAAAATACAGACAGTAATGTTTTAGAGACAATCATTTATAGTTTAGAAGTGTGGAATCTGAATGGAATGAAGGTGTACCTCGAGAGCAGTGGAAAAGTTTTTTTGATAGTCAGAGCCATGAAAATCATATGGTATTAATAATATAATATAATATTAATATCATTTTATATATATTTATACAACTGTTATTAAATTTCCTGTTATTTATTTTAGGAAGTGTCCATGAAAAATACATTGAGCAGAGTGAAACAGATCATCTGTCACACATTTGGTTCAAAACGTTTTTTGAGAAAAAAATCTATTATGATAGTATTTTTATTAATTTCAAGAATTATATGATAATATCACGTGTTTCATATATTAAAATATGTATTTCTATCTTTTTCATGTAGACAAAGAAGTTGTGGTGAGAAGTTACTCAAACAGAAGTTTGGTTAGATGTCCACACCAATCTGATGGAAGTTATGTGAATGGGACAATCAAATATGTTGGGGTTCAAATTTTTATTCCTCGTTATTTTTTCATTCTATAAATTCTATTGTATGGTAAAATATTTTAGAGTCTTCTTCACATTACTTGCAACCTAAACATGTTTCTCTTCATGGTGTTGTTTACGACATTGCTCCATTAAGTGTTATTATTATGTATAACTGATCAATCTTGGGCATACACTACTCTTTATTACCATTGAGTAATATATTTAACCTCGAGGCACAACCCAATAGATATATTTCCCTTTGATGTATTTAGGCACTACTACTAAGAAACTGTCTATAGTTTCCTGTAGAATTTTGGAAATCGGGGTTATTTTTCAAACTGATTTATTAGCTTTGGTTCATTTGAGTTCTACATTTTCACTACATGGTTGAAAGTTTTTGGGTTTTGAAAAGAATATGGGTATTATGGGTGTTTTGTTACCTTGTATTTTTAAATTCACTTTTGTGTGTTTTGGTTAAACCATTTGAAATAATTTTGAATATTTTTTATCAATCATTTTCAATTATTCATGATATGTAGAAATCAGTTTTCTTTTGTTTTTGTTAATTTTTATTACTTTCAATTTGAATGATATTTGATTTATAGATAAAAATAAAAGAATTATGGGATTCCAACCTCGTGCACTCCTTCTCGGTCCCCCGGGATGATCCTATTGGTCAGGATATTAGAAAGGAGCATGATGGTCATGTGTATGGGATGGGTTCTAGACCATTATCATCTTAGGTCTTTGGCAGGTCATTGGGGTCATTTTATGCGACCACATATATTTTAGGTTGTAGTTTTTCTCTCCTTATAGAAGCTCAGAGGGAATTTCCTATGATGAAAAACACAATTCAAGAGAAAGGGAACACAGTCCATGAATAGGGGAGTTTTATAAAAATATAGGATGTGGAGGTCATCATTATACAAAATGCATTGGTTTAATTATATAAGAAGACGACTGTATATATCCCCAATGAGATTTTGTTGATGGTTAGACAAAGTAGGTAGGTAAATTGCACAATTTCATAATCATTTAGAATACAAAGTTTTATTGTTTTAAAGTTAAAATATAAATATGAACCATAGATTAATTTTCAGATAAATTATTATATAGGCGTTAGAAGAAGAGAGTGGATATGAAGATTGAGATGATTGTCGCTCATCAGGAGGTGGTCGTGAGGATTGAATTTGAAATCCATCTCGGTGATGTTGTATAACTAAAATAAATACTTGTAAATTATTATGTTTAATTAAACATATATGTATGTTATTATTTGTTTTTGTCTTATTAATAGACGTAAATATTGTTGTTGTTATGTTTGTTGGTGTATAGAAGTAAGGGTAACCCTCCCATTGATCATTTGTTATTGAATATTTATATTCTATATCCATGTTATTATATCTCATTTATG
The DNA here is from genome assembly GCA_963277665.1 of Viscum album. Lineage (NCBI taxonomy): Eukaryota > Viridiplantae > Streptophyta > Magnoliopsida > Santalales > Viscaceae > Viscum > Viscum album. The sequence goes on from OY728132.1 coordinate 927,197,606, forward strand.
TATCTGAAATATTTGTATGCCATGTTATTTAGACACATAATATTTCCTCTCTACTTTCACTGCAATTCATTATTTTATTATTTTTAGATATTTCATATATAATGAAATTATTTAAATATGATGACCTCTAAAATTTCATGTAATTTTTATTATTACTCTTCAATATTGATCTTCTTTTACTTGATTTTTTTTATATGTCCTACTCATTAGTCATATTTAAAACATTGTTTATGAAAATATTCCCATGTTTATGTCAATTCATGAAAATGAAATATAAAATACTCTTTCCCTTATTAGTGAATGTTTTAATGTTGTGAAAAACCTAAGGAATATTCTTTGAAAATATTCAATAATTTCATAAATACCTTTAAAGTGATTTTTCATATATGTAAATGAAATCTTATGTTACACCCTATGGACATCTCTTGTGTTGTATTTTCCTCCTTTTACTAGAGATATACAATCACATTATAATACACATTATTTATTTTAATGATTTTTTTACCTTGATAACATGTTTATATAACATGGTTTATTTTCATTGGTTAATCATTCTATGAAATTTGATGGATATATGATCGTTTTCTTCTTTATGTGTCACACATATATATAGATGTAGTGTTATGTGATGGGTTGACTTGGAATTATATAAACCTATATTACATTGGGTAAAGCATTATAACGTATGATATTATTATTTATATGACTTGGGAAATTAGCCCAACCCATTATGTTATGATTGTATTGGTGGTTATCGTTGACTTATGATTATGATATAATATTATTATATATGTGTTGCACCCCTATCACGTCACTAGTTTTTGGTCATTTTATTTTCATAGTTTTATTCCTTGTATCATGTTCATGTTCTTATATTTACCTGATTCTAATATCACCGTTATATCATGTCTTACCTTATGACCATTCATGTATCTGATAGTGTTATTGGTTATGTTTTCCCTTTACTTAGTTGTTTGTGTCAATTATTTCTCCGTATATGTATTTATCCATGAAATCCCATGTAATGATGCGTATAAGTGGAAATAAAGTGTGATGAATTTTGTCGATGAAATGTATGATATTTTTGTGATGATATAAATGTTGTTGTTGTTATGTTTGCCAGTGTATATCTGAAGTTGTGATATATTTTCTGTTTTTTGTCTGTGTTGGGGGCTGCAATTTGAATTTCATTTTTTTTACTATAATAAATAGCAGTGGTTTAAACTGCCACCCAATAAGAGTAACAATTTAGTGGCGATTTAAACCACCACTATATGCGGTTATCATTTAGTGGTGGTTTAACTCGTCACTAAATAATAATATCTATTTAGTGGTTGTTTAAACCTCCATTATTCAAGATGTGAAAATCCAAACCCAAAACTGCTGCTAAAAATATAAAAAATGCAGTGAAGAAAACATGTTACGACATTTGATTAAAATCAACATGGAATTTGAAAAAACACCATGAAATATTTCCCGACACAAAATCTAATGGTGGCTACTAAAAACCAACGCCAAACACACAAAAAAATACCATTATTGGATCATTTTCTTTTAGTGAACCCTTACCTTAGGTACCATTTAATTTCAACAAGTTCGTGACCCCTATATAATAAACTTATGTTTATTAAAACATTTACTAAGAAGTGAATTGTATTCCCTTTTCATTCAAGATCAATTATAATCATCAGAATTTATTTATTAATATTTCATTTGAAGAGAGAATGACTTGAAGACATTTTTTTAAAATTATCTTATTTTGTTTCGATTATGTGATTTTAATTATTTGTAGTTTATCATTTTGCAAAATTATTTATGAAAGATCATAATATATTAAAATAAAATTATATTACATAATCTATACTGACTATCCATATAGGAGGTATCAATGGGAAATAATCCTTTATTATGGTTCGTAAAGAGTTTGTGAATTATCCAAATCATATCCTCCAAGAGTGTCAAGCTAGGTGTGTAGTTAGGCTCTCTTGTCGTGCACCTGATGAAGATTGAGTTAATAACCAAACAACCTTTTTTAGGGATATTACCCTCAGGTGAATGAAATCCAGAGCTAGTATCCACTTGTTTGTATCTAGACAGAGATGTCATTATCAGGAAACCACAACCTGTTTACTTTACAGCATTTTAGGATGTTTTATGGTCCTGGGGGTGTTTGAGCATTATAATGAATTGTGAATGTAGTATAATGAGAGGGAATGATGATCTCTCATTGATAATATGATAAGGAATTTATAACAATGAATTATAATAACATTCCCATTCAAAGGAGAAAGAAATGAAATGATTGTAAAAATAAAGGGAGAGAAGGGGTTATGAACTCACCTTGCAAAGTGGATTCTTAAAGTTTGAGCGGAACTATCACGACCTGTCCTAGTGGGGCCCGTGCCGCGACTCGTCGAGCCCGCCTCCAATAGCCCAAGGGCTGGTGAATAGCACTGAGTAGACATATCACTAACATGGGAGGCATTGTCTATGTACCTATACGCACACACACATCTCCAAGCCCACAAAATACTAAAATATAAAAAACCACTAAGAACCAAATGCATGCATACCACTATATCCCAACCAGCATACGACAGGAAAGTAAAGTGCAGTAAAGTAAATCGGGCCAGAATACAAGCCCACCAAAAAGAAGTCTGTAAACCACAAAGTCCAATTTGTAAGAAAAAGGTATTGGGACTGCTCTCTGTAGTCATAGGAACACCTAGGTTGTCTAATCTCACAAAGCTCTGTCCGGTCCTGGTCCGCCTAGGACTCCATCAAAAGGTCGCTCATCTGCACAAAACACAACACGTGTGGGAAAAGCCTGTGCAGGTGTGAGTATAACAATACTCAGTAAGACACCCCAAAACCACAAAGTAATACACAAAGAAAGAGGTACAGTCAGCTCTACACAGTATATGTCTACAACACATATAATAAGAATATCCAGATATACTCAACCAAGACACACACAGTCTAGAGGTAATTCACAACCACTGTATACCAACATTAGGGATTCAACTTGAAGATTCCACAAAGCACTCATCTAGGAGAACACACTTCTGATTCTGATAGCACTGATGACGTCCGTCCGAGAAGTACTGTTTGTCGGGAACCATCATAAGAGAGATACGATGATAGATTTGAAGAGAATATGATACCAAAGATGAGGATCATTTCCAGGACCATGGGGTGACACCGATAACTCCATCTGTATTAACCTTCTAAGTAGAGGATCGACACCCGGTGAAGTTGGTTACGTTAATACCGAAGACTCAACCTAGGGCACGAAGAATGAATAGAGGATCCTACTCTGGGCCTCTCAGTGGATTCCAACAACTCTATCCAGGAAGTCTTAATGAAGGGATCATAGTCCTATGAGTAGGAAGTGATTCATACATACCTTCAAGGAAGTGATAAGGGAATAAACCCTTAAGGAAACATGTCCAAGATACGGTGGAAAAGTGAATCAAGCCATGTAGAAAGGTATACACGGCGTGTAGTAGGGTCACACAGTGTGTCCCTTGACCCCAGGTATTGCTCGTGTACCTGTACATGGGGTAGTCCGTGTACTTGGTCCAGGCCAAGTCGTGTGGTGGGGTACACGTCGTGTAGGCAACCTGTGTACTCCACCCCGTGTCCGTATATCTCCCGAGATACACATCGAGTCTTTGGAAAGGGCCTACACACCGTGTGATAGGGTCACACACCATGTGACATTTAACTATCTCCCAAAAACCCTAGTCGCCGCTCAATGGGGTCTACATGTCTTGTAACCCCGGGTTACAAGCTGTGTTCATCGGGATTTTCCAGAATCCCGTGTTCTTCCTCCGCGCGCCTCGACCGATGATCCGGATATTGTTCTGGTGATCCGTTCACCTCGAAACTTTAGATCTTAGGTCATTTCATCACCCTAACACCGAATCGATGTGTTTCAGACCTTCAATCGACTTGGAAAACTACTTTAAATCCATCCGATGAAAACCGCCTGAAGAACGATATCTCCCGAATTACTTTGATTCATCCGCCACTGTCATTGTCGCGCCTCCACTAAGGCATCCCGGTGTTGGATCTTCAATTTCTGATCGTCGCGCCAAAAAACGAAGGCACAACAATCGATCATTCATAAACCAATGAAGAACGAAGAACGTGTAGAAATAACGGGGGGAGCAAAGCATATGGAACAAATCTGAGGAATGAACCTCGACCGGTGTTCGTTCCGGTCTCAATTTGTTCCCGTAAGAACGATCAATAATCAAGACAATTCTCAAATAATCAACCCCTGATAAATCTCATAATTAAAACTCATCCCACAAGAATGATCGAACCGCGGATCAACCTGTTTGTTAGTTGGTCTGCATTCGTCGTTAAATTCAAGAATGAGGAAGGAAATCCAAAATAACACATCCAACCTGGGAATTGGATCATTCACTGTTGAAGACTGATTTCTGTTGGTGAATCCCATCAAGAACGATCTTTGATCCAAGTATTTGTTGTCGCCGCCGAGAGAATTCTCCATGGTTTTTCTCCAGAGCCTCCAGGGAATTTCTAGGGTTATGAGTCTAACCTTGGATCCCTGCCTAATGACTTAATTAAAAGAAGAAGTGTCGCTGCATCGACAAAACGGTAAAATAAAATAAATATTCAATTTATTTTATTCATTAAAAATGCTCAAAACTACTTTTTTACAACCGACATGCACCGGTCGATATTAGGTCGCGCCTAAGGTAAAGTCGTTGCTCTGAACACAATGGTGCCTTCAAATTTCTGATTCGAACATCCGTTTAGAATTTATTCTACTTTTTCAAGAAAATTGTGCATCATGTTATTTAATATTTTAATATATTTCAAGAATTTATTCCGGACACACTGGGTCTCAGAATCACACATCGTCTTAGTTCCTGGTCTCGAAATTAATCCATATAATATTTAAAAATAGTACACAGAAAATTCGGGACATTACAGGAACATCCTAGAACCATTGAAAATCCTTGTAGAGACTCTTGAAAGGGGATATGAGAGGGAATCCATGCTCAATGGCTTTGGAGTATGGTGGAATGGGAGAATGAGTGGGTATTTATACTTGAGGAGGGGTATTTTTGGGTTAAAATGTTGATTATTTTTTTATTTAAGCCAAATACTTTTGGGTGGCATTGATTCTTACAAAATTACATGGATTTTTATTAAAAAAAGGAAGGTGATTTGACATTTAAATCAAGCCAAAACCAAATGGCCCAACAACTCCATTTAATACAGGGAAAAAATAGTTTTTACTATGTTAAAATGTAATTTAGGTTCCAAAATGTCAAATATAAATTTTTAAATTCAACTTGATATTTTTAAATTCATTATTTTACTCTTTAAATACATTTTTTGTTGAAAAAAATGTTTCATAAATTTTAAGTCATGATTACATCATAATGATGTCAAAAAAATCGTGGTATTCATAAAAACCATGTTTTTTACAACTCGATAAAAAATCAACTTCTTTAGAAAAACCTAAAAAAATCACTCTAAGTTAATTTCAACGTGTTGTTTCAAAAAATGCATTCTTTTTTTTATCAAATTCCAATTATAAAATTTAGGAATTTATATTTTAGATGAAAACATATAATATATTGAGAAATTGTTTTTATTAAAGAAAATGACTTTGTAAACTTTTAAGTGTCTTAATCATGTTTCATATCAATTACTAATTAAATGAGTATTAATCTATTATTTGATTCATTGAAACATTCAATAGGAATAATATTTTAAAAGTGTTCAATTTAATTTATTAAGTAAAAATACATGATATGTTGAAAAATACAATTCTTTGAAGAAAATGGGTTTTTTAACACAAAATGTTTTTAATCACATCTAACCATTAGATTTTTTTAATTCACTGATATTATAACACATAAAATTATTCTTTAAAATAATGATAATAATATGTAATGAATTAAAATGTGGCATTTTAACTATCTTTTTATTTACTTGAGGTTTTACTCTCCTTGTAGCAACATTTCGCATTTTATTCTCGTGGTGTATTAATGTTTATCTTGCATTATAAAACATATCATTATTCAATTTAGTTTGGTTTTGTGTACGATGCAAGGTATTCAACACAGTGTTTATTTAAAGAAAAAATAGGTACTGCAATCTCAGGAGGTTGTATGCAATGTCTTACAATATCCCCATGCCACAAGTTGTAGCATGCCCCTTTAGCACAAACCAACTTTTTCTTTGTCATGGTTTAAAATATTCAACCATGTGTTTTATCTTCATAACACTGCTCATGAAACAATTCACTCGTCAACTTCTAGTGCCTTGCATCCCTTGTTTTCCTTTGTCCTCGTATATGACATCATCTTGATAGTTGTGTCATCTAATAGCCATATTTCCACTCTCGTTACACTGTTACCGTTGTTGTGCTGCATCATATGACACAGTGTATATTAATCATTTTATACGATATCCAAATGCAGTTTGTTTTCCCATATCATAGCTTATAATATACAACACACGACTGCATGACTTGACTTACAAGGCTCCGAAGCACCTCCAATTACCTTCCAACTTATCAAATATCTTATATGGGACATCAATGTATACATAATGAAATTTGAGCATATTAGTTGACAACAAATCTAACATGCCATGATTCATGGTTCCAACATTCACCAACAAGATTGAAGGTGAGCTAGATAATCTCAGGTTTTGATGAAGCCCAATGCTGCAGAAAAATTGTTTGAAGGACAGGTTAAGGTTTCACTTAATTTCAATAGAGGGAACAACATGGTTGAAGGAGGTGTTCCCACGATTCGATGATCCACTTGAGATTGAGGGTGAGTCTAGGTTTTGATAAACTTCAAGCAATATTGAACACCAACTTGAGCAATTGGTTGTAGTTTGATATCTGTTGAAAGTGATGTAGTTTTTTAATGAAACAACTTTTTACAAAGGGCAAAACGATATTTTACTAAATCTCATCTCCATTCATTTAAAATACTTATCAAACACAAAAATTACATGAATTCATTGATTGTCTCTAGCGCATCAAACATGTTTTTTATCTTATTTATTTTCACAACCAAACCAACCAAGCTAATGGTGTACAATAACCACCTTCTGCAATTGAAACTGCCTTGGGACCCATCAATTGTTTTCGCATGAATGATATCGCGTACATGAATTTTTTCCAACATCGCATCCCTATTCACCCTCTGCATGACCTTTATCGACTACAACCACTTGAGGCATCTCTTTCGGAAACTCTAAAGACCCAAATCACCCACCCATTAAAAAAACTATCCGCTTGGAGTGTCATCAACAACATTGACCTTGCGACAAATCAATTAGAATTTGCATATCTGGAAAACCCTCACACCACACCTCTTAACACAACAAAGCCACAAATATTCCAAATTGTCCAACCACATCATAGTCAAATTAAAATTCAAAACAACCAACTGAACACCTAACATTAAAGCTCTGGATTCGAAATCATCAGTATTATACTCAAAACATGAATTAGACACACCACTTACAACATCACAACTTAAAACCCTATCAAATGATGGTGTATAGTTGATACAAGAGATGATTACTCTGTATATATTATTCATTCTTATAACATTTTTATAAACCCATCATTTATGGTATCGAATCACTGATTTACTGTACTACAACAATATGTTTTTCTTTTTCTAAATAAAAACAATTAAGCAGCTGCTCAATTTCGCATCAATAACATCAAACATCTTCCTTTTATCAAATGATGGTGTATAGTTGGTGCTGATTTGCTCAGTGTGGCTGAGAACGCCAACTCTAGCTCCACCTTTGAAATCCCGGTCACTTGTTTCCAGGTCCGTCTCTTTTTTCTAAGGTTGTTTTATATGCTCTTTCACCATCAATGTTCATAGTAGACAACCTTCATCAACCTTTGCCATGCAGAATGATATTTTAAGAAGTAAAATCAAATGCTGAATTACCTGTATGGATACTGAAAACAATTATTCAACTGATCCTCAGAATGCATGGCATCTCCTTTTCTATTTTATATAATGAGATTTGTACATGAGATTAAAAGAAGTGGCAGAATCTTTATATTGGATTATAAAGTTGATCGGGAGTGGTCCAAACCCATGTCATGCAGCTTATCGGTGTTTCTGGTTATGCTGAGAAGGATGAGATTGTTAAGACAGTAATGCAATTGAAAGGTGTTTTTTTTTTAATTGAAAGGTGTTGATATTGAAGAAGGCTACACCATGGATGCTGTTGTATCTCGTAAGGTAGACGTTGGAGTTGTGTGCTGATTGGATTTTCTTGTTTTATTGGATAATTTTTTCTATATTTAATGACATGGTGGGCATGCTCGTCTTATTTTTTTGTTATTAAATTTCCCCATTCTTTGAGTTTGTAGGAACTTCTCATGGATTTGAGGGATAAACTTCTTTTTGAACCAGAATATGCTGGCAATATCAAGGAAAACATTCCACCTAAAGCTTCTCTCTAGATTCCATGGGCTTGGCTGCCCGGTGCCCTTTGCTTACTCCATGAGGTATAGTTGATTACTTCCAGTGAAGATTGTGTCCAAAAATGTATTAGTTTATTGTTAAAACCATTGTTCTAGTTCACGGATGATGCAATCTGAAGTTCTCTAGTTCAGGCTGGGGAAGTGAAGCTTGTCCTAGACATTGGCTGTCAAGCTCGACAGCATCCAGAGGCAAAAGCACATATTCATGATTTGCTTTTATCAATGGCCTTAGCAGTGGTAAGAAATGTCAAAGCGCCAGCAAACATGTATTAGTACTCAGTAGCATTCTTGTTATGCCTCGTCCCTCATCATAAGCATTTTATTGAATGAAGTGTGCAATTGCGAAGATTTATCTTTAGAAAAACAATGTATCTAAAGGTTTTGAAGCTCTTGCTCGATCGCAGTGTCTTCTTAGAAGCAACAGTTCACTTAGTGAAATGTCATTGTTATTGCAGGTAAAACACCTTTTGCTTTTTATTTCTACGCAGCAACCTCATTCCACATGAGAGATATATTTTCTCACCCTTGCTAGTAATCTCATAAGATGATTTGACTTAAAGTGTCATCCAACAGTCTTGAAGTTGCTGGATTCTTTACTTCTATCAGCTCCATTGTTCTTAATTCACAGTAATTTTCTCAGCCCTGATTTGTAGATAGAAGAGTCTCTGGAAGGTCTTGCTCCTGCATGTGCTTTTGAATTATTGGGGTTGCCTCAAATGCTGGAGAATGCTGAACAGAGAAAACGAGCTATTGCAGCACTGCAGGAGATGTTAAGGCAAGGGCTTGATGTGGACATCTTACGTCAAGATTTGGATTGGTTGTGCTTTTTCCACCAAGCTTTGAACAAACTATCGGCTGCAGAGATAGTCGATCTTTTACCATGGGACAGTTTAACAGTTACAAGAAAGAAGAAAAAATCATTGGAATCACAGAATCAAAGGGCTGTTATTGATTTTGATTGTTTCTACACTGTACTAATTGCTCACATTGCTCTTGGATTTGCGAGCGGGCGAAAAGACTTGGTAATTCCTCTTCTCACCTTGGTTGCACCTTCTGTTGTTTACTCATTTAATTGTAAATAATTTTATCTCAGCAATATAATTTTTTTGAAAGATAGGTAGTCTTTTTTTGAATTACTTTCATTTAAATACTGAAATTTTTTAGTTGTATTATTGGCATCCAAATACAGAGGATTGGATTCCTAGTGGTATTTGAGAGATGGAAAGGGTCACCTGTATATTTTATCTTTGATTTCCTGTTGTAGATTAGCAAAGGAAAGGCAATGTGTGAGTGCTTAATGGCTTCAGATGGCGTTGATCTAAATTTCGAGGGAGCTTTTTGCTCGCTTCTTCTTGGTCAGGTAAACTTATCACCCCCTTATTCTTATTCTATTTTTTTTAAAAGTATTGTCTTTTCATTTGATATTTAGAAATATGGATGTTGGTTCTTCAGGCTGAAGAGCCAGAGGCAAGGTTCTGGCCCGGTGCTGTTCACGTTTTCGGGTATTAATAATTCTCGTAAAATTTTAGTATGCTCTGTGATTGCGACTCCGGTTGATCTTTCACATCAGAAAAAAATTTATTGAGATTATTAAATACACCGTTGTGAAACAGAGGAGGTTCTGGACCGACAACGTGTCCAGATGGCGGCGAAATTTGAGATCGAAAAATTCAACGGGAATAATTTTTCGTTGTGGAAAATGAAGATGCAGGCAGTGCTGCGGAAGGATAATTGCCTACTGGCAATTGGCGAAAAGCCGGCGGGTGTGACGGAGGAGAAATGGAACGATATGGACGGGAATGCTATTGCCAACATCCATTTGACTTTGGCAGACGGGGTTCTATCGAGCATTGCGGAGAAAAAGACGGCAAAAGAAATATGGGATACTCTGACAAAGCTATACGAGGCCAAGTCACTGCACAACAAAATTTTCCTGAAGAGAAAATTGTACACTCTTCGGATGGCGGAGTCATCTTTGGTGACCGACCACATCAACAACCTCAATACTCTGTTCGCTCAACTCACGGCGTTGGGCTATAAAATTGTGGATACTGAACATGCGGAGATTCTACTCCAGAGTTTGCCAGATTCGTATGACCAACTCATCATCAACCTCACCAATAATATCCTGGCGGATATGCTGCTCTTTAATGATGTTGCAGCCGTGGTTCTTGAAGAAGAAAGTCGGCGCAAGAACAAGGAGGACAGACAGACAACTTCGCACCAAGAAGAAGATCTATCAATGGAGAGAGGAAGGATGATGGAGCGTGGTTCCAGTGGGAGCCAAAATCATGGCAGGTCCAAATCAAGGAGTAAGAAGAAGAATGTCACATGTTTCAATTGTGGCAAGAAGGGGCACATCAAGAAGGATTGTTGGAATAAGAAGAGTGGTGAAAAGGGCTCTCAGGGGAATGTGGTGAGTACTTCTGGAAGTGGAGATATACTAGTCAGTGAAGCGGCAACGACTACTGGAAGCAGGCAGCATCTCGATGATGCCTGGATTATCGACTCAGGAGCAACATGGCACATGACGTCTCGACGGGAATGGTTTGACCAATATGAAACCATCCCGGAAGGACTTGTGTACATGGGGAACGATCACACTCTGAAGATCGTTGGAGTCGGTACCATCAAATTGAAGATGCATGATGGCATAGTACGGACCGTCCAAGGAGTACGTCATGTGAAGGGCCTGAAGAAGAACATATTGTCTTTGGGACAATTTGATGACATCGGATGCAAGACTCGCACCGAGAATGGAGTGATGAGAATCGTAAAGGGCGCGCTTGTGGTAATGAAGGCGGAGAAGATCTCAAAGAACCTGTACGTGCTTATGGGTGAAACATACAAGGAGGCGGAGATAGTTGTTGCATCAACTACCTCGACGGAAGCGTTGACGACGTTATGACATCGGAAGCTTGGTCATATGTCAGAACGATGTCTGAAGATTCTTGCGGATCAGAAGTTGCTACCTGGGCTGACAAAGGTATCCTTACCATTTTGTGAGCATTGTGTTTTGAGCAAGCAACACAAGTTAAAGTTCGGGACGTCAACAGCAAGAAGTCAGGAGATCTTGGAGTTGATCCATTCTGATGTTTGGCAAGCACCGGTTATATCCCTGGGAGGAGCAAGGTACTTTGTATCATTCATTGATGATTATTCCAGGAGATGTTGGGTGTACCCAATCAGGAGGAAGGCATATGTTTTTGAAGTCTTCAAAACATTCAAAGCGCGGAAGGAGCTCGACTCTGGAAAGAAGATCAAGTGTCTGAGGACAGACAATGGTGGAGAATATACAAGCGAGGAGTTTGATACTTTTTGTCAACAGGAAGGGATCAAGAGGCAGTTCACGGTGACGTACACTCCTCAGCAGAATGGAGTGGCAGAGCGGATGAACAGAACCCTATTGGATAGAACAAGGGCGATGCTGAAGACTGCAGGTATTGCCAAAACTTTTTGGGCAGAAGCAGTGAATACCGCCTGTTATGTGATCAACCGATCTCCTTCAATGGCGATTGAGCTGAAGACACCGATGGAGATGTGGACTGGTAAACCCGCTGACTATTCTCGGTTACATACTTTTGGAAGTCCTGTATATGCAATGTTTAATGACCAGGAAAGATCGAAGTTAGATTCGAGATCCAGAAAATGTATCTTCTCGGGGTACGCTGATGGTGTGAAGGGGTATCGTTTGTGGGATCCCACTGCCCACAAATTTATCATCAGCAGAGATGTCATTTTTGCAGAAGACAAGGTGCAAATGACAACTGATCAAGACATGGAGAAGAAGAATACAGAAACTACAACATTCGAAGTAGAGGACAAGTCCAAGGAAGAACCAGTTTCCTCTGAGGCATTACCAGAGCATGATGATCAAGTACCGGTTGAGTCTGGACCATGACGGTCAACTCGAGAGAAAAGAGCACCAGTATGGCACTCAGACTATGTCACTGAGAGCAATATTGTGTATTGCTTATTGACAGAGGATGGAGAGCCATCTTCTTTTGTGGAGGCGACCCAGAGTCCAGATGTATCCTCATGGATGGAGGCGATGCAGGAGGAACTTGAAGCTCTGCACAGGAACAAGACTTGGGATCTTGTTCCATTACCTCATGGAAGGAAGGCTATCGGAAACAAATGGGTCTTTAAGATCAAGCGGGATGGAAAAGACCAGGTGGAAAGATATCGTGCAAGATTGGTGGTCAAAGGATTTTCTCAGAAGGAAGGTATTGATTTCAATGAAATATTTTCTCCTGTTGTTAGATTGACGACTGTTCAGATAGTTCTGGAGATGTGTGCTACATACAGCTTACATCTAGAGCAGTTGGATGTGAAGACTGCCTTGATTGAGATGAGTAATTTTTTTAGACAGCTTTGTTTAAGAAATCAACGAATGAGTGATTTAAAAAGTTTGCAGGACCGAATTATACTTACGCTTTGTCACTTTGAGAAAATTTCCCCCCCCCCTCTTTTTTCGATGTTATGGTCCACTTGACAGTGCACCTAACTGATGAAGTAATGGCTGCTGGTCCAGTGCAATTCAGGTGGATGTATCCTATTGAATGGTATTTGAGTACATTGAAAAGATTTGTACGCAACAGAGCTCGTCCAGAGGCATCAATAGCCAATGGTTATTTGATGGATGAGTGTACTACCTTTTGTGCAAAATATCTTACGGATGTTGAAACAAAATTAGATAAGCCCTCTCGGATTCATGATGGTCCAGTTGGAGAAGGAACCACATTTGATATGGACAACATCGAGTGGATACAAGCACATCGATATATCTTGTTCAATACTCCATCAGTTGCACCATTAATGCAGTAAGTATCTTATCAATGTGCTTGTATAACTTTTACATGTTTTGTTTGCATAAGATGATCTTTTAAACATCGCTTTATCATTTGCAGGAAACACATTAATGAGATAAAAGAAGTGATGCATCGTGCGACTGAGTTGCAAATTCAACAATCTCATTATGCGTCATTTCATGATTGGTTCAAGGATTATGTATGTATAAATTGATTTTCATTATGAGTGACGTATTATACTAATTCTTTCTGCATATATCAGTATTGATTTTTATAAATTATGTAGGTTTGTAAGCTGAGGGAGTTAGGGGACCCCACGCTACCTGAAGTATTTATCCAACTGGCTGAGGGTCCATCTATAACGGCTCGTCGTTATAAAGCTATTGATGCTAATGGTTTTCGATTTCGCATTAAAGATGTTGACGACAAACGAGCAACACAAAACAGTGGCATCGGTTGTCCCTTTGTCGATTCTGGTTATTACTATGGTCAATTGATAGACATCATTGAAGTTGTATACACACACGGTTTGAAGTACATATTGTTAAAGTGTAATTGGGTTGATCCAGTGCGTGGATGTAAAGTCGATCAATATCAGTTTTCATTGGTGAATTTTAACTATATGTTATACAGAAATAATGAACGAGTTGAGAATGAACCTTTCATTTTGACATCACAAGCAGAACAAGTATTCTTCGTTACTTTGCCTTCGGATCCAAGTTGGCAAGTTGTTGTCAAAATGTCTCGGCGAGGAGTGTTTTTATTTGAAGAATATGAACCCGATATTGTTTCGTTTGTTTACCAACAACTTGATCAACATACCGTAGTTCAACGTGAAGAAGATATTTATTGGGTCAGAGCGGCTGTTGAAGGAGAAACGGTCGATTTGCATGCTTAATGAAAGGTATAATTGTTTTCTCGCTATTCAGTAGAATGTCCTAGGATATCATAAATTATCTAATCATTTCATAAATCTTTATAAGTTTTAATCCTCACTTTTGTAAGTTTTAATTCAATCATAAATATTTAGGTTGTTTTTACTCTTGATTTATTGATGTTATGGTCGGTGTATCATCCCTTTGAGGTATTCTTCATCTGATTCATGTGATGCTTGAATTTTTATTAGTTCTATCTGAAATTTGGCTATGCATTGACTGGTTTTGTACATAATTTGTATATCTATTTTGTTAACTTTCTGATTTTTTAAAATTCATTCACAACTAATTATTCAATCCATTTTTTGTTTGATTAACAGTTATACAAGTTTGATTTTTTAAGAACAATCCAATTTATCTTTTAAACACTTTGGACTCATTACTGATGTTTTCTATGACTACAGACATGTCAGGGGAAGAGGCAGAAGATCCACATCATCTATCTGAGGCATCTACGTCTCAGGGTCGAGGTATGTTTGAATGTCATTGTCTATATTTTTTATGTAATTGACATACATACATATATATATATATAAAATTTGTCAATTTATATATAAAATTGTTTTCAACAGGATCAGACTCGGCTACTTCTTCCTCTCGCAGGAGAGGCCCTGGTCGTGGCATATTATCATGGAATTCCGACACGACGATAGATGTTTCATTTGATGAGGTTTTTCATCCTGTGGGACCGAATGCCCCGGCATTTATTCGTCAGCTGGGTCATATCATACGTGACCCACATCGATTTCCATTGACCACGTGTGACTGGGCTTCTATCCGTCAGGACACATTAGATCGTCTATGGAGGGAGGTTCAGGTAAGAAAATCATTTTACTTTATTTTCTATGTATAAAGAATACTAATATGTTTGATTATTTTCTTTATAGCAAAATTTGAAAGTATGCCCTGAAGAGTTTCGGCCCGTGTGTATGAGAAAATGCCGTAAGATGTGGAAAGATTATAAAGGCAAAGTGAAGAGGGACCACTGGGTACCAAATGTGGGTGCCCTAGACATTTTGGAAAAAGTCCCGAGAGGTGTCCTCCCGGCTCAGTGGCGTGACTTGGTTGCATATTGGTCTACTGAGGGTGTTTCGGTTTGTATAATAATTATTTTGGTGTATATATATTTTCAAGAATATGTGATTTGTTTGAAATTTGAATGAATTGAATGTAGGAGGTGTCAACATGCCATTTTGAGAATCGAGCGTTGCAGGGACCACCTCACAGGCTCGGGACTCGTCATGTGTCTCAGATCCGACATGAGGTATATATTATTCATTTTCTAATTTATTAATTAATATGGTTTTGTGTTTATATTCTTTTAATATACAGTTGCGAGAGCAAGGTGCAGCAACTGATAAAATGTCGGTGTGGATGAGGACTCGTGATCGCAATGATCCAGAGGTTGCAGCATTGATAGTAAGTGTTTGTACTTACCAATAATTACATAAATCTATATATTAATATATATATATATTTATATATATTTAAATATTTCACAGGCTCAATTTGAAGCTGAGTTAGAACATCTGCCAGAGGACCAGCGACAGCTTTCCATACGACGGGATGAGATCTTTCATCGCATTGTCGGTCGGGACGGGCATGGCTATAGTTTGACCTATGGAGCAGGGATTCCTCGTTCTGTAGTGTCACGTGCTTCTCCTACTGTTGCTCATATGACACAGCAGATGTCAGATTTTGAGGCACGGCTGCGCGCTTCCGAGGAGGCAAATGCGCAATTGACAGCTGAGGTTAGAGCACTGCGGGAATATGTGCGTCGAGCTGATGGTGCAGGGGATCATACGACGCAGGTATATACTGTATTTATTTATTTAATTTAAATTATTTTTGTTATTAAAATATTTATAATGTTTATTTGTTGTAGGCCCCTAGCCCACCAGAAGGAGGTAGCATTGATGACAACGCGTGACGCATCATATATTCACGAGATATGTTTTTTGTTTTTACTGGTGGGGTTGACATTGATGTACTGTATGTATTCATTTAATTTAAATTAGAAGGTTGTGTACTTATAATTTCTTTCTTTTCTTGTTTATTATATGATAGCTAATATTATCTAAGGCGTGCATTTAAAAACTCTAACCCCCCGCACCCCCGTACAGCCCCCCCCCCCCCCCCCCTCGCACCCCCGAACAGCCCCCCGCACAACTGTACAACCCCCCGCACCCCCGGACAGCCCCCCCCCCCCCCGCACCCCCGGACAGCCCCCGCACCCCCGTACAGTCCCCCCTGCACCATTGTACAGCCCCCCCCCCCCCCCCCCGCACCCCCGCACAGCCCCCCCCCCCCCCCCCCGCACCCCCGCACAGCCCCCCGCACCCCCGTACAGCCCCCCGCACCCCCGGACAGCCCCCCCGCACACCCGTACAGCCCCCCCCCCCCCCCGCACCCCCGTACCCCCCCCCCCCCCGCACCCCCGTACAGCCCCCCCGCACCCCCGTACAGCCCCCCCGTACCCCCGGACAGCCCCCCCGCACCCCCGTACAGCCCCCCTGCACCCCCTTACAGCCCCTCGCACCCCCGTACAGCCCCCCGCACCCCCGTACAGCCCCCCCCCCCCCCCCCCCGCACCCCCGGACAGCCCCCCGCACCCCCGGACAGCCCCCCCTCACCCCCGTACAGCCCCCCCGCACCCCCGGACAGCCCCCCCGCACCCCCGTACAGCCCCCCGCACCCCCGTACAGCCCCCCCCCCCCCCCCCCCGCACCCCCGGACAGCCCCCCGCACCCCCGGACAGCCCCCCCTCACCCCCGTACAGCCCCCCCGCACCCCCGGACAGCCCCCCCGCACCCCCGTACAGCCCCCCGCACCCCCGTACAGCCCCCCCGCACCCCCGTACAGCCCCCCGCACCCCCCGGACAGCCCCCTCGTACCCCCGGACAGCCCCCCTCGCACCCCCGTACAGCCCCCCGCACCCCCGGACAGCCCCCCGCACCCCCGTACAGCCACCCCCCCCCCCCCCCCCCGCACCCCCGGACAGCCCCCCCGCACCCCCGTACAGCCCCCCGCACCCCCGTACAGCCCCCCCGCACCCCCGTACAACCCCCCCGCACCCCCGTACAGCCTCCTACACCCCCCGTACAGCCCCCCGCACCCCCGTACAACCCCCCGCACCCCCGGACAGCCCCCCCCGCACCCCCGTACAGCCCCCCGCACCCCCGTACAGCCCCCCCGCGCTGAAATGGCGCGTTGGGGGGTCAAAACCACCCGAACGACCTCCGAATGCCACGAAACCGCACGACAACAGCTGTTGCGTGAATTGTAAAATGGTCGGGCAGACGGCACGTCAATCGGAGGTGCCGTTTGACCGCGGCGGCCGGAAACGCGTTTCCGGAGCCATAAAACACCAAAACGGCGTGCGACGGTCGAATTCGGAGCAAACGTGCTTCGAACGACCTGAAACCGCACGAGAACGATAGGAATATTATTCCTGAGATGCAGGAGGAGGCGGCACGTCCATCGGACGTGCAGTGCGCGCGGCACGACCGAATGCGCCGTTTTCAGCAGCGCGGCGCGCGCTGAAATGGCGCGTTGGGGGGTCAAAACCACCCGAACGACCTCCGAATGCCACGAAACCGCACGACAACATCCGTTGCGTGAATTGTGAAATGTTCGGGCAGACGGTACGTCAATCGGAGGTTCCGTTTGACCGCGGCGGCCGGAAACGCGTTTCCGGAGCCATAAAACACCAAAACGGCGTGCGACGGTCGAATTCGGAGCAAACGTGCTTCGAACGACCTGAAACCGCACGAGAACGATAGGAATATTATTCCTGAGATGCAGGAGGAGGCGGCACGTCCATCGGACGTGCGGTGCACGCGGCACGACCGAATACGTCGTTTTCAGCAGCGCGGCGCGCGCTGAAATGGCGCGTTGGGGGGTCAAAACCACCCAAACGACCTCCGAATACCACGAAACCGCACGAAAACATCCGTTTCGTGAATTGTGAAATGGTCGGGCAGACGGGACGTCATTTAGAGGTGTCGTTTGACCGCGGCGGCCAGAAACGCGTTTCTGGCGCCATAAAACACCAAAACGGCGTGCGGCGGTCCAATTCGGAGCAAACGTGCTCCGAAAAACCTGAAACCGCACAAGATCGATAGGAATATTATTCCTGAGATTCAGGAGGAGGCGACACGTCCATCGGACGTGCGGTGCGCGCGGCACGACCGAATACGTCGCTTTCAGCAGCTCGGCGCGCGCTGAAATGGCGCGTTGGGGGGTCAAAACCACCCGAACGACCTCCGAATGCCACGAAACCGCACGAAAACATCCGTTGCGTGAATTGTGAAATGGTCGGACAGATGACACGTCAATCGGAGGTGCCGTTTGACCGCGGAGGCCGGAAACGCGTTTTCGGAGTCATAAAACACCAAAACGGCGTGCGGCGGTCGAATTCAGAGCAAACGTGCTCCGAAAGAACTGAAACCGCACGAGAAAGATAGGAATATTATTCCTGAGATGCAGGAGGAGGCAGAACGTCCATCGGACGTGCGGTGCTCGCGGCACGACCGAATGCGTCGTTTTCAGCAGCTCGGTGCGCGCTGAAATGGCGCGTTGGGGGGTCAAAACGGGCCGAACGAGGTCCGAATGGCCTGAAATCAGACGACATCAAAGGTTGAGTGAATTGTGACATGTTCGAGAAGACGTAACATCAATCGGATGTGTCGTTTGACCGTGGTGACCAGAAACGCGTTTCCGGTGTCATAAATGGCCAAAACGAGCGTCTGACGGTCAAAGTCATAGCGGACGACATCGGATTGACCTAAAATCACAAGAAAACAATCTAATTATTATTCGTGACGTGTACGCGTAGACGGCACGTCAATCAGACGTGCGGTCTGCGCGGTAGGGCTCATTATGCGTTCTTTAAGTGTTGCGCGCGCTTGATAAACGCGCGTGGGGGGGTCCAAACGGGCCGAACGAGGTCCGAATGACCTAAAATCAGACGACATCAAAGGGTGAGTAAATTGTGACGTGGTAGAGCAGACGACACGTCAATCGGCCGCACCGTGTGCCCGCGGTGACCGGGAACGCCGTTCCGGTGTCATAAACGGCCAAAACGGGCGTCTCACGCTCAAAATCATAGAGGACCACATCGGATTGATCTGAAATCACAGGGAAACAATCTAATTATTATTCCTGACTTGTACGCGCAGACGGCACACCAATCGGACGTGCGGTCTGCGCGGTAGGGCTCATTATGCGTTCTTTAAGTGTTGCGCGCGCTTAATTGTTTTCCATTTTTTATGATTGTTACCTTTGTTTTATGTCTGCTTTTCCACCGTGAAGAAAAAAACACAATTTGTAGATTTTATTTAAAAAATGAAAAATATTTTATTTAATATTATATATATAAATATTTTCATTTATATATATATATATATATTATTTAATAAATAAATATACATACTTTATTTAATATTATATATATCAATATTTTCATTATTTTTTATATATATATATTTTATTTAATAAATATATATATATATATATATATATTTATTTATTTATTTATTATGGTATGAATTTTTTTTAAAATTTTTTTTTTCATGTTTAGCGACCGCCTCTGGCGGTCGCTTACGGCGGCATTTGGGCCACCTTAAGGGTAAGGTGCGTGATGGTGGGACTTTCATGGGGCGGTTCAGTGAACATGGTTTGGGCCGTGATCTTGATGTGTTTGAACTTCTTCCGTAAACGGTTTCACTCATGCTTAAGTTGTTGGATCTCAGTTTGCGCTTGGTCAAGGGCAAAGCCCAAAGATGTTATCTTCCTCGGAAGCTCCGATAAATGAGCTTCACAGGGTATGATCCTACTGGTTGATGTCATCACTTCCTTTGTGTGTGACAATTGGAATTGTTAAAATCCTATATTTATACTAATCATGTGATCACTGTTCAACGACTATATTATCAACAGTAATGATTTTTAACGGTCAATTAAATCTGATAGGATATAATAAAACCAAAAGAGTGTGTGTTTTCTATAACCATATTACATAATAAGACATTTAAATAAATCAAAAAAGAGAATTTTATTTATAACAATTCGGGCCGTTACAAGGTGAGTGTTTCAACCGTTATAAGGAAACACGACTGTCGCCACGCCCTACACCACGAACCTAGTCTTGGTCATGGTGTCCTTGAACACGCAGCCCGAAATGGTTTCCCCTACGGCGTACTATCCAAGCCCATGTTGTTTTCCCCTCAACATGCCCTCCAAAACGGGCGTGGTTGGGTCGGCCATGCCGTGACCGACAACAACCCCTCTTATGCACCACAACTTGGCTACAGCTTGGCCAAACTGTTTTCCCCCTTGCCCGTTTTACACAGTGATAAACCATGACCAAAACGGCTTGCACCCGAGAGTGTTGATCTAGGTGTGTAGTTAGGCTCTCTTATCATGCACTTAGGGAATATTGAGTTAATACCCAACCAAAAAAATTTAGGGTTATTACCCCTAAGTTCATCAGATCCAAATCTTGAATCAACTTGTTTGTATCCAGATAGGAATGTCATTGCTATGAAACTTCACTCTCTTTACTTTACCAAAATTCTAGGATGTTTTATGGTTACATGGGTGTTTGAGCATTATAACAGCTTATGAATGTAGTATGATGAGAGTGGATGATGATATCTCATTTATAATATAATAAGTAATTCATAACACTGAAGTATAATAACATTTATCATTAAAAAGAAAAAGAAATGCAAGGATTGCAAAAAAAGGTAGAGAAGGGGTTGGGAACCCTTACCTTGCAAAATAGCTTCTTAAAGCTTGATAGGAAAACCCTATAACCTTAAAAAATACCCTTAGATAATCTTGAGAGATTAAATGGGAGATAATTCATACTTAATGGATCTTTAGTGGAGAGTAATGGGAGAATGGGTGGGTATTTATCCTCAAGGGGGTATTTTTTGGGTTAAAATATTGTTTTTTTGCTAATTAAGCCAACTACTTTTGGGTGGCATTGATTCACATGAAATTAGTTGGATTATTATTAAAAAAATGAATTTTATTTGAAATTTAAATCAATCTAAAACTTAATTTCATCTCCAAATCACTCTATTAAATGAAAAGAATCAAAAATATTTTTTTTACTAGGTTAAAATGTAATTTAGGTTCCAAAATGTGGAATAGAAATTTCTAAATTCAACTTATTATTTTTTAAATTCATTATTTTACTCATTAAATACATTTTTATTTGTAAAAAATGTTTCATAAATTTTTAAGTCATTCATACATCATAATTATGTCATACTAAACATGGTATTTGTAAAAACTGTATTTTTTTACTATTCACTAAAAAACCAACTTCTTTAGAAAAATCCCAAAAAACCACCTTAAGATAATTTTAACATGATGATTCCAAAAATTAAGTTATTTTTATAAAATTTCAATTCTAAAATTTAGGAATTTATCTTTTAAATGAAAACATATAATATAATGAGACTATTTTTATTAAAGAAAAATGAGTTTTAAAAATTTAAGTGTTCTTAATCATATTTTATATAAATTAAAAATTAAATGAGTTTCAATATATTATTTTTTACATTGAAACATTTAATTATAATAATCCTTTAAAAATGTTCAATTTAATTTATTAAGATAAAATTACATAATATATAGAAAAATGAAATTCTTTGAAAAACATGCCTTTTTAACACTAAATGTTTTTAATCGCATCTTACCATTAAATTTATTCAATAAATTGGTATTAAAATACATAAAATTATTATTTAAAATAATAGTAGTAATATTTAATGAATTAAAATGAGTAATTTTAACTATCTTTTTATTTACTTGAGGCTTTACTCTTCTAGTAATTTTCCTATTGATATTTCACATTTTATTCTTATGATATACTAATGTATATATTGAATTGTAAAACATATCATGGTTTGTTTTATTTTGGTGGTACTCATGATACAAGATATCCAACATAGTATTTATTTAAATAAAAATAGGTATTATAATCTAGGTATGTTGCATTCTACCCCTTAAAATAAATTATATCCTCATAGTTTTAGTTTCTCCCAAAAAAATAATAAATATTTTCCCAAAATAACCTAAATTTCCTTTACATCAAATTAAATACAAACCCTAAGGGTTATCTATACCTCGATCAAGTATTCTTCCTAAAACCCAATAAATATTCATCTTAAAACCAAATCACATAAGACCTCAAATGGGTATCCATTCCTTTGAACTTATGTTCGGCCTTAAACTTATTAACCCATGATGGTATCCATAACTCTTAAAATATCCCCGTACAATATCATAATAAACTCTAAAGTTATCTAAACCCTATATTGATACCAATTATGGTTCCCCAAACCCGCAAGCCTGGATCTAGTGCTAATAAACATATTCTTTTCATACTGGTTTTGAAACTGGTTGAAGTGACCCAAACTTAACCATCCATGATTACAATATCAATAACAAATATTGAGTCACTTACATTCTAAGGAACTTTTAGGTTTAGAGTTTTAGAGAGTTTTAAAAAAACCTTTAACTAAAAAACTCATATCTTTCCTATTTAATGAGCATTTCCCCTCTAAACCAAAGATTTATTAGTTTATAATAAGTCTTCAACATCTTGCACAAAATTCTCCACACATGAAACTCATCTAGACATATCATAATGAGTACTCTTATTCATAACTTGAGGAAAAGTAAAACATAATAAAGGTGACATCAAACTCTCGGTAAGGGGTAGTGTACATTAGAAGTTATCAAAGAATGAACAAGACATGAATTTTATCATGATACCTACCAATGCATCGAGGAGATATATAATAATGGGTCACACTCGTAACCAATTAAGTCTAGTACATTCATCATTTTAAGGAATGAATAAACAATATAATGCTTAACCAACTTGCCTTAGTAATCAATAAACATCTGTATTGAAATAATAAGTATATGAAATTTCAATATTTCCCCAGTCAATAAATGTAATAATTTTCTTGGTAAGTTCCCTTCAAACTGACACCGTATAGAGTAATGAGTGTATTATTATATCAATACTATAAAAAACAATATATAAATAGCATAATTGATATAAAATATGTCCATGAAATTAAAGAATACGGACACGAAGGAGAAAAATTAAGTGAATAGAGAGATAGAGAGCGATAGAGAACATAACCCTTATGAACAAGGTGAGGTAATAAATTCATAAGATAATTTATAGGGTAATACACGAAACATAACTCCAAAGGGGATATATATTTTAGAGTTTGAGAGGAAAATGAAAGTGAAATTATAAAAGGAATTTTCATAAATCATTGTAATATGGTTGTAAAGACAAACTTCAAAGCCACTTCATAAATCCATTTTAATGGAGGAAAAGATGACATTGAAAACATTGATTTAAAAGGAATTCCAAATATTGAGACCTTGAAAATAAGTAAAGTTAAAAATAGAAAATTTGGAGTGGAAGATAAAAACATATTTAAGTGGAAATGAAATCCATTTATTTATTCTCCTAAAACATTAATTGTTGTTTCTAAATGAAAAAATTAAAAACTAATGGGAATAGGATTTTCTTTGAAAACCCAGGGAAACGTGAATAGGAAGCTTAATTATGAATAACATTCATGATAGTGGTAAAATGTTTTCACATGGAAGGTGATAATAAAAACATTTTTTTCACACTTTATTAAAGAAAGTAAAAAATGACTTGTGCGTTCTTTTAAAACCTTTGTAAAGAAAGTAAAATATGGTGGAAATGACCATAAGAAATTTTTAAAGTATATATAATAACATTATTGAAATAATATAAATAAAATTGATATAGAGGAAATAGATTCTTGATTGAAAAGAAAAAATAAGGTCGAGTCCTCATACAAGAAACAGTTTGATTGAACTGTAAACCAAATGGAGGTGTAATATCAAGAAGGCATGTAAACCCTATAAAAGAAAAAGTGAATACAATATAATAAAATCATAAGGTGGAAAAACCCAAACTTAGAAGGATGAATTTATAGAATAAAGGTTATAACTTAATGAAAGTTAATTAAGTTAACAATAGCCCTTATGACTTAGGTAATGTATGAATCGAAGGAAAAAATAAAAGGTAAAGCTTAAATGAAAGTGAAACTTCCAAGAATAACAAATTATTTAAGATATGAGTTGATAATGAATTATTTACACCATATAAAATTAAATTGGTGTGTAATAATATGCATGTCTCAAGGAAAATGGGAAAATGAGCTGATGGTAGTGGTTTTTTAGAGGTGGTTTTAAAAACCACTGCTAAATAAATATTTATTTATTTCACTATGGGGTTTTAAAACCCATAGTAAAATATTTTTAAAAAAAATTATTATAGTTTCCCACAAGATCCCCCTCCCCCTCGAGCCCTCCCTTTCCCTCAAACCCTCCCTTTCCCCTTTCTCCCTAAACCCTGCCTTTCCCCCAACGTCATGTGAGATATTTGGTGAGGTGTGGACATCCTAGTGGTGAGAAATATCTACCTTTACCACCCACCCTTCCCTCTAGTCCTCCCTTACCCCTCCCATTTCCTAGATGACGTTCGAGCTCTCTGATGAGGTGTGAGTTGTCTGATGACGTGTGAGTCCTCCAACAATGTGGGTTGAACCCAATGATGAGAAAGGTTCCTGGAGACATGTTATCCCTGTGTGGGTTGAAAGTATAATCTGTTTTAAGAGATATATACCTAACATTGTTATTATTTCTCAGGAATTCCAAAATTAAAAACGAGTACTTAGATATTACTTAGTAAATGTTATTCCTACTTGATTTTTTTTTCAACTATTCAATAGTGTACAATATTTTGAAAGTTATTTGTGTTGATGATTTGGTTGTAGGATCTAGTATGACACTTTATTAATAGGATAACATAAAGTATTATTAGTCTTGGATAATAATAAACCTACATAATCTTTTTTTACCGGAAACGTGTGAGCTCCCCTCGCACTTTTAAGATCTTTACTATAAATTTGAATTTGAAAATTGAAAATTTATTTTAAAAATTTATTTCAATGATTGATTTAAAACTAATAGTTTTTTATTTTATGGCCATATGATGTTTCGATTTGGACCAAACTTGTGTTTTAAATTTTTAAAATAGTTATTTATTATTTCCCATATGCCTCGATATGGGTTAATGGTTGTGTCAATAGTAACACTCAGGATTCTAAAATGGATTGGAGGGACCCATCAATGTTGCGTTTAGTCTATTTTGGGTTTTTTTATAGTTGGGTTTTGTGAGTGTGCTTCACATATCAAATATCTAATGGTTTTGAGTTTTTATCTCTTGTGAACGATCATGTTTAAATTTATTTTTATACATGAAGTGTTTAATTTTGAAAAACTAAATGTTATACTTATTTTAAAATATATGTTTTTAAACTATTTTTAATTTTTTAATGGAAATAATGTTGTTGAAAAAATGATTCAGTAAAAAGAATTGATTAACAACAGATTGGTTTGCTCGCCATCCAGATATCATCGACTTTTTCTAATCATCCCTCACATGTTGTATCTGTCATGCCCTATGGCTCTATCCCAATGACATCTAGCATGCCCTCTAGCTCCATTCTAAAGGCATATATCATTCCCTATGGCTCCCTCTCGATGGTATCTGGAATTCCCTCTAGCTCCCTCCTGATGACATTCAACACGCCCTTTATCTCCCTCCCGAAAACATCTAGCTCACTTCTTATAGATTCATTAGGTTGTGCATGCGATGTTCACGCATTAAGGGAGCATGCAGTCACACCAATTACCTCATGAGGATATTGAAGGGTCGTGATTATTGGTATAAAATTTAATATGAAAAAACATATTGCATTTTTATATACTAATGGATTATTTTTTATAAAAAATACAGACAGTAATGTTATAGAGACAATCATTTATAGTTTAGAAGTGTGGAATCTGAATGGAATGAAGATAGTTGTACCAATTGATTGTTTTAAGGTCTTAACAGAGGATTCCGCGGGATTGTTTAATCAGGTCTTGGGCTAGTTGGCTTCTAAGTCAATGACCCTTCCCATTACATATTCATACTAGATACATATGCCTTTTCCTTATAAGAATGAGGTATTTTATCATAGATAAATGTAATTTTTCTACATTATCCACCACAAATTAAATTTAATATCATTATTTAATTAAATTCTAATAATTTGAATGAATATTTTTTTGCATATGTTCTTCCACTTTACTCTAACTAATGTCATCTCATGTCAATGAGCATTAAAAAATTGTGTAAGAAGTGGAAGGATTTTAAATGTATATTATTTCATGAGTTTAATGATACATCATTGACTATTTAGAAAATGTATAATAAGATGCCTGAAGATGTACCTCGAGGGCAGTGGAAAAGTTTTTTTGATAGTCAGAGCCATGAAAAGCATATGGTATTAATAATATAATATAATATTAATATCATTTTATATATATTAATACAACTATTATTAAATTTCCTGTTATTTATTTTAGGAAGTGTCCATGAAAAATACATTGAGCAGAGTGAAACAGATCATCTGTCACACATTTGGTTCAAAAAGTTTTTTGAGAAAAAAATCTATTATAATAGTATTTTTATTAATTTCAAGAATTATATGATAATATCATGTGTTTCATATATTAAAATATGTATTTCTCTCTTTTTCATGTAGACAAAGAAGTTATGGTGAGAAGTTACTCAAACAGAAGTTTGGTTAGATGTCCACACCAATCTGATGGAAGTTATGTGAATGAGACAATCAAATATGTTGGGGTTCAAATTTTTATTCCTAGTTATTTTTTCATTCTATAAATTCTATTGTATAGTAAAAGATTTTAGAGTCTTCTTCACATTACTTGCAACCTAAAAATGTTTCTCTTCATGGTGGTGTTTACGACATTGCTCCATTAAGTGTTATTATTATGTATAACTAATCAATCTTGGGCATACACTACTCTTTATTACCATTGAGTAATATATTTAACCTCGAGGCACAACCCAGTAGATATCTTTCCCTTTGATGTATTTAGGCACTACTACTAAGACACTACCTATAGTTTCCTGTTGAATTTTGGAAATCGGGGTTATTTTTCAAAATGATTTATTAGCTTGGGTTCATTCGAGTTCTACATTTTGACTACATGGT
Source organism: Viscum album (assembly GCA_963277665.1). Lineage (NCBI taxonomy): Eukaryota > Viridiplantae > Streptophyta > Magnoliopsida > Santalales > Viscaceae > Viscum > Viscum album. The sequence continues at coordinate 927,225,021 of OY728132.1, forward strand.
TGAAAGTTTTTGGGTTTTGAAAAGAATATGGGTATTATGGGTGTTTTGTTACCTTGTATTTTTAAATTCACTTTTGTTTGTTTTGGTTAAACCGTTTGAAATAATTTTGAATATTTTTTATCAATCATTTTCAATTATTCATGATATGTAGAAATCAGTTTTCTTTTGTTTTTGTTAATTTTTATTACTTTAGATTTGAATGATATTTGATTTATAGATAAAAATAAAAGAATTATGGGATGCCAACCTCGTTCACTCCTCGGTCCCCCAGGATGATCCTATTGGTCAGGTTATTAGAAAGGAGCATGATGGTCATGTGTATGGGATGGGTTCTAGACCATTATCATCTTAGGTATTTGGCAGGTCATTGGGGTCATTTTATGCGACCACATCTATTTTAGGTTGTAGTTTTTCTCTCCTTATAGAAGCTCAGAGGGAATTTCTTATGATAAAAAACACAATTCAAGGGAAAGGGAACACAATCCATGAATAAGGGAGTTTTATAAAAATATAGGATGTGGAGTTCATCATTATACAAAATGCATTATTTGAATTATATAAGAAGACGACTGTATATATCCCCAATGAGATTCTGTTGATGGTTAGACAGAGTCGGTAGGTAAATTGAACAATTTCATAATCATTTAGAATACAAAGATTTATTGTTTTAAAGTTAAAATATAAATATGAACCATAGATTAATTTTCAGATAAATTATTATATAGGTGTTAGAAGAAGAGAGTGAATATGGAGATTGAGATGATTGTCGCACATCAGGAGGTGGTCGTGAGGATTGAATTTGAAATCCATCTCAGTGATGTTGTATAACTAAAATAAATACTTGTAAATTATTATGTTTAATTAAACATATATGTATGTTATTATTTGTTTTTTGTCTTATTAATAGACGTAAATATTGTTGTTGTTATGTTTGTTGGTGTATAGAAGTAAGGGTAACCCTCCCATTGATCATTTGTTATTGAATATTTATCTTCTATATCCATGTTATTATATCTCATTTATGTATCTGAAATATTTGTATGCCATGTTATTTAGACACATAATATTTCCTCTCTACTTTCACTGCAATTCACTATTTTATTATTTTTAGATATTTCATATATAATGAAATTATTTAAATAGGATGACCTCTAAAATTTCATGTAATTTTTATTATTACTCTTCAATGTTGATCTTCTTTTACTTGATTTTTTTTATATGTCCTACTCATTAGTCATATTTAAAACATTGTTTATAAAAATATTCCCATGTTTATGTCAATTCATGAAAATGAAATATAAAATACTCTTTCCCTTATTAGTGAATGTTTTAATGTTGTGAAAAAACTAAGGAATATTCTTTGAAAATATTCAATAATTTCATAAATACTTTTAAAGTGATTTTTCATATATGTAAATGAAATCTTATGTTACACCCTATGGACATCTCTTGTGTTGTATTTTCCTCCTTTTACTAGAGATATACAATCACATTATAATACACATTATTTATTTTAATGATTTTTTTACCTTGATAACATGTGTATATAACATGGTTTATTTTCATTGGTTAATCATTCTATGAAATTTGATGGATATATGATCGTTTTCTTCTTTATGTGTCACACATATATATAGATGTAGTGTTATGTGATGGGTTGACTTGGAATTATATAAACCTACATTACATTGGGTAAAGCATTATAACTTATGATATTATTATTTATAGGACTTGGGAAATTAGCCCAACCCATTATGTTATGATTGTATTGGTGGTTATCGTTGACTTATGATTATGATATAATATTATTATATATGTGTTGCACCCCTATCACATGTCACTATGGTTTGTGGTCATTTTATTTCCATAGTTTTATGTCTTGTATCATGTTCATGTTCTTATATTTACCTGATTCTAATATAACCGTTATATCATGTCTTACCTTATGATCATTCATGTATCTGATAGTGTTATTGGTTATGTTTTCCCTTTACTTAGTTGTTTGTGTCAATTATTTCTCCGTATATGTATTTATCCATGAAATCCCATGTAATGATGCGTATAAGAGGAAATAAAGTGTGATGAATTTTGTCGATGAAATGTATGATATTTTTGTGATGATATAAATGTTGTTGTTGTTGTTATGTTTGACGGTGTATATCTGAAGTTGTTATATATTTTCTATTTTTTGTCTGTGTTGGGGGATGCAATTTGAATTTCATTTTTTGTACTATAATAAATAGCAGTGGTTTAAACTGCCACCAAATAAGAGTAATAATTTAGTGGCGATTTAAACCACTACTATATGCGGTTATCATTTAGTGGTGGTTTAACTCGTCACTAAATAATAATATCTATTTAGTGGTTGTTTAAACCTCCATTATTCAAGATGTGAAAATCCAAACCCAAAACTGCCGCTAAAAATATAAAAAATGCAGTGAAGAAAACATGTTACGACATTTGATTAAAACCAACATGGAATTTGAAAAAACACCATGAAATATTTCCTGTCACAAAATCTAATGGTGGCTACTAAAAACCAACGCCAAACACACAAAAAACTACCATTATTGGATCATTTTCTTATAGTGAACCCTTACCTTAGGTACCATTTAATTTCAACAAGTTCGTGCCCCCTATATAATAAACTTATGTTTATTAAAACATTAACTAAGAAGTGAATTATATTCCCTTTTCATTCAAGATCAATTATAATCATCAGAATTTATTTATTAATATTTCATATGAAGAGAGAATGACTTGAAGACATTTTTTTAAAATTATCTTATTTTGTTTCAATTATGTGATTTTAATTATTTGTAGTTTATCATTTTGAAAAATTATTTATGAAAGATCATAATATATTAAAAGAAAATTATATTACATAATCTATACTGACTATCCATATAGGAGGTATCAATGGGAAATAATCCTTTATTATGGTTCGTAAAGAGTTTGTGAATTATCCAAATCATATCCTCCAAGAGTGTCAAGCTAGGTGTGTAGTTAGGCTCTCTTGTCGTGCACCTGATGAAGATTGAGTTAATAACCAAACAACCTTTTTTAGGGATATTACCCTCAGGTGAATGAAATCCAGAGCTAGTATCCACTTGTTTGTATCTTGACAGAGATGTCATTATCCGGAAACCACAACCTGTTTACTTTACAACATTTTAGGATGTTTTATGGTCATGGGGGTGTTTGAGCATTATAATGACGTGTGAATGTAGTATAATGAGAGGGAATGATGATCTCTCATTGATAATATGATAAGGAATTTATAACAATGAATTATAATAACATTCCCATTCAAAGGAGAAAGAAATGAAAAGATTGTAAAAATAAAGGCAGAGAAGGGGTTATGAACTCTCACCTTGCAAAGTGGATTCTTAAAGTTTGAGCGGAACTGTCACGACCCATCCTAGTGGGGCCCGTGCCGCGACTACTCGAGCCCACCTCCAATAGGCCAAGGGCTGGTAAATAGCACTGAGTAGGCATATCACTAACATGGGAGGCATTGTCTATGTACCTATATGCACACACACATCTCCAAGCCCACAAAATACTAAAATATAAAAAACCACTAAGAACTAAATGCACGCATACCACTATATCCCAACCAGCATACGACAGGAAAGTAAAGTGCAGTAAAGTAAACCGGGCCAGAATACAAGCCCACCAAAAAGAAGTCTGTAAACCACAAAGTCCAATCTGTAAGAAAAAGGTACTGGGACTGCTATCTGTAGTCATAGGAACACCTAGGTTGTCTAATCTCACAAAGCTCTGTCCGGTCCTGGTCCGCCTAGGACTCCATCAAAAGGTCGCTCATCTGCACAAAACACAACACGTGTGGGAAAATCTTATGCAGAGGTGAGTATAACAATACTCAGTAAGACACCTCAAAACCACAAAGTAATACACAAAGAGAGAGGTACAGTCAGCTCTACACAGTATATGTCTACAACACATATAACAAGAATATCCAGATATACTCAACCAAGACACACAGTCTAGAGGTAATTCACAACCACTGTATACCAACATTAGGGATTCAACTTGAAGATTCCACAAAGCACCCATCCAGGAGAACACACTTCTGAGTCTGATAGCACTGATGACGTTCGTCCGAGAAGTACTGTTTGTCGGGAACCATCATAAGAGAGATACGATGATAGATTTGAAGAGAATATGATACCACAGATGAGGATCATTTCCAGGGCCATGAGGTGACACCGACAACTCCATCTGGATTAACCTGCTAAGTAGAGGATCAACACCCAGTGAAGTTGGTTACGTTAATACCGAAGACTCAACCTAGGGCACGAAGAATGAATAGAGGATCCTAATCTGGGCCTCTCATTGGATTCCAACAACTCTATCCAGGAAATCTTAATGAAGGGATCGTAGTCCTATGAGTAGGAAGTGATTCATACGTACCTTCAATGAAGTGATAAGGGAATAAACCCTTAAGGAAACATGTCCAAGATACGGTGGACAAGTGAATCAAGCCATGTAGAAAGGTATACACGGCGTGTAGTAGGGTCACACAGTGTGTCCCTTGACCCCAGGTATTGCTCGTGTACCTGTACATGGGGTAGTCCGTGTACTTGGTCCAGGCCAAGTCGTGTGGTGGGGTACACGTCATGTAGGCAACATGTGTACTGCACCCCGTGTCCGTATATCTCCCGAGATACACATCGAGTCTCTGGAAAGGGCCTACACACCGTGTGATAGGGTCACACACCATGTGACATTTAACTATCTCCCAAAAACCCTAGTCGCCGCTCAATGGGGTCCACATGTCTTGTAACCCCGGGTTACAAGATGTGTTCATCGGGATTTTCCAGAATCCCATGTTCTTCCACCGTGCGCCTCGACCGATGATCCGAATATCGTTCTGGTGATCTGTTCACCTCGAAACTTTAGATCCCAGGTCATTTCATCACCCTAACACTGAATCGATGTGTTTCGGGCCTTCAATCGACTTGGAAAACTACTTTAAATCCATCCGATGAAAACCGCCTGAAGAACGATATCTCCCGAATTACTTCGATTCATCCGCCACTGTCATTGTCGCGCCTCCACTAAGTCGTCCCGGTGCTGGATCTTCAATTTCGGATCGTCACGCCAAAAAAGGAAGGCACAATGATCGATCGTTCATAAACCAATGAAGAACGAAGAACATGTAGAAATAACGGGGGGGAGAAAAGCATATGGAACAAATCTGAGGAATGAACCTCGACCGGTGTTCGTTCCGGTCTCAATATGTTCTCGTAAGAACGATCAATAATCAAAACAATTCTCAAATAATCAAACCCTGATAAATCTCGTAATTAAAACTCATCCCGCAAGAATGATCGAACCACGGATCAACCTGTTTGTTAGTTGGTCTGCATTCGTCGTTAAATTCAAGAACTAGGAAGGAAATCCAAAATAACACATCCTACCTGGGAATTGGATCATTCACTGTTGAAGACTGATTTCTGTTGGCGAATCCCATCAAGAACGATCTTTGATCCAAGTATCTGTTGTCGCCGCCGAGAGAATTCTCCAAGGTTTTTCTCCAGAGCCTCCAGGGAATTTCAAGGGTTATGAGTCTAACCTTGGATCCCTGCCTAACGGCTTAATTAAAAGAAGAAGTGTCACTGCATCGACAAAACGGTAAAATAAAATAAATATTCAATTTATTTTATTCATTAAAAATGCTCAAAACTACTTTTTTACAACCGACCTGCACCGGATGATATTAGGTCGCGCCTAAGGCAAAGTCGTTGCTCTGAACACAATGGTGCTTTCAAATTTCTGATCCGAACATCCGTTTAGAATTTATTCTACTTTTTCAAGAAAATTGTGCATCTTGTTATTTAATATTTTAATATATTTCAAGAATTTATTCCGGAAACACTCGGTCTCAGAATCACACGTCGTCTTAGTTCCTGGTCTTGAAATTAATCCATATAATATATAAAAATAGTACACAGAAAATTCGGGACATTACAGGAAATCCTAGAACCATTGAAAATCCTTGTAGAGACTCTTGAAAGGGGACATGAGAGGGAATTCATGCTCAATGGATTTGGAGTATGGTGGAATGGGAGAATGAGTGAGTATTTATACTTAAGGAGGGGTATTTTTGGGTTAAAATATTGATTTTTTTAAGCCAAATACTTTTGGGTGGCATTGATTCTTACAAAATTAGTTGTATTGTTTTTAAAAAAAGGAAGGTGATTTGACATTTAAATCAAGCCAAAACCAAATGGCCCAACAACTCCATTCAATACAGGGAAAAAATAGTTTTTACTATGTTAAAATGTAATTTAGGTTCCAAAATGTCAAACATAAATTTTTAAATTCAACTTGATATTTTTAAATTCATTATTTTACTCTTTAAATACATTTTTTGTTGAAAAAAATGTTTCATAAATTTTAAGTCATGATTACATCGTAATGATGCCAAAAAAATCGTGGTATTCATAAAAACCATATTTTTTACAACTCGTTAAAAAATCAACTTCTTTAGAAAAACCTAAAAAAATCACTCTAAGTTAATTTCAACGTGTTGATTCAAAAAATGCATTCTTTTTTTTATCAAATTCCAATTATAAAATTTAGGAATTTATATTTTAGATGAAAACATATAATATATTGAGAAATTGTTTTTATTAAAGAAAATGACTTTGTAAACTTTTAAGTGTTCTTAATCATGTTTCATATCAATTACTAATTAAATGAGTGTTAATCTATTATTTGATTCATTGAAACATTCAATTGGAATAATCTTTTAAAAGTGTTCAATTTAATTTATTAAGTAAAAATACATGATATGTTGAAAAATACAATTCTTTGAAGAAAATGGGTTTTTTAACACAAAATGTTTTTAATCACATCCAACCCATTAGATTTTTTTAATTCACTGATATTATAACACATAAAATTATTCTTTAAAATAATGATAATAATATGTAATGAATTAAAATGTGGCATTTTAACTATCTTTTTATTTACTTGAGGTTTTACTCTCCTTGTAGCAACATTTCGCATTTTATTCTCGTGGTGTATTAATGTTTATTTTGCATTATAAAACATATCATTATTCAATTTAGTTTGGTTTTGTGTACGATGCAAGGTATTCAACATAGTGTTTATTTAAAGAAAAAATAGGTACTACAATCTCAGGATGTTGTATGCAATGTCTTACAATATCCCCATGCCACAAGTTGTAGCATGCCCCTTCCTTTAGCACAAACCAACTTTTTCTTTGTCATGGTTTAAAATATTCAACCATGTGTTGTATCTTCATAACACTGCTCATGAAACAATTCACTCATCAACTTCTAGTGCCTTGCATCCCTTGTTTTCCTTTGTCCTCGTATATGACATCATCTTGATAGTTGTGTCATCTAATAGCCATATTTCCACTCTCGTTACACTGTTACCGTTGTTGTGCTGCATCATATGACACAGTGTATATTAATCATTTTAGACGATATCCAAATGCAGTTTGTTTTACCATATCATAGCTTATAATATACAACACACGACTGCATGACTTGACTTACAAGGCTTCAAAGCACTTCCAATTACCTTCAAACTTATCAAATATCTTGTATAGGACATCAATGCATACATAATGAATTTTGAGCATATTAGTTGACAAAAAATCTAACATGCCATGATTCATGGTTCCAACATTCACCAACAAGATTGAAGGTGAGCTAGATAATCTCAGGTTTTGATGAAGCCCAATACTGCATAAAAATTGTTTGAAGGACAGGTTAAGGTTTCACTTAATTTCAATAGAGGGAACAACATGGTTGAAGGAGGTGTTCCCACGATTCGATGATTCACTTGAGATTGAGGGTGAGTCTAGGTTTTGATCAACTTCAAGCAATATTGAACACCAACTTGAGCAATTGGTTGTAGTTTGATATTTGTTGAAAGTGATGTAGTTTTTTAATGAAACAAGTTTTTACAAAGGGCAAAACGATATTTTACTAAATCTCATCTCCATTCATTTAAAATACTTATCAAACACAAAAAATACATGAATTCATTGATTGTCTTTAGCACATCAAACATGTTTTTTATCTTATTTATTTTCACAACCAAACCAACCAAGCTAATGGTGTACAATAACCACCTTCTCCAATTGAAACTGCCTTGGGACCCATCAATTGTTTTCGCATGAATGATATCGCGTACATGAATTTTTTCCAACATCGCATCCCTATTCACCCTCTGCATGACCTTTATCGACTACAACCACTTGAGGCATCTCTTTCGGAAACTCCAAAGACCCAAATCACCCACCCATTAAAAAAACTATCCGCTTGGAGTGTCATCAACAACATTGACCTTGCGACAAATCAATTAGAATTTGCATATCTGGAAAACCCTCACACCACACCTCTTAACACAACAAAGCCACAAATATTCCAAATTGTCCAACCACATCATAGTCAAATTAAAATTCAAAACAACCAACTGAACACCTAACATTAAAGCTCTGGATTCGAAATCATCAGTATTATACTCAAAACATGAATTAGACACACCACTTACAACATCACAACTTAAAACCCTATCAAATGATGGTGTATAGTTGATACAAGAGATGATTACTCTGTATATATTATTCATTCTTATAACATTTTTATAAACCCATCATTTATGGTATCGAATCACTGATTTACTGTACTACAACAATATGTTTTTCTTTTTCTAAATAAAAACAATTAAGCAGCTGCTCAATTTCGCATCAATAACATCAAACGTCTTCATTTTAATTTAAATTTTTTGAAAATCAGCTTTACTTTGATCGCCGGCTCATGGGATCCAGCAATCGCATGAAATCAACCGCGGAGCCGTTAATCCGATGCAATAATAACGTAACTATTTTAACAGGATAACAGCAAAAATTAGTCATCCGGTATGTTGAAAAGAGTCAGCAGTTGTCGGACATTTTTTCCACGTAGCAAACCCTGTGTGGAGATCGAAGCTTGGCTATCCTTCAATCTCCATTCAACACCGAGGTGCAATTCATGTTTGTTCTCACCATCCCTAACTAATCACAGTGCTGGAAGCTCCGCGGATGCCGCGTCATTGCGATTTTGCAATATCGTTTTGCGCACGCCTTCGTGACAGTGAAATTTCGGTTCATGGTGTGACATCGAATGGAATCAAGGTTTCTGTGTTCAGATATGGCGTCGACAACAGGTCACTCACCGCTGAGCACTCTGTTTGCCTGTTGTGATGACAAAGGGGAGCACGAAGTTCGGGCTTCGGGAGGTGTTAGGATTCTTCATCTGCCCCAAACATCATGTGGAAGATGCATTTCGAGGATTCCAATGTGTTCGCATTCGAGAACCAGGGGATTAACCGTTGAAGGTCGACGGAGCTCCAAGGTTGGTGCTGATTTGCTCAGTGTGGCTGAGAATGCCAACTCTAGCTCCACCTTTGAAATCCCGGACACTTGTTTCCAGGTCCGTCTCTTTTTTCTAATGTTGTTTTATATGCTCTTTCTCCATCAATGTTCATAGTAGACAACCTTCATCAACCTTTGCCATGCAGAATGATATTTTAAGAAGTAAAATCAAATGCTGAATTACCTGTATGGATACTGAAAACAATTATTCAACTGATCCTCAGAATGCGTGGCATCTCCTTTTCTATTTTATATAATGAGATTTGTACATGAGATTAAAAGAAGTGGCAGAATCTTTATATTGGATTATAAAGTTGATCAGGAGTGGTCCAAACCCATGTCATGCAGCTTATCGGTGTTTCTGGTTATGCTGAGAAGGATGAGATTGTTAAGACAGTAATGCAATCTGAAGTTCTCTAGTTCAGGCTGGGGAAGTGAAGCTCGTCCTAGACATTGGCTGTCAAGCTCGACAGTATCCAGAGGCAAAAGCACATATTCATGATTTGCTTTTATCAATGGCCTTAGCAGAGGTAAGAAATGTCAAAGCGCCAGCAAACATGTATTAGTACTCAGTAGCATTCTTGTTATGCCTCGTCCCTCATCATAAGCATTTTCTTGAATGAAGAGTGCAATTGCGAAGATTTATCTTGAGAAAAACAATGTATCTAAAGGTTTTGAAGCTCTTGCTCGATCGCAGTGTCTTCTTAGAAGCAACCGTTCACTTAGTGAAATGTCATTGTTATTGCAGGTAAAACACCTTTTGCTTTTTATTTCTACGCAGCAACCTCATTCCACATGAGGGATATATTTTCTCACCCTTGCTAGTAATCTCATAAGATGATTTGACTTATAAGTGTCATCCAACAGTCTTGAAGTTGCTGGATTCTTTACTTCTATCAGCTCCATTGTTCTTAATTCACAGTAATTTTCTCAGCCCTGATTTGTAGATAGAAGAGTCTCTGGAAGGTCTTGCTCCTGCATGTGCTTTTGAATTATTGGGGTTGCCTCAAGTGCTGGAGAATGCTGAACAGAGAAGACGAGCTATTGCAGCACTGCAGGAGATGGTAAGGCAAGGGCTTGATGTGGACATCTTACGTCAAGATTTGGATTGGTCGTGCTTTTTCCACCAAGCTTTGAACAAACTATCGGCTGCAGAGATAGTCGATCTTTTACCATGGGACAGTTTAACAGTTACAAGAAAGAAGAAAAAATCATTGGAATCACAGAATCAAAGGGCTGTTATTGATTTTGATTGTTTCTACACTGTACTAATTGCTCACATTGCTCTTGGATTTGCGAGCGGGCGAAAAGACTTACTTTCATTTAAATACTGAAATTTTTTAGTTGTATTATTGGCTTCCAAATACAGAGGATTGGATTCCTAGTGGTATTTGAGAGATGGAAAGGGTCACCTGTATATTTTATCTTTGATTTCCTGTTGTAGATTAGCAAAGGAAAGGCAATGTGTGAGTGCTTAATGGCTTCAGATGGCGTTGATCTAAATTTCGAGGGAGCTTTTTGCTCGCTTCTTCTTGGTCAGGTAAACTTATCACCCCCTTATTCTTATTCTATTTTTTTTAAACGTATTGTCTTTTCATTTGATATTTAGAAATATGGATGTTGGTTCTTCAGGCTGAAGAGGCAGAGGCCATTGAAAAGCTTCGACACCGTGAATTAAATTCTACCAGTGCTGGTCCAAATTCTATCTCAGCTATGGAAAAGAAAAACGAGGCTGGCAAAAGCCCATCATTGCCATTGGTATGCCTGCCTCATTACTACACAACTGCTAAGGGACCATTTTTAAATATATATTTTTTTACCTCCCATTTCCATGCAGGATATCATGTGATGATCTTATTGTTTATCAATGCAATTGGAATACAAGATTATGAACTAACATTGTTTTTGTACCGTAGATTCATTCCCAAAATATTTTTTATTTTTTATAAAAAATTAATATTTTTAAACCCTGTTTTTGTTATTCTGAGTATTTTCGAGTCTCACATCAGAATACTCCTATATGTATTTCGTTTTCGAGTCCCGCCTTCCGTGGCTCCCTCCCGGGGATGCTCCCGGCTCCCGCCTTCCGCGGCTCCTTCCCGACGACGCTCCCGGCTCCCTCCCTCGTCGCGCTGCTCCCTCCGGCGTCATCCCAGCGCGATCGACCCTGCCTCCATCAAGCGGCCCTCTCCCCTCTGTCACGCCGCATCCCGTCGCCCCGACTCCCGCTCTGCGCCGCTCCCGGCTCCCTGCGCCCCTCCGTCGCGACGCAACCCGGCGCCCCCCGTCCCTCCCGACGGCGAATCGCCCTCCCTCCCATCGGTTGTGCTCCGCCCCGACGAACGACGTTCCTCCCCAACGGCGTCCCGCCCTCCCGCGGCTCCTCACGTCCGCGGCCCTCCGACTCCTCTGCGGTTTTCCCAGCGACCCCTATCGACTGGCCCCGCTAGCCCTGCGCCCTCGCCGGCCCTTCTGGCCGGCAGCCTCCCTTCGATCGCCCTCGTCGGCCCTCTTGACCGGCAGCCTCCCGTCGACCACCCTCGTCGGCCCTCCTGCCCGGCAGCCTCCCGTCAACCGGCCTCCCGCGCGACGACCCTCTTGCCCGGTAGCCTCCCGTTGACCGGACACCCAGCGACGCTCTCCCCCGGCAGTCTCGGCGACGACGGACCGCCCTCGGCTTCCCCGTACAGGCGCGATCAGCCCCGCCCCACGCGGACTCCCGTTCACCGCCCTCTCCGACGACACCCTTCCGCGTCGTCTCCCTCCAGCGGACCTCCCGATGCGGTCCTCTCCCGACGCGGCCCCACCCCACTCCCAGTGGTGCTGCCCGTCCGACCTGCGGCTTCCCGGCTTAAACCGGCCCCGCCCTCTTGCGGCCTCTCATCGCAGTGTCCCGCTATCCACGGCGCACCACTGCTCCTGACATCTTCTGCATATATCCGACACCTCCATGGCAGTCTCCTCTGCTCTGCCTCAGATGATCACAACCTCCACCCGCCTAGTCGATGAGCGACTAGACTCCACCAACTTCTCGGTTGGCGGAAGATCGTAGTGATGTCCCTGACTGGTATGGAACTTGACTCTCACCTTGAGGATCCTCCACCAGCATCCACTGATCCCAAATACCGTCCGTGAAAGCTTGTTGATAGCAAGATTTTCACCCTGCTCGTCAATTCCATGGATTGATCAGTCAAAGATGTCACCCGGACAACAAACACAGTCAAGGAACTCTGGGATTCCTTGAACATCATGTATTCTGAGACCAATAATTTGGCTCGGGTTTCTGACATGCTTTAGCGGCTGTCCCAAATATGTCAGCAGGACCAGTCCTTCCCAGTATACTTCCTGGGATGGAAAGCTCTTCGCGATGAGTTGTGGCCCGTTCCCATGACACCGACGGAAGCTCAGACCTAGAGGGACCAACTGTGCATCTTCAATCTTCTCAATGACCTCGCTCCTGAGTATGCGACGACGGCTACTGAGATGCTCGCCAGCCCATCGACGCTGGAGATTCTCCAGGTATATCATCGTCTGGGCAAGGCCCAGTGGGCTCTTCCCCCGCCCACCCCCATCATCGACCACTCTGCCCTCTTCAGTCGTGGCGGTGGACGCTCCTCGGGCACTCGTGGACGTGGCCGTGTGGAGGGCCGTCATCGTCCCCTTTGTCAGCACTGTGGCAAACTTGGTCACCTGATCGACCGCTGCTGGGTTCTTCATGGACGCCCATCTCAGCAACCGCGGCAGGGTCAGACAACGGTCCAGGAGGCTTGCTCGTCAGCTGCCGCTCTTCCGTCATCTCTGGACCTTTCCATGGCGGACCTCCAGATGATTCACGATTCTCGGACCCCCTCACGACCAGGTTCGTCTTCAGCTTCTCTCGCCCACTCTGCTGGTTCCGCTGCCTTCGTCGGCCGTCACTCCCCTGCCTGGATGCTTGACTCAGGTTTCTCCGACCACCTCACCGGTGATGCTGGTATGTTGACCTCCTACTGTCCTTATGCTGGTTCATTAACCATCACCGTCGCTGATGGCTCCACTATCCTCAATGCGGGGTTTGGTGCATGCTCCCTAAATTCCTTACTTCACCTGCCCTCTGTGGCACATGTGCCCCGCAGACCCTTTAACCTTATCTCCATCAGCAAGCTTACCAAGGATTTAAACTGTGCTGTAATATTTACATCTTCTGCTGTTGTCTTTCAGGAGCGGACGACGAACAAGGAACTTGGTAGAGTTCAGCTACGGGACGGGGTCTACATGTTCGATGGACCAACAACCGTCGCATGCACGTCTCTCTCCGTCCGTGCATTAGACCTCCATTCCCGGTTGGGACATCCTCCCGCCTCCACTGTTCATCAGTTGTTTCCAGATATTCGTCAGCATATTTCTTTTCATTGTGAGTCTTGTACATTTGCGAAATATCATCGCACTACATACATTCCTCGAGTGGCTACACGGGCCTCAAAACCTTTGGATCTGGTTCATTCAGACGTTTGGGGTCTCTGTGCCATCTCGAGTCATTTGGGGTATAAGTACTATATATATTTTATTGATGATTTTTCGCGAATGACCTGGCTGTACCTCCTTCGAGAACGATCTGACGTGTTCTCTACTTTCCAGAAATTTTACAATGAAATTCATAACCAGTTCTCCCTCTCTGTTAAATGTCTCCGCTCAGATAATGGGCGCGAGTACCTATCCACTACTTTTTAGCAGTTTCTCCAGGCACAAGGCATCATTAATCAGACCTCCTGTCCTGATACACCTCAGCAGAATGGAGTGACCGAGCGGAAACACAGACATATTCTGGAGACTGCTCGTGCTCTCCTCTTCCACCGACAGGTGCCTCTGCTCTTTTGGGGAGATGAAATCCTTACTACTACCTACTTTATCAACCGTCTTTCTTCTTCTATCTTTCAGGGGGAGACTCCTTTTCACGCTCTGTTCTGCTCTCTCCCTGCTCACTTCCTTCCACTTCGGGTGTTTGGATGCCTCTGTTATGTTCGTGACACTCGACCCGGCCTCTTCAAACTCTCTCCCAAATCCCTCCGTTGCATATTCCTCGGCTATTCACGCACTCAGCGCGAATACCGCTGCTTCTCCCCAGACCTCCGGCGGTATGTCACCTCAGTTGACGTCTCGTTTGTTGAGAGCTCTCCATTCTCACTTCCCTCTCCCCATCCAGATACTGACATCGATGATTGTCTTCCACTCATCGTCCATCCTCCTCCGGTGCCGCCCCCTGGTAATCACTGGTTTGGTACGATCTACTCCCGTCGCCCATGGAATGTGCCCCCCGTCCAGGCCGAGGAAACCATTGTTCCAGCTTCGTCTGATGCTCCTGCACCGCTACCGAACGACCTGCCCATTGCACTGCGGAAAGGTACTCGTTCTTGCTAGAACAATCCTCTATTTACATCTTCATACAGCTGTTTGTCAGCTCTGGAGACGATATCTATTCTCCGCACTGTTGGCGATGCCAAATCTCATCCGGGGTGGTTGCAAGCGATGCGAGATGAATTGAAGGCTCTGGAAGACAACCATACTTGGGATCTGGTTCCCCTCCCTACAAGTAAACAGGCGATCGGCAGCAAATGGATTTACACGGTCCGTCTGAATGCCGATGACACTCTTCATCGACTCAAAACCCGACTTGTGGCCAAGGGCTTTGCTCAAACATATGGCGTCGACTACTTTGACACCTTCTCTCCAGTTGCCAAGATGACATCCGTTCGCTTATCCATCTCTTTGGTCGTTCATCATCACTGGCCGCTTCATCAACTAGACGTCAAAAATGCCTTCCTCCATGCCTTTCTTGAGGAAGAGGTTTATCTGCAGCAGCCCCCTGGATTTTGCGCTTCCAGCTCCGGGTCCCAAGTTTGTCGAGTACGCCGCTCTCTATATGGTCTCAAACAGTCTCCTCGTGCTTGGTTTGACCGATTCAGCACCGTCGTCACCGACTTTGGGCTCTTCCGCAGTATGAAGGACCACACCATGTTCTACAGGATGACATCCACCGGCTGCATCCTGTTGGTCGTATATGTGGATGATATCATCATCACCAGTAGTGACTCTGCTGGAATTGCCCACCTCAAGGGGCATCTTCACCAGTACTTCCACACCAAAGATCTCGGCCCTCTCACATACTTTCTTGGCATCGAGGTCTCCCGTTCTCCGGATACCATCTTCCTCTGCCAACGGAAATATGCGTTGGATATTCTGCAAAATGTTGGGCTGACACAGACTACCGCCGTTGACACTCCTCTTGAGCCTGGGGAACGATCTCTCTATGACTCCTCGGACCCGTATTCACATCCAGAGCGGTACCGTCGACTGGTGGACAAACTCAATTATTTCACCATGACTCGTCCAGACATTGCCTGCGCTGTAGGCAAAGTTAGCCAATTCATGGAGTATCCGACCACCTCTCAGTGGGATGTTGTACTCCGCATTGTCAAATACATCAAAAGAGACCCTGCTCGTGGTTTTCGCTACTCCCACCACGCTCATCTGAATATTGAGGCCTTCTGTGATGCTGACTATGTTGGTTGCCTTGCTACCCGGAAATCTACTTCTGGGTTTGCCGTGTTCTTGACAGACAACCTAATCTCTTGGCGCAACAAGAAATAGACTGTCGTCTCCCGATCTAGTGCAGAGTCTGAGTACTGTGTTATGACCACCGTCACTACGGAGATCCTTTGGCTTTGTCATCTTCTCCAGGAGTTTGGCTTCCCTCCGCAGACATCTGCTCATATCTGGTGTGACAATCAGACAGCCACCAAGATTGTTTCGAATCCCGTCTTCCATGAACGCACAAAGCATATCGAGGTGGATTGTCACTTTCTTCGCCACCACCTAGAGCACAATCATGTCAACTTTAGCCACATCTCGACGGTGGACCAGCTTGCCGACATCTTCATCAAAGGCCTCACAGGGGCTCGCCTGACCTCGCTAAGTTCCAAGGTGGGCATCCACAACATCTGCAACCCAACTTGAGGGGGAGTCTGTCTAGTATTGTCTGATGTCATCTTTCTTTTGTGGGACTCGTGGTCCAAGCTGGGCATGTCCAGCTTGAGGGGGAGTGTTAAACCCTGTTTTTATTATTCTGAGTATTTCTGAGTCCCACATCGGAATACTCCTATATGTATTCAGTTTTCTCAATCTATAAAAGAATGTCTCCGCCTCACCTTGAGGTAAGGAGAATTCCTCTACAAATATCATTTAGAAAATATAGTGCCTGTGTGATGGTTTAATTTGATTAGAACTTTGTATAATGCCCCACCTTTCGGAAATAAAGATTTTTATAAAACACAAAATGAGCCTTAATATTTTAAATTGTTAAATCATTGAACAATATACGTGCATTAATGTGGGTGTTTAGTATGAAGATTTTAATTGCTTTGTGGTGTAATCTAATAAGTTGCAATCAAATTACAACATTTGGTACGATAACTGTGACCATAGTATAAGATTACAATTGTTTGTGATTGCAGTCAACTTCTACAATCTGATTGCAGTTATTTCCCTTTGTAATATAAGATTCCAATGAAAAGTAATTATTAAATATAAATAACAATGTTAATGAATATAAGGTCAAATCTTTTATTCAATGTACAACCTCTTCCTTCGACTCTCAATCTCCCTTTCCCATTTTTATATAATGATTATATTTTTAATTAATCAATTTATATTTTTTAAACGACAAATTTGACATGAGATTACCAGTAAAGTAAATATATACCAAACATCGCATTGTTACTTTCCCTGCAATTTAAACACAACTTTGCATTGCATATCGGACAATGCATTACTTATTTCACAACAATCACTTTTGCAATTACCATTTTACACTGTAATCACTTCTCATCTAATGTACCAAACGCCCCTTAGAGGTTTTGTGGTTTCACGTGCGAAGTTACCTGACCTAATTTATCAGGAGATATGGCTGAGGGATGCAGTGCTTTCTGCGTTTCCAGATACACGGGATTGTTCCCCTTGTTTGGTAAGAATTACTGATGGATTCAAAGTCATTGATAGAGCAAGATTAAAACAGAAAAGAAATCTCACTGATGCATTTTTGCAGGCAAACTTTTTTGGTGATAAAAGGAAAACTTCCGGGAAGAAAGAACATATAGTTGCTTCAAGGACAGTACCTATTTTAAATCCAGGACCATCTGAGGGTAATGACATCCAAGAACCTGTTCGCCATGTAAACCCTTTTCGACATTTTGGGCCTGTTGTGAAGCAGCTGGCTCCAGCTGATTCACAAAACCCACTGGCTTCACGTAAGAATACTAATGGGACCCACAACAACTCTTCATCTCTTCTATTGGATAGAAATCTAGCTTTGATCCAGGATAAAGTTTGGGAAACCTGTTTGGCATCAGGAAATTTAACCGGAAGGATAACTTTTGCTGTGGCTTTGGGGTGCATTTTTTTCGCTACATTCAAATTGACAAGCATGAGGGGGGCTTGGCCAGGAAGAGGTGCCTGTAAATGGAATTCTAGAACAAATATGGTGTCTAGCATCACGAACTGGGCCCCTAGTTCTTATGTGGACCACCCCGCAAGGTCTGGCATGCTTAAAAAGCTTCGAAGTATGATTAAATTGCCATGCAGAAACTACCCAGAAGCCGTTAACCTGCCAAGTTCGTGTCTTGCTTCGAGTGTATCTTCCTCTGTAGCAGCATCGGACCAGAGATTGATGCCTATCGAAGAAGCTGAGAATCTTGTTAGGCAGTGGCAGGCCATTAAAGCTGAAGCAGTTGGCCGAAGCTATTTTGTGTATAGCCTCTCTGAAATTCTTGATTGCTCAATGCTTGATGAGGTAAGATGCATCATTTGTCTTAATTTTTCTATGCATGGGGACCACATATTGTCAGAATGCTCATATTTATAGTGCCACATGCACACTCTTCTGGATTAGATCATTATCACGGTTCTTGAGAAATTGGGGGCTTTTTTGGTTATGAAAAAGTGATTTTGTATTTCCATTTAAAATTTGATATTATAATTTTTTCATTTATTAATGTAATTTGAAAAATTAGGTTTTCCTACTTAATTTTAATGTGCATTGGAGACTTTAAAATTTCAAGTCATGACCATTTAAATACCATTTTTTCCCTGTGAATGCCTCATTCACAATTTTTTTTATCAATACCTTTTGAGATTGAAAATGTCCAACATTTTCAAAGAACACATTTTAATCTTGCACAAAAGGGCCGATTCTCTAGGTCTTCAAAGAAAAATGTTTATTTTAATGGATGAATAAGAAAATGAAAATGTGTAAGAATAATGGATTGAGCGTGAATAAATGATAGTTTGCCTACCGTGCAGCCGGAGCTCTGATACCAATTGATATGAGACGCACAAGGTGACCCGATATTCACAGTGTGAGTAGCGGATGAAGGATAAGGTTCAAACCTTTGTGGAAGCAAGTGGCCAACCGATGCTTTGGGTTCCGTCTTCACCCATTCATGTTAAAAGGGGTTTCTTTATTTTTGCTTTCAATAAAGAGGGTTTGACCCTCAACCTTTAATAAAAAAAAGGGAAAGACGCGATTTTCACAATGGAAAGAAAACAAACTTGTAGGCCTTGTTTGGTACGAGGGAAACAGGGACTGGGAAGAGTAAAGGGAAATGAAATCCCTTTTTGTTTGTTTGGTATGCCAGAAGAGGGTTCTGGGGGGGAGCCTAAATTCCATCATATGATGGAATTGGGATTTCCTCCAAAAATTGGGCCGAATCATCAACTTCCCATGGAATCCACATTTTTGGACCGCATTACCCCTTTCATTGCATTGCCTCTATAATGATCCAACGTAGGCTACCTCGCCTCGGTACCTAAGTTGGTCCGTTACAAGGCCCGATGCGCATTCCCGATCATCACGTCCTAACAACTAGTGTCAGGGCATCAAACTTACTATATTGGGAACAATTTTGCCTGATAAAAAATAAAGCATAAAAGAGGTTCATCTCGAGAATCTAGCCTAACCTTACCATACGTTGGTAAGTCACGCATCCAATTAAACAATTTTGAAATAAGTAGATATCCAAACATGGCATAACATAAGTGAATACTCATATCAAAACCATAACAAGAACAATAGGTAAAACCATCACCATTCAAAGTCAACATAACAAAGAACAACAACAAACAAATCTTAAACCCAATTAAATGGGGTTGACCTCATGGATCAAACGTCGTCAATTTGCTCTATTGAAGACCGTATTTTCATTGGAACCATTGAGAACACAATCATCTTGAATGATTTGTTTAAGGTTCTTTTAGGTCTACCTCTACCTCTTTTAATAAGTGAATTTTTCATTCATTATGTGTACTCTATTAACAGGTGCATTCCTAGTTGTTCTTCTAACCTGTTCAAACTGATGCGAGATGCATGGGGTGACCCGATCATCATGGCGTAGGGCGGAAGATGACGAATACGGTTCGGGGCTAAGTAGGGGATGATGGGTTTGGATAGTCGAAACAAGTAGTCATCCAACGTTATATGGAGCGCGACCTACCACTTAGACAACACACTCAAGGGAGAGATGTGATGGTCAATCCACACAACAATGCACTTGGATTGAGGCATGAAATTGGAGACTTTGCGATCTTGGATCACCAATCTAACTTGTAGATTAACCAGACAAAAATACACAAGAGTAAGGGAAGAAAGTAACGATCTTCACAACGGAGAGAATAAACTCGCAGAGTTTCACTATATGCAAACTTGAATGAGAATAAACTCGCAGAGTTACTATCCATTAGTAAACTTACAGCTGACTTACAGTGCCATACCATCTTCTCACCTGTTTCGGTTATATTTCAGGAGCATTCGACGACTTGGGTGCTTGGTAGTGGACGACTTCAGGGTGGGGTGTATGTGCTTGACTCAGCCCCCGTTTGCGCCTGTCCCGCCACTTCTGCTCATGCCCTCTTACTTCATTATCAATTTGGTCATCCATCTGCCCCATTCTTTAGAAACATTTTTCAGGGTTGGGTCCCCTTCCTCTATTTAACTGCGAGTCATGTCATTACGCAAAGCATCATCGGGTCACCTATATTCCCCACGCAACCCCCCTTGCATCCACTCCTTTTCATTTGGTTCATTCTGATATCTGGGACCCAGCCCTAGTCCATCCAAACTAGGCTATCGATATTTTGTTACTTTCATCGATGATTTTACATAAATGACTCGGATCTATTTATTGAAGAATCGTTTATAAATCTTTCCCGTGTTCCGTTCCTATTATCAAGAAATCACAACTCAGTTTTCTGCTAAACTTCATTGCTTACGTTCTGAAAATGGCCGTGAATATTTATCTGGACCTTTCCAGTATTTTCTTGATGATCATGGCATAATCCATAAAACTTTTTGTCCCGATACACCTCAACAAAATGGTGTTGCAGAACGAAAGAACCGTCATATGTTAGAAGTTGCTCGTGCACTTTTATTTCAGAAGAAAGCATAGTTGTCAAATAGCGTCGGAGCGTCTGCGATCGCGCCGGTGCGGTGCGGAGCGGTGCACCACCGCCCTTGGATCCCGAGTCGCGTCGCAGTATGCGATCCCGCCGGTCGCGCCGCAATCACGCCTTCTCGGATCGCGCACGATCTTGCTGGTTGTGGACGCGCCTTGTATTTACGCGAAAAAAAATGAGTTCTGGCCTACGCCGCCGCAGCCGCACCGATCCCTCGACGCCTTCGACGACCCCCCTCCCCGCCACACCGACTCCTCGACGCCGATGACGACCCCTGCAACGGCCCCTCGACACAGCCGCCGACCCCCGACGCACCGTCCCCTCTACGCCGCCCCCTTCCTTGAGTTGACTGGTCGGACTTCTCCGATTGCACCGACCCCTCGACGCAGCTGCCGGCCCCACGACGCACCAACCCCTCTATGCCCCCCCTCCTCGAGTCGACTGGTTGGACTTCTGCGACTTTTTTCTATTTTATTTTATGTGTTTTATTATTTGTTTGTTTCATTTATTGTTTGTGCCCCTTTTTTATTTTCTTTTTTGGTTTTTTATTTTACGTGTTAATAAATTTTGCACCATTTTTAAAATTTTCTTTCTTTTATTATTATATATGTATTATTTTAATTCTGTTTTATATTTTATTTATCATATTTTAATTTTTTAGTGTATATATATGTATAGAATTGTATAATTTAAATTATATTAATTGGCCCACAATTGGATAAAAAAACGGCCGCGACGCGATCCGCATCGCCGCTATCTCGCTATAAGACCCCACCGCGTTGTGCTGCGATCCGAGATTGACTACTATGGAAGAAAGTTTCAACTAGATGTCATTCTCACAACCACCTATTTTATCAACAGACTTCCATTGTCTGTTATTCAGGGGGAGACATCATCCCATTCTTTACTTCCAACATCACCACCTCATTCTCCGCCTTCGCATTTTTGGCTGTGTGTGCTATGTTCGGGATATTCGCCCCTCCATTATCAAGTTTGATGCAAGCGCTCTAAAATGCATCTTTCTTAGCTATTTCCGCACCACGCGGATATAAATGCTTCTCTCCTGATTTCCGTCGTTATGGTGTCTCCACCGATGTTTCCTTTGTTGAATCCTCTATTATTTTTATTCCCGAGTTCCCGCCACAATCACTTATTCTTGATTCCGAAGTTATTTTACCATATTCTCTCGATACACAACCACCCCCCTCTTCCTAGTGATGTTGTTGGATCTCGATTTTGCCAGACATATACTCGCCGATCAAGCACACTTGCCACCCTGACACCTGAGGTTGCTACCACACCTGACGACTCACCTGCTCCTGATCCTCCATTACCGGAGTTGCCTATTGCACTTCGCAAAGGCTCACGCTCCTGTCAGTTTTATCAGAGATTATCTGCGACTACCTCACGAGTTGTAGAGACACTTGATGCTCACTCTACGCCGCGCATTGTTGGTGAGGCCATATCTCATCTCGACTGGTTATAGGTTATGTAGGATGAACATCAGGCTCTTGACGCCAACCATACGCCAACCATACTTGGGATCTCATCCCTCTTCCTTCGAATAAGCAGGTGGTCGATTGCAAATGGATCTATACAGTACGTGTTAACGCCGATGACTCTCTTAATCGTCTCAAGACCCGTCTTGTTGCCAAATGTTATGCACAGACATATGGAGTTGATTATTTTGACACATTCTCTCCAGTGGCTAAAATGACATCTGTTCGCCTACTTATCTCTCTTGGTGCCTCCTCTCACTTGCCTCTCCATCAGTTGGATGTTAAAAATGCTTTTCCTCGTGATTTTCTTAATAAAGAAGTTTATATGGAGCAATCGCCCGAGTTTGTTGCTCAAGGGGAGTCCTCCAAGGTTTGCTGCCTTCGTCGATCGCTGTATGGACTCAAGCTGTCGCCACGTGCTTGGTTCGGCCGTTTTTGCACTGTTATATTTAGCTTTGGCATGTCCCAAAGCATAAAGGATTCCTCTGTGTTCTATCATCACTCTGTAGCAGGAAGCATCCTTTTGATGATCTATGTGGATGACATTGTTATTACTGGTAGTGATGTTTCCGGCATTGATCGACTCAAATCTTTTCTTCATCAAAATTTTCATCAAAATTTTCAAACAAAAGATTTGGGTCCACTACGATATTTTCTGGGAATTGAGGTCTCCAGATGCAATAAAGGAATCTTTCTATCTTAAAGAAAGTACTTTCTTGATCTTCTGCAGGAGACTGACATGACTTGAGCTGAGTCGGTTGACTCACCCCTCGAACCTGGAGAAATTTCATTGTACTGACAGTGAGATATTTTCATCACCTGACAGATATAGACGAGTTGTTAGAAAGCTCAACTACTTGACGATGACTCAATCCAATATTGCTTGTACGGTTAACAAAACGAGTCAGTTTATGGAATTTCCAACAAAAATACAGTGGGCGGTTGTTCTTCGCATTGTTAGATATGTAAAAAAGGAACCAGGTTTAGGTCCGCTTTATTCTAATCACGGGCATACAGATATTGAGGCATTTTGTGATGCAGATAATGCTAGATGTCTCTTTTCTAGGAGATCTATGTCTGGTTTGTGGTATTTATTGGAGGAAATTTGATCTCATGGCGAACCAAGAAGCAGACAGTTATCTCCTGATCTAGTGCAGAGTCCGAATATCGTGCAATGACATATGTGACTGGAGAGATAATTTGGGCGCAACAAATTCTACAGGAGATTGGGTATCCTGTCAAGAAATCGATACATATTTGGTGTGACAATCAAGCTGGTATCAAGATTGCCACAAATCCAACCTTTCATGAGCGGATCAAGCATATTGAAGTTGATTGCCATTTCGTTTGAGAAAACTTTGAGGAGATCACCTTCGGCCACGTTCACACCTTTGATCAACTTGTAGATGTTCTCACAAAAGAGGTGCATGGACCACGTGTTCAATTTTTATGTAACAAGCTGGACATGATAAATATATATGTCCCAGCTTGAGGGGGAGTGTTAAGAGTTAAATGTTTCTTAATATTTGTATCCCACATCGGTGTGGGTAACCCATTGTACTCCTTTTCTCATCTATAGATTGAGAAACCTATCTCATTGTAAGGTACGAGTTTCCATTGTAACAGGAATATTGAAGGATGAAGAAAATCTTCTCACTGGAGTTGATTTATTGTTCCGTGATTAAGGGATCAGATGATCCATTGAAATTCAGAGATCTTTGTTAAAGAAAGGTCTCAATCGCAATTTGTTCTCTCTTAGGGGGATTTGGACGCTCCTCCTGATCCAGGTTTCTATTCAGAACCTTAGTTAGCTGAGAGAATATCGTCATAAAATTCGCGTTTTTTGCTCCCATTGGGTTGGGCATCGCAGTCATCACATTGCCCGTTGCATTGATTGTTTACCCGATTTCTCCTATTTCCTGCCATTGGCTACAATAAAGGGAAAATTAGAGGCGAGTATTTTTAAACTATTAAACACATAAAGGGGGAATCTAATGACATTAAAGGGATAACTTATAATTTACATTTATTTTCTTAACTTATGAATTTCCAGGCTTCAATCTATGTTATCCATGATCTATTTCCTAACATATACCCTAATGGGTATTTTTTTTTGTTCCTTTAATAATGGTTTGTAATGAGCTTATTAATTTACCAAAGCATATCCCTCGGGAGTGTCAAACCAGATGCACAGTAAGGCCCGTTGTCATGTATCAGGTTATACCGAGTCAAGGCACATCTTGTCGGGGTTGTTACCCCTATGTATCTGTGCTAGAACCACGTCCACTTGTAGTATCCAGACAAGGATGTATTTGCTTGATAAACCATTTACTCTATACTTACCAAAATTTAGGGATGTTTTCTTATACTTAGTTTTATTCATAAGGATTTCGCTAGAGTTTTCTAATCCTAATCCAAAAAAAATAACTAAACCTTTGCTCTGATACCAACTATAACAACTTTGTTCTTTATTACACTTTAATTCATGATTTATTACATAAAAGTACACGCAATACAACCCGAAAGATCGAGAAGTCTAGTGTTTTTGGGAATTAGGTACATAGCATAATAGATTGAACATGAGATACAACAACATTATTGAAAACTTCCTTAACATGCTTCTAAAATTCCATGACTTTTAAAACTGCACGGGATAACCTGAGGATATACATAAGAAAAAGGTAAGCTATAAAGCCCAGTAAGGAAATAAACATGACATAATATGAAGAGAATAATATATATTAGATAATAGACATATCAATGAGGCATAAAAAGAGTAGGAATCATAAACATGAACAATGAGACATGATATAACATGAAAATCATAACATGAGAAATGTGACAACTTAAAACAATGCATCATGAACATAGGTCAAAGCTAAACCGCCAAGACATCATGGTGGACAAAGTCCCATAAAGGAATCAGGTTCACTTCTCGTCCCAACATGTCGTATCATGATATTAAACATTATCCAATGCATTGGAGCGCTATATAATTCCGGCCGCACCCGTCACTTTCATTTCATTCTCATGCTTAAGTGTGTCACATTGATCGTACAACATGAATTCATTCATTATCATATTTTATTCCAGGATCAAGGAATGTGAAATATATACATGTAAGTCCCAAATCAAAGAGGTATAAGTGTATAAAATGTGAATACCCTTGAAGGAAATGAGTGGTATTCACTACATAATTGTTTTGGCATGAAAAAATGCGGTGAAATTTCGGCATCATAACGACATCACATGAAAATTCATAAAATGGGTTAATGTGAGCGAAACGAGTCTCTCATCATTTGGACATCAATTGAACAGTAAGGGGGATATGAAATAACACATCCCATCATAAAGAAATGAAGATAAAAGACATAAGGTAAAGAAGATACTTGAATAAAGAGGAGAAAGAAAAAGATTCCTTACTAAATTTCGGCATGTTAACAGGTGTACATAAAAGATCATGGGAGGGCTTAATGAGAGTGAAAGAGGTCTCTCATCATATGAAAATATAATGGACAGTAATGGAGATATGAAAGAACATATCTCAACATGAACAAATTGAAATTGAGAGACATAACAAAAAAGAGGTGCTTGAATTGAAATGAGAAGAGATAAATCCCTTGAGTGTGTGACTTCAAATGCTTGGGAGGGGCTTCTTGAGAGTTTGGGAGCACTTTGGGAGGACTCAAGAGAGTGGAGGGCAGAGTATGGACGTGCTCCAAGGAGTTTGAGTGAAGAGAAATGGAAGCTTATGTGAGTTTATATAGGAAATGAAAGAGATTTCTTTATTATTTTGGACTCTACAAAATAAAATAACCAAAACCAAAAACATTCTCATGGTTTTTGCCCATGGTTTTTGCCAAATGGGAGTGATTTTCATTATTTTATAAGGCCAAGGACCGAACTTAATAAAATAATGCCTTTGATTATGTGGAGGTGAGTCACACTCTTAAAGAAATGATTTTAACACCATAAAATATATTAATGGTTTTGGAGGATTCATAATGACTTTATAAAATCAATCAAATAAATATAAAATCACATTATTTTAAAGGGAAAACATAGATTTGGTCGTGGATACTCTTCATAGTATTTATTACATCACTTTTGGGTCATTATGATGTCATAATACACAAAGTATATTTATACGGTATTTAATTTTTACCCGAAAATTTGACTGTTTCAGAAAATTATAAAAAATTCACCGTTGGATAATTTTGACGTTTTGATTCCAAAAATAATATCCATTTATCTAAATAGTTTTCTAAATTTGTGAATCTTCACTTTTAAAATAACAACCGACATTTATTGAAAATGTTGATTTTTTTTGACAATAACAGTTTTCGAACTCTTATAAAAATTACATTTGACTTCATAAAAATTATTTGATCATTTATATTTAATAAACATTATTTAATAATAATATTTTATTAAAATATTATTTATTTCAAAAATCCATTAATTCATTAAAATAATTTCTTTAATTGAATTTGAATATTAACTAAAAATACTATTTGTATTTTATTGAATCAAAATAAAAATCATTAATAAAGTAACAATAATAGGTTGAAAATATATTCTTTATTCTATACAAAATAATATATGTACTCATATTGCTAGGGTCTTGATACCTATCCCTTTAATACACCAAAAAACGCCCTAAGGGTAAGGTGCGTGATGGTGGGACTTTCATGGGGCGGTTCGGTGAACATGGTTTGGGCTGTGATCTTGATGTGTTTGAACTTCTTCCGTAAACGGTTTCACTCATGATTAAGTTGTTGGATCTCAGTTTGGGCTTGGTCAAGGGCAAAGCCCAAATATGTTATCTTCCTCAGAAGCTCTGATAAATGAGCTTCACAGGGTATGATCCTACTGGTTGAGACCATCACTTCCTTTGTGTGTGACAATTGGAATTGTTAAAATCCTATATTTATACTAAATCATGTGATCACTGTTCAACGACTATATTATCAACAGTAATGATTTTTAACGGTCAATTAAATCTGATAGGATATAATAAAACCAAAAGAGTGTATGTGTTTTCTATAACCATATTACATAATAAGACATTTAAATAAATCAAAAAAGAGAATTTTATTTATAACAGTTTGGGCCGTTAGAAGGTGAGTGTTTCAGCCGTTACAAGGAAACACGACCGTCGCCACGCCCTACACCACAAACCTAGTCTTGGCCGTGGTGTCCTTGAACACGCAGCCCGAAATGGTTTCCCCTACGGCGTACTATCCAAGCCCATGCTGTTTTCCCCTCAACATGCCCTCCAAAACGGGTGTGGTTGGGTCGGCCAGGCCGTGACCGACAACAACCCCTCTTATGCACCACAACTTGGCTACAGCTTGGCCAAACTGTTTTCCCCCTTGCCCGTTTTACACAGTGACAAACCATGACCAAAACGGCTTGCACCCGAGCATGGTTTTGGTTGTTTTGGACAATGTGGTCTTCAAAACCCAAACTAAGCTTCCCAAAGCTTCACATGCCTCACCCAAGCATTCCGGACCCAAGTTTCAACCACCACAAGGTTCAAAACATCACGTAAGTCACGCCGGTTCTTACATAAACATAACCACCGTATACGAGGGTGTTACATACAATTTAGACAACCAATGTGGGACTTTAAATACATTACACAGGGCCATACCCAAAACTTGATTGGATCCAACACTCCTCAAGCTAGAACATGTGTAGCTTGAAATAAAAGTCCAACAAAAAGAAAGAAATGAAGAAAAAGACAACACAAAAATGGAAGAAACTCCCCCTCAAGTTGTGTCGTAGATGTTGTGCATGCCCAGTTTGGTGTAAAGAAAATTCAACTGAGCGCCAGACAGGTCTTTGGTGAAGATGTCAGCAAGCCGATGAGCAGTGAGAATGTAGCCAAAAGTGATACGTTTTTGCTCAAAGTGACGTCGAAGGAAGTGACAGTCAACTTCAATATGCTTGGTGTGTTCATGAAAGACCGGATTAGAAACAATCTTTGCGGTTGCCTGATTATCACATCAAAGATGAGCGAGAGTTTGTGGCGGAAAGCCAATTTCCTAAAGAAGTTGGTGAAGCCAAAAAAAATCAGTTGTGACAGTTATCATGACACGATATTCAGATTCAACACTAGATCGGAAGATAACATTTTGTTTCTTGCTACGCTAGGAGATTAAATTACCGACAAGAAAAGCCGCAAACCCGGAAGTAGACTTTTGGGTAGATAAGCACCCGACGTAGTCGACATAACAGAAGACCTCAATGTTCTGATGATTGTGATGAGAATAACGAAAACCACATGCATGATCCTATTTAATATATTTAACGATGCAAAAAACATCGTCCCATTGAGATTTTGTCGGATGATCCATGAGTTGACCGACCTTGCCGACGACGTAGACAATATCAGGATGAGTCATCATGAGATAATTGAGTTTGCCGATAAGATGATGATACCTATCTGGAAGAGAATACGGGTCACTGGTATCATGGCGGGACCTTTCCCCCGAATCAAGAGGAGTGTCGACAACATTTTCCTAAGATAAGCCGGTATCCTGTAAGATATCTAATGCATATTTGCGTTGTGAAAGAAAGATGCCTTTTGGACAATAAGACACTTCAATGCCAAGAAAATATTTCAAGGGACCCAAGTCTTTGGTATTTGTTAAACCCCGTTTTTTTATAATAGGTATTTGCCAATGACACTCTCCATCGCCTCAAAGCCCGACTTGTGGTGAAGGGCTTTGCTCAGACATATGGTATTGACTATTTTGATACCTTCTCTTCGGTTGTAAAGATGTCATCAGTCCGCTTATCCATCTCTCTGACCGCTTATCATCATTGACCCCTTCATCAGCTGGATGTCAAGAATGTCTTTCTCCATGACTTTCTTGAAGAAGAGATATATCTGCAGCAGCCTCCAGGATTTCGTGCCTCAGGAGCCGACTCCCATGTCTGTCGTCTTCGTCGCACTCTATATGGTCTCAAGCAGTCTCCTCATGCTTGGTTTGGCCAATTCAGCACCGTCATCACTGAGTTTGGGCTCTCTCGCAATAAGGACCACACCGTCTTCTACCGTACGATGTCCAATGGCTGCATCCTGCTAGTGATGTATATTGATGATATCATCATCACTGGGAGCGACTCCACCGGAATCGCCCAACTCAAGGGGCATCTTCACCACCACTTACACACCAAAGATCTTGGTCCTCTCACATACTTCCTTGGCATCGAGGTCTCCTGTTCTTCGGACACCATCTTTCTCTGCCAACGAAAGTATGCCACGAATATCTTGCAGGATGCAGGTTTGAGTCAGGCAAGTGTCGTTGACACTCCTCTTGAGCCAGAGGAACGTTCTCTCTATGAAAACACGAAACCTTTTTTCCACCCAAAAAGCTACCCTCGTCTTGTGGGAAAACTCAATCACCTTACCATGACACGTCCAGACATTGCCTGCGTTGTTGGCAAAGTGAGCCAATTCATGGAACATCCGACCAAATCTCAGTGGGATGTTGTCCTCCGCATTGCCCGATATATCAAGAAAAACCCTGCCCGTGGTCTTCGGTGCTCACATCACGATCATCTGGATGTTGAGGCTTTCTGTGATGTTGACTATGCAGCTTGCCTTGCTACCCGAAAGTCTACTTCTGGGTTTGCCGTTTTCTTGGTAGGTAACCTCATCTCTTGGCGCAACAAGCAGCAGACTGTCGTCTACAGATCTAGTGCGGAGTCTGAATACTGTGCCATGACCACGATCACTACTGAGATACTTTGGCTTCGTCATCTTCTCCATGAGTTTGGCTTCCCACAGCAGACGTCTGCTCATATCTGGTGTGACAATGAGGCAGCAACGAAGATTGTTTCTAATCCCGTCTACCATGAACGAACGAAGCATATCAAGGTTGACTGCCACTTTCTTCGCTATTACCTCGAGCAAAACCATATCAGTTTTGACCACATCTCGACGGCAGATTAGCTTGTCGACATCTTCACCAAAGGCCTCCCGAGAGATCGTCTAGATTCTCTCAGTACGAAGCTGGGTATCCACAACATCAGCGACCCAGCTTGAGAGAGTGTATGGTTTTGTTTGCTATCGTCTTTTTTTTTGTGGAACTCTTGGTCCAAGCTGGGCATGTCCAGCTTGAGGGGGAGTGTTAAACCCCGTTTTATTATATTAGGTATTTCCGAGTCCCACATCGGATTATCCCACCATGTAATTCTTTTTACTCATCTATAAAAAAATGTCCCCACCTCTCATTGAGGTAAGGGGAATTCGCCTTCTACAGTATTAAACTGTTGATGAAGATAAGACTTGAGATGGGCGATGCCATGCGACTCGGTACCAGTAATAATGATATCATAAATATAAACAATCAAAAGGATGCTGCCAAATGACGTTTGTTGATAAAAAAGTGTGACCCTTCATACTCTGAGAAAGTCCAAGATATAGTGACCACGACGCAAAATCTTATAAGCCAAGCATGAGGGGACTGTTCAAGTCCATAAAGAGAGCGACGAAGCCGACGAATGTGGGATTCGACCCCAACCCTAATCGTCGTCCCATCCTCAGTGCGCTGCCCCTTAGCCCTTACCGCCACCCTATTCCACACCAGTACGGCCTTGTCGCGCATTTCAGGCACGCACGCATCTCAGGTGGACACAACGTCGTCGTCGTGCCTCTCTAGCGAGGGTCGGTGTGTCGTGCCTCCCAGGCAGGCGCGGTTGCTGCTTCGTGTCGCGCAACTCAGGCATTGTGACACCATAGGCACGTGCCCCTGCGTGTCGCATGACACTTTTCCCGTTGTCGCACAACACCCGCAACTTCTCCACCCCGTCTTCTTTCCTCTAGGGCTTATGCTGCTGCCCAGATGTTAGCCTCCTTGTCTGCTTCCTCATGATGGACAATGAACTGCCTTTTCACTGTCGTATCTGCCCAATCTCCTTGTTCGTGCTATTCTTGCATGTTTTGATGGTGTTCCTGCATGCTTTGCTACTTTGCTCTTCCCGTCGAGGTAGGCTTCCCCGCTACGTTCCTTTCTATTCCTGCCAACTTACTCACCTGCTCATCTCTTCCCGTTGGCTCTGCACCTTTCAACCTATTCCCAACATCCCTCCTGACATGGCAGATTCAACACCTAGTTCCCCGATCCTTCCATAGTGGATCGCTACCTTCACGCACCTTGTGAATGAGCGTCTTGATGCCACCAACTTCTCTATCTGGCGTAAGACAATACTTATGTCACTGACCGATATGGATCTTGATTCAAACCTTGTTGAGCCTCCAGCACCGATATCTGACCTGAAGTACAAGGTTTGGAATAGCAAAATTTTTGCATTGTTTGTCAATTCTATGGAACGATCAGTCAAAGACGTTACTCGGACTGCAAACACTGTCAAGGAACTTTGGGACTCCTTGACTCATGTATTAAAAAACCAACAATTTAGCTCGAGTGTTTGATGTTCTTCAACGCTTCTCCACCATCTGTCAACAACATCGTCCTTTTCTGAGCATGCGACGACTGCGGTCGAGATGTTGGTTAGTCCGACCTCTCTTGGGATTCCACCGGTCTACCATCGCCTCGGTAAAGCTCATCGGCTGCTTCCTCCATTTATTGATACTACAGATCACTCCTGGGCCGCGGTGGTGGCCGTTTTTTGGGTACTCCGACGAGAGATAAGACCGAAATCAGGGCTTTGATACCATGTAAGATTAAAACCCTACTCCTTACCTCAATAAGAAGTGGAGCGCTTTATTTATGGATGAAACAAAATAATACAACTTAGAGACAATTGATGCGAGACTCTAAATACATTACACTGGGCCAGACCCAAAACCCAATTGGGCCCAACATGATGCAAGTGCATCTCATTTATAGAAAGGTCATTTATATCAAAGGGGTACTCCAATGGTAAATACATTAAAGTGAGTTAAGTGCCACTCCATCTTTGTGAATTCGCCTTAAAAGCATTATAGCAATTCATTATGAAGTATAGCAATTCATTCTGCAAAACATTTCTATTAAATTTCTTGGAAATCCCTCTATCATTTGTACAATCTCCTTGGGGGCATCATATAGTTTAAACATGTTGTGTACGTATTAGGTGCTCCATTTACTAACATAGATGGAAACTGTTGGATGATAAAGAGGGGTGAATTAATACCCAAGATACCTCTCTAAGGGAGACATTGAGGTTATTTTATAATGAATAATAAAAACCACATAAAACCACAAGTCCGATGTGGGACGCAGACTCCAACACTCCCCCTCAAGCTAAAAACCACATAAGACCACAAGTCCGATGTGGGACGCAAACTCCAACACTCCCCCTCAAGCTAGGTCTACCTATTTTGAACACATAATTAAAGAAAACAAACCAAAGAAAACAAAGCAAGCACAAAATACTGCAAACACTCCCCCTCAAGCTGGACATACCCAGTTTGATTACAAAAATAAACGAAACAAAAAGAAATCATCCGCGATCACAACCCCCCTCGAGATGAAAATGATGGATGATGGAAGATGTCGGTGAAATAACCGAATTACTTCAGTGGAGCGGCAAGTTGTCGAGGCACAACAGAGGAACCGTGCAAGCAGGGCCGGTTGACAGGACGATGGGAATGCCGCACAAGCGGGGCCGGTCGATGAGGTGCCGGGAAAGCCGCACTGACAAGGCTGGTCGATGAGGCGCTGGGAAAATCGCACAGGCGAGGCCGGTCGTCGAAGCTCCGAGAAAGCCGCACAGGCTGGCCGGTCGATGAGGCGTCGGGAAAGCCGCACTGGCGGGGTCGGTCGTCGGGAGGCGGGGATTCCGCAGGAGGCGCTGACCAGTGAGAGCGGATGACATCGACGAAGGGACGGTCGATGATGGGGTGAGGGAGTTGCTGCAGGGTCTGGCGGCACTGCGGGAGACGAAAGGTTGGAATAGGCGTTTGCTGTGTAGGGGAAGACGTGTCCGACGGAGCTGTCGAACAGAGAGGGCCGTCGGGAGGGAGAAGCTGCAATGGGCCATCGCGCGCAGGAAGGCGGTGCCTCAGGAGGGCCGTCACAGAGGGCTGTCGGGAGGGAGAAGCCGCAACGGGCCATCGCGCACAGGAAGGCGGGGCCTCAGGAGGGCCGTCACAGAGGGCTGTCGGGAGGGAGAAACCGCAGTGGGCCGTCGCAGGAGGTGTCGTTGTGCGCACAGTGAGGGGGCCGCAGGAGGCCGTCGCGCGCAGGTCTGGACGGGAGGGATGCACGCGGGATGAGACGCAAGAGGCGAGTCGTGTGGGATGGATGCTGCACAGGAAGGCAAGGATAGCCGCACAGGGAGGCCGGGCGCCGCCGCGCATTGCGCGCAGGGAGGGTTCCGCTGGGAGGGAGCCGCCGGGTAGGATCCGCCGAGAGGGAGCTGCCGGGTAGGAGGAACTGCACTGGAGGGCCTCAGATGAAGCGCAGCGGATGGAAGGCTCCGACGACGGGAGGCTGCCTTAGAGGAGTAGCGGAGGGGGGTGACCAACTCTTTCGGCTGGGAGCCGCCTATCTTTGAAAATCACTAAGCACCCATGGTTTAAAGAATAAGAACTTGACATGGAGCCACCTACCTTTGATTGATGAAACCGTTGGCGGATGATTGTTATTCCCCTAGATGAAGTGAGAAAGATCCCTTATGACAATATTAGGAGCCCTACACATGGAAACTCCTATTGAAAAACCATATCTAACAAGCCTTACACCGCCATGGCATTTCTAGGGTTAAGGAAGGAGAAAAAAAGGTTGAAGATGT
Source organism: Viscum album (assembly GCA_963277665.1). NCBI lineage: Eukaryota > Viridiplantae > Streptophyta > Magnoliopsida > Santalales > Viscaceae > Viscum > Viscum album. The sequence goes on from OY728132.1 coordinate 927,259,179, forward strand.
GAAGAGGATGAGACTTAAGACCACTAACCTTGAGAAATCAAGCCATGGAGGGTGGAATCATCAACTTGGGAAGGAGAGGAGCTCCAAGGGAAGAGTCGACTAAAGGTCTTGGAACGAATGGGGGAGAATAGGAAATCCCTCAAATAAGCAATGTTTTTAAAATTCAAGAAAAATTAAAAATTTTAAAGGTCAAAAGGTTAGTCAAACGGTGTGCAAGGTTCTGAAACCATAATTCCTGACCTGCATGGTTAGGTTGCACGGTTGGACCACTGTGCACCAACCGTGCGAAAGCTTCTGGAAACCCAGGTGTAGGCCACACGGTTTATGTGCACGGTTAGAGAACGTGCATCCTAGAAATTCCTTCAAATTTTCAAAAAAAATTAACATGAAACTTAAAAGAAGAAGCAAAATCAGTAAATAACAATTTCCGTACTTGAAAATGGCATCGTGGGTGTTGCAGCCTCCCTCCACACTATTGCCGACCACTGTCACTGATTTGGCCATTGACCACCACCAATGCCCTACGCCTGACAACCAATGAGCACGACACGACAACCATTGCTGCTTTTACCTGGCACCGTCAATGCTCGAAGCCCAACAACCACAAAAACTGTTCCGACTGTCACTATTCCACGTCCGTCGACTCATGATGACAAAGACTGTAACGACTTCAATGGGACGTGACATTGATTGCGATGTATTGCAACAAGTTTGCGATGATGAGCTATGCCAAGGTGCACACTGATGCGATATGCGATAATGGGGCCTGTGGGGAGGGAGGCTGTGGCGATGGAGCCGACAGTTGCGGGGGGGAAAGACTAGCGCCATGACAAAGGCTTATTTACTGCCAAAGAGTGATACAAATGTCAAGGGTCTAATCACCCAAAGTTAAAAAGCCTACACCAACTTTGACCTCTTAAAGTCAAAAAGGCAAAGTCTAATGTGGACTTTGAGGGGTCAAACATGTGGATTTGGACATTAAGGATGTGTAGCGAATGATTCCAAAAATACAGGTCTTGACTTTGTTGTCGTGGCTCTTCGAAATTGACTTTCTTGCCTCCAACCATGAATTTGAAGATTCTTCAAGTGGATTGGACTTTCAAACTTGTGTAACCACATGTCTTGGACTTGATCCATCATATTTTGGTCTTAATAAAAGAAATAATAGTCCCATTTGCTTCATTCATGCATGCAAGTTGGGTTTTAGCTTTTAATGTAGCGAGATGGACTCCCATTGCATCTTGTAGGCTTTTTAATCCTCCTCATGGCATTGGGCCCCGCAACTTCAATTATTCCTTGCACCAATGAGCCTTGCAACTTCAACTCCTCACGAGCAATCGGGTTCGTGCCTTTGACTTGGCTGTCATCACTCAGCTCTCATCAATAATGGTTTTTTTCTTTTTTACTTCGGCCTTTTTTGGTTGGTGAAGGAAAGGTGACTGATGCTTTCTTCCCTCCCCGGATGTGTTTGGTTGGAAAGTTGGGATTTCTATTGAAACACCAACCTTCTTTTAGGTGCCGGGGGTTCATTTCCTTTCTTCTCTCTTCCTTTCATTTCATTTCCTTCAATTTGCTTTTTGCCGACCAAACGGGGCTTGAGTATTAACAATGAGGTATCTCGCTATCAAGGTGCATTTGGCAGAATATCCTGATTCTTTGGCCCAACCCAAATGCTTGAAATCGTAGGATTTCAATCCAATCAAATAAACAGTAAATGGAGATTCCGGGTCATATTGTCACTGTATCGGAACCAAGAACAATTGAAGATCGGAAATGACATGGCACATCTGCTTTTCTTTTCTTTTCCAATTTTAAAAATGATTTGAGAATTTGGCATTTTCGAGTATTTTATTAACTTGCAATTGAAATCTGCCTGCATTCCTATCTATTTATTTTTTTTAGCATGCTAGCATTACTTTAACTCTTTGGTTTACAGTGGCAGGCTTGGGCCAATACAGCTAAATAGAGGTCTTGTTTCTGGAGATTTGTCCTGCTGGAACTGTCTGTCGTGCGAGCTGACATTTTGATAGATAAAGCTGGTGCCGAAAACGCAGAAATTGAGGTTCACTAAAAAGAAGCTGCAGAGCTTGTTGGTGAATCCGAAGATAAGAACCCAAACTACTACAGGCAAGTATCGAAACTATCTTGTTTCCATTTGATGAGCTGTTCTTCCCCGGATTTTTTTTTGACGCTGTCATAATTTGATGCAGCACCTATAAAATCCATTACAATCTGAGGAGGCGGGATGATGGAACATGGAGGTTTTGTGGCTCTGAGATTCAAGCTTGATTTCTCCCCCAGGGAAGTGCCTATCCATTCCCCCATTGTTTACTGTTTTCTTTTAGGAGATCATTTTAGTTTAGTGTAGTCATCCATTCACACTGAAATTTAGGTTTCATTAGAAAATTCTCTGCCTGTTTCTGACTTCGACAGTCGATTAAAATCATAATTCCATTTTATTGGGGGGTGCATTATGGACATTTTGTAGTGATAGATGTATAAATGAGTAAACATCTTTTTTCTGAAGGGTTTCTGGTTATATAAAGATTTTAATTATGATATATTATTTATATTAATTACAACTCGTTATAAAAATTTCAGGGCATCTTTTTTCCTGTGGATCTTGTCCTGCGGGGGGCATGAATCTGATGGTTAAATTTGTCTACCTCGGTGCGTGCGTGTATATTTTCGTTCTTTATCCCCTTCCCCGATACCTGTATTTGAGTTATAGTTTGAAAATGTTTTTTTTTTAAATCAATGAATTATTACTGTTATTTTTCATTTTCAGTAAATCATCATTTATTCTCGTGGTGCATGAGTAGTCCTCGGTGCCCCCGCAGATGACTGAAAATTGATCTGTGTTCAATGGTCATGGAATGAGTCGAGTTTGAGATTGAGAAAGTGACACGACGTCCCTCGTGAATCCATGAAGAAAGGCGCGACGTCCTGTGTTGTGGTTTGTTGGGGGAACGGAACAGAAAACCAAACCACAATAGTAACCAAAACTAAATTGAAAAGTGCAGAAATAGTAAAAAAACGCCAAGGATTTAACGTGATCGTGATTCGGATCGTTACCAAAACTAAATTGAAAAGTGCAGAAATAGTAAAAAAACGCCAAGGATTTAACGTGATCGTGATTCGGATCGTTAAGGAGTCCTACGTGCACGGCAAGAACACCACACCCATAAGTACGGTTTTATTAATCGCAACAGAAAAAAAAATCGAAACAGTACAAAGCAATCGAATCCGCAAGAAACAAAGAAACAGGAAATAGGTAAGATTTACAAGCTTCAAACGAATATTGAAACCGCAATTAAAACTTACAGTGCCGGACGAAACTGTTCGGCGGCCCTGATCTCTTCAAAGTCGAAGCGGATTGCGCAGTCCCGCGGAAGTCGTCGCTCAGCTAATCCTCGTCGCACATAAAGAACGATGTCGCGCAACAGCACCTCGTCAAAGAAATCGGATCAAGACTTGCCGCAACCGGAAGGCCATCGGATCTGGACTAGCCCGGTCGGATAGCACCTCTCTTGACCCCCAAGCCCAGAAAACCACCGGATCTGGACTCAGACCTACCGAAAACCGCTAGATCTGGTTCGTCGAAGCCGAAGGAAGCCGCTGTCGAACTCCACCAGACGCGTCGCACCACCGTTGTCAGGAATGCTAGGGCTTGAGGGCATCTCTCGGAAACACACCACGCTGAAGGAGCCGATAAGCCAGGAGTCACCAGGTGTCTCGGGTAACAACGGGGCAGGGGTGATGAAACCCCCTGCGCGCCCCTGCTCCCAATAACCGCACCCCCAATCCGCGGGTGCCACGGAGTCCAGCCAAAAAAACGAATCCGAAACAGAACGAGCAATTCAAAACAGCCCAACACAAATGGACGGCCAGATCAATATTGGCGGTGCAAGGTCATCAACGACAAAAAAAAAAAAAACAGGCATTGCCAACGAGTCTCTCTCAAAACCGAAGGCCCAATAAAACCAGCATGGAATAATTAAAAGGCAGGAAAACATATTAAATTTTAAACAAATTAAACTTGTAAAATGAATTAAGTAGAAACTTAATTCACATCCTGCGTCTGCTCGGCAAAATGACCAAGCTTCCGCCCATCCTGTCAATCTCATTAATCATCAACAAAAGTCTGACTTCACCACCACCTCTTTGCAAGACAACAGCTGAAGCTGCCAGAATGGCTCTGAACCTCTTGCAATGCAGCATTTCCATTCAGCAGCCTGCTGCAGCCAACCAACCCATCCATATTAATCTTCACCTATGGAATCTATGCACATCCATGATGGTGGTTCATTGTAAATGTCTTTTGTTGAATCCAGTTAATTGTATTTCTGGGTAAAGGGTATTTCTGAGTCCCACATCGGATTATTTCAACTTGTAATTCTTTTCATCTATCTATAAAAGAATCTCTCCATCTCTCATTGAGGTAGGTACTTGTATCGGTCTAAATGGTATCAGAGGGGGTTTTCTAAAAACCTTCGTCCACACCCTCTAATCCCGTGGCCGCCTCCATGTGCGGCTTCTCGGCCCTGCCTCCCTCCCTATGCGGCTTCCCGACCTTGCCTCCCCCCCTGTGTGGATTCCTAGCCCTGCCTCCCTGTGCGGCTTCCCGGCCCCGCCTCCCTCCTATGTGGAAGCGCCGCACTCCCCTCTTGCCGGCTGATCCTTGCGCACAATGGAACCAGGCGGCTCCCTCCCTCTGTGCGCGACGGTCCCTGACGGCTCGCCCTCCTGCGAGGAATCCCCCTTGCGCCTTAGCCTGATCGCGCGACTCCCTGCGGCGACCCATCTCCAGCCGGTTTCCCGATGATCCCGTACCCGAACATGCCTCTCTTGCAAAATCTCGTCGCCGGCGCCCTCCTGCGGACATCCCGCCTCCCTTCGCTGGCCCCTCTTGCAGAATCCCCGCCTCACTGCGCCGGCCTCTTCCCACGCGAGGCAGCCCCTTCGCCCTTCAGTCGCTGGCCTCCAGCGGAATCTTCGCCTCCTGCCGGCCCGCCTGTGCGCAAGCCTCTTCTGTGGTAATCTGTCGCTCCGTCGCGAGAGCCCCATCGCGAGCGCCTCTGAACATGCGGCCATCCCCCTGCCTACTGTCCCTCCCTCCCGACAGATCTTCCCCGCCGACCACTATCACTGCGCCGCGTCGGAACCTCCCTTGTCGGCGACTCCCGTGTGACGACTCTCGTGCGCCGGCCCCCTGCGCGACAGATCCAGTAGCGCTGGCCACCTTGGGCACCCCCTGTCCCATGCACATCCCCTCGTGCCGTCTTGCGCGCAACGATCCTCCGTGCGCACGGTCTCCTGCTCGTTGTCCCCTCCCAATTGGCAGTCTTGTAAAGGTCCGACACAACATTCCTGCGGCTCCTCCACGGCGCCCCGTCTCCTGACCAGTCGTCGTCGGCTCCTCCACCGATTTCCCGGCACACCATCATTCGACCCCACCTCTCCGACTTTCCTGGAGCACCAAAGACCAGGCCCGACATCCCCCTGAGCATCGATCTCCCCCTCTTCAGCGCTCTGCCTCCCCGAGCGACGTCTGACAGCCGGTGACCCTTCTCCCGCATGGCTCCCCCGTGCCCCTACCGTCGTTGTTAGGGAGGGAGTTGGTCCAGGTCGGGCAAGGCCTCCTATCCGTTTCACATACCAGCGGAGGAAGAAGCCTGGGTAGTTTTTGTCTGTTAGGTTGGGAGTAACTGTCAAGGGGCAGTTTTGTAAATAGTCCTGTTAGTTCTATTAGTCAGTTAGTCTGTTATTTTCTGTTCAGGTCTGTTCAGTCTGTTAGTCTGTTACTGTTCAGGCTATAAATAAAGGGTGTGTGACTGGGGGAAATGAGATCGGGACATTGGGAGAAGTACTGGCAGTAGTCTGGGCCTGGGAAGAATACAGTTTTCTAGGAGGAGCAAATGTAGCTCCAATCTGTTGCAACTGAAAATTCCTGCAGAACTGAACAAAGGTAATTCATCTCTGTGTATCTGTCTTCTAAATTCTGAAATCACCTATCAATTTTACTGCTTTCATTGAGAGGAAACGCTACTGGTTTCCTGTGGATAGAGTGATTTTAGAGAGAGAAAATTTTCTAGAAGAGAGAGAAGTCGGAAAAAAAAAACGAATTGTTTTTTTTTGATGTCCACTCGAATGGAGAACCGAGTAGCACAATTGGAGGCGACTTCTGCAGATCTGAAGACAGGAATGCAACGCCAGGAAGCTGGAATTCAGCAGCTGGAAGATGCAATTCAACGTCGGGAAGAAGAATATCGCCGACAAGGACTCCAGCTACAAGATTTGATCACTGCAATATCACAACTTAAGTCGAGCCAAACTGAGAGTTCAAAGCAGGGAGTAGACAGAGGCAAGGCTGTAGAAACGGAGGATGGAGAAAGTAGAATGAAGACAGAAATTGAAGGAGGGAGTCGGAACAAGAAGGTTATGGAAGAGCCTGGACTTCGAATGACTGAGCAGAGAGCGATCTGTAACATGTCAAGGCAGACGGAGATGCCTCTGTTTTCTGGAGAGGATCCAATCGCTTAGATCACAAGAGCAGAGCTTTTCTTTGCAATTCAGTATACATGGGAGGAACTTAAGGTGCCACTTGCACAGCTCAGCATGGAAGGTATGGTCCAATATTGGATCATATCGTTGAGATCAATACAGCCGGAATTAACTTGCAAAAAGTTAAAAGTGGAGATAATGGGACGGTATGGAAATGCTGAGGAGGAAGATCCTGTGGTATTTCTGAAAGGACTGCGACAAACAGGGACAGTGGATGCCTATGTAGATGAATTCGAACGGGTAGCTTTACGGATACCTGATTTGACTGAGGGCTGGTACATGAGTATGTTTATTGGGGGATTAAAACCAGAAATTAGTAGTACTATAATGACACATGATCCCAAGACAAAGGTGCGATTGTTAATGTTGGCAAGGCGTGTTGAGCGAGAATTGCTGATCAAGGGAATAATCAAAACTACCGAACCCCCAGGCAGGAAATTTACTGCAGGAGGATTGAATAAAGGATGGAATCCGAGTCCTGCAAAGGCTGTGACTTCTGTTGATTTTAATGAGGCAGAAAGGAAAGGAGGAACTGCAACAAAATTCCGGGGAATTAGAAATTTATCTAGGGAAGAATTTGGAAACCGGAAGTCAAAGGGATTGTGCTATTCTTGCGGACAAAAGTATAATCCTGGACATCGATGTTCAGAAAAGGGGTACAAACTAATGGTGTAGGAATGCATTGAGCCTCAAGGAGAAGTTGAAGAGGAAGCAGAAAATGAAGTCCCAAAGGAAGAAGAAACTGGGAAATTATGGGAACTGGAATTGGGAACCACAACGAGTGACTTGGGAAAAAATCTAGGAACCAAGTCGATGATGATTGAAGGAAAAGTGGAAGAAATACCTTTACTCATTTTGATTGATAGTGGAGCAAGTCATAATTTTGTTTCGACGAAGCTTACAAGGCAGTTTGCGGCTCAAGTAGATGATACATAGCCGTTTTATATCCGGTTGGGCGATGGACACCGTGTAGCTTCCAGCGGGCTGTGTAAGACATTACAAATTGAACTTGGAACTGAAAAAATTTTGGTGGATGCATACATATTTAATACAACGAGGCCATATTTAGTTTTGGGAATTTCTTGGTTGGAGACCTTGGGATGTGTAATGATTAATTGGAGGGAAATGACTATGAAATTTGATTGGGAAGGAAAACCAGTGGCTTTGCAGGGGGTTCGTTCTTCACAGGAAATTCCAGGAGCTCTACAGGAATATTTGGGAAATAAGAAAAAGAAGATGCAGGGAATTCGGAAGGAAATAACAGAAAAAGGTTATGTAGACAAACAGTTGGATGCAGCACAACAACGACAGTTACAGAAGATTCTGGAATGTTTCAGTTCTGTGTTTGAAGAACCTAGCAGACTACCCCCAATGAGAGAAACTGACCATGCCATTAGATTGAAGGCAGGGGCTGGGCCTGTGAATATCAGGCCTTACAAGCATGCTTACCACATGAAAAATGAGATAGAGATTCAGGTACATGAACTATTGAAAATAGGATTTATCAGACATAGCCACAGTCTTTATTCAAGTCCAATAATAATGGTTAAAAAGAAGGATGGAGGGTGGCGTATGTGTGTTGACTATCGAGATTTAAATAACATAACAGTGGCTGATAGGTATCCAATCCCAGTGATTGAGGAATTAATGGATGAATTGCATGGAGCAACTTATTTTACTAAGTTGGACCTCAAATCAGGATTTCATCAGGTACGGATGAGGAGTGGGGATGTTGGTAAAACATCATTTAAGACTCACGAAGGGCACTATGAATATGTAGTTATGCCCTTCGGGTTGATGAATGCACCGACGACTTTTCAAGAAACTATGAACAATATTTTTCGACCGATGCTAAGAAAGGGAGTGTTGGTATTTTTTGATGATATTCTGCTCTACAATAATGGATGGGCAGAGCATTTAGTTATGTTACAACAACTATTACAGCTGATGGAAAAGAATTCATTGCGAGCCAATAGAAAAAAATGCTCATTTGGGCGGCGGATGGTGGAGTACTTAGGACATATAATTTCTGTTGAAGGAGTTTCCATGGATCCTAAGAAGTTGGGAGCAGTGGAAGAATGGTGAGTTCCGCAGAATGTTAAAGTAAGAGGGTTCCTCGGACTTACCGGTTACTATCGGAAATTTATTAGAGATTATGGAAAAATTGCAAGACCCTTGACGACATTAACCAAGAAGGTGGAATTTAAGTGGACCGATGAAGCACAATTGGCTTTTGAGGAGCTTAAAAAAAGAATGACCACTGCGCCAGTTTTGGGGCTACCAGATTTTTCTAAAGAATTTTCAGTAGAATGTGATGCTTCCGGGATGGGTATCGGTGCAGTTTTAGTTCAAGAGGGTCGACCTCTGGCATATTTCAGCAAAGCATTGTCAGATAGCAACCTGACCAAGTCGGTTTATGAAAAAGAATTGATGGCATTGGTTTTGTCTATACAACGCTGGAGACAATATCTTTTGGGAAGATGATTTAAAGTGTTTACTGACCACCAGAGCCTTAAATATATCTTGAGCCAGCGGGTAATGACAACAAACCAACAATGTTGTCAAGCAAAATTGTTGGGATATAATTTTGAGGTTTTATATCGGCCAGGGAAGGCACACAATGCTGTTGACGCATTGTCCAGATCTGTTCCTGAAGGAAAGTTGTGTCAAATGGCAGTTTCTGGACCGAGTTGGGATGAAATAAATGTGATACAAGCAGAATTATTACAAGATGAGGAGTTACAAAGTGTAGTTCGAGCTGTACACCAGGGTGAAATGGTGAAATCTGGATATACTATTCGAGAAGGACTATTGTATTATAAAAATAGACTGGTACTTTCCCGAAGATCTGTCTCAATACCTCAATTATTGCAACATTTTCACTCTTCACCAGTTGGGGGACATTTGGGATATTTAAAGACTTACAAAAGACTAGCTAATGGAGTATTTTGGGCTGGTATGACACATGCAGTGCAGAAATATGTCCGGGAATGTGAAGTGTGTCAACGCAGTAAAAATGAGGCTTTGAGTCTGAGCGGTTTACTCCAACCTTTACCTATTCCGACACTGGTCTGGGAGGAAGTATCGATGGATTTTGTTTCTGGATTGCCTAAGTCCCAAGGGTATGAGGTGGTGCTTGTTGTGGTCGATAGGTTGAGTAAATATGTGCATTTTATTCCTTTGAAGCACCCATATTCAGCTAAAACAGTGGCTGAAGTATTCATGAAAGAGATAGTTCAATTACATGGGATACCCAATGCAATTGTTAGTGATCAAGATCCTATATTCACAGGTTTATTTTGGAAAGAGCTATTCAAATTACAAGGAACCACACTAAAGATGAGTTCATCATACCATACTTAAAGAGACGGACATACAGAAGTTGTAAATAGATGTTTGGAGATATATCTCAGGTGTTTTACTTCGGACCAGCCGCGACGATGGGTAAGATGGATGTCATGGGAAGACTATAGTTTTAATACTTCATATCATACTTCGATTGGACAGACGCCATATGAAGCATTTTATGGAAGGAAACCACCACAAATTATTCAATATTCAAGAGGGGAAGCAGTTGTGGAAGCAGTGGCGAATGCTTTGGTGGACAGGGATGAAGCATTAAAACAACTACAAATAAATCTCCAGCGTGCCCGACAATTAAAGGTAAAATATGCTAACCGACACTGAAGGGAAGTAATGTTCGAAGTTGGAGACCTTGTTTGGGTCAAGCTAAGACCAAATTTACCTGGGGGCAATACTAGGTTTTGCGGAAAGTTGGTTGCGCGGTATTATGGACCTTTTGCGATTGATGGAAAAATAGGGACAATAGCTTACCAGTTAAGTTTACCCGAAACTAGTAAGGTACACCCAGTTTTTCATGTATCTCAACTAAAAGCTGCTGTGGGGAACTATTCTGTTGAAAGAGAATTTCCAGAGGAATTTTTAGCAGAAGAAGAATACCCTGAAGCTATACTAGCAGAAGAAAAACAAGGAACTACCCAATTTTGGTTAGTTAAGTGGTGAGGTAGATTGGAAGAAGAAGCAACATGGGAGGATGCAAAGATACTTAGTAATCGATTCCCTGATTGTCACCTTGAGGACAAGGTGAAGTCCATGCCTTCCAGACATAAACCATCAGAGTCCATAGTTTCTCAAGATTAACATATTTTTCATTCCAACAAGAACCAACCCCATGTGATAGAAATTTATTAAACATTATTATCACTCCATATTCCAGGTACTCTAGGAAACATCCTAAGCTACCATAAATATGTATAACCAAGCATAACCAGCTACCTCAAGTAGTGAGGTGAGGAATGTAGATAAACAAAAAACCCATCCATTTGACCCTTAAGTAGGACATTAACAAGAAATTATGCATCTTTTAGAACAATAATGAGTAATCCAAGCTTAAAATCATTCCATCAATCCTATTTCCATCCCCAACACCATCTTGTATATCACTATGCATATCACCATCACAGAAACTAGTTGCTACCACAAACTTGGGCCTCCCTGTCTATATCTTGTCAACCAAAACCCATCCTAGGATCACATCACATCACATAGAAAGGCTCACACACATAAACTAATAGAAGAAAACAAACTACAAATAAGGCCAACAGGGAAACTAGGCCCTAAATACAAGGAATTCAGCCTTTACATGAAGATAGACTCACTCGACTATAAACACATGGCATTCAGCCTTCATAAGAAAACAAGATCACTCGAGCCCATACATTTATATTTATCAAAAAACTGATTTTATTCCAAATTTAATTAACCAATTTATTTAACATAGGTTAAAACCAAATGAAAACTAAGTAATAAACTATAACAAGCTATTAAATTATTTAAAAATTATACTAAGCATTAATTCCAATTTCAAAAAACTATAAGAAGAAAAATTCTCATTTTACATGAATTTTATTATTATCCACAAAAATCATTATAACTTCAAGTTATTTTTCCATTTCCATTAACACATGTAAGAAAAAATTCAATTAAACATGCACCAAGCATAATTTGATATCCATATAATTATAAGAATATATGGATTTATTAAACATTCCTCTTAAGTTATTTATCCAACCAAAAATTACCAGATTTATGTTCTTTACCAATTTTTTCAAACAAATCATGTTAAACTAAGAATAAAAAACATGCTAAAAAGAATAAACAAATATAGAACATTATTTAGAAAATCAATAGGAAAACCATTATCACAGTGGAAAAAGACATGTGATCACTAACCATAAACCAATTATTTTCATTATCCACTACCTTTTATTATGGTTAATTATACCACTTCCCAAAGAAGATAAAACATGATAGCTTTATAATTTAATTAATATAGAAGGAGAAGCAATGAATCCCCTACCTCAAGGATTCAATGTTATTTATGTGAGAACATAACAACAATGCGAATCTCTAATCACTTCTCCCGTAAAGAATGCTACATCCCTCCAAGAACACTATGCCATGACTATGCCAAAAAACATCAAAATAAAATTTATTAGAATTATGGAGATAAAATTACATAACATGGAAAGATAGCATGGGAGGAAACATGATCAAACGGAGAATAAACCACTAGAAAATAGGAAGAACTCACCTCATATCACCACAAATCGACCCCTAGAAGGCAAGGGTTAATTTCAATTAAAAGGGTCTTAAACGGCCTTTAAAAGAACTCTTGGGAACCTAGGGCCTGAGTGAGAAACTTGGGAGAAAATTAGGTTTATATGGGGTTTAGGTATTTATAGAAATCCTTTAAAACACAAAACCATGATGTAGCACTACACACCATGCTATAGAATTAGATGAAATAAGATAGACCATGAAACAGTAGAAGGGATCATGCTGTAGTCTGACTGGTTGAATCCACACCTGTGGAACACATGCTGTAGATCCTATAAATGCATGTAGGGACTACGAAATAGTTGACACCACCACGCCATAGAACCCATTCACCAAGAAGAGAGGATAAACCAAAACCTACCTCCAATATTTAGGTTTTAATTTTGTTCTGAAGTATTTTGAAGAGTTTTAATGTTAGTTATTTATGGAATGATTTAAGTCGAACTTTGGGTGTTATTTGTTGAGGATTTTGAAATTAATGTAGTATTTATTTATATTGGATATTATATTACCTTATGCTAACAATTTTGGTTTTGGTTAATGTATAATGATAGGAGTAATAACTTGTTATCATTTTGTGGATCTTGTGATCCAATTATATCAAAGTATGTTATTATCGTATTCATAGTTACACTGATAAAACAAACAATATTGAAAGATAAGTATGAAGACTAAGTTTCTACTACATGCATAACATAATAGACGTGTAAAAACAAGTAATACAATAGCTAGTAAAAGTAAGAATGACTTACAAGCTATTTTAAAAGAATACAATATTTTAACCTTAAGAGTAAAATTAGTAAATAACCTTGACTAAAGGTATCTACAGTTTTATACTTACAGTAAAGTCTATCTTTCATTACCATGAAATCCCTTTATACGATGATTAGAATAAGATTTGTCTTTCTATCCTCGGAATCCATTGATATGATGATCGACATCTATCTTCATAGCCCCATAAGCCCTCAATCTAATGGATTGGATTCACAGTCTTACTATCCCCATAATACCTTGATCACAACAATGATCAGACATAGAATAAAAATACAATTATTCCTAAGGAAACAACCCTGAAAATTATTTCTTATAATGACAAATCTCTAAATAATTACAAAGAATAAGAACGAAAATCTCGTGCTAAGAAATCTTCACAAGTATTAAGTTTCAAAAATGTATTTGCTCCAAACTCTTCAAATGACTGAATATTTATAAGTGAAGCTCTAACGATCATATTTTTTGAGTTTGTTACAACAACCATAGACATCAGGCTCTTTGACAGCTCACAATGTTATGGCATAACTGAATGTCTAACAATTTTTTGTTTGTTTTAACACCATTAAAATGCTAGAATATTTCTTTACAATAGAAACAAGTCTTATATATTATGATTATAAACATAGGATATTCTGATATACTTCCTTACTATTTATCAATATGATAATCTTTATAAGGACCAGTCTAGTTGTGTCTGTACCAAAATTAGTACGATGGTCATGAATTTTTTCAGCATGATAAACAAGAAAAAAGTCTAACTCATGGTCTGATTAAAGGTAAGCCTAATTAATCAGACTCATTCTCAATCTGATGATCATAATGAAGAATGATTGGTTTATATTCGCAATAAAATATAACTTTTTCTATGTATGATAAAATGTAATGTTTTATATAAAAATATACTAAAACAATTGGGGCATAAAAATTTAGTAAACATGTTTTTAAGAAAGAGTTTGTGATCTCCAAAACTAAAGGAATAGAAAAGTAAGAAGTAAAACTTTTGACTCAACAATATACCCCTTTTTTGGAAATCGCAAACCACAAGAACTTAAATAAAACAATATAACTTTAAATACTTTTGATCCTTAGTTATTTTAAAAACTTTGAAGATATTATTTATAACCCCATTATATTTTTAATTCCTTATTAATATGATGAGAAGTATTTAATATCTCCCACTTTGAATACTTATACCCTTTAAAGAAAAACTTCTCCCCTAAGTATAACATCCCCCCTTTATAAAATATTCTCCCCTTTATAAAACATTCTCCCCCTTTGTAATTTTCAAAAAGGAATGGGAAAGAATACAAAGTTTCCTATAGCAGCGGTGGTACTGTAGTGGCGGAGGCATTGTAGCATAACTGTAGCAGCAACGGTACTGTAGCAGCACAGATAATGTAGTAGTATTATTCACCAAGGGGTCATTTGAGCCAAAAAGTGGGCTTTCAAGCCTTGTATTCAGGCCACTTGGCCTTGGGCCTTTGGGCTATGTAATGGGTCTCCCTCTACCCAGTCTAAAAAGAGGTCTTTGCTTTAAATAATAAATTGAGGCTTCGACCCCAACCTTTAAAAAAACAACCATTATAATGTTTTACAAAAATATACATCGAGATCTCAAGTTTAAAAATTAATATTTCTTCATAATATTCTTTATGAAGGCCTTCATCTTCTTGAATTCATGTCGATCCTTTTCAAGATTCAAGATTTTTTCTTCTAGAGAAAATTTCTTTCAAACTTCGGCTTTCATACTTTTAACTTCTTCAAATAACTCTTTGTTCTCTTTCTATATAATGACAAGTTCATTTTCAAAAGATCCGAGTTTTCTCATCTCCAAATCCATGTCATGCATATTTTCTTTCAATATTTTCACATCCTCTCTCCAATCATCTATAGTATCTCTGAAATATTCAACAAACTTTACTCTATCATCCATATCTAAGGATAAATTATTGAAAGATTCAATTATTTCTAATAAAAGTTTATTTAATTTCTGAAACTAATAATCATGATCCCAAATATCATTATCTAATTAGTTAGACCACTTCAGTATTTTATTGTATGAATACTTTTGTGTTTTGAACTTTTCTTGAAAGAATTTAGAATCAAACTCTATAATGATCACTATTTCAGTCAATACTTTGAGTGATTTTGAATTTTCATTCATAGATTCTTGAAGAAACTTGCATATTTATTCAATGTTTGGTAAATATGGAATTTGATCAGTCAACATTTTCAAGGAAAGGAAAATAAAATCAACACCCTTTTGATAAATAGTTGCTTCTGAGTCTGAATGATCGGGCTTGACCTGAGGGGTTTTTGGTCTTCTCATTTTGATATCAACTTATGTTCCTATCTTGTAAACTTTATTATCATTTGAAACTTAAACTATATCCACATACTTATCGATTTATACCATATCACTAATTTTGTTATTTTATGGATGATCAAGTTCTTCTTTATTGGAGGATGATTTTCTTCCTTTTCCAATGATGATTTTTCTTCCTAAGTCCTTTCTGATTTTTAAACCTTACTAGATTTTGAAGGTAAGCTTGATAAAGATGAGGATGATTCTGATGAATCCTTTTATATTAATCCTTTATCTGTTTAAGTTTCTTCATCATCATATTCTTCCTTTTATTCTTTCTCTTCTTCTTTTACTTCTTATTCTTCAAAATATTCTTCGACTTGTTTTTCGACTTCTTTATCAAGCCATTCCTCAATTTGTCTTATTGTTATCAAATATCCCTTTCTAGGTAATTCAGGTTTTGATTTTTTTCTTTGGTAAGGTTGGAACCGATTCTTCAGCAACTAACTTTCCCTTTACCTTATCTTTTATTTAAGGGATATCATCTGGAACAACTGAAGTTTCTTTAAAAACTAATCCAGATTCCGAAATAACTTGATCGATGTGAGAGATTGGAAGGACTAGATTCTTAGAGGCCTTCTCAACATCTTTTAACAATATTTCCACAATTTTAGCTTCTTACAACCTCTTCCTTTTCTTTAATTTTTGTTCTTCCTTCAACTATTTGCAGTCCGAATTTTTATGACCTTAGCCTCAACAAGATCAAGACCGATTTTTAGATCCCCTGGATTCTTTTGAGATTTATGAATCATCAAATTCTTAACCCGTTCATTGGAAATTATCTTTTATTTCTTATGTTTCATAGGAGGATATGTTTCAGTCTTTCTTTTCTTTTTTATTTTCATCTTCTGATTTATTTGAGGGTTGAGCTTCAGACACAACCCCTTCAACCTTTTTTACAAAATTACTTAAATTTTAATAAAAAACAAACTTCATCAACTACATTGTATCTTCACCAATGAAAGATATCTTCTCTATGATTGGATATGAATTATTCTCTAATTTAAAAATTTCTATACACTTCACTATCATCCAACTGATGAATGTTGGAAACCTAATAATCTTTGACTTGATGGAAGCACTTTTGAAATTTTCCACCATAATGAAGATAAAATTCACTAAATCAATCTTCATCATATTGAAAAGATAGTCAAGAAAAAAATATAAAAAACATTCAATGTATCCCTATCACTTTTCCTAGGGATAATATATCCTTTCATCCATAAAGAAATAACTCTATTGTCTGGATTAATATGAGAAACTTTCCTTTCTTTCTGATAGTATACAAAATAAGAAGCTTCAACAATATTCTTCTTGAAAGTTCCCAAACTATCCAATAACTTATGATGAGGTAATTAAGATTCTCCATAGAATGGAACACCAACCAGGTCCACTAATCTTTTATAAAAAATATTATACCTTTTCATTAAAATATTTAAGGAAAACATATCCTTACCATATTCCTTATCAAATTGAACTGAAGCATAAAACTCTATAACTATCTCAGGATAGTAAAGATCAAAATATTTATCTAATTTTTCAACACAAAAACTTTCCCATCCTTGAAATGAAATCAACCTTTTTAGATTAGAATCGATTTTATCAAACCAAGATATTTCAATGATTCTTTCTTTGAAAACAAACCATTTCTTATACTTTTCTTGAGTTTCCATCACAATGGGAATTGATACTGGTGATCGGATGAAAAGGAAAAATATCAGACTGACAACTTTGAAGGGAACAACATCTTGAGAGAGAAAACACTGAAAACTGATGTGAGTCAACAGAGTGACCCACCCTTATATAGGTACTAAGGGATATAAGGTGACTTTTGTATTGAAACCAATGATAGAGATTAAAACACTTATGATCTAACCACTGATATTTAATATAATAATGTTTTTAAAGATTATTTGAAGTCTCAAAGTTTTAAAAAAAAATTCATATTGAGAATCATTCCAATTATATTTTTTTAAAATTTTTGAGAAACAAATTAATTATTTTTATTAAACAAAAAAATATAACAACAACAACAATTATAAACTAAAGTAATGAAATAGTGAAAAAACTAAAAGAATAGAAGAGTAACTTTTAGAGTAGACATTTTCATTGGTATGATTTACCTATTCTTCTTGGTTTTTGTATAATAAACAAATTATGATTTCTTTTAAATAAATTCTGATTATGATATTTTTATTAAAAAACTAATTACGAAATTTTTATCAAATAGAAGAATATTACGATAGTTTTATAAAGAAAAAAGGTTATAATATTTTTTAAATAAAGTTTTATTAGGATAGTTTTATTACAAAAACGTGTTATGAAAGTTTTATTAAAAAGAAAACTAATTATGATAGTTTTAAAAATAAAAAATAATGATAGTTTTACAATATGAAAAATTTTGTAAGAAAATTTGAGTCCAGAAATTTTATAACAATTTCTAAGTCTAGAAAGCAATTTGAGAATTCTGACTCTAAAATTTTTATAACAGTTTGAGTCCAAAAAACTCATTATGATAATAATTTTATAAAAACTAACAATTTAGAAAACTAAAAGTTTTAAGAAAAACTATTTTTTTTGAAAAATATAAATCATATATACTCTCTATATAAAAAAAGAGTATGTTAATGTAAGGAGACAGGTCAACAAGAAGTAGATATGAACAATCACTTAACATTGATCATTCTTAACTTCTTTTTAATGTATTAAAATATATCATAACTAAGGTGTTTTGTAAAAATATAAGCAAGTTGTTCTTGCGTTCTGATGAATTGTAAATTATATCTTCTTTAAGTGTGTGATCCTAAAGGAAATGATGTCTTATATCTATGTGTTTAGAACATGAGTGATGTGCTGGGTTTTTAATTAAGGTAATGGAAATTATGTTGTTAGAAAGTGTTTGAGTTTTTGTAAAACTCATTCCATAGTCCGTGAGTGTGTGTTGCATCCATAACACTTGAGGACAACAACTTCCAGATGCCACATATCCATCTTCAGCACTGGAAAATGATACTGAGTGTTGTTTATTACATGACTAAGAAACTAAATAATTTCTTTAAGTTCCTGATGTATTTTTCTTATCCATTCTACATCCACCAAAGGTAGCATCTGAAAAAAAAAAATTAGTTCAAAAATATTTCTAGAAGAATAGAATAGGCCTAAATTCATAGTTCCGTTAAGATAACAAAAAATCCATTTTACAGCTTTTAGATGGGATTATTTTGGATTTAATTAATATCTAGCACATAAGTATGCTAAAAAAATTAAACACAGACAACTATATATTAAGTAAAGTAAAATTCCAATCATACCACTACAAATTTTCTGATCAACAAGTTTCCCAACCTCATAAAGATATAAAGTATTAGAGGTACCATTGGAGTACTAATAATTTTCGTGTTTTCATATCCAAATTTCTTAAGAAGATATTTTATATACTTATGTTGAGATATAAAAGTTCCTTCTGGTTTTTGTTAAATTTTAAAACTAAGGAAATATTTTAATTCACCCATCATACTCATTTCAAACTCAGACTTTATAAGATCTGAAAAGAATTTTATTAATTAATTTTGAGTTAAAAAAATATAATTTCATAAACATAAAATTTTAAAATAATAATATTTTTATTAACTTCTTTTGTAAAAAGAGTTGGACCCACAACTCCCTTAACAAATTTTTTTGTAACAAAAATCTAATTAATCTATCATACCAAGCTCTAGGGTATTTTTTAAGTCCATATAGTGACTTGGTAAGTTTATAAACATATTTTGTATGTTTTTTATTTTCAAAAACAGGTTGTTTTTCAACATAAACTTCCTCTTGAACATATCCATTAAGAAAATCACACTTCACATCCATTTGAAACAGTTTCAACTTAAAGAATGCTACAAATATTAGAAGTATTCAAATAGATTCAAGTCTTGCTACTAGATCATAAAATTATTCATAATCTATTCTCTCTTATTGGTTATGACCTTTAGAAATACTACTAGATTTATTTCTAACTATAATTCCATTTTCATCACATTTATTTTGAAAATCCCATTTTACTCCAATTTTAGAAGTTTTTATAGGTCATTCAACTAAAGTCCAAACTTTGTTCCTTACAAAATCATTGATTTAATCTTGCATAGAATTAATTCAACCATCATTACCTAAAGCCTCATTAATATTATTAGGTTCAAATTGGGATAATAAATCTAGATGTTCAATTTCATCTCTCAAAGAACTTATAGTCCTAACTGGTTGATCGACATCACCAATGATACTTTCATTAGGATTATTCCTAAGAAAAAACTAAATTCTTGGATTTTAAAATTTATGTTCTTAAATTATAGGTATAAAATACCCCTGAGTAATAACTTTAGAAGATAATTATTGAGTTATTTCCTTATGATAAGAACTTTATAACAAAGGTTGAAAATTAGTTTTAGAAATAACATCCAAGGATGTAGGTTGAGGTTATTTGAAAACAAAGGGATCAATTTCCTCAAACTTAACATGCACCATTTCCTTAATAGTAAAAGAAATTTTATTAAAAAAATATATAAGCCTTAGAAGTAGTGGAATAACCTAAAAATATCCCTTAATCAGATTTTGGTGAAAATTTATGTAAGTTATCATTAGTATTCAGAATGAATACTTTAAAACCAAAAACTTTGAAGTAAGAAACTTTTAGTTTTCTTCCTGTCCTCAACTCATAAGAAGTTTTATTTATAAAATTTATAATTAAAACTTGATTTATAGTATAGAAGTATGTACTAAAAAATACATCCCAAAAATGTTTAGCAACTTAGTATTAACTCAGCATGGTTCTAGTTATCTCTTATTGAATTCTATTTCTTCTTTTAACTACAAAATTTTTACTGGGGGTTATAGGTGATGAAAAGTTATGTTCAATACCTTTCTTACTAAAAAAAGTTTCAAAATAAGAAATTTCAAATTATCCACCATTATCAAAATGAATAGTTATTAAGGAGAGGTTTTTCTCATTTTTAACTATGGCTAAAAAAGATTTAAAATGACTAAAGGCTTTAGATTTATTTGTTAGAAATAGACCCAAGTATATCTAGTGTAATCATCAACTAAGTCATATACATAGTATTTTACACCAAGACTTTTTATAGGACCATTACACTAACTATAAATCATTATAAGTTGAGACCTCACTAATTGATTTAAAACTTGACTTATGTTGCTTACCAAATTGACAAGGGTCACAGAATTTTGAAGTATCAAACCTTAGTTCTGATAGATCCTTAAAAATTCCTTTCCTAGTCAACATATCTAAGTTTCCAAGTTTACAATGTCCTAAAAATCTATTCCACAACTAAGAATGATCTTCCATTGCACTAAGTCAGGGTAGGTCTTAGCTCCTAAGGTCTTCTAAGTTTAGTGTGTAAAAATTCTCATGATGATTGGAAGAAAGAATAAATTCATCCTTGGAACTATGTACTGTACATTTAATATTAATAAATTTTAGAAGGTATCCTTCATCACATAATTGAATTATGATTATAAGGTTGTTATTAAGTCTCACAATAAATAAAACATTTGAAATAAGATATTTTCTAATAAGAAAAATGTTACATCTACTAATGATTTCTCCTTGAGCATTATCTCTGAAAGTTATTTTTCTACTATTCATCTTGATAATCCTATTAAAGATATATTTATTTCGATTCATGTTCCTATAACATCCACTATACATGTACCAAATATTATTTTTTATTATCTTTCTTTTCCTAAAAACAAAATAATTAGTTTTTTGGAACCCAAACCTTCTTGGGTTCAGTGTTTTCAAAAAAAATATATTGGGTAACCAAATTTGTTTTGAGAAATAAGCCTTATGAAAACATAAATATTTTACTCTATTAAAAGAAAAAAATTTCTTCTAGTGACCTCCACTTTGACACTTAGTGAAAAAAGGTATACTATTAGGAACAAAGTAATTGTTACATAAAAATAGTTTTTTTATATGTAAAATCCATTTCAATATTATCACTATAAGGACAAATTTTCTTATACATTTTATCAATGTTTACCTTACAAGTGGTAAAATTGGATAAAAGTTTCTCTAAGCCAGAAATTTCAGACTTTAGTTTTACAAATAAATTATTATCCTCTTGAGTAATATTATTATAACTAGGTTTTTCAAAATTAGTTTGTAAATTATTTTTCTTAGAAAGAGTTTTCTCAAGTTATTTAGAAAAATTATATTTTTCCAATTTTTTTATCAAGATATTTATAAAGATATAATATTTTATTAGTTAAAAGGGTTATTCTGAAATCTTCTTTAACAACTTTAGCTTTGGAATTATCAATTTTTTTTACAAATCTTATAATTTTTATTTTTCTAAAATCTTTAAAAATATGGAAACTTCATCATAACTAGGTAGAGTATTATATTCCTCTAAGGAAGATTCTTCATCAAAGGATGTATAATTTTTCTCATCAGTATAATTTTTATTTAAAGACATATTAGTAAGAGATTCAGTAGTTTGTACCTTTTCCATGAGACATTGATTAACCATAGGTAATTTTGAAAATAATAAAAAGTTTCTTTGTCCATAACTTTCATTATCAGAATATTTTTTTGAAGAATATCCACCACTGGAACTTATTGGGTAAGAAGATTTCAAAAAGTTCTTGCCTTTAGACTTATAATATTTCATGGTATTTCTATATTAATTTATTTCTTTCCTTTCTTTCCTTTTCATCTTTGGATAATCAGGTCAAATATGTCTTTTTTTAAATTCATAACAAGCGACCTCAGAATATTTTGTTTCACCTTTATCCATACAACCTTTCTTATATATATATTGAAAATATTTGTTTCAAATGATCATGTTCATTCTTATAGAAAGATTACCAGACTCATTCTTAGAATGTTATGATGTGATTAAACCTGTTTGAAAAATAACTTTCTTCTTTCTTGAAGATTTCAAAAATTTCTATGGAGATTGAACGTTAGTAGATACAATAGAAGTTGTAGAAAAAGAAACACCACCATTTTTATTTTTAGATTTCTCATAATCTATCTTTAATATTCATTCATATTGTGTGAGGGTTCCAATAAAATCATCAAGAGTAGGATTAAAAATCTTTCTTGTATCATCCATAACTGTTCTATTTAATTCCCACTCATTGGGTATTATATAAATAATTTTTTCAACCAAAATATCATCATCAAGACCTTTTTATCAAGGAGACTATAAACTATTAATAATAGTTATAAACCTTTGGAGAATCTTGGTAATTGAATCTCTAGGTAAAAAATCAATGACTTTTTAATCAACTCTAAGCGTGTATATTCTTATTTCTATAACTTTGGATGTACTAAAATGTGTTACTTCCAATTTACTCTAAATACTATTGGAAGCTTCACAATATGATATCTGAATATAGATATTCCTCATCCTAGAACTTAATAAAATATTTTTGACTTTTTAGTTCAACTGATATTCTAATTTCATAGCATTTGTAAAATCAGAAACTTTTTTAGTATGAATATTATATTTTCTAGTAAGCATTAAGAAGTTATCAACTCTATTGTTGATCACAAAAGTTTTCATTCTATCTATCCAATACTCATAGCCATTCCCATAAAAAATTTGTGGTCTACTTGGATTTAGATTATTAAGAGATCTAGTATTCATACCCTCCATCTTAACAAAAAACAAACACTCTTTTATACAAGTACACGTTAGTGTAAAAACAATTTATAAGCAAAAAGTTTATATCAAAACCTAAACAACTTGTCGTAAGTAAAGAAAGTAAAAACATAGAAAGTATATAAGCATTATAAACTTTCTCTGATACTAATTTTAGGATCATAAAATTATTTTATATGGATATACTTACAAGAGGGGTGGGGGGGGGGTGAATTGTAGTTTAAAAAGTTTAAACTAGTAAGAAACCTCTTAAAGTAAGTAATCAGACTTAGACTTCATCCAATGTTCAGAGTGAAAGAAATCAGAATCATGGTTGATCCGATTATATCAAAGTATATTATTATCGTATTCATAGTTATAGAGATAATACAAACAGTATAGAAAGATAAGTATGAAGACTAACTTTATATTACATTCACAATGTAATAGACTTGTAAAAATAAGTAATACAATAACTAGTAAAAGTATGAATGAATTAAAAGCTATATTAAAAGAATACACTATTTTAACCTTAAGGGTAAAGGTAGTCAATAAACTTGACTAAAGGTATCTATATTTTTATACTTACTATAAAGTTTTCCTTTCCTTACTAGGAAATCTCTTGATACAATGATTAGAGTAAGATCTGTCTTCCTATCCTCAAAATCCCTCAATATGATGATCGATGTCTAACTTCCTAGCCACCAAAGACCTCAATATGATGGATAAGATTCACTATATTCCTATCCATGAAATCCTTAAATTGTAATAATGATGAAATTCATAATAAAAATGTAATTTTTATTAAGGAAACAACCCTGAGAAGGATTCCTTAGAATGAAACTCTCTAAAGAATTACAAAGTCTAAGAATGAGAAGTTTATGCTAAGAAATATTCACAAGGATTGAGTTGTGAAAATTTATTAGCTCCAAAATCTTAAAATGACCAACTAATTATAGGAGAAGCTCCAACAGTCGTATGTTTGAGTTTTTTGCAATAACCTTGGACAACTGGCTCTTTGAAAGCTCACAATGTTATGGAATAACTGAATGTCTAACATCATTTTTGTTTTATCACCATTATAATGTTAAAATTATTCTTTATAATAGAAATAAGTCTTATATATTCAGATTATGAACATAGGATAGTCCGATGGACTTGCTTATTGTTTGTCAACATGATAATCCTTATGAGGATCAGTCCGATTATGTCAGTACTAGAATCTATCCAATGGTCATGACTTTTGTCAGTATGATAGGCAATACAAAAGTCCAACTCCTGTTCCGATTAAAGGTAAGTCCTATTAATCAGATGCATACTCCATCCGATGATCGTAATGAAGAATGATAGGTTTATATTTGTAATACATTATAAGTTTTTCTATATATGGTAAAAGGTAATGTTTTCTACAAAAAAAATACTAAAACAATTTGGACATAAAAAGTTAGTAAACATGTTTTTAAGAAAGTGTTTATTATTTCCAAAACTAAATGAATCGAAAAGTAGGAAGTAAAACTTCTGCCTTAATAGTTTTATCACTCAACTATTAAGGTATGATTTTCAAAACTCTTTCACAAGTAAATGTCTCATAATGTTAAATACATGGTTTAAGAAATATTAAGGAAATTAAAAGTTTCTTATTCTAAACATATAAATTAAAGTTATTTTCAAAATTAAATTCTATCAATGTGGATGAAAATAAAATTCTCACCACTTATGTATATTTTATTCCACTCGTTAGAATTGATTCTAAAAAAGTTTTAAACCATTTCTATTGGAAATGAGATAAAATTGAAAGGAAACAATTTTTAAGGGGTTAGAATGTAACAACACAATATTTTAGAATGAATGTATTATTAAAATAACATTATGATCTATATCATGTGGTATACACAACACCTAACTTAAAAAAATTCAATATAATATGAAAATATTATATTAAAATATGCCCATTATAACATAGCCATTAGATTGGAGGGTATAGAAATAAGTAACCACATTATGAAACATATACAAAAAATATTTCATTAATAAAAATTTATTGATTACTACCTAGGAAATAAGAAACCAATCATAAATAAAATCATATAAGATTAAAGGAGAAATTTCTCAGAAAACTGATTTATGTGCGTAATGTATTTTTATCAAAGTAAATTAAGTTAATAACTATAGATAAATGATTTTATTGAGATTTATATATCACATATTTAATAAAATAAATTAAAATTCATCTAATAGTGGTTACTAGATAATGAATGACTATAAATTAATTTTATACTTCAAAAATAAATTTTCTTCAAAAATAGATTTTAATTACATTTTGTGAATGAATAATATGATTAATTTATATTATTTTTAGAAATTATATTTTATAAAATAGAAATATTTTTTGAAATAATCATGTAAATATAATTTTAATATATATTTTTTGGATTTTTTGAGAAGGTTGATTTTTGGATGAATAGAAAAAAATACCGATTTTGCAAAAACCATCATTTATTTACTTTTAGTCAAAGTATTTTCAATATTCATACTGGTTTTAAATTTGTTTTAAATTAAAATATATTTATTTTAATTAAAAATAATCCAATTAATTCTATTAGAATCAATAATATACATGATTTTGGTATAAAATCATTTTTATGCTTAAAACAAGTATTTTCTAAAAATTGTTTTTCCTTACTTTTCATGAACTTATATTAAAATTATTTTTCACCACTAAAAAATTAATATTTAAAAATTTATTTCATATTTATAATTATTAGTTTCATATTAATTAATATTTTTCCTTTGATTTTTAGACATAATTAATAATAACCATGGTAAATATTTATCATCATCGTAAAGGATAAAATGGGTAAAACATGGCTAAAACATTGAGATAAGGTATGAAAATAAATCCAAAACTTGAATTTATTTTATTTTATGAGTTTAATTTGACAAAAACCATACTAACTTCTAAAATATAGCAATTTGGTGCCACTTTCCTTTGATTATAATCTTTATATTATTTTAAGGTAAGAGTAATTACAAATGCTAGTCTTTCTCACTTATTATGTTGTCATAATATGGATATAGATAAAAATGATATATGAATGAATATAGATAATGAATTTTATTAATAATAATATATATTAATTATATATTTTTTTAATTTTTTTTCTGAAGGAATAATTACCTTGAACGTTTACACAATGTCGACGCAACTCTTGTGTAAGGATTCAAAAAATAAGTAAATTATTTTAAAAACATTAAAACTAAAATATTTTGGAATAATTATGGTTTTATATGACTTTATTTTATAATTATAATACATAAGTAATGGTTAAATAATTTATATTCAAATTTTATTATTTTTTTGATATGTTTAGAGTCAAATTTTGTGAATAGTTCTGAAAATGACATTAAAAAGAATTTAGTGTTTATTTTTTTAAATACTTATAAAATCATAATAATAATATAATAACTCAATTTTATGGGATATATTATGGAATATCATGAATTTTACATGTATTTTCCACTTTAAATTTTTAAAACTACTTTCATGGCCCTTAGTGTCTAAAAAATTTGTTACCGCCATTAAGGTTAAAATGGTTAATAAGGGGGTTAAACTAATAGATAAACATAAAAATTCCAGTTAATCTTGTATAAATTTTATAATTTGAATTTATTTCAACCTTTTACTCCTTTTATTTGAATATATGTCACTTTAGATCCATTTTACATGAGTTAGACTCATATTATTTATTAATATTTCATGCATTTACAAGATTGTCACCCACACCACTTATAAAAAGGAACCTCCTCTTCCATATTACTAACAATTTTTGAGACATTTATCTTGACCAATACCTAAAAATATACCTTACCTACCTTTATCCCCATGTACTATGATTATGGCCTCACCAAAAGACAAACTTAGAAGGCCTAAGGGGTAAGCCGAAGGAGGTTTACCGACAAAGAATTATAACTCTTAACCAAGTGTTTTCATGTTTATTTAATCTTATACCTATTTAAAATATTATATAATCATGATGATATGATAAAATAATTATATTAAAAATAATTAAATTTTATTATATTTATGAAAAAACCCATTTTCATCTCATTCTCTGTCCTATGAGAAATGAAAATATCACTTGTGTGTCAATGAAGAGATGTGTTTCATTTTTCATAACCAACTCAAAAGGTTGGTTATTATGATTCATTTAATGAATATATAATATATTAATAACATAATTATTATTTTTAAAGATAATATTTAATTACATTTTTCCCTTCCATCTATTGGAAAATGATAAATTTGTTCGTGCGTACGTGTGGACTACCACCTCCAAAAAGCGATGCGATTCATTTATCATATTCGTATTTAATGTATGGTTATAAAATTATTTTTATTGTATAAAAATTATAATTATATCATGATTTATATTTTTGAGATGATGGATCCATGAACCCTTTGACCATGTTCATCCCACCAAAGTTGTTTTGTGAATATGAAACGAACATCCTCAAAACATCTGATGTAAACTTAACTAATTTAGTAACTAAATAATTCATGGTATTAAATGAAATAAAAGGAATAATGATATTGAAATGAATAAGAAAAATTTTATTAACCAAGTATAAAAATAATAGAATTTTATTATTTAGGATTTATCAAATGTACAAAATGAGTCAGAACTCGAGGTAAGAGATTTCTTGTCTCAATTTTATTTCTTTGAAACTTACACCATTTTCAACACATGTTTTCATTTGTGTGGTGTATAAACTACCATATAAATTCCTTTTATCCTAATTTAATGAAATTAAAGTGGTTTACAGATATTTTTCAATTTCTATTCTTCTTTGTTCTTTTTATTCAAAAGTTACCAAAGTGTTTAGGGATTTTTTCTTCAAAACCTTATTTCAAAGTATTCCTTTCAAATATTTTCCTACATGTCCATGTTACTCTATTTTTTTCAAAAATGTTACTATTTATTATTTAAATATTTTAAAGGTTTCTTTAAAATAATTTTTAATTTCTTTACAAAGTTTTAAATGGGAATATTTTTAATGTTTTTCATATGGGTTACTTTTGACTCTTTTTACCAAAGTGAAAAAAGAATGTTTTTAATGTATATGGAATGAGTGGAATTTTCCACATTCATGTAATTTATTAATTATAAATATTAATCTTCATTTTTTATGGTTTTCCAAATTAAATTCAATTACCATTATTTTGAGGATTTTTATTTTATTTTAAAGAGTTTTCAAAATAAAAAGGTACATTTCTTAATATTTTTATATAAAAATGGAAAGTGATTAACTATTGGATTCAAATGAGTTTATTAAGGATTTTATGATGAAAAATTATAATATTATGATTTTTTTTGTACATGATATGGTACTTTTTCATTATATACGATGACATGTGAGCTCAATATAGCTCATGATGACGATTGACCCCGATATAGCTCTCCAATGAATTGGATAATGGATAGTTTTTAAGGTGAAAAATAATGGGGATAACCAGGTAGGTTACTCTTATGGAATTAATAGGGATTAAGTTATTATGATTGAAGTGTAATTTGAGTTGAATTGAATTTTATTTCAAAAATGATGATCGAATTTGATATGGAGAGTTGATTTTAATATGTCAGTTGTAATGAAGTGATGATGAGTATGGTTATGAAAATATCCTCAACCATTAATTGTGACAATTGTAGAATTGGTTTGTAGTTCATAAAAACTTATGTCATTGGTTATTTGAGGTTAAAAAATGTTTACAATATTGGAAGAAATGAGAGAGTTATAATTTGTCATTGAATTCCAAATAGAAGAAGAATTGGGGAGTTTTATTTTATTATGTTGGTTTTGGAGTTCATATAGAATCTGGATATGTTTTTAAATAAGTAGTACACTTTAAAAAAATATGATCCAACCTAAAGTCCAAGCCAGCTTAAACTTCACCATATGTGGGATCCGGAAGGGTCGACCATGACTGAGGGATCTAGCCTAAGAGAACCCTGTAGGCGGCATGTACGGATGAGGAGTTCACCCGCATGAGTGGGGAGGCAGCATGGTGCCACCGTGCTAGGTGAAATGGAAATGGAGTAGAGTGCTAACATGGTGTGGTTACAGTGAGGAGAGGAGTGCCTGATAACCATTTTCTAAGCTTCTTGTGATGAGAATTTTATTATAAGGGAGCAAATAACTGAAATAAATTTTGATGTGGGATCATGTTACTATAGTTTTGATAGAACACCTGCCATCTGATTTCATGATATGTTGATCTAGTTCATTCGATCTCCTTAGCTGCATCGTCTTCTTCAACAAGCTGTTGAATGAGTTATATTCACCCAGATCTCTATGAGAGACATCGAAAAAAGCTTGATCCAAGTTATGTGATCATATTTTAAAAGTTTTGATGATCCTAAATTGATTAAAATGAGACAAAACTTAGTTTTCATCATAAAAGGAAGATCAAATTTCCAAAAAATAGTGTGGAGAAAATGAGATATTATTGGTGTTGGTGTTTTCCATAATCACGAAAGCATGAGTTGATTCAGTGGTGTATTTTCTATAAATAGCCTGATGAGTGCCCATTTTGTTTATGATACTAACACATATCAGTGAAGGAATTTTGAGAGATCCATGAGAAAAAAAAGTCTTGAAAGTGTTTTGGTTTGAAAAAGAGAAACCCTCCCTTACAATAAACTTACAAGAAAGAGAAGATGTGTTCCACGGGCCTTCGAAAAGTGTATTACACTCTTGAATTTGATTTGTGAAGAATCAAGTTTCACAAAGAAAATAGAGTAGCATGATATCCTTACAATTTTATCTTCTGGTTTTCATGAATCCATTGAGATAGTTCAATATATTGCACATTAATTCTCCTAGTTTTCTTGAAAGACCAAGGTTACATGGTTTATACCTATGTAGAGGTTTTCACAAAGGAGATAATGCATATCAGTCTTTCAATAAATAGAAATGCACAGAAAGGTGTTCATTATGCAGTGAGAGTCATTCATGATGTAAATGCATGTGGTTTGTCCAAATATTGTTCAAGTGTTCAGTGTGTGGGAAGGTGAGTGCACAAGAAGTCATATAGTGTGTGTGAACAGTGAGTGTGAAAACTGAATAGCATGTTTGCGTGAAGAGTTTGAACTAGAAAGAATAAATAATAGCATGCACAATTTGTTTATGAAAAAAAGGATGCACAATACATGAGTTTCTTTCTTTGTGTTGTATGAATAAAATACATCGAGACATTGTGTGTGTGTATACAAGGTGTTCATGAAGAGCACTAGGTGGAAAGTGAAAAAACACCTTTTTTATGAAGTAATTTCATTGAGCATGGATGCTTTTATGCATACATATCAACATTGAGAAGACCGTGCATTATTTACACATACATGAAGGTTGAAAAATGTATATGAAACACACATTGCATGATCAATGTGCAGTGTTTCAAGACCAAAACCAGGTGTAATTCAGAAGACTTATTCTTGAGTATTTAGTGGGATTAGTCAAGTTTAGATTAGTTAATTATTAGTTGATAGTGAGTAGGTTCAAATAGTTATTTATCAGTTTTCAAAGTTCTTGAATATTGTATACAAATATATCAGGTGATCCAATTTGTTTGTAGAGAAAGATATCATCTCAAAGTAGTGTAGAAGTAGTCTAAATCCAACAAAGATCTTTCTATCAGAGGATCATATTATGTGTGATTCAAGATTTTTGGAATTCTCTAGTGGGACTCTAGAGAAGGTCGATGTGAATGGGACTTTCCTTGGTTGTAACCATCTACATATAGTGAAAAATCTGTAACTGGGGAGTATAACTAGTTGCAGTAAGGATGTAGGTCTTAATATCAAGCTTTTAAAAAAACCCTATGTGTTGCGGTTTCATTTTATTGTTTCTTACAGGAAGAAGCTGATATTTAAAGATGAGTGATCAAGAATTTAATCAACAATAGAGGTTGGATTGAAATGAATGAATTTATAAAATAGTGTACCACTGATTCACCCCCTCTCAGTGGTACCTAAATAATCTTTGGACACTTCAATTAGTATCATATTCAAGGCCCCCTCTATAGATCCATATAATTTTTAAGAAATATAGAATTTGAATTTATTTAAAAATCAAGGAATACCTACTTTTGATGCAAAGAACTACCACAACTAGAGGAATAAGATGCTTCATTTTCTTATATCTCTTGGACTGAAAGTGAGAGATGTAGCAAAATTGGGATTCCCACCTCTTGATAATGATATTTCTATGGCTCAATATGACAATAAAAAACTAGAAGTTGATGGAAAGGATCATAATTAAATCTTGATGGCTTTATCAAAAAAATTATACACTAAAGTGACGAGTCTCTAAATTACCAAGGAAATATGGGATAAATTAAGAAACAGTTACAAAGGAAATCTTAGAGTAAAAGAAGATAAGATAAAAATATGGAGAAGTAAGTTTGAGGATATTAAAATTACAGATTAATGAATCATTGATGACTATTTCATTAGAGTCAATTAAATAGTAAGTAATATCAGTGGATTTGGTGAGAAGCTAGAAGATTCAAAAATTGTGTAAAATATTATGAAAAATTTACCTCATAGATTTTATTTCAAGACTTAATCCTTTGATGATAGGGAAGAAATTTAATTGGATGACTTACATAATATACTTTTAGCTTATGAAATGAGAAAGGATGAAACTTTCAAAAAAAAGGTAAAAGAAGAAATGACATTTGAGGCTATAAGGAAAGGAAAGTTCAAATAAGTGGAAGTAGAGGAATCAAGTGATTCTGATGATGATGAAGTTTATGAATACCTCATTGAAATATTTTTTCTTATTACAAGAGGTTTCAAAAAGGAAAAATGGATAGGAAAAAGAAATAAATTACTCAAGTTCTTTAGATGTAATGGTATTATAAATATTTCCATAAATTTCCCAATGAAAATGGCCGAATTTGAATATGATATTGAAAGTGAGAAACCTCATAAACAAAAAAGGATAAAAAGAAGAAGTATTATAATTTCAAAAAGATGAATTTGATGAGAAAGAATGCACAAGAAAATTATTCATCTAGTTATTCTTCAGATGATGAACTTAATTTATTTGCTCCTACTTAGAAAGAATCAAATTCTTCAAGTAGTGATGATGATGGTGATTTTAGAACAGATCTGAAATGGAGAATGAAGGAAGAGTTGGAAGTTTCTCTTGAGAAAAACACTTAGCTCAAGAAATAGAAGAGGAAGCTTGAAAAAGGAAATAAAAAATTATCTGCTAAAAAGGAAGAGTATGATAGAAGTGAAATAACTTTTTCTGATGAAAATAAGAAATATATATTGAAGGTAGCTGAGCTAGAGAATATGGTTAGTGATCTTGAAGAAAAGTTGGCTCATAAGGAGGAAGAGTTGTCTAAGACAGAATCAATGTATCTTACTATTCAACATGAATTTAAGAAGAGTAGAGAATAATTCAATAAATCTATTGAGATAAAATATGATTCATCTCAATATAGTGAATCTTTGAGGTCCAAGAAGTCAAGAAAAGTGTATTGACCACATAAAATGATGAAAGGAATATTATTAGAAGAAAATTTACCCCTAAGAAAAATCAATCATGTATTACAAAAAGAAAAAATTATGAATTTCTTGAATAGGTTTATCAATATAATAGAAGATCATAGATAAAAAGTTTTTGATGGTGTTGTGAAAAATATAGACATCAAGCCTATTCTTTTTTGTAAAAAATGTCATTTCTAAGAATTAGGCATTAGTATAGGGGAGTTACAATGAACAGACGAGAACATACTATGTATGAAATCTATCAAAGGTTTCAATACAAAATAGATATGAATTTTTAAAACAAGTGTGTGGAAGATGTGGATGAGAAGGTCATAGAGTGGAGGTATGCATGAATAAACTACCTGGAGAGGTTCTCGATGATTTGAGTAGGAAAAAAAATAGAAGGAAAAAGAGAGGAAGTCATGTACATCAGAAAATCAGTGTGAGATACCCAAAAAGGTGAACATACAAAGAAAGAATGCTTCACTATTTGTCCAGATCAACTGAAATTGGCTAAAAAAATAGAGAAAAATAAAATTGATTCTATAATTGATGGTATGAAGGTTATGTCAAAAGAATATAATGAATTTTAAAATAAGTCATCAACTTGTGATGATCTAGAGAATCAAAATAATTAGTGTGAATAAGTTGGTTATAACACGAGGAACTCTATTCAGTCAAAAGATAAGAAAGTTTATTTTCTGAAAAAGGTGATGAAAAAAACTCCACATGAAGAAATAGTTTATGAGAAGGTAAATTATTCAAAATATGAGATCAAAAGGAAGAAGGGTAAGACTAGGTTGAGAGGTAACTCTCAGCCTGATTTCTATTTCTAAAAAATAAATAGGTTTCTCCTTATTCCCTTTTATAAATTATCTTGTACTAATATGTAGGGAATTGGAGGAGATGAATGAATCCCTTGAGGGGGAGAATAAATAATTTATAGCTGTTAAGTATTCACAAGTTTTGTGAATCTAATAATCACCTACAAATTCATAGTCTGAACATTTTTTTAAAAAATATATCAAAAGAGAGTTTATATTGAGATGGAGTCAAATTATTCTACACTTGAAATTTATGATGTGTTTGTTCAGATGAGTGAAGGATAAATATTCTTTCATGAATTTATTGTTTAAGCATCTCCAAGGCAGTAAATGAGTGAAGGATAAATATTCTTTTCTGAAAAACTACTCAGATTCTCTCTGTGTAACTAGAATTTGAACCTCCTACTAGTGAACTGAGAATCCTTCCACTGTCTATAAAATTCCCTTAGAATACCCCTTATGATCAACCCACCTTATATTGGAGTTTCTGCTGCTATAAACTGAACCATCAAGGCTACCCTATCTTATAGTTTATCTCCTTTTGGTTAAACTAAATGGAAATTGAATCTGGATTCAATTTTCTATCATAAACTACCCAATAAAATTCAATATAACTTTTCTAAGAACAATTATAATGAAATAAATCAATATTTTCATAAATAAAACCATTCTGAAACATTTGTTAAAAACCACTCTTTCCAAAGAATCCATGTTTAAAATATCTATTTCCAATCAACTCATTTTGAAATCCTTTCAATAATTAAAATTCACAATTATCTCAAAACCATACAACCACAATGCATTTCTTATCCTCGAATGCATACATGATTTATGAATACCAATCATTGTCTATGACCAAGGATAACCAACCATAAGGATCAATTAACAATTGATTCCCTAACCACATGAACTTCCCACATGCCACACCTTCCATTTTCAAATTTATTTATTTTTTTTAATTTTGCTGGGCGTTAGGTAGTTAGGGTTGAAGCCCAACTTAATTTTTTGGGTTCTTATTTAAAAATGTACATATTGGCCTTGGCAGCATTCAATGCCCCCCGGTCAAAGCCACATAGTCTTTCCTGAGTCACCGTGCGGCCTTACCCCCTTCACCATATGACCTGCCCGATGTTTGAGGTAGATAAATAAAATGTATTGAATAATGAAATGGAAATAAAATGAAAATAAGAAGTGTAATGTTTTTTAAGGAATTGTTTTAATGATAATAATAATAATAACATTGTTTGAAGATATTATTATTATTATTAATAGTGTTAAGAATATAAATTGTATTATGTTGTTATTAATATTATTGTTAATATAATATTAAGTTATGGTCAATTTATTATTTTACTTGGATTTGAAATATTCGGTCGAGGTGCGGGATGAGTCCCTGATGAATTTTGAGTTTTTGTTGATAAATTGGTTTTTCGGTCTTGACAACGTCCGACACTCAGGTGAGACACAATTTTGAAACCGCGTGGCCTTGCCTGATACACTGGGTGACCTACCGATGTGCAATTAATTAAATAAAATGAATTAATAATAAAAAATAAAATTAAGTGAACAATAAAGTGAAAATAAAAATAAAATAAGAAAAATGTAATTAACTTAATGAATTGTTTTAATGGTAATAATAATAATATTATTTGAGTATATTATTACTATTATTATTATTAGTTCTAAGGAAAATAATTTTATTAAGTTAGTATTATTATTATTATTAATATAACTATTATCTTTATTATTATTATTATTGGGTTTTTCTTTAGTTTTATTTTTATTTTATGATTATTGTTATTTTTTATTTTATTTGTGCTAGGGTTTGGAACAACACCCCCCCTAATCCCATGAAACCCAACTTCCCCAAACCAGCACATGCCCCTCCCCCTTGCTGACCTGATTTGCATGACCCTTACCTCTTCAGCCAGCCTCCATCCTCTGGCACAGATCCCCCCTTCAGCTTCTCCCTAGTGTGGCGCATCACCCCCTGTCGGCGACCCTTTCCGGTGCGCCCCCTACTCGACCTGTTCTACGAGTGGATCTCACCTCCAGCCAGCCGAATATCCCTCCCCACCATCTCTTCCAGCCATCCCAACCGGCGCCCCTCCTCCCTCTCTACATACAACTGCGTGCCGCCCTTGTGACCTGTGCACACCCCCTCGGTCTCACAACCCTCCCCTCGCACTGATCTTCCCTTTCTTGATCAGATTTTCCAGTGTGGATTACCTTCGACACCCCCATCTTGCTCGGTTGGCCTCCTGCTCCCTCACCGCAGGTGTGTTCCACTTCAATTGGTTGTTTCTCCCTTTTGGCAGAATTCGTGTTAGGGTTTTATGTCGCGTTCGGTTCGATCTTGACGCAAATGGTTCGATACCTTGTTTTTAGGGCTTGTTTGTGTGGTTTGAGCTATGGTTGACGTGTGGTGGAATTTTCGCATCAAGATCGTAAAGTTTTTCTACACTGAGGTAGGTGGTTCCACATCTAATTATTATTTGATGAATTAATTTGCAAGATTAATTTTTTTATCATATTATTTAATTAATCTGTGTAGTGCGAAGTTGGTTTTCTTTGAAGTTTGATTTGCATTGAAATTTTTTAGTATATTGTTTATATTATGTGTGTGTTTTCTACTAAAAACTCTGTTAGTGATTTTTAAATTGTGCGGTTAGTTTATTAATTTGTGCAAGTGGTGCAAACTATATTTTTGACATGGTGTCATGTGTGTTTGGTCCTAAAAGAAGGTTTTGTGTGAGTTTAGTGGGTAACGCCAAGTGATTCTTTTAAATTGTTTTATAAGCTTTTATTTTTGTCTTATTAAAATTATGTGGTTTGTAAAAATGTGTTTTAAATATGGTGCAAGGTTTTCCATCAAACTATTTGTGTGGTGCAGGTCACACTTTAAAATTTCATTCGAGTGCGTGTGATGTTGGAATGTGTTTGAATGTATAAATTGTCACTTTAGTGTGTGTAAAGACATGTGACATTATTTTACTATTTCTTTATAGTTTTTTAATGGTTTATTAAATTATTTCACTGGTGTGAAACATGTTTGAAAAATGTTTTAGTATGCGTATTATTTCAAAATGGTGTTTATGTGTCTAAGTGGTGGTTTGTTTAATGATAAACATATTTTTAAATTGTACAGATGGTTTAATTGAGTACATAACCTATGAAAATTAAGTTTTGAAAAGATTTTTGGTGTGCGTATGGTTTTAAAAGAGGGTTTGAGTGTGAAAATGGTGATTCTCTGTGTGTAAGTACCCTTTTTATCTTTTATGAATAAGTGTGACGTGTGACATGAACTTGAAACTTGTTTGAGAATAAAGCAAGAATCCCGGGTATCTAGGAGGGTGGAGTAGACTAGTGGGCTAGTGATCCGGGGGTGGCTTTGTCCCTATTTCACTTAGCAGGATTGACGACCGCAACACTAACTAAACATATGAATGAATGATGGTCATGGTTTCTAAGCCTCATTTTACTGAGGGTCGTGGTTCCTAAGCCACATTTTCCAAGGGTCGTGGTTTCTAAGCCACGCTTCACTGAGACAGAAAGATCTAGGGACCCAAGTTAGCTAACACCCATGAGGCCCCTCCCATATTGGTGCTCATTGGTTACTTTACGCTCATCAATGTGACACATTGGTTTTTTTGTAAAAAGTAAGTGTGTGTGTGTGTTTTAATTTAAGTTGTTCCATTTGAAACTGTTTTCTTTAATCCCGTTTTCTTTAAAACTGTACAAGCATTTTCTTTTTTACTTTAATTAAAATTGAAAATGTATTTGTCATTTAATAATTATGCGTGGAACATTTTTATTAGGTGATGTCCTACCGGGTTCTTGGATCACACCCTACATACACCTTTGGGTGTATATAGAACTTGTTCTTTGTGTATTCTAGATTGAGGCATCGTGCTCAACAATGGTGGTTCGGGTTGTTGATGGTCTTCTCATGAAGGTTGGCATTTGTAACTTGTGGATGTCGCACCTCTCTTGTTTCTTGGAGTTTTGAGTTAGAGTTTTAGTTTCCTTCATTATCATTACTTTTTGGATGTTGGTTCAAGTTGTAAATATTTAAAATTAATTTTAGTTTAAGGTCTTGTTTGACTGTCTATTTTAGTTTTAGTTTATTTATCTTGTCAGTTGTTGTGTGTTCACTATTTCGGGTAAATTGTTCCCATGTGTTATTTTTGATACTCGGACACTTGTGCCATCCTGTGGGCATCGGGAACGCCCTTCGGGCCATTCCACGGACCGGGTTGGGCGCCGGGTCGGATGGTGACCCAGCCTGGTTCGTGACAAAATGGTATCAGAGGAGGTTTTCCCTCTTGGGTTGTTTTCCTTTAGAATGGTGTCAGGGTAGACTAAAGTTAATGGTGTTAGAACTCAATATTCTAGCTATAAGCAAGGTTCCTGGCCAACACACCTCATGGCGAGATTTGAGTTACCAGGATATGTTGAGGTTTTTCGGAGTTCTTGGTCCTTGTGGTTAACCTTGTTTGGGGGAAATGAAAAGGGAGTAGGGTCAGTGGTCCCAGTGAGCTCAAAGGGTCTGAAAATCCATGTGGAGCCGAGGATGTTGTCCTAGAATACCCTCTGTGGCAGTGGCGTGATTGGCGTATGGATGTTAACCATATGTCTCAGTCACCCACTGACACTAGTCTCCTCTTGCATCGTTCCTCTTATCTTTGTTTTGGATTCATAGAAATCTGGTTTTTAAGTAAAAAAATTATTTGGTCTTGGGGAATGTCTTGAAATAAAGCGCTTTAAAAATAAAATGATGTGTGAGGTTTGAAAAGTGTGGGTTGAATGTTTGGTTTTGAAAAATGGAAAGGTCTGGTTTTGATTCTTGGTGTTCTCATGGGAAACCACATGCATGGGTATATATGGATAGAGAAATGGTCAATGGAACATACAGATGAGTTCCTGGGTGGACATGAGGTGGATTGTTGGTGTGGCATGGGAAAATTCATGTGTGAGGCCCATGGGACACCATTGGTGTTTGTGCAATCCGCCAACTTTGTTTATTTATAGAAAGTTTTGTTAAAGGAAAGTTTAGTGTTTTAACAACCAGTGATTATGTGGTGTGTCCTTGTGTTTTGGAAAGGTTGGATGTGAGGTGTTTCAAGATGAGAATCCTTTTGGGATTATTTGTGTCTTGTGTTTTAATTCTTATTTTTAAGTTGGTGTGAAAGCATGTGGTTAGTGGTTTCTTTTAAAAAGTGATGTGGGAAGCCCTTGTAGTAGTCCCCCCTGTACGTTT
Source organism: Viscum album (assembly GCA_963277665.1). NCBI lineage: Eukaryota > Viridiplantae > Streptophyta > Magnoliopsida > Santalales > Viscaceae > Viscum > Viscum album. The sequence goes on from OY728132.1 coordinate 927,297,815, forward strand.
AGTGTTCTCTTGTAGTATGTATTGGCCATTGGGATATTTTGATTGAGTCCATGGTTTTCTTTCTTGACTAGTGTATGCCCCCAAAAATATGTTAACATGCGATTGAGGTGTGGCCAGGGGCAATTCACTGTTGTCCAACCCTCAAGTTGATCAATGTAAGGACTCTCTCTTTTTAGTGATAGTGCTATGTCAATCCCTTTTTCCTTTTAGGTTAAACATATCCTCCCACACCGGGAGGGTGATGTGAGAGGGGTTTAATGAAACTTGGGTTTCCTTTAGTAATGTGATAGTCAAGGGTGGAGTTTGACCTCATTAAGTTGAAAGTCCTGTTTGGAAATAGTGAAGGAAATTCTAGTGGGGAAAGGTGAAGGAAACCGGGAGTTGTCGGTGCAGGCTGCTATTCTAAATGACCTTTGGCCCTTCATTGGTTTTGTTTAAGAAAGGGTCTGTGTTAGGACACTAGTGTGGTAGACCCAGTCACATGGGGATTATATGGTCGATTACAGGAATCATGTATTTTTTGAGACTCAGTTTGAAGTCCCTCTTCATATAACGTTTCTCTCAACAGTAATGGTCATGTTTGGTGACGATTTGTGGTGTCGTGTTCTCATTCAGTGTGACAAAGGGTGATGCACATGAACTATTTTAGCTCTTGTATTGGTAAATGTTCCATGTGGGAGTAGGTGGAAGTCTGAGTGTGCATGTCTGATGGTGTTGTATTGAATGCAGTATGGTTGTTTGCGGCACCAGAAAAGGAGAACCTCCGTTTGAGAGTCTTCAATACCTGAATGTGAGGTAAGAGATGATTCAAACATCAGGGCTCCAACTGTAGGCCTTGGAGTGAAGCTGGCACATGGTCAGGAACCCCGAGAGTGTATAGGACCCCGACTTTATTTCTGTCATCGATATTGAAAGTGAAAGCAGTTTAAATCATTTCCTATAGCTGTTCCATTTTGAATGACCCATCTGGGTGCGTGAGGTTTCCCGTGGCTACGAGGAGGCATGGTCACCTCATACTTTAAATTCCTGGTGGATGCGCCCCATCAGATGTAATCTCTTTTACTAGTCCTTATAAGGTATGTTTGGGGAAATCAGTCCCAATTTTGAATAGTGATCATCCAAGAATGTGGAGATGCTGGTTTGTCTAGGGTCATGCTTTTGATGCCCCAGTAGCCAGGCCCCTCCCTCCCCCCCTTGTGGTGGGGTGTTTGGTCACTGACAGGAAATTTTGAAGCTTTGTATCTTTTGTTAGTTCTAATGGCGGGGACTCCATCTGGCCCTCCCCATGTTGGTTTTCCAATCTCATCTTGGGCGTCAGTAGGTTTCAAATGGTGGGGATCCCCTTCGGGATTTCCCTTATTGTCCTTTTAGTTCTGTTCCTAGAGATGGCTTGGTGGTAAGTGATAAAGTATTCCTTGGACGTGGTTGGTATTATTTGTTTGTTCCAGTCAAATGACAAGATTTTCATTCAATGGTGCTTGAGGTGTTTCAATTTTTGAAGTTGGTTTCCATGGGTGTGAGAGTTACTTTCCTTGATTAACCAATTGGAGGTGTTCTAACTCTTTGGGGTAGGTGACACATATCAGAAGGTATTTTTACGGGTTTCTTGAGGGTTTCCTTTAATTCACTTTCTCTGAGCACGATGCATTTTCCTCTTTTCAATTGCTTTTCACAGAGATCCTCTTTGAACCTTAAGGGGGTAACATTTTATACTTTGGGGTTCAATCTTAGTTGTGGATTTCCGAGGACGGAAAGTGCTATGGTGGGGAGAATTGTCACACCCTCCATTTTAAAAATTATTTATTTTATTAAATTTTCTGAGCGTCGGGTAGTTCGGGTTGAATCCCAAATTAAATTTTTGGGTTCTTATTTAAAAACATACATTTCGGCCTTGACACCGTTCAATGCCCCATGGTTGAAGCTACACGGTCTTTCCTGAGTCATCGCACGGCCTCACCCGCTTCACCGTACGAACTTCCCGATGTTTGAGGCAGATAAATAAAATTTATTGAATAATGAAATGGAAATAAAATGAAAATAAGAAGTGTAATTTTTTAAGGAATTGTTTTAATTATAATAATAATAATATTGTTTGAAGATATTATTATTATTATTAATAGTTTTAATAATATAAATTGTATTATGTTGTTATTAATATTATTGTTAATATAATATTAAGTTACAGTCACTTTATTATTTTACTTGGCATTGAAATATTCTATCGAGGTGCGGGATGAGTCCCAGATGAATTTTGAGTTTTTGTCGATAAATGGGATTTTGGGGCTTGACAGCATCCGACACTTCGGTGAGGCACGATTTTGAAACCGCATGGCCTCACCTGGTCCACCGGGTGACCTGCCGATGTTCAATTAATTAAATAAAATGAATTAATAATAAAGAAATAAAATTAAGTGAATAATAAAGTGAAAATAAAAATAAAATAGGAAAAACATAATTAACTTAATGAATTGTTTTAATGGTAATAATAATAATATTATTTGAGGATATTATTACTATTATTATTATTAGTACTAAGGAAAATAATTCTATTATGATAGTATTACTATTATTATTATTATTAATATAACTATTATCTTTATTATTAATATTATCGGGGTTTTCCTTAGTTTTATTTTTCTTTTATGATTATTTTTATTTTATATTTTATTTGTGTTAGGGTTTAGAGCAACACCCCCCCTAATCCCACAAAACCCAACTTCCCCAAACCAGCGCATGCCCCTCCTCTTTACTGACCTGATCTTCATGACCCCTACCTCTTCAGCAAGCCTGCATCCTCCGTCAGAGATCCCCCCTTTAGCTTCTACCTGGTGTGGCGCATCACCCCCTACCAGCGACCCTTTCCAGTGCACCCCCCTACTCGACCTGGTCCACACACGACTCTCACCTCTATCCCGACGAATATCCCTCCCCACCATCTCCTTCGGCCATCTCGACTGGCACCCCTCCTCCCTATTGACAGATAGCTGCGCGTCGCCCTTGCGACCCGTGCACAGCCCCCTCGGTCTCACATCCCTCCCCTCAGGCCAATCTTACCTTTCTTGATCATATTTTCCGGTGTGACTTACCTCCAATAGCCCCATCTTGCTCGGTTGGCCTCCCGCTCCCTCACCGCAGGTGTGTTACACTTCAATTGGTTGTTTATCCCTTTTGGAAGAATTCGAGTTAGGGTTTTATGTCACGTTTGGTTCAATCTTAATGAAAATGGTTCGATACCGTGTTTTTAGAGCCTGTTTGTGTGGTTTGATCTACGGTTGATGTGCGGTGGAATTTTCGCATCAATATCGTAAAGTTTTTCTACACCGAGGTTGGTGGTTCCACGTCTAATTATTATTTGATTAATTAATTTGAAAGCTTAATTTGTTTATCATATTATTTAATTAATTTGTGTAGTGTGAAGTTGGTTTTATTTGAAATTTTATTTGCATTTAAATTGTTTAGTATATTGTTTATATTATGTGTGTGTTTTCTGCTGATAAATCTGTAAGTGATTTTTAAATTGTGCGGTTAGCTTATTAATTTGTGAAAGTGGTACGAACTGTATTTTTGATATGGCATCGTGTGTGTTTGGTCATAAAATAAGGTTTTGTGTGATTTTAGTGGGTAAATCCAAGTGATTCTTTTAAATTGTTTTATAAGTTTTTATTTTTGGATTATTAAATTATGTTGTTTGTGAAAATGTGTTTTATATATAGTGCAAGGTTTTCCATCAAACTATTTGTGTGGTGCAGGTCACACTTTAAAATTGTATTCGAGTGTGTGTGATGTTGAAATGAGTTTGAATGTATAAATTGTTAATTTAGTGTGTGTAAAGCCATGTGAAATTCTTTTACTATTTATTTATATTTTTTAATGGTTTATTAAATTATGTCACTGGTGTGAAACATGTTTGAAAAATGTTTTGGTGTGCGTCTTATTTGAAAATGGTGTTTATGTGTGTAAGTGGTGGTTTGTTTAATGATAAGCATCTTTTTAAATTGTGCATATGGTTTAATTGAGCATGTAACCTATGCAGATTAAGTTCTGAAAATATTTTTAGGGTGTGTATGGTTTTAAAAGAAGGTTTGAGTGTGGAAATGGTGATTCTGTGTGTGTTAGTACCCTTTTTGGATTTTATGCATAAGTGTGACATGTGACATGAACTTGAAACTTGTTTGAGCACAAAGCGGGAAGACCGGGTAGCTAGGAGGGTGGACTAGACTAGTGGGCTAGTGATCTGGGGGTGGCTTTGGACCTGTTTCACTTAGTAGGATTGACGACCGAAACACTAACTAAACATATGAATGACTGAGGGTTGTGGTTTCTAAACCACATTTTTCTGAGGGTTGTGGTTCCTAAGCCACGTTTTATGAGGGTCATGGTTTCTAAGCCACACTTCACTGAGACACGAAGATCTAGGGACCCAAGCTAGCTAACACCCACGAGGACTCTCCCATATTAGTGCTAATTGGTTACTTTATGCTCATAAATGTGACACATTTGTCATTTTAAAAATTAAGTGTGTGTGTTTTAATTTAAGTTGTTTCATTTGAAACTATTTTCTTTAATCCTGTTTTCTTTAAAACTATCCAAGAATTTACTTATTTGCTTTAATTAAAATTAAAAATGTATTTGTCATTTAATAATTATGCGTGGAAACTTTTTATTGTGTGACATCCTACTAAGTTCTTAGATCACACCCTACATACACCTTTGGGTGTATGTAGACCTTGTTCTTTGTGTATTCTAGATTGAGGCATCCTGCTCAGCGATGGTGGTTCAGGTTGTTGATGGTCTTCTCGTGCAGGTTGGTGTTTGTAGCTTGTGTACGTCACACCTATCTTGTTTCTTGGAGGTTTGAGTTATAGTTTTAGTTTCTTTCATTGTCGTTACTTTTTGGATGTTGGTTAAAGTTTTAAATCTTTAAAATTGATTTTAGTTTAAGTTTCAGTTTGATTGTCTGTTTCAGTTTTAGTTTATTTATCTTGTTAGTTGTTTTGTGTTCACTATTTTGGGTAAATTGTTCCCATGTGTTAGTTTTGATACCCGACACTTGTTCCAGCCCATGGGGATCGGGAACCCCCTTTGGGCCATGCCACAGACCGGGTCAGGCGCTGGGTTGGATGGCGACCCGGCCTGGTTCATGACACCACACATCTTGGTGACTCATTACTTTCTATAAATAGGTGAGATATACCTTTTTATAACTAAATTATGAGTCCCAAATAAACCCATATCCACACTTACCACCCAAAAGAAAAAAACTGATACCATTTGAAACATTTAGACCTGAATCACCACACCCATACTCATTCAAATCAAGTTAGAGGGATACTAGGCCTGAGGTTCACCCCATGGATCACTAAAGGCTGACAATAAATGTTTAGGGTCTAGAAAATAACATTGGGTGATAGTTTTCCATCCCATATCACACCCTCCCCATAATTACCATTATCAAAATTTTGGTATGATGTGTCTATAAATTGGACATACAAAACATATAAGAAAAAGAAAACACAATATAAAAATACACAAAAAGGATCATATGATGCACATTAAAACATTTTAACAAAATAATTAGTTATAAATATCAACACCATTCAAGTGTAATAAAACAAAAAATTAAGGTCTATCTAGATAACAAAATACAACCCCCCTAAGTTGGACATCACCAAATTCACCAAGCCCACAACTCCTCCTCCTCCATGGCTCCCAATCCATAATTTAAAACCTCTACTAGAAAACAAGTAATCCTTTCCCTTAAATGTATCATAATGAATATATTATAATTTTCCACTGGATTGGGTGAATACGAGGTGAGTACTGGACCCAGTAGGATTTATCCAATTCTCTTTATGTACCCCAAATATGTGAAAAACCATGAAGCTCCAATGGGTTTTTTTATAAAACATGCCCCAATGCATGAATTTTTTATAAAACACTCATAAACCATGTAAACATGACTATTATAAATAAACCATCAATCTATGAAACCAATATAAACCATATAGGCATAGAAACCCACTAGGATTTCTTAAACTACAAGTCAAGCCATACACAATCACCAAATCAAACACCAAACCACACATATGTGTGAATAACCAAGACCAGAGGGATTATAAGGCCCCAACCTTAAACCTTACTTAATCTTGAGTTATTACAAGATTACACATTGAGGATCTTTTCAGGTTTAGAGTTTTAGATAATTAGATCACGAAACTTGCATTACATTCCACATTTAAACAAAGTGGTTACATACAAGACAGTATTCATTCTTCCCATCAACGGAAACATATTTAAAATAAAACATTGATTCTTTCTTGACACATTCTTGACACTATCATCACATCATGTACCTTTCCCTTGACCTGTGAAAAACATTTCAAAAACTTGGGATGAGCATAAAAAGCTCATTAAGGGTTATAAAAATATGGAAAGGAAACATGAGTTCATATATACATTAGAATGAAATCATACTTTACCCATAAAACTTAGGCACCTTAACATACCTCATCAAACCATGAATAAATCATAGAAATCATAAGACATAAAGGTAACTTGAGGCATTCATAACATTCTTACGTAGGGAGTAACCCTCTTGGTTACGTTTGGAATACCCATCACAGTATATAACCTAAATCTCTTTGGAGAAACCTTAACGTTTCACTCCTTCGCGTTACCCAATGCATTGGAGAGCTATATCGGGCTCACCCGCCCTTAGTTTATCACGGAACCACCCTTCTTCATAATAATGCCCAAGAACCTCAACAGAATCGTATCACATAAAACATGTATAAAGGAAACATAACATTTCCACCTTTCAATCACAAGATATCAATACAACACATTGATATAAAAAAATTATGAAAACCATTTTCAATACCAAAATAAAAGAAAATTAAAACATGGTATTTATTTTTCTTTTAAAAAGAAGGTATGACTTGTAGAGGAAGCCGAAACTCAAATAACGGTCACGGCGGCGGAGAAGTCGTTGTCACCGCATACGTACGACGAAAACATTCCCTTTTGTCGTTTAGTAAAACGCTTCGTATAAAAAAGATTCCTTTTGGATAAACGTAAAAGTAAAAGGGGTTTATACACCGTATAAAAGAAGGTTGTGTATAAAACAAAATATGCCTCAATGAAAGGAGATTGAGACGAAGTCCCATACAAAGACGGTATCCTTGGATTAGGGATAAATCAGTTACATAACTATGTGTGACAAACGAATACACGAAATATAAGTGGCTATTAAGTGTAAAACAATCAGAGTAAATTCACACATAATCATATAATGACATATTCAAGGTGTACAAGTTTATCCCAAAGAATCAAAATTGGGTTAAGAAGTTCCCTTGCAATAATTAGACAGCCTAACAGCGTCACTTCAAAATTCAGGAAAAGAGTTTATGAGAGATAAAAAGGGTATCTCATCACTTGGACATAAAATTTACATCAATAAGGATATATAAGAACATATCACAAAATAATATTATGTGAATTAAAAGACATAACAAAATAAGTCTTTTAAAAAGAGGAGGGTGAAAGGTTCCCTTACCGACATGGGAATCTTTCGAAACATACACCTCGTGAAAGAAGGACAATACAACATTGATGTAAATAATCATAAAAGAAAGTATATTACACAATGAATAAAATAATGGGAAGTACATACACCACTCAAAGGAAATTGTGGCAAATGTAGCATAAATCTCACGGGAATAAAAGTGAGATGAAAATTCCTTTACGAAAACTTGGCAGCCTAACGGCGCCACATAAAACTTCCAAAATGGATTGATGAGAGAGAATAGGTTCTCTCATCACATGAACATAAAAATTACAGTAAGACTAATATAAAATAACATCCCAATAACAAGAAATATGAGCTTTAAAAGGAATGACATAAAAGAGTGTACTTAAAAAGAAAGAGTGGAGTAGGATCCCTTACCTAGGGTCCTACTTGACTCGATCGTTCTTTAACGTCCTTAAAATCGGGTAACTCCCTTTGGTTTGAGCTAAAAGGCTTCCTTGGGAAGACTTCTGCACAAAGTGAGGCCTCAAGGAGTTAGAGAGGGAAGTGGAGAGACAAAATGGGCAGGGGTTGGCCGAGCCAAAGGCTTTGGGAGTGTGGGTAAAGAGGTAGAGGTGGGGGCCTTTTATAAGAGTAGAGGAGGGGCACTCTTGGAAAGTAAGCAAATGTTACTTTATTTGAAAATGGTATTCAGATTTAAGAGGTCCCACATTGATGTGTTTCGAGGATAAGGTGATAAGAGTTAGAAATCCACTCATCCAATAGGTTTTGGACATGTGTAGGTCTTAGATATTACATTATCTTTCCATTTTATTTAAATCGTTAAATAATGAGGTCATCGCTGCATCATCATGATGTCATAAATAAATTAATTTATTTAATGTCTAAAAATTATAAAAAAAATACTATGATGTAGGAAATCTTTTTATATTTCCAATGAATATTTATAGTCAAAAATCTGATTTGTATAACCCCATGTAAAAATTGTTTTAGTAAAACATTTCATGTTTGTCTCATTTTTACTTTAACTTTAAATAAAAAGATATTAATGTCATTTTCCAACCAAAGTGGCTTCATGGGGTCCCTAAGTTGACCCATGAGTTTTCTTGGTCGCCCATGACACATCCAATGAGGTTAATACATGTGTAAAGTTCATTTCATATTATTAAAACATTATTTTTACCTTAAACTACACTAATTACCTCTAATCGCGATTAAAAACTTAATAAGTTACTATTCACCAAAAAATTATTTTTATCCCATTGAACCACATTTTACTTATTAATGACAACCATGTATGTCGGATTTTTTAAATTCAAAACACAAATATGGCAAAATTTCATTTAAACGGAAAAATCAGTTTTTATAAGTACCACTTAGTGGTTTCACTATTCATCAAAAATTGAAGTTTTTCAGAAAAATCCCAAAAATTCACCCAAAGCTATATTTGATATTCTGAATTAAAAAATGAAGTCTATTTTACAAAATTCAAATCATATAAGTCACATTAATTTATTTAATAATTAATTCCCGTTGTCATAGCAAATAGCGTGTTTTTATGAAACAATAAGTATCAAAAGATTGACACTAGTTTAAGTCTGATTTCAAAGTGAAATTAATTCCCACGACCACTATTGGATTTCTTGGTAAAAATATATTCTAATTTCACTTTAAAACCAATTCAAAAGATAATCTAATCATATAAATAAATTATATTAAAAAGAGGTTTTGAATTAAAATACAACATTTACACTATTCATTAAAAAAATGAACTTTATCAGAAAGATACCAAAAATTTACACAAAGTAAATTTTGATGTCCCAATTCTTAAGAAGAGTTTTATTTGGTCCAAAAGGATGTATAAGAGTGAACAAAACTATATTTAATGACGGTTCTCCATCAAAAGGCGATAAGTGAACCTTTAGTGAAAACTAGGGCATATACGCCTAAAATTGAATTATTTCTGTATTTTATGCCTTTATCCTTTATTGGATAAATGTAAAAACATTTAAAAACATATATAATCATATTTTAGTTATTTCTATCCATTACCGCCAATACAACGGCTACATGTTAACTATGATTTAAAATAATATTATTTTATTATTAGAGTGCGACGTAAGATTCCCAAGAAACTCGTTGTTGCGTGTTGGGTATGCCATCGAGCATAGCGTCCCCTCTAAAGTCATATTAATATTTTATTCACAAATATGGATAAATATGAAAATGTCATAATCTTTATTTACCTGGGGTGTTACATCCTTCCCCCCTTTTGGAAATTGCGTCCTCGCAATTTTTAAAATTGAGCTTGGAAACATCCTTGAAAGTTCCACATCGGAACAAGAGTCGGTAAACAAATCACTTTAAAAGAATGGGAGAGAAGTAAAAATGTCACCCGAGTTAACCCATACTAGGATTCCAGGTATGAAAATATGGATATGGAGGAGAAAACAAAGGGTCATGTTCTCATGGAGAGTGATAGTAAACATGTCTAGGAGAAAGTTAACCATAAGAAAATCACAAACTTGTGATGGGTTAAACGATATTCGATTCCCCAATAGGAAAAGTTAATAGACAACATTTTTGTTTTAAGTTACTTTTTATTGAGGAATTTATTCATAAGGAAACATAATCACTTATCATGTTGACTTTCAACTTTTACTAGATTCCTTAATCAAACTCATATTTTTTTCCAAAAGACGAGTATTTAGGGAGACTTGTTCGCATTAAGAGTACTATAATCAACTTCTAGAGAATCACCTAATCCACAATAGAGAACTATATACTTCCCATGTCTTTAGACTCTAACCAAAACCAAAACCAAAAAGGTTAGTACATGATCAGATAATCCAGAAAAGGATAACCCTTTATAAAAAGAAAATCTATTCTTAATCTCCAAAATTTGTCCAACAAAACCCAAAGTTCAATGAAGACCATTCGATAAACAATTTTTCCATAAAATTCTTCAAAGTAAACCAAACTAAGATTGAAACCCAAATATTTTGAAGGATTTAGTCACATAGTCTACCAAGTTAAATCGTATCATTTATCTCCAAACCACATCAGTTGCTCTTAATGTCTCGTATTGAAAAGTAATTAATCCTAATCACTTATCCTCCATGATAGGTTAATAAATTTCCATAGATAACCCAAAATCAACTTACTCTTAATTAATAAAATCATCTAACTAAAAAATAAATAGTCAAACTAACCAGGGACTTCACGTAGTCCAGTGGTAGGCGATAAATACCAGTCGCACTCTGGTTGTGGGTTCGATTCCCGCAGCTTTGTCCGACGCGGCGGGTTGTCACACGGTCTGCGTGTTGTCCTTTTTCCAAAACTATATAATTTTCAAAACATTCCCCAAAAAGGGATAAAATCATCAAAAATAACCATAACATAATTTAACCTCAATTTTATCTCATGCCTTTCACTTCAATCATAACATATAGTAACCCATAATTACCTCAAAAGTAAGGATCATATAAACCCAAATGGTTCTTTATAACTATGTCCACAAAATAAAAGATAACTATTCCTTGAATAAAATTTGCCTATATTAAACATTAGGGTTACACATAATATAAAAAGTCTTCTAATGTAACCCCATCATCAAAAGAGACTTAATACTCTTAAGAATTTCACCATAACTCTTGAATCCCTTATATGTTGACATCTTACTCATTCAACATTCTTCATGATCCATTAACCATTCCTTTCCAACTTATTCCGAAATACCTCTTTCCTACAAACAAAATCATGAATCATATCTTAAGATTCCAAAATAGGAAAACAATAGTCATGAAATAATACATACCTTTGATTGGTCATTGTCAGTTTCTTCATCCTCAATAAAAATGGAATTAGGTATTGGTAAACAAACATTTGTATGCTCTTGGTGACCCCATTCACGAAACTTCTTCATAGGACATGTGTTTGCATAATGACCATGCACACCACATTTAAAACATTCAATTGATCCCTCAGAAAGAACTTCTTTCCCTTTCCTTGAGTCAACTGGATGCTTCCACTTTCCATGGAAGGTTCTTGCTTTATGACCTTCATTTCCACATCTATAGCATATTTCTGTCCCTTTGAAACATTTTCCTAGGTGTTTCTTTCCACATCTTTGACACATAGGTTTTTGAACACACTTACCTTTATGATCATTACCTGTACTTCCGTAGGGATTTGTTTCTCGCATATATGATTCCTTAGAGAAATCACCAAGGTTTAGGTGGTCAATCATGACTCTAGATAGTTGGTTGAGGATAATCACAAGAGTTCTCATTGCAGCTCCCATATGATTCAGTTGCTTGCTCAAAAAACTGTCACAGTTTCCTTCACATCCACTGTTACTTTGGTGCCTGCTAGATCCAGCCATTTACTAAAACCAAAAAGGTCAGTTTGAGTATATCAAAAAAAACATCATGTACTAATGAGGAAGATACACACTAAGATATACTTACTCACTCACTTTATCTAAAACTAGGACTCTTTCTGAAATCCTTACCATTATGGTAATGCCACTTATGCTTAAAGAATACCCTAACCTCTAAAGTTATCTAAACCGACCTCTGATACCAACTATAAGGCCCCAGCCTTAAACCTTACTTAATATTGAGTTATTACAAGATTACACATTGAGGATATTTTCAGGTTTAGAGTTTTAGAGAATTAGATCATGAAACTTTCATTACATTCCACATTTAAACAAAGTGGTTACATACAAGACAGTATTCATTCTTCCCATCAACGGAAATATATTTAAAATAAAACATTGATTCTTTCTTGAAACATCCTTGACACTATCATCACATCATGTACCTTTACCTTGACCTGTGAAAAACATTTCAAAAACTTGGGATGAGCATAAAAAGCTCAGTAAGGGTTATAAAAATATGGAAAGGAAACATGAGTTCATATATACATTAGAATGAAATCATACTTTACCCATAAAACTTAGGCACTTTAAATACCTCATCAAACCATGAATAAATCATAGAAATCATAAGACATAAAGGTAACTTGAGGCATTCATAACATTCTTACATAGGGAGTAACCCTCTTGGTTACGTTTGGAATACCCATCACAGTATATTCCCTAAATCTCTTCGGAGAAACCTTAACGTTTCACTCATTCGCATTACCCAATGCATTGGAGAGCTATATCGGGCTCACCTGCCCTTAGTTTATCACGGAACCACCCATCTTCATAATAATGCCCAAGAACCTCAGCATAATCGTATCACATAAAACATGCATAAAGGAAACATAACATTTCCACCTTTCAATCACAAGATATCAATACAACACATTGATATAAAAACATTATGAAAACCATTTTCAATACCAAAATAAAAGAAAATTAAAACATGGTATTTATTTTTCTTTTAAAAAGAAGGTATGGCTTGTAGAGGAAGCCGAAACTCAAATAACGGTCACGGCGGCGGAGAAGCCGTTGTCGCCGCATACGTACGAAAAAAACATTCCCTTTTGTCGTTTAGTAAAACGCTTCGTATAAAAAAGATTCCTTTTGGATAAATGTAAAAGTAAAAGGGGTTTATACACCGTATAAAAGAAGGTTGTGTATAAAAAAAAATATGCCTCAATGAAAGGAGATTGAGACGAAGTCCCATACAAAGACGGTATCCTTGGATTAAGGATAAATCAGTTACATAACTATGTGTGACAAACGAATACACGAAATATAAGTGGCTATTAAGTGTAAAACAATTAGAGGAAATTCACACATAATCATAGAACGACATATTCAAGGTGTACAAGTTTATCCCAAAGAATCGAAATTGGTTTAAGAAGTTCCCTTGCAATAATTAGACAGCCTAACAACGTCACTTCAAAATTCAGGAAAAGAGTTGATGAGAGATAAAAAGGGTATCTCATCACTTGGACATAAAACTTACATCAATAAGGATATAGAAGAACATATCCCAAAATAATATTATGTGAATTAAAAGACATAACAAAATAAGTATTTTAAAAAGAGGAGGGTGAAAGGTTCCCTTACTGACATGGGAATCTTTCGAAACATACACCTCGTGAAAGAAGGACAATACAACATTGATGTAAATACTCATAAAAGAAAGTATATTACACAATGAATAAAATAATGGGAAGTACATAAACCACTCAAAGAAAATTGTGGAAAATGTAGCATAAATCTCAGGGGAATAAAAGTGAGATGAAAAATCCTTTACGAAAACTTGGCAGCCTAACGGCGCCACATAAAACATCCAAAATGGATTGATGAGAGAGAATAGGTTCTCTCATCACATGAACATAAAAATTAAAGTAAGACTAATATAAAAGAACATACCAATAACAAGAAATATTATATTTAAAAGGAATTACATAAAAGAGTGTACTTAAAAAGAAAGAGTGGAGTAGGATCCCTTACCTCGGTTCCGACTTGACTTGATCGTTCTTTAACGTCCTTAAAATCGGGTAACTCCCTTTGGTTTGAGCTAAAAGGCTTCCTTGGGAAGACTTACGCCCAAAGTGAGGCCTCAAGGAGTTAGAGAGGGAAGTGGAGAGACAAAATGGGCAGGGTTTGGCCAAGCCAAAGGCTTTGGGAGTGTGGGTAAGGAGGTAGAGGTGGGGGCCTTTTATAAGAGGAGAGGAGGGGCACTCTTGGAAAGTAAGCAAATGTTACTTTATTTGAAAATGGTATTCGGATTTAAGAGGTCTCACATTTATGTGTTTCGAGGATAAGGTGATAAGGGTTCTAAATCCACTCATCCAATAGGTTTTGGACATGTGTAGGTCTTAGATATTACATTATCTTTCCATTTTATTTAAATCGTTAAATAATGAGGTCATCGCTGCATCATCATGATGTCATAAATAATTTAATTTATTTAATGTCTAAAAATTATAAAAAAAATACTATGATGTATGAAATATTTTTATATTTCCAATGAATATTTATAGTCAAAAATATGATTTGTATAACCCCATGTAAAAATTGTTTTAGTAAAACATTTCATGTTTGTCTCATTTTTACTTTAACTTTAAGTAAAAAGATATTAATGTCATTTTCCAACCAAAGTGGCTTCATGGGGTCTCCAAGTTGACCCATGGGTTGTCTTGGTCGGCCATGAAACATCCAATGAGGTTAGGACATGTGTCAAGTTCATTTCATATTATTAAAACATTATTTTTACCTTAAACTACACTAATTACCTCTAATCGCGATTAAAAACTTAATAAGTTACTATTCACCAAAAAATTATTTTTATCCCATTGAACCACATTTTACTTCTTAATGACAACCATGTATGTTGGATTTTTAAAATTCAAAACACAAAGATGGCAAAATTTCATTTAAACGGAAAAATCAGTTTTTATAAGTACCACTTAGTGGTTTCACTATTCATCAAAAATTGAAGTTTTTCAGAAAAATCCCAAAAATTCACCCTAAGCTATATTTGGTATTCTGAATTCAAAAATGAAGTCTATTTTACAAAATTCAAATCATATAAGTCACATTAATTTATTTAATAATTAATTCCCGCTGTCATAGCAAATAGCGTGTTTTTATGAAACAATAAGTATCAAAAGATTGACACTAGTTTAAGTCTGATTTCAAAGTGAAATTAATTCCCACGACCACTATTGGATTTCATGGTAAAAATATATTCTAATTTCACTTTAAAACCAATTCAAAAGATAATCTAATCATATAAATAAATTAGATTAAAAATAGGTTTCGAATTAAAATACAACATTTTACACTATTCATTAAAAAAATGAACTTTATCAGAAAGATACCAAAAAGTTACACAAAGTAAATTTTGATGTCCCAATTCTTAAGAAGAGTTTTATTTGGTCCAAAAGGATGTATAAGAGTGAACAAAACTATATTTAATGACGGTTCTCCATCAAAAGGCGATAAGTGAACCTTTAGTGAAAACTAGGGCATATACGCCTAAAATTGAATTATTTCCGTATTTTATGCCTTTATCCTTTATTGGATAAATGTAAAAACATTTAAAAACATATATAATCATATTTTAGTTATTTCTATCCATTCCCTCCAATACAAAGGCTACATGTTAACTACGATTTAAAATAATATTATTTTATTATTAGAGTGCAACGTAAGATTTCCAAGAAACTCGTTGTTGCGTGTTGGGTACGCCATCGAGCATAGCGTCCCCTCTAAAGTCATATTAATATTTTATTCACAAATATGGATAAATATGAAAATGTCATATTCTTTATTTACCTGGGGTGTTACATCCTTCCCCCCTTTTGGAAATTGCGACCTCGCAATTTTTAAAATTGAGCTTGGAAACATCCTTGAAAGTCCCACATCGGAACAAGAGTCGGTAAAACAATCACTTTAAAAGAATGGGAGAGAAGTAAAAATGTCACCCGAGTTAACCCATACTAGGATTCCAAGTATGAAAATATGGATATGGAGGAGAAAACAAAGGGTCATGTTCTCATGGAGAGTGATAGTAAACATGTCTAGGAGAAAGTTAACCATAAGAAAATCACAAACTTGTGATGGGTTAAACGATATTCGATTCCCCAGTAGGAAAAGTTAATAGAAAACATTTTTGTTTTAAGTTACTTTTTATTGAGGAATTTATTCATAAGGAAACATAATCACTTATCATGTTGACTTTCAACTTTTACTAGATTCCTTAATCAAACTCATATTTTTTTCCAAAAGACGAGTATTTAGGGAGACTTGTTCGCATTAAGAGTACTATAATCAACTTCTAGAGAATCACCTAATCCACAATAGAGAACTATATACTTACCATTTCTTTAGACTCTAACCAAAACCAAAACCAAAACCAAAAAGGTTAGTACATGATCAGATAATCCAGAAAAGGATAACCCTTTATAAAAAGAAAATCTATTCTTAATCTCCAAAATTTGTCCAACAAAACCCAAAGTTAAACGAAGACCATTCGATAAACAATTTGTCCATAAAATTATTCAAAGTAAACCAAACTAAGATTGAAACCCAAATATTTTGAAGGATTTAGTCACATAGTCTACCAAGTTAAATCGTATCATTTATCTCCAAACCACATCAGTTGCTCTTAATGTCTCATATTGAAAAGTAATTAATCCTAATAACTTATCCTCCATGACAGGTTAATAAATTTCCATAGATAACCCAAAATAAACATACTCATAATTAATAAAATCATCTAACTAAAAAAGAAATAGTCAAACTAACCAGGGACTTCACGTAGTCCATTGGTAGGCGATAAATAACAGTCGCACTTTGGTTGTGGGTTCGATTCCCGCAGCTTTGTCCGACGCGGCGGGTTGTCACAGGATCTGCGTGTTGTCCTTTTTCCAAAACTATATAATTTTCAAAACATTCCCCAAAAAGGGATAAAATCATCAAAAATAACCATAACATAATTTAACCTCAATTTTATCTCATGCCTTTCACTTCAATCATAACATATAGTAACCCATAATTACCTCAAAAGTAAGGATCATATAAACCCAAATGGTTCTTTATAACTATGTCCACAAAAGAAAAGATAACTATTCCTTGAATAAAATTTGCCTATATTAAACATCAGGGTTACACATAATATAAAAAGTCTTCTAATGTAACCCCATCATCAAAAGAGACTTAATACTCTTAAGAATTTCACCATAACTCTTGAAGCCCTTATATGTTGACATCTTACTCATTCAACATTCTTCATGATCCATTAACCATTCCTTTCCAACTTATTCCGAAATACCTCTTTCCTACAAACAAAATCACGAATCATATCCTAAGATTCCAAAATAGGAAAACAATAGTCATGAAATAATACATACCTTTGATTGGTCATTGTCAGTTTCTTCATCCTCAATCGGAATGGCATTAGGTATTGGTAAACAAACATTTGTATGCTCTTGGTGACCCCATTCACGAAACTTCTTCATAGGACATGTGTTTGCATAATGACCATTCACACCACATTTAAAACATTCAATTGATCCCTCAGAAAGAACTTCTTTCCCTTTCCTCGAGTCAACTGGATGCTTCCATTTTCCATGGCAGGTTCTTGCTTTATGACCTTCATTTCCACATCTATAGCATATTTTTGTCCCTTTGAAACATTTTCCTAGGTGTTTCTTTCCACATCTTTGACACATAGGTTTTTGAACACACTTACCTTTATGATCATTACCTGTACTTCCATAGGGATTTGTTTCTCGCATATATGATGCCTTAGAGAAATCACCAAGGTTTAGGTGGTCAATCATGACTCTAGATAGTTGGTTGAGGATAATCACAAGAGTTCTCATTGCAGCTCCCATATCATTCAGTTGCTTGCTCAAAAAACTGTCACAGTTTCCTTCACATCCACTGTTACTTTGGTCCCTGCTAGATCCAGCCATTTACTAAAACCAAAAAGGTCAGTGTGAGTATATCAAAAAAAAAACATCATTTACTAATGAGGAAGATAAACACTAAGATATACATACTCATTCACTTTATCTAAAACTAGGACTCTTTCTGAAATCCTTACCATTATGGTAATGCCACTTATGCTTAAAGAATACCCTAACCTCTAAAGTAATCTAAACTGACCTCTAATACCAACTATAAGTCCCCAGCCTTAAACCTTACTTAATCTTGAGTTATTACAAGATTGCACATTGAGGATCTTTTCAGGTTTAGAGTTTTAGAGAATTAGATCATGAAACTTGCATTTCATTCTACATTTAAACAAAGTGGTTACATACAAGACAATATTCATTCTTCCCATCAATAGAAAGATATTTAAAATAAAACATTGATTCTTTCTTGACACATCCTTGACACTATCATCACATCATGTACCTTTCACTTGATCTGTGAAAAACATTTCAAAAACTTGGGATGAGCATAAAAAGCTCAGTAAGGGTTATAAAAATATGGAAAGGAAACATGAGTTCATATATACATTAGAATGAAATCATACTTTACCCATAAAACTTAGGCACTTTAACATACCTCATAAAACCATGAATAAATCATAGAAATCATAAGACATAAAGGTAACTTGAGGCATTCATAACATTCTTACGTAGGGAGTAACCCTCTTGGTTACGTTTGGAATACCCATCACAGTATATTCCTTAAATCTCTTCGGAGAAACCTTAACGTTTCACTCCTTCACGTTACCCAATGCATTGGAGAGCTATATCGGGCTCACCCGCCCTTAGTTTATCACGGAACCACCCCTCTTCATAATAATTCCCAAGAACCTCAACATAATCGTATCACATAAAACATGCATAAAGGAAAGATAACATTTCCACCTTTCAATCGCAAGATATCAATACAACACATTGATATAAAAACATTTTGAAAACCATTTTCAATACCAAAATAAATGAAAATTAAAACATGGTATTTATTTTTCTTTTAAAAAGAAGGTATGACTTGTAGAGGAAGCCGAAACTCAAATAACGGTCACGGCGGCGGAGAAGTCGTTGTCACCGCATACATACGACAAAAACATTCCCTTTTGTCATTTAGTAAAACGCTTCGTATAAAAAAGATTCCTTTTGGATAAACGTAAAAGTAAAAGGGGTTTATACACCGTATAAAATAAGGTTGTGTATAAAACAAAATATTCCTCAATGAAAGGAGATTGAGACGAAGTCCCATACAAAGACGGTATCCTTGGATTAGGGATAAATCAGTTACATAACTATGTGTGACAAACGAATACACGAAATATAAGTGGATATTAAGTGTAAAACAATTAGAGGACATTCAAACATAATCATAGAACGACATATTCAAGGTGTACAAGTTTATCCCAAAGAATCGAAATTGGGTTAAGAAGTTCCCTTTCAATAATTAGATAGCCTAACAGCGTCACTTCAAAATTTAGGAAAAGAGTTGATGAGAGATAAAAAGGGTATCTCATCACTTGGAAATAAAATTTACATCAATAAGGATATAGAAGAACATATCCCAAAATAATATTATGTGAATTAAAAGACATAACAAAATAAGTCTTTTAAAAAGAGGAGGGTGAAAGGTTCCCTTACCGACATGGGTATCTTTCAAAACATACACCTCGTGAAAGAAGGACAATACAACATTGATGTAAATACTCATAAAAGAAAGTATATTACACAATGAATAAAATAATGGGCAGTACATACACCAATCAAAGGAAATTGTGGCAAATGTAGCATAAATATCACGGGAATAAAAGTGAGATGAAAAATCCTTTATGAAAACTTGGCAGCCTAACGGCGCCACATAAAACTTCCAAAATGGATTGATGAGAGAGAATAGGTTCTCTCATCACATGAACATAAAAATTACAGTAAGACTAATATAAAAGAACATCCCAATAACAAGAAATATGAGCTTTAAAAGGAATTACATAAAAGAGTGTACTTAAAAATAAAGAGTGGAGTAGGATCCCTTACCTCGGGTCCGACTTGACTCGATCGTTCTTTAACGTCCTTAAAATCGGGTAACTCCCTTTGGTTTGAGCTAAAAGGATTCCTTGGGAAGACTTCTGCCCAAAGTGAGGCCTCAAGGAGTTAGAGAGGGAAGTGGAGAGACAAAATGGGCAGGTGTTGGCCGAGCCAAAGGCTTTGGGAGTATGGGTAAGGAGGTAGAGGTGGGGGCCTTTTATAAGAGGAGAGGAGGGGCACTCTTGGAAAGTAAGCAAATGTTACTTTATTTGAAAATGGTATTCGGATTTAAGAGGTCCCACATTGATGTGTTTCGAGGATAAGGTGATAAGGGTTCGAAATACACTCATCCAATAGGTTTTGGACATGTGTAGGTCTTAGATATTACATTATCTTTCCATTTTATTTAAATCGTTAAATAATGAGGTCATCGCTGCATCATCATGATGTCATAAATAATTTAATTTATTTAATGTCTAAAAATTATAAAAAAAATACTATGATGTAGGAAATATTTTTATCTTTCCAATTAATATTTATAGTCAAAAATCTTATTTGTATTACCTCATTTAAAAATTGTTTTAGTAAAACATTTCATGTTTGTCTTATTTTTACTTTAACTATAAATAAAAAGATATTAATGTCATTTTCCAACCAAAGTAGCTTCATGGGGTCCCCAAGTTGACCCATGGGTTGTCTTGGTCGGCCATGACACATCCAATGAGGTTAGGACACGTGTCAAGTTCATTTCATATTATTAAAACATTATTTTTACCTTAAACTACACTAATTATCTCTAATCGCGATTAAAAACTTAATAAGTTACTATTCACCAAAAAATTATTTTTATCCCATTGAACCACATTTTACTTCTTAATGACAACCATGTATGTCGTATTTTTGAAATTCAAAACACAAAGATGGAAAAATTTCATTTAAACGGAAAAATCAGTTTTTATAAGTACCACTTAGTGGTTTCACTATTCATCAAAAATTGAAGTTTTTTAGAAAAATCCCAAAAATTCACCCTAAGATATATTTGATATTCTGAATTCAAAAATGAAGTCTATTTTACAAAATTCAAATCATATAAGTCACATTAATTTATTTAATAATTAATTCCCGCTGTTACAGCAAATAACGTGTTTTTATGAAACACTAAGTATCAAAAGATTGACACTAGTTTAAGTCTGATTTCAAAGTGAAATTAATTCCCAGGACCACTATTGGATTTCATGGTAAAAATATATTCTAATTTCACTTTAAAACCAACTCAAAATATTATCTAATCATATAAATAAATTAGATTAAAAAGAGGTTTCGAATTAAAATACAACATTTTACACTATTCATTAAAAAAATGAACTTTATCAGAAAGATACCAAAAATTTACACAAAGTAAATTTTGATGTCCCAATTCTTAAGAAGAGTTTTATTTGGTCCAAAAGGATGTATAAGATTGAACAAAACTATATTTAATGACGGTTCTCCATCAAAAGGCGATAAGTGAACCTTTAGTGAAAACTAGGGCATATACGCCTAAAATTGAATTATTTCCGTATTTTATGCCTTTATCCTTTATTGGATAAATGTAAAAACATTTAAAAACATATATAATCATATTTTAGTTATTTCTATCCATTCCCTCCAATACAACGGCTACATGTTAACTACGATTTAAAATAATATTATTTTATTATTAGAGTGCAACGTAAGATTCCCAAGAAACTCGTTGTTGCGTGTTGGGTACGCCATCGAGCATAGCGTCCCCTCTAAAGTCATATTAATATTTTATTCACAAATATGGATAAATATGAAAATGTCATATTCTTTATTTACCTGGGGTGTTACATCCTTCCCCCCTTTTAGAAATTGCGTCCTCGCAATTTTTAAAATTGAGCTTGGAAACATCCTTGAAAGTCCCACATCGGAACAAGAGTCGGTAAAACAATCACTTTAAAAGAATGGGAGAGAAGTAAAAATGTCACCCGAGTTAACCCATACTAGGATTCCAAGTATGAAAATATGGATATGGAGGAGAAAACAAAGGGTCATGTTCTCATGGAGAGTGATAGTAAACATGTCTAGGAGATAGTTAACCATAAGAAAATCACAAACTTGTGATGGGTTAAACGATATTCGATTCCCCAGTAGGAAAAGTTAATAGAAAACATTTTTGTTTTAAGTTACTTTTTATTGTGGAATTTATTCATAAGGAAACATAATCACTTATCATGTTGACTTTCAACTTTTACTAGATTCCTTAATCAAACTCATATTTTTTTTTTCCAAAAGACGAGTATTTAGGGAGACTTGTTCGCATTACTAGTACTATAATCAACTTCTAGAGAATCACCTAATCCACAATAGAGAACTATATACTTCCCATGTCTTTAGACTCTAACCAAAACCAAAACCAAAAAGGTTAGTACATGATCAGATAATCCAGAAAAGGATAACCCTTTATAAAAAGAAAATCTATTCTTAATCTCCAAAATTTGTCCAACAAAACCCAAAGTTCAAAGAAGACCATTCAATAAACAATTTGTCCATAAAATTCTTCAAAGTAAACCAAACTAAGATTGAAACCCAAATATTTTGAAGGATTTAGTCACATAGTCTACCAAGTTAAATTGTATCATTTATCTCCAAACCACATCAGTTGCTCTCAATGTCTCGTATTGAAAAGTAATTAATCCTAATCACTTATCCTCCATGATAGGTTAATAAATTTCCATAGATAACCCAAAATCAACTTACTCTTAATTAATAAAATCATCTAACTAAAAAAGAAATAGTCAAACTAACCAGGGACTTCACGTAGTCCAGTGGTAGGCGATAAATACTAGTCGCACTTTGGTTGTGGGTTCAATTCCCGCAGCTTTGTCCGACGCGGCGGGTTGTCACACGGTCTGCGTGTTGTCCTTTTTCCAAAACTATATAATTTTGAAAACATTCCCCAAAAAGGGATAAAATCATAAAAAATAACCATAACATAATTTAACCTCAATTTTATCTCATTCCTTTCACTTCAATCATAACATATAGTAACCCATAATTATCTCAAAAGTAAGGATCATATAAACCCAAATGGTTCTTTATAACTATGTCCACAAAAGAAAAGATAACTATTCCTTGAATAAAATTTGCCTATATTAAAAATCAGGGTTACACATAATATAAAAAGTCTTCTAATGTAACCCCATCATCAAAAGATACTTAATGCTCTTAAGAATTTCACCCTAACTCTTGAAGACCTTATATGTTGACATCTTACTCATTCAACATTCTTCATGATCCATTAACCATTCCTTTCCAACTTATTCCAAAATACCTCTTTCCTACAAACAAAATCATGAATCATATCCTAAGATTCCAAAATAGGAAAACAATAGTCATGAAATAATACATACCTTTGATTGGTCATTGTCAGTTTCTTCGTCCTCAATCGGAATGGCATTAGGTATTGGTAAACAAACATTTGTATTCTCTTGGTGACCCCATTCACGAAACTTCTTCATAGGACATGTGTTTGCATAATGACCATGCACACCACATTTAAAACATTCAATTGATCCCTCAGAAAGAACTTCTTTCCCTTTCCTCGAGTCAACTGGATGCTTCCGTTTTCCATGGCAGGTTCTTGCTTTATGACCTTCATTTCCACATCTATAGAATATTTCTGTCCCTTTGAAACATTTTCCTAGGCGTTTTTTTCCACATCTTTGACACATAGGTTTTTGAACACACTTACCCTTATGATCATTACCTGTACTTCCGTAGGGATTTGGTTCTTGCATATATGATGCCTTAGAGAAATCACCAAGGTTTAGGTGGTCAATCATGACTCTAGATAGTTGGTTGAGGATAATCACAAGAGTTCTCATTGCAGCTCCCATATCATTCAGTTGCTTGCTCAAAAAACTGTCACAGTTTCCTTCACATCCACTGTTACTTTGGTGCCTGCTAGATCCAGCCATTTACTAAAACCAAAAAGTTCAGTGTGAGTATATCAAAAAAAACATCATGTACTAATGAGGAAGATAAACACTAAGATATAATTACTCATTCACTTTATCTAAAACTAGGACTCTTTCTGAAATCCTTACCATTATGGTAATGCCACTTATGCTTAAAGAATACCCTAACCACTAAAGTTATCTAAACCGACCTCTGATACCAACTATAAGGCCCCAGCCTTAAACCTTACTTAATCTTGAGTTATTACAAGATTACACATTGAGGATATTTTCAGGTTTAGAGTTTTAGAGAATTAGATCATGAAACTTGCATTACATTCCACATTTAAACAAAGTGGTTACATACAAGACAATATTCATTCGTCCCACCAACGGAAACATATTTAAAATAAAACATTGATTCTTTCTTGACACATCCTTGACACTATCATCACATCATGTACCTTTCCCTTGACCTGTGAAAAACATTTCAAAAACTTGGGATGAGCATAAAAAGCTCAGTAAGGGTTATAAAAATATGGAAAGGAAACATGAGTTCATATATACATTAGAATGAAATCATACTTTACCCATAAAACTTAGGAACTTTAACATACCTCATCAAACCATGAATAAATCATAGAAATCATAAGACATAAAGGTAACTTGAGGCATTCATAACATTCTTACGTAGGGAGTAACCCTCTTGGTTACGTTTGGAATACCCATCACAGTATATTCCCTAAATCTCTTCGAAGGAACCTTAACGTTTCACTCATTTGCGTTATCCAATGCATTGGAGAGCTATATCGGGCTCACCCGCCCTTAGTTTATCATGTAACCACCCGTCTTCATAATAATACCTAAGAACCTCAACATAATTGTATCACATAAAACATGCATAAAGGAAACATAACATTTCCACCTTTCAATCACAAGATATCAATACAACACATTGATATAAAAACATTATGAAAACCATTTTCAATACCAAAATAAAAGAAAATTAAAACATGGTATTTATTTTTCTTTTAAAAAGAAGGTATGGCTTGTAGAGGAAGCCGAAACTCAAATAACGGTCACGGCGGCGGAGAAGTCGTTGTCGCCGCATACATACGACAAAAACATTCCCTTTTGTCGTTTAGTAAAATGCTTCGTATAAAAAAGATTCCTTTTGGATAAACGTAAAAGTAAAATGGGTTTATACACCGTATAAAAGAAGGTTGTGTATAAAACAAAATATGCCTCAATGAAAGGAGATTGAGACGAAGTCCCATACAAAGACGATATCCTTGGATTAGGGATAAATCAGTTACATAACTATGTGTGACAAACAAATACACGAAATATAAGTGGCTATTAAGTGTAAAACAATTAGAGGACATTCAAAAATAATTATAGAACGACATATTCAAGGTGTACAAGTTTATCCCAAAGAATCGAAATTGGGTTAAGAAGTTCCCTTGCAATAATTAGACAGCCTAACAACGTCACTTCAAAATTCAGGAAAAGAGTTGATGAGAGATAAAAAAGGTATCTCATCACTTGGACATAAAATTTACATCAATAAGGATATAGAAGAACATATCCCAAAATAATATTATGTGAATTAAAAGACATAACAAAATAAGTCTTTTAAAAAGAGAAGGGTGAAAGGTTCCCTTACCGACATGGGTATCTTTCAAAACATACACCTCGTGAAAGAAGGACAATACAACATTGATGTAAATACTCATAAAAGAAAGTATATTACACAATGAATAAAATAATGGGCAGTACATACACCACTCAAAGGAAATTGTGGCAAATGTAGCATAAATCTCACGGGAATAAAAGTGAGATGAAAAATCCTTTACGAAAACTTGGCAGCCTAACGGCGCCACATAAAACTTCCAAAATGGATTGATGAGAGAGAATAGGTTCTCTCATCACATGAACATAAAAATTAAAGTAAGACTAATATAAAAGAACATCCCAATAACAATAAATATGAGCTTTAAAAGGAATGACATAAAAGAGTGTACTTAAAAAGAAAGAGTGGAGTAGGATCCCTTACCTCGGGTCCGACTTGACTCGATCGTTCTTTAACGTCCTTAAAATCGGGTAACTCCCTTTGGTTTGAGCTAAAAGGCTTCCTTGGGAAGACTTCTGCCCAAAGTGAGGCCTCAAGGAGTTAGAGAGGGAAGTGGAGAGACAAAATGGGCAGGTGTTGTCCGAGACAAAGGCTTTGGGAGTGTGGGTAAGGAGGTAGAGGTGGGGGCCTTTTATAAGAGGAGAGGAGGGGCACTCTTGGAAAGTAAGAAAATGTTACTTTATTTGAAAATGGTATTCGGATTTAAGAGGTCCCACATTGATGTGTTTCTAGGATAAGGTTATAAGGGTTCGAAATCCACTCATCCAATAGGTTTTGGACATGTTTAGGTCTTAGATATTACATTATCTTTCCATTTTATTTAAATCGTTAAATAATGAGGTCATCGTTGCATCATCATGATGTCATAAATAATTTAATTTATTTAATGTCTAAAAATTATAAAAAAAATACTATGATGTAGTAAATATTTTTATATTTCCAATGAATATTTATAGTCAAAAATATGATTTGTATAACCCCATGTAAAAATTGTTTTAGTAAAACATTTCATGTTTGTCTCATTTTTACTTTAACTTTAAATAAAAAGATATTAATGTCATTTTCCAACCAAAGTGGCTTCATGGGGTCCCCAAGTTGACCCATGGGTTGTATTGGTCATCCATGACACATCCAATGATTTTAGGACATGTTTCAAGTTCATTTCATATTATTAAAACATTATTTTTACCTTAAACTACACTAATTACCTCTAATCGCGATTAAAAACTTAATAAGTTACTATTCACCAAAAAATTATTTTTATCCCATTGAACCACATTTTACTTCTTAATGACAACCATGTATGTCGGATTTTTGAAATTAAAAACACAAAGACGAAAAAATTTCATTTAAACGGAAAAATCAGTTTTTATAAGTACCAGTTAGTGGTTTCACTATTCATCAAAAATTGAAATTTTTCAGAAAAATCCAAAAAATTCACCCTAAGCTATATTTGATATTCCAAATTCAAAAATGAAGTCTATTTTACAAAATTCAAATCATATAAGTCACATTAATTTATTTAATAATTAGTTCCCGTTGTCATAGCAAATAGCGTGTTTTTATGAAACAATAAGTATCAAAAGATTGACACTAGTTTAAGTCCGATTTCAAAGTGAAATTAATTCCCACGACCACTATTGGATTTCATGGTAAAAATATTTTCTAATTTCACTTTAAAACCAATTCAAAAGATAATCTAATCATATAAATAAATTAGATTAAAAAGAGGCTTCGAATTAAAATACAACAGTTTACACTATTTATTAAAAAAAATGAACTTTATCAGAAAGATACCAAAAATTTACACAAAGTAAATTTTGATGTCCCAATTCTTAAGAAGAGTTTTATTTGGTCCAAAAGGATGTATAAGAGTGAAAAAAACTATATTTAATGATAGTTCTCCATCAAAAGGCGATAAGTGAACCTTTAGTGAAAACTAGGGCATATACGTCTAAAATTGAATTATTTCCGTATTTTATGCCTTTATCATTTATTGGATAAATGTAAAAACATTTAAAAACATATATAATCATATTTTAGTTATTTATATCCATTCCCGCCAATACAACGGCTACATGTTAACTACGATTTAAAATAATATTATTTTATTATTAGAGTGCAACGTAAGATTCCCAAGAAACTCGTTGTTGCGTGTTGGGTACGCCATCGAGCATAGAATCCCCTTTAAAGTCATATTAATATTTTATTCACAAATATGGATAAATATGAAAATGTCATATTCTTTATTTACCTGGGGCGTTACAGGGATTCCTTACAATACTACAAAAACAGCCTATATCAGCGCTAAAAAAGGGCTTTAACAGTGCTGTAAAGCTCAGCGCTGATATAGGGGGGTCCCTTTTATCAGTGCTCCGAAAAGCACTAATAAAGGCCCCTTTTATCAGGGCTAAAAAAAGCGATGATAAAATACCCCTTTATCAGTGCTTTTTTTTAAGCACTGATAAAAGGGTCCTTTATCAGCGTTTTTTTAGCGCTGATAAAGGTCAAAAAAATAAAATAAATAAAATAACAAAAATTAATAATAATGTGGGGAGTGCTTTTATCAGTGCTTCACACCCCCTTTATCAGCGCTAGGAGGTCTCCCATGTGCTGCCCTTCCCGCGCATCCTCATATGCGCACACCCCCTTCGCTTCCACCCGAACTCAAACCCGGGACCTCTCCCCTTTCATGGCTGCACCTTTACCACTAAGCCATTTCGTTTTGTTCTCTATTTAATGATATATCCATATATATATAGTTATATTTATTCATATATTGATATAGATTCATATTAATATAAATATATTTATTCATATATTAGTATATATATATTAATTCATATATTAATATATTTATATATATATTTTTAGTTATAATTGTTTATAAGTATATTTATTTGTATATTAATATATACATATAAGATTAGTTTTAAATACATTTATGAAAAAATATTTTTTTTATGTGTGTTTATAAATAAATAAATAAATAAATACATACATACATACATAGATATAGACAACACACAGAGACACACACACACACAAACACATATATATATTTACGAATAAATACATATATATGTGTATTTGAAAAGCCATAAAATGTACTTATAAGATTAGTTTTAAATACATTTATGAAAAAAATATGTTTTTGATGTGTGTTTATAAGTAAATAAATAAATACATACATATATACATATATACAACACACAGACACACACATAGACACTCACACACACACAAACACATATATATTTATGAATAAATACATATATATGTGTATTTGAAAAGCCATAGAATGTTAAAATGACCATAAATTCAAATCCAGAAGCCTTTTTCAACTCCACAGCTAGTCAAATCAAATAAAATGAAACAATCTTCGATATGATATGTGGTACAGGCCTAACGGACATCCGGATCAGAAGTTATACTTGTTTAAATGTTAACAAATCGGGGTATCCCGACTAAAAACTCAGTTTTGGAGGCCTTATGGGCCTTTTTTGGGCTCGAAAAATGTGACAGAGGCTTCTTCTAGGTCATTAGAGCGTAGAAATCGTCGTAGGCTTTGATTTGATATGCTGTAGAGCTCAAACGGACACCCGGATCAAAAGTTTTGGCCGTTTGAAGTTTGAGTTACATTTTCAACATATTTTAGATATTTTATTAATTGTTTTGATTTTTTGTGTCCTCAAATTGTTATTAAATGATTTTTAATCAATAATAATTAGAAAATTATTAATTAATAATTTTTTTTGAAAATATTTTGAAGCCATTTTCACTAAATTGCTTATATATTAAATGTAATAGTCTTTTTATACGTATCTATAACATATTTAAAAAATATATATTGTATTTATATCAATATAAATATAATTATATAACAAAATATTAATTTTCATGAAAAAATAATTTTTTTGAAACTTAACATTTATCAGCGCTCAGGAAAAGTGCTGATAAATCCCCCCTTTATCAGTGCTACTAAAAGAAGCACTAATAAAGGGGTCCCCTTTATCAGTGTTAAAAAAAGCGCTAATATAGGGGGGGGATTTATCAACGCTAAAAAAAAGCACTGATAAAGGGGGCCTTTATCAGCGCTTTTTTTAGCGCTGATAAAGACCCCCTTTATCAGTGCTTTTTTTAGCGCTGATAAAAGTGAAGCGCATCCCTTTCCCATTTTTGTAGTAGTGTTAGAATATGAGTCACCATAACAGTTTGATATCATCTACTCATTAGAGGATATACAACCCCCAAACCCCACCTTGTTAGTTCCAATAAGGTCACCACACCTAACTGGGAGTTTCTATGACATCAAATTACCATTACTAGTAGGGTCCCCATACCCAAGTGGGAGTTTCCAAGACTCATTCTTAATACCTAAATGACAAATAAACTGTATAAATGTAACAAAAATCCATAACCCAACCACCAAAAACTAAATTCCTCTAACCACATATAGACCAAACTAAAACATAAAACATAAAAAACATTAATCAGACACTCAATTCCATAATTCAATAATGCTTTAATTTACACCAAATCATAAATTTATCAAAAAACCACCCATACACCCTAAAATATCAATTTATATGTTTTCTTATAAAAAACACAAAAAATCCTTTTATTTTCACAAACCAAATTGATACCATAAACTAACCATTTTAAAAATATAAAATAATATAAATTAAAGGCACACCAAATCCATAGGAATTATATACACTTAACATACAAGAGAAGCCACATTTTTCAAAATCAGTGAAAACCAGAAGACATGTCATGAAATCCAAGATCCAATATCCACTTATGATCTTCAAAACCATAACATCAAATCCCCAAATTATAACAACCATTCTCCATGAAAAGTTCCCAAACCCTACCTGGTTAGGGTTTCCTTTGAGAGAAATCTTGAATAAGAAGAGAGGAGAGGATTTTGAGGGATTTACCTTATATATAGACACCCAACCCACCAAGATCCAAGATATATGAGATCTAGAGGGAAGGAATGAACCAAAATTACCCTAGGGTTGAGATATCCATGTGAGAGGGGAGTAATGAGAGTGAAATCTCTAAAATCAAGCTTAAAATAAAATTATGAGAGGGATATTAAGTGGTTACACAACCCGATTTCATGATCTCGAGTTACCATGAGATGAATACAAAGCAACAAATACCCTAAACCCCCCGGTAAGTTCCATCTTCACAACCCCAAGTGACAATAAAGAGTATTCTATCCCCCAAGTCTCTTTCGTGGTTTACCGGAGGATTCTACACAATCCCAATGACTATATACTCGACTGTGCAAGGCCTAAAAAGCATCCAAAAATACCAAATTTCACCCTTGAACTCCCCAAACCTCAAAATAAATCAAATATAACTTTTATTTACCGCAAATAGGTCTATAAAATATAAACTTATATTCATGGAATCTTTAATTTAGCGATATAGACTCCCATTCCCCCCTCTTTATTCATTTATTTTTGGGGATTGAAAACCAAATTTATCTACTTGTGCAATATGGTTAGGGTATTTGGTCGAATCTCATAATTATAACCTCTTAAAAATGATTTATTTTCAAATATTCATATTGTACACTGAATTTCCCAGTGGATCATGTAGGAAAACTAAGGGGGTGGTGAATTAGTGATAATTTATTTTCCCAAATTTCACTTTCTCTCTTAATTATCCCCTCCTGATATATAAACCTCCACCTCAGTTAAGATGTATATTACTATTAGTATAATCCCAAAAACTAACACTATATGAAATGTAAAAATATATATGATAAAACAACACATGATATTTTTTCAAGATTCACTCTCAATGTGGGTACATAATCTTTAGCATATCCAAGTTGAGTCCCAAGACACACATATTCACTATATTATACAAGTGAATAGAATAATAAGATGAAAAAATTATTCCTCAAATTCTAGAAATTTATCTAGGAAATTATATTATAAGGTAATTTTACATCCTTGAGTCTTTTTAGTGTGACAACAACTATATCTTAACATCTCTTCAGTCTCCAGATTGGCTGGGCTTAGATTATACTGGTAGCCTTCGGTATTTAATGAACCTCCTCACAAAATCCTAAAAAATATATTCCTTCTTTTTCAGAGGTCACAAAATCACTAGTATAAGATCTTCTGCCTTAATTAATAGGTCCTCAACTACCAAAATATAATCAACAACATTCTATGCACATTGGTATTATTGTTTTGACTCAAACTCAGAATGATCATCACTTATAGATAACATGATACACCATGTTGTTTTCCTCCTTAATCTTGTTCAAGTGCTTTGACACACAAGTATCATGAAAAAAAAAACAATAATGATATCTATCCCAATTCATATTTTATGATATAAGAATATCATAGGATAGATATTAGGACCTAATTCTCCTTCTACTCCTTCCTCAACACACTATTCCTCTCTATTAGATGTTGTTGGATCAATATCTTTGATACAGTAGATCTTATCTTTAGAACTAAGTATTAGTTTCCTGGGTAATAGAATCCCATAATTCTATTATATTTTAACACATTCACAAAAAACACTATAATATATTTTACATATATGAATTATGGAGGTCTACCATGATTTTTGGTAGCACGATCTCCCCCTTTTAAGATGGTCAAAAATATCTTCCAGCTTATATTTCATTTAACCTGAGTCAAGGTTATCATTTTTTAATACTCTAAGAGACTCATAGTTATACTCTTTCAAACCTTACATAAAATTAATAGTAATTTAAATTATCTCTATACTAGAATACGTGCTGTGTTGCAGTGTGATGCTCCTCCTCATGACATGGCTATGACTCAATCCATAAAACCAACTTCAACTGGTAACTCATACTCACACTTCTTGAAAATTCCTCATTGAATGGATTGAATCATTTTTAAAGGTTTGGGCCGAAGCCTCATTTTATTATTAAAGCAAATACCTCTTTTTACTAGGTATATGGATACCCATTACATAGCCCAAAGGCTCAATAATGATGTTATTTTAAACAACAATCATGTTATTTGAAACAATGAATAACTATTAAAGCATCATCTAATTTAACTTATCAATTTCTAAAATTAAATAAAACTTATGAATTTTGAAAAACTTACACATAAAAATGTTAATACAAATTTCATAGGGTTTTTAACTTATTTAAGTTTTCATCTCCCTAATTGTTGACCCATCCATAAGTAATAGTTTTTCTTATGTATCTTTTTGATATTCTATACTTAATTTGAATTTCCTCCAATTGATGATTCATAAATAAGTTTTTAATATTCATACATATTGTATAAGATTTTATATTTCACTACATTTCTAGTGAAAAACGTACATACTTTATATAAAATGTTATGTACCTAGTGAACTCATCAAGACTTTTCTAATTCTTTAATTCTAAGAGAATTTTACGCATTCAATTCCCTTTCTATATTTTCATCATACACCTCAAAGAATAAATTAAACATCACTAAAATATCTTTCACATAGAATTCATTTTTGAATTTTAGTATCCAACTCAGAGTAAAAACTTACACCTCATTCCGAGATAATATTATGTATACAAGGAAGTACAGTCACTTTCCATTTAATGAAACATAGGAAAAAATTATGCATGAATCCAGACTTAGGAATATTTTCACATTCAACTCATAATTTCCAAAATTCATCAAATGAGTTCAGAACTACTTCAATTCTTATAATGGAATCCTCAGTCACTCCAAAAACACTTGAAATAAATTTTTAAATTAAAAAATATTTCCAAACACTTAATATTTAATTATAAAGTATTTTATAGAGTATAAACACTCATCTTTGAGTGTTTACATATAGCTTCACTATCTTAATAACTCCAGCTTCCATAAACCTTCATCTAATTGATATTCTCCCTTTATTGGAGGAAACAATATTCTTGATAATACTAGGATGTATTCTAACACTTCTATCCAACTTTTACTACTCTAATCATAGTTCTTCAAGACATCCAGTATAATATTCAACTTTTCTCAACTTCACTAGTAGCTAGCTCGTCCCTCTTCACTCAACCTTCATAAATCTATTATGTTATAGATACTGCTGTCAAAAACCATAACACATGTCATTCATTCTATTTAGGAATATCTCTCCAATCATCACATGTATGGGGATTCTTCCTTGAATTTTTCTAACCAAGAAAATAGTAACCTATACATCATCACATTTTCCCTTCATCTATAATGGAAATAAATCAGAAACTCAATATCCTTTTCTCTAATAAATATGAGCAACAACTTCACCATCTACTTTGGGGTCTTCTACCACCACCCAAAATAACAAACATTGAATTTACTTCACATAATCTTATTGAAAAAAATACAACCTCAACTCCATCAATCCATTTGGGTTCTTCATACACATAAATAAGGTCAAATATTAGAAACATTTAATGTAACACTAATATAATAATCACATAGAATCTTTTTATTAATTGTTTTTAATTCTCGTAAGAACTCAAAAAATCTATCTCCTTTCAGACCGAACATTGATAATATTTTTAGAAAACCTTTATTTTTGTGGGTGAAGGAAAACTATGTCATAGATATTAAATACACTTTATTGTAAATCTTTTCTTGCATGATTAATTTATTTTAGGATCATTAACTCATTATTTTTATTTTTCCTTTCTTGCAGCTACTTGATAAATTCATTAAGCAGATTTCCATCTATATTAGCACTTTGAGTTCAAGACAACAATCATTAAAATTATTTAAAACATGGTACAATTCTATAGCTTACCTCATAAAGACCTAAAAATGCACTTAGGAAGTTTCCTTGAGATTTATGACTCTTTTTCAATTTTCTAAAATTTCAAATGATGTGGCAATACTTAACTTTATTTATTTATTTATGAGATTGATCTTGGGAATGGATCTAAATCTTACAAATACATTCCATCACTAAATGGGATGACCTAGAAAGAAATTTTCTCACCCACTTATTTCCTCCCTCCAAGTTTATGTATATTTGAGTAAACATATTAAACTTCAATCAATTGGAGGATGAGTCCCTATATAGATAATGGGATTGATTTAAAGATTTAATTAGGAAATGATCACATTACGACCTATAGATTTGGATATTAAAAAAAACTTTCTATAAATCTCTTGTATAGGGTAATAAGTCAATATTCGACACTGTAGCTAGTAGATCCCTAATGAAGAAGTAATAGGAGTAGAGATACAGTCTACTAGATAAAATGGTGAACAAAAAATTACAATGTTAAACTAAAGGAACCCAAAAAAGAGGTTTCCATATAGTAAATAATAGTAAATGGATGATAGTGTAAATGGAAGTTTATCATAAATAATATGGATACCATGATAGGACAATAACCATAACCCTAAGGTATATACACTGAAGAAGCTAACTATACTGATTAAAACCGAGGTAATAATTTTCAGGGTCAAAATCCACAATAACAATAAGGTCAAGGGTATCAGTAGAGAGATCTAGATTTTCAAGCACCATAAAGACCATCACTGTAAATCCAAGTCCATACACTGGGGGAGAATCTAGCTAATTTCAAGATAACCATGAGAGTTTCTATCAATGAAATTATTTCCTATTTAAAATATCAAGGATTAAAAATAAAATAGATGAAGGAATACTCAAGAGGTTAGAAGGTGACACTCAAAAACCTTAAATTCTAAGTAGGTAAAATTTTAGAGTAACTTTGAGAGAGCCTAAGAGGAGGACTTCTAGGATTCCCAAAAGTGCACCACTATGAATATTTGAAATTCATCACCCTTAGAGGTGAAAAAACTAAATTCCACCCCAAATAAAGAAAGATACAACAAGAAAAATAATATGAATAGAAATTTGAAGAGATATAGAAGAATAAGAATGATAAATATGAAGAAGAAAAAGAAAAGTAGGAACCTTAACCATTATTCAAGCCACACATACTATTCCTAAAGAGGGTAAATACAGACAAGTGGGAAACATAGAGAGGTAAGTTTCTCAAAAAAATTAAAAAATTTTAAATTCATATTCCTTTTTTATAATCTCTTAAAAAATGAAAGCACATATATACTTCCTGAAAGAACCAGTGTTGAACAAAAAATATAGAAAAGATCAGAAAAATTGCACTCATAAGGAAATGCTATGCTATTCCCTTAAAAAACCTACCGAAGAATTTGTAAGAACCTGGTTCTTATTCTTGAGGTATGAGTTTCTTCTTTTTTCTTTTTTCCTTTAGTGTTTTTGAGAAAATAAGGAAAATGGGGAAAAATCCCAAATTTTGTGGTTACACACCATGTAATTTTCCACACGCCGTGTACTTTGGTCATGTGGGATGAGTACACAGGGCGTGTAGCCATGCTGGCGATGGAAGGTGTAAAAACTGACTACACGCCGTGTAGTGGTTATTTACAAGCCATGTAGTCAGTCGGCAGGTGAATAGTAAGGTGGTAAGGGCAGACGCCAGCTGAGCGACATTACACGCCGTGTACTTAGGTATTATACGCCATGTACGCATGTCAACAGATGAACAGTGCCACACTGGTGAGAATCTGCCAGCAGAATAGTTAAAAAATGGAAAATTACACGCCGTGTACTTGAGAGTACACACCGTGTAGTTTTTTATTCGGTTAAAACGACCAGTAGCATCCTTTGTTCATAGAGGAAGCTTAGAACACCTAAGGAGAGCGGGAGAGACGATCAGAGCTTGGAGGATCTCCCGACCGCACACCCGGAACCCGATTCCGTATCCGTCGATCTCCTTGGAACCGTACGGGTAAGCTCTTCCTCCTCCTAGAGCCTTTATTACCAATTATTTCCCATGGGAAAGTTATTTGAGTTTGAAAGAATTTATGTTCAGCTCATATCTTCTCTATTCTTGTTTGTTTTGGGAGGCGTCGTTCACGTATACCGATCAGGGGTGATCAAGGTAGGTGGTCTGGTGTTTAAATTCCAACTGCTGTGCGTTTTTGTGTACTGTTGTGCTAAGAACCCATGTTTGGGGTGTCCTATGGTTGAGGCCTTTGCTGAAAGATATCTAGAATTGTAAGGATAATCTAATGATAATTTTAAATTGCTGTTTGGAATTTCTGCTTGGATCCGGGACCACCCCTAGGGCGTGTTCCTCTGTTTAGCCATTTAGCCAGGATACCCGAGGGTATACTGTAAATTTTAGCATGTTTTAAATTTCCTTGAGAGGAATTGTATATAAATTGCTTTCTTATATGTTGGGTATTTCCCAGTTACTTGTTTAGCCTGGGGTTAGTGTTGTGATTAGCTTGTGGGCAGTGCTCTATTTAGCCTAAGAGAAACTCATTTCGTGCCTATGGGCAGTAGATTCTGTGCCTGTGGGCAACACCACGTATGCCTGTGGGAATTATTCGATATGCCTTTGGGTAGACACCTATGGGTTTGGATTCACTTTACCTGAGGGTAAGGGTTTGCGTGTCTGAGGACACTGACTATTTACTTAGAATATTCACTATGATGATTTTCTTGTATTGAATGATTAAATGAATATTAAAAATTGAAATATAACTTGTAAAGTTAGTTACTTTGAGTACTGCTTAGTTTATTGCATTTCCTACTGCACACTGCTGTTGCACATTTTCACTGATAGTTGGGCACGGGCCTTTGGTGGTTTCCTATTGGGATTTATTTCTCACACCCTGTTTGGGTCATGTATTCGGCCCAAACAGACTATATTGCTGTAGGTGTGGATAAGGGAAAGGGTCCCAATACAGGTACATTATTGTTGTAGAGGAGTAGGAGAGCATGGGACCGAGCTTAGGCTCGCGATGCTGTTGTGTTCCTGTTTCACTGTTTTGTTTTGTTTAGCTATACCTTGTACTTTGAGTTGTATTGTATTGTATTGCAGTGTATCCTATTCTGGTTGTTTTTTTAGAATTTGTGACATGCTGCATCTTATATATATGACTGTTGGTTCTCTTTTACTTCAGTTGTGTGTTGTTTACTGCTTCCGCTATTTCATATATTATGTTATTTATCTTTTCTACTACACTACACTTTGAAAAATGAGGGCATAGTTTCCCCACTATCAGACCTGGGCCCTCGCTGCTAGTCGGCAGCCTCTGGCATTTGGGGAAATGCGCTTGAGGTCATGTGATCAACCGGGTTCGGGGCACCCGTGGCGTGGCACCCGGATCCGGGACATTACAAAGTAGTATCAGAGGAGTTATTTTCCTTGAATTACTGTTTGGAGCCTTAGTCATGGATGAGACAGAAATGGTAGTTGGTAATAAGCTGTTCCCGAGAGTATCTAACCCATGTACAGGGAAAAGTCAGTCTACCTCGGTTATTGCAATTATTACTGATTTTTCAAATTTTATAGTTGATTTGATTTTCACTGTTGGGTGACGCACGTGCTGTTTGCTATTTATATGTTATACTTGGGGTTCTATTCAGTTGCAACCTGATGAAATGGGGGTATGCCGTCTCATGCATCATTTAGGCACATGATAGAAATCACATGTCATTCATTCTTTCCATGCCATGTAGGTGCATTAGAAATTGCATGTTGTTGTGATAATTGTTGTGCTAGAAAAGCATGCTATTGTGATAGATGCTTTGATAAATACCTG
Source organism: Viscum album (assembly GCA_963277665.1). Taxonomy (NCBI): domain Eukaryota; kingdom Viridiplantae; phylum Streptophyta; class Magnoliopsida; order Santalales; family Viscaceae; genus Viscum; species Viscum album. Next base: position 927,335,963 of record OY728132.1, read on the forward strand.
CTATTGATAAGGTATTGTTGTGTGAGGTTGTTGATAGAATGAATTCCAAAATTTGGTTTTTTGGGGAGTATGGGACCTCAATGATCGGAATTTGGTGGATCATTGACGATTTTACTTTATTATAACATGTATAATATGAGAAAATTTGATTCGCGGGGAGTATGGGCCCTCACGGATCAGAATTTGGAACTTAGGTTTAGTTTCAGTGTTTTTCTGGGTTCCGGGGTAGTTTCTGAGGCTTACTGTCTAGAAAAACCCAGTATACACGCCGTGTAGTTCTATGGACACACGCCGTGTGTTCTTCTATTCGGGAAGAAATGAAAACTTTTTAAGTACACGCCGTGTACCCTCAGTACATTCCGTGTAGTCTCTTCCTGTGTCATAGGCCATGTGGGTAGGGACACAGGGTAGGGAATGGCTTGGGGACACACGCCGTGTACCGGCTGTACACGCCGTGTAGTGTTGACCTGGTGTCCACCCGTGTAACTAACAACACGAACGGAGAAAACCTGAATACATACACACCGTGTCTACCTTGAACATGCCGTGTAGTCTGAATGATGTACCTGGCCATGTCACTAACAACATGGGTTGGTGTTACTCTACCTAGAACATGCCGTGTTCCCGTGGGACACCATGTGTAGTCTTGACCACTGGAAGACCGTGTGGACTTAGCCATGTGGCTAGGGAAAACGGGGTGGTGTACACGCCGTGTAGTGTCAGCCGAGTAGTCGGCCATGTCACGAATGACACAGGCAGTTGGAAATTAAACCATACATGCCGTGTGGATGTTATAAACGCCGTGTAGTCTTGTTCAGAAGATATTCATGTGGCTAAGCCGTGTAGGAGGACCTGGGCATGGGAAGAAAAGTCAGGTACACGCCGTGTAGTTAATATACACGCCGTGGAGTCTTATTTTTCAAATCTTGAATGCCTTCTTCCTCCTGTTCCCTTTTTGGTCCCCTAGTTTTCAATCTTTGATAAACTTAAATTTATGGCGTGTTTTTGACCTTGTAGAGTCATGCCGCCGAGACGACCACCGGTTTTTCGCCAAGAGAGCGGTAACAATTTTACTCTGGAAACAGTAGTCCATGGGCTACCAATGGATCCTCCAACATAGAAAGATGCGGTGCCGGCCGTTATATCGGGCACAGGCGCGGATGTGCAGTTCCGTGAAGGCTTTATGCGGTTCATGCAGAACTTTCAGGGACCACCGCCGGCTGCCACATCTATGGTAGAGCTGACTCGTATATTCCAGCAGCAGCATCCGCCTAAGTTTTTATGGGATGGAAGACCACAGGCTGTGGAGTCTTGGCTGGAGTCTATGCAAACTATTTTCAAGCATTTGGAGATGCCTCTAGGGAAGAGGGTCAAGCTCGCTACATACATGCTGCATGATTCTGCCAAGATGTGGTGGGATGTTACCACTCAGTCTGAGCATCACAGAGACATGGAATGGGAATATTTTTAGACAGATTTCTATGAATTCTTCTTCCTAGAGACGCTGAGGGCAGATTGATCTCGAGAGTTCATGAATCTGTAGCAGGGCCCTATGTCAGTGATGGATTATTCTGCTCGCTTCACCGAGATTCAGCATTTCACACCCGTTCTGGTGGGTGATGAGATGTTGAGAGACAAACGCTTTGAGGATGGTCTTCGATATGACATCCGAGCACTGTTGAACATTTTCAGGTTTCCTACCGTACATGCTATTGTAAACTAGGCACTGATTACTGAGAGGAACCTGTGGGAAGCTAGTGGTGTGAGCCAAGGCAGTTCGACACCAGTTTCTGGTACTATTTTTACCGGTAAGAGGAAGAGACAGATGTATTTCTCTCACAGTGGAAGTACCAGCCAGAAGATTGTTTTAGGTGGACAGGTCATGTGCTACCAGTGTGGTAATGAGGGGAACAAGAGACCATAGTGTCCACGTGACCCAATGGAATGCCATAATTGTGGCAGGATGGGTCATCTGCAACACTTTTGCAGGGCGTTTCCATCAGTGGATAGTGAGAGGGGTTCTGTGCAGACTCTGCATGCGGGAGAAGGACCAGCAACTTCTTACCAGTTGGGAAACTGGAATACATCAGGGTGTGCAGGCAGAGATGGTGGTCATGGACATGGTAGCCAGACACCAGGATCTCAGAGGTAGCAGGGCGGGTCAGCTTAGGGTAGCCAGGCTGTGTCGCAGGGTCGCGACACTTGGTAGGCATATGCAGTGAAACAGACCCAACAGGAGCAGGATCCTGGACCTTCTACTATTATAGGTACTATTCTAGTAACTTCGGTTTTATCTTTAGTACTTTTCGATATGGGTGCTACACAGAGCTTTATATTTTTGGCTGTTGGGGAGAGCCTTGGGCTCTGTGTTTCCTTTTCTTCTGATGTTGTGATGCTAGACACTCCGTTGGGAACTAGAACGATTGGTGTACATCAGTGCAGGGAGTGCCCCCTTGAGGTTGGTGGGTGTCTCTTTCTATGGGACCTCTATGTCTTGGAGATGAAGGGCTATGATGTCATTCTCAGGATGGACTGGTTGGTACCCTTTCAAGCCTTTGTAGACTTATATCATCACAGGGTACATTTTACATCACTTGAGGGCAGGGAGTTTCTATACAAGGGAGAGTGGGATGTTCAGGCGAGTCGAGATGGACCAGAGCATCATGGGCGAGGTGTCTCATAGCCCAGATTGTGAGTTTATATCTGGATGATCAGGGTACTTGTCAGAAGGATTTCCCCCCAGTGGTTGATCATTTCAGGGATGTTTTCTTGGATGACTTTTTAGGTCTACCTCCAGAGCGTGAGGTGGATTTCTTGATTTATCTCATTCCAGGAGTGGCACCGGTGTCCATTCCTCCTTATAGGATAGCTACACCAGAGTTGTAGGATATCAAGAGGTAGTTAGAGGAGTTACAAGAAAATGGTTTCATCTGACCCAGTACTTCTCCTTGGGGTTCTCTTGTACTTTTTGTGAAGAAGGCGGACGGTACCCTCAGACTTTGTGTGGATTATCGGAAGCTGAACCTATTGACGGTTAAGAACCGATATCCCTTGCCAAGGATTGATGATCTTTTTGATCAACTTCGAGGAGAACGAGTGTTCTCGAAGATTGACTTGAGATCTGGATATCATCAGTTACGCGTTAGACCATTGGACATACCGCTTACAGCCTTTCGGAGAAGATATGGTTTATATGAGTACTTGGTCATTCCATTCGGACTCATGAATGTGCCATCAGTTTTCATGGATCTGATGAATCATGTATTCCACCCTTATCTGGACTCTTTTTTGGTAGTCTTCGTGGATGACATCTTAGTGTAATATCACACTCGACATGGCCATGCTACCCATCTTGAGATCATATTGAGTACACTGAGAGAGAATATTCTATATGCTAAGCTTTCAAAGTTCCATTTTTGGATGAACTAGATACACTTCAGGGGTCATATTATCTCAGAGGCAGGAGTTGCGGTAGACCCAGAGAAAGTGAGAGCAGTAGTTTCCTGGGAGCATCCTAAGAACGTGTTTGAGATACAAAGTTTCTTGGGGTTATCTAGTTACTACAGAGGCTTTATACAGGACTTCTCCCGCTTAGCAGCACCGTTGATGGGTTTGACTAAGAAGGGTGTGAAGTTCATTTGGTCAGAGGCTTGTGAGACAACCTTTCAGGATCTAAAAGGGAGATTTACCTCAACACCAATCTTGATACTTCTAGAGAAAGAGAAGATCTATACAGTATACTGTGATGCATCAGGTATTGGTCTAGGAGTAGTGTTGATGCAGGGCGATCGAGTTGTTGCGTACGGGTCTCGACAGTTGATGCCACATGAGAGGAATTACCCAACACATGATCTCAAGTTGGCTGGAGTTGTTCATGCATTATGCTGTTGGAGACATTATCTCTTGGGAGAGCATTTTGGGGTTTTCACCGACCACAAAAGTCTCAAGTATATCTTTACCCAACATGACTTGAATCTGAGACAACAAAGGTGGGTTGAGTACCTACAGTCCTTTGAATTTCAACTTGCCTATACAGCTGGTAAGGGTAATGCAGTTGCTGATGCACTGAGCAGGAATACTTAGATACAGGCTGTTCATGAGGCTAGTGATGAATGACAGCATATGGATTTGTTTTCTGAGATGCATTTGGAGGTGTATGACAGTCAGGGGCAGACCTGTCTTTCATCTTTAGTTGTGACTTCTACCCTCCTGGATAGAGTAAGGATGAGACAACTATCGGATTCAGATTGCCTAGTTCTATGGGATTCAGTGGTAAGTGAGGACCCTCCCCCTAGATGGACGATAGGCAATGATGAGGTAATGTATTTCCATGGATGAGTGTGGGTTCTAGGGGATATACGGGAGGAGATGATGCGGGAGTTTCATGCTTAATCTTGGGTAGTTCATCCTGGAGTTACCAAGATGTACCGTGACTTGAGACGTCAGTATTGATGGCTGGGTATGAAGAGGGAAGTAGCTGGTTTTGTTACAAGATATTCCACCTGTTAGTAGGTGAAGGCAGAGCATCAGAGGCTAGACAGACTGTTATAGCAGTTACCCATTCCGGAATGGAAATGGGATGATGTCGTGATGGATTTTGTGACCGGGTTGCCGAGGTCACCTTGAGGCAATGATGCCGTGTGGGTTTTTTTGGACATAATCACAAAGGCAACTCACTTTTTTCTGATCAAGGAAACCTTCAGTGTTGATGAGCTCGGGAAGTTGTATATTCGAGAGGTAGTTCATCTTCATGGGGTCCCTCGTTCTATCGTTTCAGATAGGGACGCCTGCTTTACGTCTCATTTCTGGCAGAGATTTCAGAGGGAACTGGGTACACAGGTGCTTCTGAGCACAACTTACCACCCTCAGACCAATGGCCAGTCAGAGTGTACGATATAGGTGCTAGAGGACATGCTACGTGCATGCATCCTGGACTTTGGGGGATCTTGGGAGAATCATATACCCCGAGTTGAGTTTTCCTATAATAATAGTTTTTAGGCAACTATTGAGATGGAACCTTATGAGGCTTTATATGGTAGGCCATGCCGATCACCCTTGTGCTGGATGGAGGTAGGTGATGCAGCTTTACTGGGACCACGTCTTGTGCAGGAGAATTTAGAGCAGGTCCAGTTGATATGGAAGTGGATGGCTACTGCGCAATCTCATCAGAAATCTTATGCTGATCGCCGCAGACGACCCTTGGAGTTCGTGGTCGGAGATCAGGTTTTCTTACGTGTTTCACCGAGGTTGGGATATAGGCGAATCAGGAGACATGGAAAACTTTCACCAAGGTATGTGGGGTCATTTGAGATTCTGGAGAGGGTCGGGATGGTTGCCTATCGGTTGCAGTTACCACAGAGGTATCATGCCATGCACGACGTCTTCTATGTATCTGAGTTGCACCGTTATCATTCAAACCCATATCACGTCTTTCAGCCCAAGGAGGTTGATCTTCAGGTCGATTCATCCTTTGAGGAGCATCCGATTCGTATCGTTGATAAGATCATGAAGGTTCTCCAAGGCCGGTTAGTTCCTCTCGTACGGGTGCTATGGAAGTATGGTCGAGTGCAGGACGAAACCTGGGAGCGGGAGACCGACGTACATGCTCAGTGGCCAGAGTTGTTCTGAGATTTATCTTCACCACCCTTGTAAGGGAAATTCGGGGATGGATTTCTTTAAGGGGGGAAGTTTTTAAGAACTCAGTTCTTATTCTTGAGGTACAAGTTTCTTCTTTTCCTTTTTTCTTTTAGTGTTTTTGAGAAAATAAGGAAAATGGGGAAAAATCCCAAATTTTGTGGGTACACACTGTGTACTTTTCCACATGCCGTGTACTTTGGTCATGTGGGATGAGTACACAGGGCGTGTAGCCATGCTGGGGATGAAAGGTGTAAAAACAGACTACACGCCATGTAGTGGTTATTTACACACCGTGTAGTCAGTCGACAGGTGAATAGTAAGGCGGTAAGGGAAGCCGCTAGATGAGAGAAAGTACACGTCATGTACTCAGGTATTACACGCTGTGTACGCATGTCGACAGATGACTAGTGCCACACTGGCGAGAAGCCACCATCAAAATAGTTAAAAAACGGAAAAGTACATGTCGTGTACTTGAGAGTACACGCCGTGTAGTTTTTTTTTCGCTTAAAATGGGAAGTAGACTCCTATGTTTACAGAGGAAGATTAGAACACTGGAGGAGAGCGGGAGAGACAACCAGAGCTTGGAGGATCTCCCAACCTCACACCGGAAACCTGATTCCGTATCCATCGATCTCCTTGGAACCAAACAGGTAATATTTTCCTCCTCCTAGATCCCTTCTTACCAATTATTTCCCGTGGGAAAGTTATTTGAGTTTTAATGGGTTTATATTCACCTTAGATCTACTCCATTCTTGTTTGTTTCAGGAGGCGTCGTTCACGTATACTGATCAGGGGCGATCGAGGTAGGTGGTCTGGTGTTTAAATTCCAACTACTGTGCGTTTTTGTGTACTGTTGTGCTACGAACCCATGTTTAGGGTTTCGTATGGATGAGGCCTTTGCTAAAAGATATCTAGAATTTTAACGATAATCTAATGATAAGTTTAAACTGATGTTTGGGATCACTACTTGGATCCGGGACCACCCTTGGGGTGTGTTCCTCTATTTAGCAATTTGGACAGGTTACCTGAGGGTATACCATAAATTTTAGCATGTTTTAAATTGACTTGAGAAGAATTGTATATAAATTTCTTGCTTATATGTTGGGCATGGCCCGATTACTTGTTTAGCCTGGGGGAAGTGTTGTGATTAGCCTGTGGGCAGTGCTCTGTTTAGCCTGACGGAAACTCCTTTCGTGCCTATGGGCAGTAGATTCTGTGCCTATGGGCGACACCTCGTACGCCTGTGGGAATTATTCGATATGCCTATGGGCAAAAACCTATGGGTTTGGATTCACTTTATCTGAGGGTAAGGGTTTGCGTGTCTGAGGACACTGGCTGTTTACTTAGAATATTCACTATGGTGATTTTCTTATATTGAATGATTAAATGAATATTAAAAATGGAAATATAACTGGTAAAGTTAGTTACTTTGAGTAATGATTAGTTTATTGCATTTCCTACTGCACACTGTTATTGCACATTTTCACTGACAGTTGGGCACGGGCCTTTGGTGGTTGCATACTGGGATTTTTTTCTCAGAGCTTAGGATCATGATGCTACTGTGTTCCTGTTGCACTGTTTTGTTTTGTTTAGCTATACCTTGTACTTTGAGCTGTATTGTATTATGTTGCAGTGTATCATGTTCTGGCTATTTTCCTAGAATTTGTGACATGCTGCATCTTATATATATGACTGATAGTTCTCTTTTACTTCATTTGTGTTTTGTTTACTGCTTCCTCTGTTGCATATTGTATGTTATTTATCTTTTCTGCTATTCTACACTTTGACAAATGAGGACATAGTTTCCCCACTATCAGACCTGGGCCCTCGCTGCTAGTCGGCAGCCTCTGGTGTTTGGGGAAATGTGCTTGTGGTCATGTGACCAACCGAGTTTGGGGCACCCGTGGTGTGGCACCCAAATCTGGTATATTATAGAAGTAACAAGACAATGATAGTTTTTCTATCCCTATATACATTGGTTCTAATTAATTTGGAAAAGATTTATGTGATTTGGGATTGTTTAGAAACCAAAGGATCAGTTTCATCAAATTTAACATGTAATGTTTCCTAAAAAATACAAGAGTTCTTATTGAAAAATCTATAAGCCTTAAAGATAGTGGAATAGACTAAGATTATACCTTCATCATATTTGGGTGAAAATTTATGTAAGTTATTTTTTTTGTATTCAAAATGAATAATTTGCATCCAAATACTCTGAAGTATGAAAATTTTGGTTTTCAGCCTATTCGTAACTCATAATGTGTTTTATTAAGAAATGGACTTATTGAAACTCGATTTATAGTATAAAAAGAAGAACTAATAGCTTCATCCCAAATTTTTGTAGAAATTGAGTATTCACTCAACATGGTTCTTGTTATCTCTTAAAGAATTTGATTTCTTCTTTCAAAAACACCATTTTTCTGAGGAGTTCTTAGAGCTGAGAAGTTATGTGCAATGCCCTTTTTACTACAAAAAGTTTCAAAATATGAATTTTCATATTCTCCACCATGATCACTATGAATAGTTATCAATAGAATGTTTTTATCACTTTTAACTTTGGCTATAAAAGTTTCAAAGAAATAAAAGTCTTCATATTTTTTGGAAGAAAATAGACCCATGTAAATATGGTGTAATCATTAACTAGAAAAAATACATAGTATTTTCCTCCAATAATTCTAATTTGTTTAGGACCAAAGAGATCCATGTGCACTAATTATAAGGAACCAATAGTCGAGACTTCACTAATTGATTTAAATCTTGAATTATGTTTCTTTCCATATTTAAAAGGGTCACAAAATTTTGAAGAATCAAATATTAGATCCGGTAGACTATTAACAAGTCCTTTATTAGTCAATTTTCATAAGTTACTAAGGTTATAATGTCCTAACCTTCTATTCCATAACCAATATTGGTCTTCCATTTCACTAAGACAAGGTAAGTCTCGGCTCTTAAGGTCTTCTAAGTTAAGTGTGTAAACATTCTCATGTAGATGAAAAAAAAGAATGAATTCATCCTTGGAATTTTGTACTAATCATTTATCATTCCTGAAATTCACAAGGTAACCTTCATCACATAATTGACTTATGATTATATGGTTGTTCTTAAGACCTTTAAAAAATAAAACATTTAAAATCAAGACTTTTCCAAGAAGAAAAATGTTACCAATACCAATGATTTTTCCCATAGAATTATCTCAGAAGGTAACCCTTCCACCTTTAATTTAAATAATATTTTCAAATAATTCTTTGTTACTAGTCATATGTTGAGAAAAAACACTATCCATGTACCATGTGTTGTTGTTGATACTTTATTTGTTTTCATGAAAAAAATAGTTAGATTCTTGAAATACAAACTTTATTGGATCCAGAAATGTTATAAAATAAAATTTTAGGAATCCAATTTTTTTTAGAAAAATGGGATTTATGAAATCCAAAGGATTTTATTTTGTTTAAAGAACAATTTTGTTCAAATTTCCACCACACTACTAGAAATACATCCTATTTACACACATATTTTTCCATAGTTTATGTAAACTATGGAAATAGATTATTTAAGGTCACATTTATTTTAAAAACAATGGAAATATCCCTCTTCACTATCACTCTTCACTCGGTTATTTTAACCTTCATGCAAGCTCAGTTTTATCCCCTCTCTGTTCCCCCCTTCTCTTTGGTTTTCACATGGTTACCTTCTTCGCGATCAAGACCAGTGTCTCCGATGATCTTATTACTTTGATACATCCTTCCAACCTCCTACCTCTGGAGATCTTCCTCCTCCAATGCAGTTCTGACACATCCATACCATCTCCTTCCACCGACGATCTTTCTCTTTCGATGCAGCTCAGATGCAGTGAGCCCACCTCCCTACCGATGTGGCTCCAATGCGGTCTCCCCACCTCCCTTTGTTGCAATTTGGACGTGACCTCCCCACCTCCTGAATATCTTTACACATTGGTAAACCCTATCATCTTCATGGAATTATTATGTTTCTTTAATAAAATTACTCCATTCCTCCATTTTATCTTCTCCTCTCATCTATACTCCCATTCCCCTCAGATTTCACTCATTCCATGAACCCTATTAAGAGTGTTTTTTATCATGCCTATTACATTCAATTATATTTTCTCAGTTTATCTCTTGATCATAAAAATATTAATAATCAATTTGGGGCTTTTTAGGTTAGTTTATTTTTTTTTAATTTCTGCATCAACCAATTTGGCCTCTACTAACTTCAGTTATAGTTATTGGTGTATTTTACTATGCATATTTGAGTCTAGAGTGATCTAGGGTTTATTATATCAATATATGGGGATGAGGGTTAGTGGAGGGAAATTATTTTAAGGATTTATTATATATGGAGGGAAAATGGATTTATTTTTCACATGCATGATTTGTTGACTGATAATGTGTTTGGAATCTTTTTATAAGTGATTGTTTATTTATTTTTTTACATCTGGACCTAGCATGGATTTCCAAATAATGGACGGGTTATGAATTTTTTTTAGGAGAAATTTTTTTTGTGTTAACTCTAATTTAAGGGTTAAATCATTCCAATGATTATTTATGATCCATGGTGTTTGTTTCTAGCCCCAAGGGACTGAGAATGCTCCTTAATTACGTTGTAGGATAGTTAGGGTAAATAAATACACTTGTGTTTCCAATTATATGGTGAATATATACATCACATGTTCTTGAGTACCAACAAATTTAAGTTGAATATCATTATTATCCACCTTATATTAAAAATTATGGTGTATCTCAATGTGTTTCTTGTGAAATTTGTAATAGATTATTTTCTATTTTGATAGAACTTTTATTGTCTCATTAAATAATTATTGGATATTTCACCAACTCATTAATGTATTCCAACTATTACCTCATCCATATAAGATGTGTATATATTTTTCTAACTATGATATAATTGGATTCCAATATACTCAAATAAACACAACCATGTTTCTCTCTTACCCAAACAACAAAAGATATTACAATAGAATAAGGTCACCCACTAGTGGATTTTCTATCCATAATGTTAGTATCTCAATCATCATTTCAATTTTATAATAAGTATAGTTTCTTTCAAAGTATAAACAACAAACCATAACGTAATTTTCATTGAACATACCTCATTATTCTTATAATTTTGATAATATTTTCTTTCTTAGAAATATATTAGAGCCTTTTTTCTAAGAATGTATCATAGAAAATATATATCCCTAGAAAATATATATCCTAGTAGTGATTTCATTAGGCTATTCAAATACTTTTTCAACCTGTATACTTCTGAAATATCATTTCCAATAAACATTTCAAATAGATTTTAGATATAACACTCTTATCAATAAGTTATATGACTATTAAATTTTTCGAAAAAAAATTGTTGGCTCCAGTTTCCTTCAATTTCAAATAAAGTTGCAATGAAGCTAGATTACACAGGATATTATCATTTTTGTAGAAAAAATTCATTGCTTATACATGTTTTTAAATATTTGATCTATTAAAATTTAAATTTATATACATAAAAACTCTTATACTATACATCTCTAAAATTATTTGTTCATAAATTTCCTTAATTAAATTTCAAGTGTTTATATTAGGTCTAGTTCTTAAAATTCTCACTACATCATGCATTTATTATAATTATTTCATTGATTTATAGTTTTTACAAAATAAAATTTCGTTTTACTCCCTACACCCACTTTATTATTATGATTTTATTGTGATAGGGTAAATTCATAACAATCATTTGAAATATTTCCATCCCTATCACATCATCCATAGTTTTCTTGTAGGCATTCAAAACTGTTTTTCATCTCAAAATTCCTTTCATGTAGTTGATACCTAGAATAGTTCATTAATGTATTCCCCTTACTCTATTCTCTTTCCCTAGACTAGGAAGAGTCATATTATAGAAAAAATTGCATTCTTTATGTACATGTACACCACAACACTAATATTATCCTTAAAACCCTGTTCTTTGGTATTTTATTTTCTCTATGGAATTCTGATTCCACTCATTCTTAGGTTGGTGTTAATATGTTTCCACAAAACCATATTTTTTTTATTTCTATATATATCTTAGATTGGTATAGAAATTTTCTCAAATTTTTTGTGTTATCTAGTTATTCATGATACCACTCCATGGTTTATGTATTGAATTACATTAAATATCATTTGAACAAAAAGTATTTATTAATGATCATGCTATTTAGTATTGGGATGTAGATATCAATCTGAATATTATTTCTTCATTGTTGGTTATGGAGTCATGTATCATTTATCATGTATAGTTGACACACTAATCACACATATATAAGAAGTCATTATATCACAATTATTTTCCCATTATTTACTTATAGGTGGGTTCTTAATATGAGTTAAGTTCTATACACCGCCACCAAAGGAAGTGAGTTTGACATTGGATTTGGGTAAGGGTTCTTACGTTTTTATTCTTTGGCCTAATTTTATTAGATCTTTTGTGATTTTTTGGTTCTATATATTTTTCAGTGCATTTTGGATCTTGTTGAGGTGAATTCAAGGTGTTGTTATCAAATACGACTTACTTGTGTATGCATAGGTAGGAATATACATATATAAGTTCTCTTTTTATATATATTCACACATGGAAGTATGAATATATATATTGGGACATGTATTCTTATATATAGATATGAAAAATGCATACGTGTGTTTGTGTAAAGGGGTATATGAAAGTATAAATATATATCTATGAACCCTCTTGCATATATTTTTTCCATTCGAATATATACATAAGGGTAGGTGTCTTTATATATATGTTAATTTTCATATGCATGCAAGCATAAAAAAGGAAAATTCAAGTTTACATCATCAAAAGCAGCATACCTTTAAGTTGAGGGAGGTTCCCTATGCCTAACCCTTTAATTTGAATTCCATAATTTATTGATTGTTTTAAAACATGTTTTCATTAATATATAATGCTTATATGAAATGAAAATTGGTTATGGCTCTTCATTTAATTCCTTATAGTGTGTGATTTCACTCCTTATCCAGAATCTATGTTGTGAGAGGAATATTACACTTGTGAGTATTTATCATTATACATTGGTCATTGATATATTTTTAATAGACATAGAAACATCCTTTTTAACATCAGGATCACCATTTCCATCTTTGTTTATAGTTCTAGTTACTAAAATACTTATAATTTCACTACCCAACATCCTTTTGAAGATAAAGTGTTTTCAACAACATCAATTTTATCATATACAAGAGATGGGGTGGTGTTTGGTCTTCCATCTGCATCAATAACACATTGGGTGGTTGATATATTTGGTATGGTGTCATTAAGATTATCCTTCATAGAAATCATAGTAGATACATTATCATCACTATTACACTGCACAACTTCCTTTAAGGAATGAGATATGTCAATCACAGTGCATTATTCACTTATAGGAATGAGTATTATAGTAGAGCTGACAACATTCAACCATGCTTTAGGAAAATTATGATGCAAGGATATAACATCCACCTTTTCATTTACAGAGTAATCTGAATTCTTATTAGTGTTCACATCATTTTGAAGTGTTGGAGTAACACTACCTTCACAATGAGTGATAAACACATCACTTTTCCTAGGTCCAACAGATTAAATATCCCTTTTATGTTGAGAAAAATTCGAATTAAAATATTGAAATGTCTCAATTTGTTTGACTAAAAAACAATCGAGAATCCTTCACTAGAAAATAGCATATTGGTTAGGAAAATTTTGAAAAATCCTAGATAATCATTCTATAGAATAATGATTGAACCAAGAAAATTATTAAATCATTCACTATTATTTTTTATATATATTATATCAATATATTCACATGATACATTTTATATAACATGAAAGTATCAATATTATCATCAATCACTACATTTTCTTCAACAATGGTGAACTCACATGACCACTAATTGTTAAATCTAGATGAATAAAGTATCTTTGGTTATAGGGAGATGATGAGTAATTAAGTAAGAGATCTCAAAGTTGGATATGATGGAAAAATAAGGAAGAACCACAACCAAATATTTTTTTAATTAAATTTTAAAAACAAATTTTACATTTGTTTCAAAATATTAAAAAATTTATAAGATCCCCACTAAAACTATGGTTAGACTCCATTAGAATTTATATTACACTAAAATGGACATAAAAAATCTGGTGGTGAGACATAATAACTCTACTATCTCTTCTACACATAGCGCCATCTACCTTATTTCAATCAACCCTTTTAATTATTTTCAACCTCATTAAAAATCTACTCCAATCCTTCAAACATGTATTTTTAACAACTCAAAAGATAGAAATTAAATTGGAGAAGTCACAAAATGATGAAAAAACTTCCACCATTAGTTATTTAAACCTTAATAATATTCAACATGATTCATAAGGTAATTATTCTATCCATTGATATCAAACCTTAGCTTTACATTCCCATGTCTCATTTGAATGCTTACCATGCTATCATTACACCATAACTAATGGAATGATCTTGCATCGCAAGATCTGTGTTACTTTGTTCATGAAACTAATATGCTATTCTATAATAGATCCATCTAACACTAACTATATATCATGAAATAAAACCACATGAGTAGGATTGGTCACAAACTTGCTTAGTTTTGAGAAAAGGAAAATATTCCCATGCCAAGAGTGGAAAAGTCCCAAATTTTTCTAAATGATCCTATCACTAGAGGAGATGAAATACACTTCTTACTCCTCTCCAAATAGTCACCTAATAAAGTATTAACACTTAGGAGGTTTTGAGATATATCTACTTATAATCTCAATAAAGATACCAAATGATTGTAAATAAAATAAGTAGAATATTTTGTATAAAAAGTGAATAAGAAAGGGTAGATGGCACTAAATATAATCAACCCACTCCTCCACTTCCCATGGATAAAATTCACCCTCAATAGAGGGCAGGGGATTATTATACTAGGGGAGTGGTATGGGGGCTGCTTTGGGGGGGGGGTGGGTGGCCAGGGGAAGGGGGGCTGCTGTAGGGGGTTGGGGGTGGCATGGGGTTGTGGGGGCTGCTGTAGTGGGTTGTGGTGGGGGGGGGGGTGTGGGTGGGTGGGTGGGGGGTGGTCAGGGGAAGGAGGGATATTGCAGGGGGATGGGGGTGGCATGGGTGACCAGGGGTAGTGGGGCTGCTACAAGGGGTTGGGGGTTGGGGGTGGCAGTAGGTTGTGGGGGCTTCTGTAGTGGGGTGTGGTGGTGGTGGTGGGGGGTGCTGGGGAAAGGGGGGGTATAGGGTCATTTTTACATATTCACATAACCTTCATTTATAATCCTTGAATTATAACTAGAATGATTACTCAATCCATAGAGTACTATCTAAACACACTCTTTGTCTCCATAGAAAATCAACAAGTCCCCATAAGGTTACTTATACAAGCTAAACTAAGGTATTTTAAGTTTTTTTAATCTTTAATTCACTCGTGTCATGTTTTATTACTTTACTTTAATACTTCAAATGCTCAAGTATATAAATATACTTTAATTTTACCTTCCCTAGAATTAATACTCTTGGTGATCATTCTAGTAAAGCATTAAGATCAAAAGAAAGAAATATCACGTGTTCAACTTATTCAAGTTATTATAGTGATCATTAATCGAACTTCACCCTATCCCCACTTTTGATTAATCAATCATGATCATAATAAAAAGTCTAATGATAATAAGCAGAAATAATTTTTTTTATGATGATAATGATGGCCTAATCTACTTTTTTTAGTTTTTAACTCATTTTACTTTAAGTAAATAATTATCCACTATATAGATGGATAATAAACCTATTTCTTCTATTTTTCAGCTTCCTTTTTATACTCCATATAGTCTCTCAAACGTTTTCCATTATATGATCTATCCATGTAGGTAGTTTTCTCTTAAGACCACTATGTAATTTTAAAATCTTATAGCTCCAATATTTTTGCACTCTTTCAAGTAAAAATTCCACTATTATTTCTCATGTTCACATCACCTCTATCCACTTAATTGAATGAAATCTATACATGTTTTTTAAATAATAAACAATTTGGTTAGGTATTTTGTATTTAATTTATTTTTAGCTCCATAATATTATGAAAGTAATCATCATGTAATAAAAATAAAACCAATGATTTTTCTTTTTCATTGATTTAATTTTCTTCTCCATTGAGTTAAAATATCATGTATATAGGTTTTCAATGTCACATATGGATTGAATGGTCCCATGTATACACACAAGAAGGAACATGCACAAATTTTTCTCTTTAGATAAGATACTGTAGAGTCATATGTTATTGTAGGACTGTAAGGGACATAGTCCAACATGGAGTTCACATGATACAATTTAGTTGATTTTATCCAGTATAAAGCTAATAATAGTACAATATATTGTTGATCTTGTTGACTGTGAAATAAATCATGGTCCACCATGAATGATATCTCAGATGTTGTCTATTTTATTGTGTTTATTCATACATGACTTCAATAATCTTACATTTAACTGTCTTTTTCAGGCTTCCATTTATTAATCAACAATAAAATCTTTGTTGAAGTTGTTATTACTGTGGTGCCTAATGCTTATCTATGTATGTTTGATTTTAGTAAAGGTCCAGGATCTACTTCTTTTGTCTAGGGGTGAGTTGATGTTAAGATAGATTTCAATTTTTGAGTTAAGATGAGTCTACTGTGGGATATTGGTCAAGTGGAGTCTGAAGGCATTGAAGGATCGAAGGTTAAAGAAATTTCATTCAGTTTTCTAGGGGGGGGGGGTTTAAGGATTAACCAAGACAAACACTTGTGGGTACTATAACCAAGCTTGGACTCGAATGAATATTTTTTTTTCAATTTCTACTGGATATATCCATAGTTTTGAATCGTGGATATAATATGACATGGTAGGAGCTATAACCATGGTTTGAAACTGTGGCTATAGTCGCGGCCCTATTTCCACACCAATAGGAGCCACAACCTACCAAACCATGGCTATTACCTATAGCCACAGTTTCTTGACCTATAGCCACAGTTTGTCTCATGAGATCTACTGATGCATCAAGGGTCTATAGTAGACCCCACCCATCACTTAATAAGTAAAATGCGTTGCTCAAATTAATGGGGTGAAACATAAAAAACACATACATATGAAATGTAAATAACTTTCCCCAATAAGTAAACATTATCACAAACCACTCTGAGTAATATGGTTAATGGTATCAAAATAGAACATCTATAGTCAAATTGATCATAAAACATTTAATAAAATATGGTAGATTATATCATAATATATCAACCTCAATGAATCATAATATTCAACAAAGGGTGTTTACATAAATGAAAACAATATAATAAAATCATTAAAACTTGAGAGAGATACATTTTTTTTACTTTGAAATCATTTATTTAAAAATCCAAGAAATTTTTAAAGAAAAAATTTTCATTAAAATAACCATGTAAACTTTTAAAATAACATTTTATACATTAAGATTTCATGATAGTATAAAAATACTCTCATTCTGCATAAGTTAAATAAAATTTCTTTCGTATTTTCTCTCTCGAAAAAGTCATAAAGTACCTCATTTGGAAAATGACAAAAAAAATTCTTTCAAACCATTTCATAAAAAGTTCAACATGGGTAAAAATAATTTAATTTTTTTAGTATAATATTAAAACACTTTTTAATTTTTTAGAAAGCACTAACATGGAATAGAAATATTCCCAGTGTATAATTGAATAGAAAAAATCTAAATTAATGATGAGATTGTGAATTAAACCCTTAACATAGGTTCGATTTCCTCCGTATGTGTACAAAAATTTTATATGTTAGTTTTAAACATATTATCAACATATAATAGAATCATAATATTATTTATGATATCATATATGATCCCCTAATTACATTTTACCACTCATTTATTAATAACATTTTATTCATTTCACTATTTTAGGAGTTAATTGCTATGTTTTCTCATGCTTATTTTGTCTTGAAAGTCCCAATTATCTTGCATAGGATATATATACAACATCTATATAATAATATTAATGTAATAAATATCATATTTAATTACTAGATACATTTTTGGAACCAATCTTGAATGTATAACATAGATAATTAATCACATCGCTCCGTGGAGATGGAAGACTGTACGCACGCACGAGCGATGATATCATTTCTATATGGTTGAAATGGTAAGGAAGTGGATGGTATATTAATTTTATAGAATAAATATTATACATATATATCCATTATTTACATTATTATAAACATCCTAGTAAAATGGTGATGGAAAACAAATTACACCACAACATGGAGACATTAAGCCATACACACACATGCACAGTACTTCTATTTTTCATAGGATGGATAAAAGGTAGAATATGGTAGTCCCATAATTACAATAACATCTCATAGTATATAATATACTATATTTATTACTTTATAATGGATACAACACATTAATAGTAATTATAAGAAGAAATGAACTTGAATGAGTTAGTAAAAACAATTATCCCTTTTTCAGAGGACTTCCTTTAGATCTATTATTAAAGGATCTAAGGTTGGTATTTTTGGAAGTCCGAGACCACTAGAAATTGGATAAGGATGTTGGGAAGAAAAATTTTCAGGGATTGGTAGATCTATAAGTCTCAAAGTGGTGTGAATAAGCAAGGAAGGAGGTTCCCTTTTATAATTGAGGTGAGGAGAAATTTTCTGAAACTCTCAAAATATTAAATTAATATAAATTAATTTTCAATTAAAAATGGATCCATATTGAGTTATTTCTATGATAATATGATTATGGGTTGAAATAATCTCATCCAATAATTATTATAAAATTTTAGGTCACATTCTTACCCTTATATTTTTGTTTTAACCCTTATTTAATCCCTTTAACTCTTACCATGACAACATGGATTTTTACTATTTAAGGGTCAATATTGTTACTATAAAATAAAAAACAAAACCATAAATGAATCATGGATGATATTTTAGACCTTATCATAATATTTTTTTTCCAAATTTTATATTTTTATAAATTTTATGTCATTTAATAAAATATTTCTTATTTTAACATGACATTAATGTCAATTTTGACACTATTCATTACTTTGACTTAAAAAAAATCAATAAAATGAGATATATTTGAAAAAAATATTAAAAAACACTAATAAAATTTTAAATTTATATATAAAATTCATGTATGAAATTAATTATCTCAAATTATATTTATTTTAATATTTTTGTAATCATTTATTTGATATTTTCATTAATTAAACAATTACGACATCATCATTGGGTAGGAATTTAATGTAATTATTTATTTATTAAAAACTAAAAATAATTATCATGATGAAGATAGAAATTTTATATTTCAAATGACTAGTTATAGTTGAAGATATGTTCTGAATAACCACATATTAAAAATGTAATACTTATTTAAAACATGAGTTGGACATTTTTGATTTTTCTTAAAATAAAATACTATAAAAGGATTAAAGTCATACAAGTGGCTCCAAGAGACCATAAAATCGTATCAAGGATGGTTTTGGTTGACACTAACTCATCTAATAAAATTAGGACAAGTCTTAGGCTAATTTTGTAATATTTATAATTACCCGATTTACCTTTAACCATGGTAAATAAAATTACCAAGTTTACTATTCATGTTATCCAAAAATAAAAGGGGTCTATTTAATAAATTTGGATCTTATTATTCCAAATAAAGAATACATTTTTTAAAATTAAAAACATATAATCAGATAAAATTAATTTAAAATTATTCTTCTAGATGGGGTGAGAAAACGATTTTTTAAAGTGGAAATGTGAAAAAGTTTGAAATGTTTTTATATCCACATTCAATATAAAAAATATTAAAATGAAATTAATTGAATTAATATATTTATTATTGATCTAATTTTACTTTAAAACTAATTTAAAATATAACTTAACATTATAAATTATTTATATGAAAAGTCAGTTTTCAATTAAAATGCAATATTTTTTACTATTCATTAAAAAATGAAACTTATCATAAAAATATCAAAAATTCAACCTAAGATAATTTTGACATTAATTATTCAAAAAGTAATTATATTTTTTCAAATATAATTTATAAAATTTATAAAATTTATTTTTAAAATAGGTACGCCATTAAAATACTACAAAACTACCTTTAGAAAAATATAGTTTTTTATACATAAACTTTGATTTATTCTTATATTATTCCTATAAAATTTATTTGGATGAATGTAAAAACATTTGAATAAATATATTATATGTAAATTTCATAATTTGGTTAATATGATTCATTCTCTTAAATTTAACGGCTAGGTTATAACGACCGTGTTAAAATAATAATATTTAATTGTATATAATTGTTCATTTAAGTTTGATGTTGTGTGAAATGTAAGCTATCAAAGAAATTAAATTTATTTAAAGAGAGACATATCATAAAATCTTGGGGTGTTATAGCTTGAGATTTGCAAGGTTCTGGTGGATGATGAGTTTTAGTTGAAAGGGATTTTATGATATGTGTTGACTTGTGGTGAAGTGGTAGAACTTGTTTGTGCCTAGGTTATGAGGAATGTTTGTGATAATATGAGTTAATTTATGGATTATAGATTTTGGTAAACCTAAGAGGGAGTGTGGTTTGAATGTATGATATTATTGTTTACTCCTTGGATATATTTGTGGTAGATCTAGGTGGGATCATGATATATCTATTTGTGTTCATTATATTTCTTAGGACCTTTACATGTGAGGTGACTAGGGTGGGTGATAAAATAGATTTTGGGGGTTTGAGTTCATTTATGATACCTTATTATGATGATGTGTACTTTATGTGAATTATGACATTGAATTGATAGGGAAAATAGACTATTAATCCTCATTTGATATATTTTTTCCACCAAGATAATATCTCTCATTTTCTATACTTTCTCTATAGAGATTGTTAAAAATTTGATAGTTTTGTAAAATAAAAGGAACATGTAGATAAATAATGGTAAATATATGAATAATCGATGATTATTAAGGATTATGTTCATCATGGAATCTTGGTAGGTGACTCAAAATTATCATATCTTTATTTTTTCTTATAAATCTACCATTATTTTACTTTTTATAATGGGAAAATATGTTATAATAATACAATATAATAATTTTGTGGTAAATTGGGAGTATAAATATAAATGTATTACTTTGATATGAGCATTCGAAGTAAAAATGATTGATGAATATAATATTAATATAATAAATATTCAAGATAAATATTTTCAATGAATATAAATTTTGAAATGGTGGATTATTGATGTGATTTTATAAACATTGGAAATAAAATATGTAAATAGATGGTAAAATATATTCCATGATAATAGAATTTTAATTATTGTGAATTATGATGGATTAATGGTGGAGTTGATGTTGTGATAATGCATTTTTTATTTTCATAGTGATGTGAAGTTTTCATTTAAAATGGTAAATGAATTCTATTTATGTGTGATGATATACCATTACTATTATTTACTATACCATGGCCTATTGAATTCAAGTTTCAAGAGTCATAATCAAACTCATTGTTGGCTTAGGTGAAGACCCAATATGGGAAGTTCATGGTATATATATGGGTGGAACATGTCCAGGGCCACCATAGATGGTGCTCAAGATTGGTTAATTATCTATATTATTAACCCATTCATGAATTTCCTTTAAATTACAATCAATAAAATTATTAAAATGGATCTCCAAGGCTTTCATTTACTATTTTTTAACTTCAAATGCGGGAGATATTATTTGAATTTCTCCACAACTCACATGAAAAATTACCTTAAAATTTCTTTTGTGATAATTACATAGACACATGCACATGTAAAATAAACAAAAATACACAAAGTCACATACACACACATAAGTACATTCACTAAATCACTCTTTCACACACAAGAACACACCCACACACATTAAATACACACAAACCCAAAAAATTATACTCACTTATACACACCCACAATCCTTAATATCTTACTCTTAGCACTCAAATCAATTTATAATATATTATGAAGTCTAATAGATTGTATGAATATTATGAACCACCAAATATTACTCAAGTAATAAAATGTTTGGTAATGAATTAACACAAATGTTTGGGTAGAAAATAGTTTAAAAGTGGATATAGGGTGTAAAATAGTGCATGAGTAAGATATATAGGATTTTCTCAATAATTATTTAAGATATAAATTTAATTTCAACATGATATGGCTATAGAATATAAATATATAAATTAAGGATGTATGATTTAATATAATTGGAGTATGAATTTTCCTAATAATGTAAAGGAAAAATCAACAAAGAGTGCATACACTGTTTTTTTGTAAAACCATATAAAAAATGTTTATAATTAGTACTATAAAGAACAAAATCATATATGGAGATTATTATTTTTTAAAAATAACTTAAAAATGGTTGAACTTTATTCTTTAAAGCATAAAATTATTAGTTTATGGAATATAATATCCAAATTATGCTCAATTAATATACTTACATATCAAGATCTTTATGAGAAACTCAATGAAAAAACCTATATGAAATATATTCTGAGATGTATTGAATAGAATTATAATTTCATGAGATGAAATACTTCATATGAGGAATTAAATAATAAAAAATAATGAATATTGATTCATGAAACTAAAAAGTTAAATGTAGAAAAATATGTGTGATAGTAACATTAAAATTATTTCATGAAATTGTAGTACTATTCAATGTATGATATTTCTACCTCAAACAATGATAATTTTATGGGGTTTTCAGTATTTTTGTCCCCCATAAAATCAATTAATCACATTGAATCATGGAATAATTTATTTATGTTCATGATACTCTATTAAACTTATTAAAAGTATAGATGATCAATTGGATAATTATTTTCATCCATTTATGAGAAATGATGAGATTTAAATGGGAGAATAATTTATGAAAGCTATATAAAAGTCTAGTGATATTTTTTTATATTTATGAGAAGTTATTTTTTTTACTAAATTATTGGGGAAATATACATGTGTATTATATTTATAATTGTAAATGTAAGTTGTGATATTTTTTTTGATGAATATAGTGACAAAAATTACTATGTGTGATAATTAAGGAAAAAAAGAACACTTGAGAGAATATTATTAAATATAATTTTATATAGATCACCACTATTAAAAGATTCAAGACCATTCACCAATACATGGATGATGAAAAAAAATACTTACTACTATAGTGAACATTTTTATTTCTCTATAAATAATCTCTATCCAAATAATAAAAGCTCATGAAGATATGAACACCAAAATTGGGATCTAAAATTGACCAAAACCTTATTCACGAGGAATATAAAACATCAAAATTCATAAAAAAACTCAATATGAGAACTAAACAATAATGATATACCTATACCCAATGAAGGGTATGTATATTTCAAGGGATCACCTAACCCCACTGATGTGGGAATTATACCCCATCACAATAAAATAATCGATTAAGGGAGTACCTAACCCATATCTCATATGGGGGACTCATTCCCTATCAATGATTGTATCGATTAAGGGAGTAACTAACCCCATATATCATATGGGGGATTGAAACACTATCAAAGAATGTTTTGATCATGGGAGTACCTAACTTCATGCGTAATATGGAGGTCTTGTGATTTTTTGGGAATGAGATTGATCTAGGGAGTGTCTAAACACATATGTTTACCCAAGTTCTAACTCATGGATACCAAGAATCACATGTTAGTGTTAGGGTAACATAGATAGTGAATATGTAGGTGGTATTACACTACATTTCAATCACTGAAGTAATAATAAATCATTATAAATCATACATCAACCCATCCTAGAAATCATCAATGAAAAGATCAAGTCTGATACATCATTTCAAAATAATTCTAACCCAGATAAAAATGAATTATACCATTTCCATTATCATCTCCAAGAATAAGACCATGATATTAGGACATAGTTTTTCTAACTGATAATCATTTCTACTCATCACCAATATAAATTTATCTATATATTTCACTCATAAGTTTATCAACAACTATTAATCAATATGTTCAACCAAATAATATGTTGAATAGTGTCATTATCAATTCATTTATCCTAAAACGGTTCATAGAGTACCATATAATAACTTAAACAGAGTATAAATACCCTCTACATCATACTAACAACCAATAATAAATAATGGAGGAGATACAAGTATCATTCAACCAACTTTCACATTTTGTTACACTTTGACATGTTAACTATTGTATTGAAACACATAGTCTAGCTTAGGATTCCAAAATAATAATTTATCAATTAATAACATTAATTGAAGGTTCATACCTTAGTGAAACCATTGAATATTTTTCACCCTTATTTATATAAAAAATATATCCAAAACAATTTATAAATATGAAACACCAATCCAAATAAATTTTTATAGTTATATCTATGATCATAGGTTACACTACGAGCTCCTCATATACCATAAATTCCCTAAATTTCACCAAGATTCATGATTACATATCTCTATCTAAAATATTATTTTTTTATAGAAATTCTATCTTAGGAGATCCAAATTACCCAATAAAAGTCACCATTGTGTTCTACCCACGAGAAATAGAAAAATAGCACTCTTAGAATTTCTCTAGAGTGAGCCATAATCAATTCCAATGTAAAATTATTTAAAATTAAAAAATACGCTTTAAATGATCTCAAATTTCATAAAAAACCTTATTATCATTATCTATGTAGAAAATTGAGTAAAATTGACTATTTATTTAACTAAAATAGATTTGAATTAAAAATTATCATTTTTCATAAAAATGTGATTAAAAAAGGATGGGAACTTGGAAACAGAGGAATTCTATGTGGTGAGAACATATCATAGAGGGGAAAAAGTTCATTAAGATCATGTTATGTCTATACATCATGGATATATTGGGTGACACTAACCTAATCCACACACTTAGCTAATTAACTGGGAATCCTTTTAAAACTATTATCTTTTATTAGGCTAGCCCACCACTATGACCCACTTGACCGTGACTTTCCTACCATGACCCATCTATCAGATAACCATGATCATTCCCATGCTCATATGATTCAAATAATTGGAATTTTTCTTCCCCAAAACCAATCCCCCTCCCACTATCAATCAAATCATGCCCTATCCTAGCCAAACTAGCACCTAACCTCGTCTTTATGAACCATCACATCTCACATCAATCCACTAATTTAAAAATATTCTCCAAATTTTTATGAAAACATATCTAACTTCATATTCAATGATATAATTAATATAGAAATTATATAAAGTAGGTGGATTTCAATTTTTACTGCCACCACTAATTTTGGTTGTGTCTCAATTGTAAGAGGTTTCACTGGATAGATAGATTAGGTTGGATAGTGTGGAAAATGCCACACAATTGGTAGTTGAAGATAAAAAAGAACCATATTCATGGTGTAAACCATGAGGGAATGATGTCCTAAATCTAACTATCTAAATTAATTTCAATTTTTTATTATAATTAAATATTTTGAAACATAAAAATCAATTGATTAAACTATATACTATAATTTAAATATAGTAATCATAATAAATTAATGAAACCAGAGGAAAAAAAATATCCTACCTCATTTGATCACCTATTTCATCACAAAATCCAAATCCTATCCTCTAATAAATCTTATTTAATTATGTTCCAATCATGATTATGGTAAAAAAATTAGGAACTTATAAAAAAATGAGTTCGTGGAAGGCTTAGATACCATTCACAACCAACATCACCAACAAATGAAATACTACGACATAAAAAACAGTACTCTATATTAATATGAATACAACTTACCATTGAATTATATTTACATTTTTTCTCTAAGGTTCCTGATTCATGTAAAATTAAATAATTCATAATTTTGATAAAAAATTCCTATGCAACATCATTAAATTATTCCCAAGAATATTTGAATAAATATGACCACCAATGAATACAATGGAATCAAAATAAAATTAAAATTATAATAATGTGATAAGTAATATAAATTTATCAATAATAACATATCAAACCATCTTGAAATATTAATAACGAGGATTAGGCCTATGAAACCATCTCCCATTAACTCCAAAACAGAAAAAAAGTCATCAAATAATCATTGTCATTATCTCTAAGAATAAGTCCATAATATCATGACATAGGTTGGATGACTAATAAGTAAGTAAAACATTCATTATAATTGATGTATCAGTAGATTTTAATCACTTGGTTATATCACAATGTCAATCATTATAGTAAACCAAATTAAAAGTTGATTAGTGTTGTTCACAAGTCAGTTATTAGAGATTGGTGCATATAGGAGAATATGTTAACTCCCACACAGTATAATCACACTCACACTAAACACTATTAATATATAATTAAGGAGATATAAGTATCATGTAATCAAATGTAATATCATATACCACTTTGAAATATCAACTATCATATCAAAATAAACTATCTAGATTATGAGTTTGCAATGATTATTTTTAGATCATAACACTAATTGATAGTTTATAGCTCAGTTAAACCAATGAGAACTTTTCACCATTTATTATTATCAAGAATATCATAAAAAATATTATTCAAATTGAAATAATAATCCAAATGAATTCCCATAGACATACCCACAATCATGGGTCCAACTAAGAGATCCTCATGTGCTGTAAATACCCCAACTATCATTCAACTACATGCTCACACATCTATGTATAAAATATTATTTGAGTAAAAAAATCCTATCTTAAGATATTTAAATTTATCAGTGAAAAGAATCATTGTTCTATACTCATAGAAATGTAAAGAATATACTCTTAGAATTTCCTTGAGTTGATTCATCATCAAATTGGGTGCTTTATTATTTAAATTACTAAAACAACCATTAAAAAATCTCAAATGGAATTAAAAACACAACTATTATGATTTATGTGGAAACATGAGTAAAAAAACTATTATTTGTTTAAAATAGATCTTGACCCAAGAAAATTTACTTTTCTTAAAAATTTGGCTAAAAAAGGTAGGCCATGTGGTCCCTTGTGTGAACACCATATAAAATTATCTTCATAAAGGTAAATGGGGGCCCAGTTTGTGGTTTTTACTTTCCAACTCATGTATTATGAATAAGTTTGGTCCCACTGACCCAACCTACCCTAATAAGTGGAGCTACCATCTAAAATTGCTGGCATGTACTGTGCCATCCCACCACCATAAACCACTTGACTATGAACTATATTACATATATCATATTACTATGATATATACCTACTTGTTTGATCAAAATATGGATTCTTTTTCCTCCCCAAAACCACAACCCCCTACCACTATCTACCCTAGCATTTTGTAACCCGGTCGAATCACCACTATTCTATGCGACCAAATCTAGTTGCCACCTGTATTGATCTATGGGTATAAAAATGATCTAAAATACATGTTTAACATGGATCTAAATTCATATTTTTCAACCTATTCACTATGAAAGAGATATAAAGAAAGGGAGTTTTAATTTCGGTCACCACCACCAAGGGTGGTGGTGTCTCGATCAAAGGTGGTCCCACTGGATGGGTGGTGCATGTTGGATGATCTGGATGGCACCACACCAATAGGAATTCTAGAGAACCATGGCCCTTATCCATGGTGGATATTATAGGGAAAGAAAAACCATGCATTGACTATCTAGATTAATTATTATTTTTTCATTATAATTAAACAAAAACAAAAATAGTTTATCACTTAAACTATATACTATAATTTTAAATGAAACTATAAAAATGTATACATGAAACCATAGGGTAACTCTATAATAATACATCACCCAACTTCCTCATTCATCATTAAATAATCCCCCTCTTACCAACACTATCCTATACTTACATGCTAGTCATAATTATAGTGAACTAATGAGATATTTATAAAAAATGAGGTTGAATTATGCACATAACCATCATTATTATTAAATGAAACACCATTACCTAAAAAAATACATTTATGGAACTTCAATATAAGGCCCCTATTGCCATATATTTTCAGTTTTTCTCCTGATGAACTTGTAATGAACCAACATATCTTACCTAAACGGTAACCATGTTGAACATACTATCAAACCTCAAGGGTGATTCCTCATATGGTGGAGGTTGTTAACTTGTGAAAAGGGTCTACGATGAATATTCAGGAGACTATATCCTTGATATATTAAGAATATAAACCAATAGATAAATATTTTAAATATATATAAAACTAAACATTAAAGTACATTTATATAATTTATAGTTATAAGATAATCATAAAAAATAAAAATACATGACATGCTATAATACAATGAACCCATTTTATAATAAATGTTAATATATAAAAAAGAATTTCCCACTAATCTAATCGTATATAGATACAATAAAGAAATAAAAATAAAAATAAAAGTATACCATACTATAAAATCACTCACCTTACCTCAGTACTATCTTCATAATCCCTCCAAGATAGTCTAACCTGATCACTTGCACAAGGGCCTCATCCAACTTGCATGCCAAATATCGGGTTTGGATTTCCACTAAATGCATATGTAGAATGTAGGGAATAAATATCAGTAATAAACAACCAAATATACCCCTAATATATTCCAATATATATTAGGTTTATTCAAGTAATATAAATAAAGTAATAGAACACAACATGAAAGATCCCAAATTGGTTAATCATGTGATAACTAGGCTGCCATGATACTTATCCCAACTTGTTTTTTCCGAGTTCTAGTGAATCTAACTAATAATCTAGGAAGAAGTTATGATGGTGTCTTAAATTTAGTTAATTTATCCATCGATGATTCAGAATCATGGAAGATGGGGTCCCAATATCAATAACGGTATATCTATCAGTGTTATAAGATCAAGAAATAAGATATTATAGGTCTTAATTCTTGTCAATACGACCATTTTTAAAGATTTTAGTTGGTGTCCCGATCTTAATTCTAGTATTTCCATTGATGGTAAGCACTAATTAGGTGAATCATGACACATCCACTAGAAAAATATTTATATTCATGGGGTGTATCATGATACACCATGATTAAGAAGGAACACCCTGACATTAGATTAATACATTATGCTAAATGAAATCAGGTATCAACATACTATAAGAGGAAATACCATTATGCCATTTCTTTTGGAATATATTGGTAGAGTATAATGACTCACTATCACCTTATAATTTTCAAACCACTACCATAAGATAAGTTTCAACTCACAAGAATACTGCATCAGATTAAGGTCTAGATAATAATAGATAAACACAATCATGGTAAAAATTTCCTACTAACAAAACATATATAGGAAACATAACACTCATAAAACACAACTATTAATAAAAAAATATATATTCTCACATCTTTACTCTTTGAAATTAGCTCCACCATCCTAGATATAGCCTACTACACTTTATATTAAGAATCACCATCATCCAAATTGTTGCCCATAATATGAATCTTGAAAATTCTAGGATGATACCCTTAACTATCTTATCTTACACAATACCCACCCTTGTTACTCATCAACCACCAAGCCCTATTACAACACCTCATGATGCAACTCATCTCATAAGCCATGCCAAGCTGACTTAATAAACCATATTAGCTCACACAAGTCATACTGATACACTATAATCACCCACATCTCTTACACATATTATTACATCATTTTAAATATAAATATCCCTAAATAAACCCAAAAATATAATTAAGAAATTTGGAACATAATATGACACTTTTAAATGAACTATTTAATTTTCATTTCCTTCTTCATAAATTTGTTCTAGATCTTTCCAAACTACTATCACTACATTGGATATCCTTGGGACATACATAAAATAAGGGGTGATCTATAAAGCCTAGAAAGGTGATGAAAAAGGTTTATCATGAGATAAAATATCATACGAGTCAAAAATCATGACATGAAAACCTAAAAGAAAAGGATCATAAATAATCACATAGAAGTATGGAATAAGAGACAAAATATAATGAGAATAATGAAATGTGGTAAAAATATAAGGAGTTACATCATAAACATAGGTCAAAGTTCACTAATAATAATTCATGACATTTTGGACAAGGTTAACCACACCTGGACCATGCATAACATCATAAACCAGACTAATTGTATTTGGACTATGTATAGAGATCTCATGAGATATGAATAATTACCTAGTAAATTGGGGGTCTATATAATTATAGAACCACTCATCACATCATAATATGTCATGTAAGTAAGTGAAACATAGAAAAGAAATGTATATAAAGCATAAACATGAAATAAACCCATGACAAAGAAATGGGTAACATAATAAATCCATAAATATTTAAACATAAAAATATCATGTAGGATTCTAATAAAATAAGGGATTGAGGAATATTAGAAATTAATTATAAAACAAAGGATCATTATTCGTGAAAATAAATATCAAATTGAAAGAAAAATCACAAGAAAAGGTGAAGAATAAATCAAAAAAGGAAACACTTTTTATCAAAATTTTAAGAAAAGGAAAAAAATATCTAAAAGGGATAAAAGAAGAGAGTCTTTACAAAACTATAAATAATTTTTTTTAATATTAAAATAAGGAGTGTTTTTATGGAAATCATAGAAATAAAATAATCTTTTTAATAGAAAAACATGAAAAGGAAGAAGAAAGGGAACTGTTCCCATTGCCAAGTTTAATTTAAAGAAAAGATTAGAAAGAGAACTTGATAGACATGTATATAACCAAAAATGAAAGGGATAATGGGAAAGTATAAATCAATGAAAGTATTACAAATAAAATATAAATAAAATAAAATAAAAGTAGAAATAGGAAGATATGGAGAGATAGATATTGATAGATAATATATCATCAAGAATGAAAAAGAGCAGGAAAGACCCCTTTCATCGAGTCTCAAATTGCTTCATATGAGAAACTAAACTATTTAATAGTCAAGTTAAATTTATTAAATAATATTCTCATAATTTTTTTTTCATATTTATTTTATATCTATAATTTATTTATTATCATGTTTTATTTATTTATTTGTTAACTTCCTATTGTTTGTATCAACCATTTCAATGTTGTTCATTTCATTATTCCCAAAAAACATCGATTTAGAGGTAATTTTAAATATACATTATAAAATGGATCCATAATATATATAAGTTTAAAGGTAAATGGTTCATATAATTTTATAATTTATTGAGTTTAATAGATCAGTAGTTAGTTACAAATTATGAGAAATTTCCTCGATAATCTTGTTTTTTATGGTTAAAAATGACTATGATTGTTCACATTTAGTGTCATAATGACTATGATTATTTTATCATTATATAACCATTGAAATGATATTATTTTATTATAATACTATATTAAATAATGAAATTAATTTTTAAGAATAGACAAGAAGGGTATAAGTGAAAAATAAAACATCATCATTAACTTAGGTAACGTAAAACTACCATGTGTGAAATGATGTTTTTTAAGAGAGTTTTAAAAAATAAGAGGTAAAATAGTAAATATTAAAGTTTTATAAAAATGTAAAGGTATATTAAATATTATAATTTAATGTTACTTTTTATCGATTACTTATATTATAGAATGGATAAGAAGATAATTGAAATGGAAACATGGGTTTAAAAACCCTTATCTCACCCCTTAAGTCACCTCCTTGGGATTGAGCCTAAATCCCATAGAGGATGGAATTTTGGTCACACTATAGGATTAATGATGTGTATAGGAGAGTTTAGAGAGGTATTTAGGTAGAGATTTGGAAAATTATAGTGTTTTAGAAGTAGGAGAAAGGTCTGGAGGATGGGTGTTTATATTTCAAAGGGGTAGGGGTATTTTAAAATAAATTATTAATTATTTTGTTATTTCGGCTCGAGACTATTAATAGTTTTGATTACTATGAATTTTTTTTATGATTTAAAATAAATATTTCTTTTACATATTAACACAAGTAAAACCTAAATTCATTTTAGAAATATTTTATACAAAGTAAAGAATCACATATAGTTTTTTATTAAAATAAAATATAACTTACATTTTTGAAAATTGATTTATAGCTTTGAAAATTTTGTATATAATTTTTAAATGAATAATTTTATTAATTAAATATATTTTTTGTTTAAAAATGGTTTTATAAAATTTTAGTTCATTTTTATACCATGTTTATTTTGTAAAAGTTGTAGTATTTGTTAAAATAGTATTTTTTAGTATTCACAAAAAATGAGGCTTTTCAGAAAAATACCAAAAATTCACCCAAATATAATTTTGATATAGTTATTACAAAAATTTACTTCATTTTATAAAATTAATATTCTGATAATTATAAATTTTACATTTAAATAAAATAATATAATATATAGATGAAATAATTTTATCTAGAGTAGATTTTATTTCTTTTACTACGAGTGATTAAATTTATATTTATTATAATTTATTAATTATAATATAATTTATAATACTTTATAATGTATATTTTAATCAAAATAAGTTCAAAAATTATGTGATTAATATATTTAAATTTAAATTTAAAAATTAATGATTTTCATAATAAGTTAAAGCAAACCTTATTAAAATTTGTACTAATTTGTGATTTAACTTATATAATTTGAGAATTTATTTTATATAATTTTAATATTTATTTTTATTTATTTTAAACATTAATTTTGAGTCAATTTACTAAAATCATTGATACGATTAACATTTCAATGGTCATTTATTATTTCCAATGATTAATTACTCTTCCAATGATCAAATAATTGTTATATTTCCTACAAATGCCTCTTATTTACTTCATTATTAATTCACTTATTTTTTTTATTAAAGATACCTATATTTCCTTTAAAAAATTACTATCTTTTTAATTTTTTTTCTATTTACAGTGCTATTCATGTCTTTGATAATTATTGGAGACCACAATGCGCTAAAAGTTCAAGTTATAATTATCTTATTTATATGTTTTTATTCCCCCATTTCATCACTTTCAATTTCATGTAGTATATTCATAATTATTATGTAATGTTTTTTATTGATGTAATAAAATTATGTTTGGCTTTATTATACTATGAATGTGATTTTTACTATTCACTCACTTAAATATGACGCACATATATTTAGAGAATAAAATTTTGGAAATTTATCATATTTGAGAAGTCTAGGTTGTTATACCCACTAAGACTACTAGGACCCTAATATAGTCTTAACCATCCCTACTAACTTAAAATGATCATCCCCATGCTGATGTTATATCCTAATACCTTCTCCTTGTTTCCTTAGATAAGCAGGTAAAGAAACTTCAATAGGGATAGGGGGTGTGAATTGAAGTCTAATCACAACTTACAATTTTTTTCCATACTCAAAAAAATTAAGTTGATTGAAAGTTATAATTTCTAATCAAATCAATATAAAAAGTGTAAACACACAATGAAAATATAAAGACTCAAAATTTTAAAAAACTCAACCAAGTCAGTAATACCACAA
Organism: Viscum album; assembly: GCA_963277665.1. NCBI lineage: Eukaryota > Viridiplantae > Streptophyta > Magnoliopsida > Santalales > Viscaceae > Viscum > Viscum album. The sequence goes on from OY728132.1 coordinate 927,369,172, forward strand.
TAAAAATTTTAAACAAACAATGAAATGTAAAAACAATGCATAGATCTCTAAATAACAATCCAAAATCCCATAATTAATATTATTACCAAAATAATTCTAGTCAGGAAAGTATTCACTTTTAAACCAAAGAGGTAGGTAGTTCTATAGTTGGGACCAAGGTGTATAAGCTCTGCACAAGGAACTTCATAACTTTATATCTATTAAAAGGTATCAAGTTATGAACTCAGAACTTATTCAAATAAAATCTTGAACTATAATTCTATATCCCTTAAATAATTTTAGATATCTCCGATCGACAAAAACTTCAATCCCATGGACTTCATCAGAAAAGCCACTTGGAATAAATAACTTCCTAACCTAGAAGCTTATCAATGAACATGATCAGAAATAGTATAGTTTCCAAATTCTGTAACCTACCCAATCAAATATGATTATAAGTAAAACAAATAAAATAAAAAACTAATAAATTTTATAAATTAACATCACCAAATATAATCTCTTAGATAAAACCCACATAAAATAAAATATAATTAGAATAACTCTAGAAATGAGATGATGTAAGATTAAAAATGACTATAATCACTCATACATTCATGTATGTTTCTTGAATGAGTGATATGAATTTATATAAAAATTACAATGGTCACATTCTACACTTTTAGGGTTTAGTTACAATGGATTCAGAAGAAAACTGATCCTTTCACCAAATGTAAGTACAATTCCATCATGATTATCTATCTTCCAAAGGATATAGTTTAGTGTAGCTTCACATAATACCAAAACATAAAAGTGAATTTGATTCACTGGACATGAAAACATCATAAGTTAAATATACACAACCTAAAAATAATATAATAAAAATTTAAATCAAATAAATTATAGACATAAAGTATAGTGTGATTCATCAAAACAAATAACATGAAAGGATACATTTTGAAAATTTCTCATCAATCTCCCATTTTTTATTTTCACAAGACACACAAGTAAAATGTAGGAAAAATAAATCTCTATTTTACTCCCTATAAGTTTTAATAATCTTAGACCCTTCAAACTATCCCCTTTGAAAGGGAAACTTTCCTATTTTAAAAGAATATATTTAAAGTTATTTTAGAAATATTTATCATTTTCTATGAGTTTTCTAACCACTCCCCCTTAGTTATTTTAAAAATAGAAGGTATAATAACTAAAGATAAAATAAGATATTTAAATATGGAGTAAGTAAAAAAGATATACAAAGATTAAGATAAGTGTAAAAAAACTTTCTATAACATCCAGTGGAACAATTATACCCTTAAAGTTCTGAAACTTACTCTTTTGATAGATTTTTTCTCCTTTCCCTTGAAATGCAGATTTATATTTCTAAGAAAAACAATCAATGATACAAAACATATCAATGATCTCAATATAAAGTTCATAAATTAATAAATTGAATATTATAAAACCATAAAAAGGGAAATATCAAACAAAAAAAATATCATTTCAAGTAGAAATAATCAAATTATAAAGTATGAAAATTGGAAAAATTCATTAGAAAAAAGATCATGAATAATTAACATTTTGAATAGTTTATTATCAAAGATTCAATTTTCCCTCACCATCAGTTATAAATTATAATATAGAAAAATAAATCATAAGATAAATATATAGATTCAAATTTTAATTCTTTTTTTGAGATTTGGCTCTCAAATATTCTAGCTTCCTTTGCATCTTCCCATGATCTTTCAAAGATTTTTAAATCTCTCTAACTTCTCATTATGATCTTCTAGTAGCTTCATTAAATTTTATATTCATTCATTTAACCCAAAAATATCATCTACTTGGTATCCAATATAATTTTAGAGAACCTTAATACATTTCAATATTTTCTTCATGTTTTAAAATTAGGCTTCAAATTCATTTTAAAATTTTAAAAAATCATCCATGATTCCCACTTGTGCTTTGATAATCTATTTTGAAATCTATGATGCCTAGAAATCTATACATCTATTTTGTAAATAATAGAGTCTGGTATTCATATCTGGTAAAATTTGGAAATTTTTAGTTATTATAAATAGTTTTACTAATGAAAAATTCATATGTTTTTCCATTATCTCCATTTTGGTCAGTGGTTTAGAAGATGTGAATTTTAATAATTCTTCTCTAGATCTATTTTTTTGGTTAATATCTATGAATATTATTCTATTTATATGTAAAATATAGGACATAAACCACATTTAAAGACTATACACCCTCTCTTACAACATCAATTACATTATATCCTTAACATTTTTCATCCTTAGTTTTACTTTGGTGTTTATATTCTAATATCTTTCCTTTCTATAGATTAGGTTACTCAACTGATATATCCTTTTCAAAAAATTCTCTCATATAAGATTATTTATATTTATTTAAAATATAAAAATTTGGAATAAGAATCTAGTTATTATTATCATCATAATATGAAAACCCTGGTTCCGATGAATAATTATTTGAAGCAGATGAATTTATAGAAGATGTAGATTTTCACTTTGTATATTTATGCAGTTTTTTTCACTAATGTAGCTTTTGTTTGAGTAGTTTCAATCATGGAATAACCTAAGGCTATAACATTATCACCTTTTACATATGTGTTACTACTAGTGATTTTGATGTATTTTGAACTTTGACTTCCATCACCATCTGCCTTTTCTTTCTAGTAACTGATTTTGGAAAAATTAATTTCTTTGGAACTTGAGAAATAGGTTTAATTATCTCCCTAAAGGATACAAGATGTAGAGTGTGTTTATACTATTTATAATTTAATGAATAAGACTTTTTTTTAATGTCCAAACCTCCTGATTAGTTTATCCTCACTTTTAGAATTCAGCTTATACTTTTAATGTTCGAAGAAAGGATTATCAATATTCTTTCCTTAAAACTTATTTTGGATTTGAAGTGAAATATCTCCCCAATTTTCATTATACTTATTAAGTTGTATTTTTTATTTATCTTCAAGAGTTATAATAGAATTATTTTTTTCTAAGGATGTTAAGTGTCTATATGAATTTTCCATTCTTCCAATTCCTTTATCATTTTCCATTTTAGAAAATTTATACTTCTACTTTTTTTGTGCTTAAATTATCAGAAGTTTTTCAACTTCCTTTCCCTTTTATTTATTTATTATCCTTAGTATTCTTCCTATCAGTAGATTTAAGGAGTTTAAATTCCATATTCCTTTCAACTTTTTTTATGGTAGAATAAAAAACAACTTTCATTTGTGAAATTTTTTCTCCATTAAATGGAATTTCTCTCTTCCGTTCTGAAAATCATATATTTGTCACTCTATCATCCCTCAAGGACTTTACCAAAATCCTCTTCAAAATTCTAGAGTATGGGAGAACCTTTAATTTCACCATGACTATGAACATAACTTCTCTACATTCCTAGATAAAATTCACAATATTAAACTTCCTCATGCTATAATAAAATCCTATTAGATAGAAATATTTGATTTTTATAGTGTATTTGTATCCATTTTGTGGTACTAAGAATCCCTAAACCCATTAAAAGTTAACTATCACTTATAATTCAATATGGTTAATCTTATAAAATCTTTCATTAACAATTAATAGGGCATCCTTGGCCTTTGTATTATTAAAAGTTTTATATGTTCCGATAAGCTTTTGAGAGAAAAAAATGGATTCACCTTCCTATGGTAACCCAATATCCTCAGTAATTCTCTTTATCATAAAGATAAAGTCCTTCTCTAATACTGTGAATCTTAATTTCTTCTCTCAATCATTTTTATCAGAAGTCACTATCATATAAAAATTATGAATAATATTGGGGTGGAACAAGTCTTTTTCTTTTGGATTTAGGACTATAAAATCCCATACTCAAAAGAAAATAACTTTCTCAAAAAGAGTCATACCTATAAAACTAGGAATAATCAATAAATATCTCCAGAATGATTTCTCAAATAGTGATCTCCTCCAAGGTAGACATAAACTAACAAAATTTTATCACATAAAAAATTAGGAGAAAATATCTCAAAGTGATGAAGTATATAATTAAATTCAAAACAAATACTTAGAATTATAATACCCTTTTATATAGGTGTCATTATAAACCATTGATTTCAAGAAATCCAATAGTCTAAAAATTATCCCTCGAAAAGTCTCCACGTAAAATCCTATTGAAGAATTAAATTTAAATTTGCCTAAAAATACTAAATTGTCTACCTTAGATGATTTAAGAACAATCCAAAATATACAAATGAATTAAAAATAAAAAAATATTTATTATATTAAAAGATAAAAATATACCTCTCAAAAGTTATCTTCCAATACTACCAATGATCATCTCCCCATGGAAATTGTTCTAGAGGATTAATCTAATATCTTCCGTTAATACTTCAAAAATAATGAAATAATCAATGAAAATGTTAGCCAAGAAAAAACAAAGGTTCCCTTACCTAAAAGAGTTAGTAAAAAACAGAAAGTAATCTAAATAAAAGAACTCCACCTCAATTGAATAGTGAAATTATGAAAAAATAATTAAAAATCATGGTAAAGAAGAAAATATTCCATAGAAAGTTATGTGTAAGATAATACTTAACGAGTAATCCATTAAAATCTGTGAGGTTCTAAAATTAACATGTTACTAGATAAAAAATTCTTGATTTCAACTACTGATACACATCATACTTATTTTATCATAATTTATGTTTTTAGAAGCCGTAACTACTTAGGTCAAAAAATTTTAATGAACAACAGTTTGAGAACCCAATCTTTCCTACTATATGGAACTCAATTTCTAAAATACCATTTGAGATAAATGATCTATGCATTCTGAATGAATAAGTTTTATTCAAATTAAACCTATTATTCTAATGAATTACTCATTGAAATTTCATAAAAAATGGAACATTACTTGACACAAAGTAATTTATTTGATAGTTTGGCCTTCTGGTGGATCAGTGAGATAGCCTAGAATTTTTCATTTTAGGCCATATATATTTAATCAACTTTTATTAGAATTTCATTCCATTGGTAAAATTTAAAAATAACTTCTTAAAACTTTCCACCTTTAACTTTAGTCTAAAAAATTAATTCTTATATCCCGATGAGGTAACACTTACATTATCTTTCTTATCATAAGTGAGTTTAGAAACTCTACTCTTAATTTCTATTAACTCAGAACTTATCTTGATATTCTTGAATTTTATCTTATATATTTTTTGGATTTCTTATTTAACTCATAAATTAACTCATACATTTCTTTATTATACTTCAAAATATCATATTTAGATTCTAATTATTTAAAAAAAATTAATATATAATAATATTTTACTTTAGTTACATAGTCTTTCATTTCATTATATTAGAGTTATTTATTTTTTATTTTTTCATAATATTATAGATATTGTTTATCATTATATAAAGAATTATTATCAGGTTATTGATGTTATTATGATAAATCCTCATCTATCTTATCAATTATAGATTTTTAACTTTTGGAATATCTTCATAAAATGATATAATTTTCTAACTAATATTGTTGTCTTATGATGAGATATTAGGAGCAGTTTATGATTTAATGATGCTTTAGGTATCCAATTACTTTAATATCTTCATTCATTTTTATTTTAAAGATCTCTTAGGATCTCTTTCATTTCTTTTTCTCCCCAAATCCTTTTCTTAATTTTCAAAATAACCACTTTATGGTGAAGTTGGAACCTTACAAAATTCCATATCAAATTCAAAACATCCCAAAATTCCAAATTCAAGATTCAAAACAACCCAAAATTCCACATTCAAATTTCAAAATTTGAATTCCAGAAGCACTCATTGAGCACTTCACCTTACCTAAAGTGAGGTCGCATGATTCCCAAGTCATCATCATCAGCACTTCATGTCATTGTTGGAACCATCATTGCCGGAACCGTCACACCACACCAATAACATGAAATCATCTCTGAAGTCGGAAACACCATGAGCCTCTATCATAAGAACACCATTTGGTATGAAATATTACATAATTAAAATTAAATAATATGTTCTCTACAATATATTTACTATAAGGAAACTGAGATAAATTCTGATGAATAAACAAAAAATAAAATCAATCTCAGTCTCAAGTGTAGAGAGTTTCTCTGATAAAAAATGTAGCCCCATATAAGTAGGTAAAGAAACATCAAGAGGTGGGGGATGAATTTAATTCCAATAATAACTTATAATTTTTATCCCAATCAAAGAATTATGTTGATCAGAAGTTATAATTTCTAATGAAATCACTATAAATAGAGTAAACACACAGTGGAAATATAAAGGCTCGAAAGTTAGAAAATCTTAATCAAGTCAACAATACCATAATTAGAATTTATAACAATCAAGTAAATGTAAAAATAATGCATGAATCTCTAGATAAAAATATATAAAAATATAAAACTATATTATTACCAAAACACTTCCACTCAAGGAAGTATATATTTTAGACAAAGTTGATGATGGTTCTATTACCAGAATCAAGGTGTAAAATCCCCACACTAGGAATTTCGATGACTGCAAACCTATAAGAAGGTATCTAGTCACAAATATAGATCTTATTTAACTAAAATTTGGAACTATGATACACTATAATTGATATCATCTTCAATTTACTTGATCTATAGGAATTCCAATCCCCTGGACTTCATTGAACAAACTATATGAAAAAAAAACTTCCTAACCCTGAAATATAATTGATTAATATGATCATAAATAACATATTTTCTCATACCTAAAACCTTCTATATCACATATAATTATAATTAAAAAAATTACAACAAACAAAACTAAGATATTTTACCAAATAACCTCACCAAATAGAAGCTATCAAGGAAAACCCACATAAAAGAAAATACAACTAATAGAGATTTAGAAACGAGATGATACATGATTCAAAATGATTTGAATAACTCTTCCGTCTATGTATATTACTCAGAATAGAGACATGAATTTTTATAAAAAATCTAATGTTTAGATTCCACACTATTTGGGTACAATTACAATAGATTCAGAAGCCGACTATTCCTTCTTCTGGATGCTAGTATAGATCCATCACAATGATCTATATTTCGATGGGTATAGTTCAAAGTTGATTCACATTATACTAGAACATAAAAGTTTATTCAATTTAATAGACTTAAAAGAATCAAAATTTACATCTACAAAACAAAAAACTAACACAAACAACATTTAAATTAAATCAATTACAAACATAAAGTGTATTATGATTCATCAAAACAAAGGATACAGAAGAATAAATTTAGAAAATGTCTCAACATACCCAATCTAAAACCATGTACTAATCACACAAGTGAACCTGATGCTAAATAGACCTACCATTAAACCCTCAGGTAGAACAAGCATCCAAAATCAAAATGAGACCAGAATTCCTTCTCAATGAATTTTCTCGATTCCAATAATCTATTTATATTAAGATATAATTAGGGCCATAGAATTTACCTATTCATTTCCTAGGACTATTTATAAAGAAAACCCTTATAACATAACATGTTATACCACTCTAGGTATTGAAGGATACATTCCCTAAATCCTTATATGTATATGATATATATAAGCTATTTTATATTTCATAATTTTTTTGATTTTCATGAATCTGGTGTATCATTTCATGAATCCTATAGATTCATTATTATTCACCCAAATAAGCTATCATTTAATGAATATGTTTCATAAGATGAAACATACATGAGGATTTGTATTCATACATTAGATTCATCATGTTGGTCGTAGCATTTATTCATGCATTATAACGCATGAATAAATGAAACAGTACCAAATGACTATCCTTAGGTGATATATAAATCATTTCCATGAGATGGAAGTGGGTGTGTGTGATTACTTCATCCTTGTCCAAAACTCCTCTTCACTCAAATCACTTTTCATCTTCCTCCTTGCGTTTGAGGTACTAATATTCTATGGTGGAAAAATGAATCCCATCTGTGCGAAGAATGATTTGTATTGACCCATGAATACCTTGAAAGGTGGGATGTATTTTGAATACCACCTAATTATATTTATCAAGCACATTCAAAGAAGTTTTATGGTGATAAATATGATGCTGATTATCTTTAGCGAATGATATGTGTTTACATCAGTTTATTCATTTCCAGGTTTTATATAGATTTCATATTTAATTCACAGGAGATCATCGATAAGGGATTTTAATTTCTTACTCTTGATTTAATAACCAATATTAGACCCTAATGTATCCATTCAATGGTATCAAATAAATCCCATGTGTTTAGATTTTCAGAATCATTCTTGAAATGAAGAAAATGTGAAGAATAGAGTAGAATGTTTGAATTCTGGAAATTCTATATTAAAATGGTTTACCTTTACATAGCTGGGATATGTGAAGGTAACCGAGGAATTTCCTTTATACAGTTGGGATGTGAAGAGGTAACCGAGATATTACCTTTATAGATTCAGGCTGTGTAAATGTAATTGGCGCATTACCTGTTCGTAGTTGAGCTGTGTAAATGCAATCTAAAGGTTACCTATATATGAGGTATACACCTAAAGGTAGTTCGAGAATAACCCTTAGGTTAAGGGATCACGTAATGGTAGTTTATAAATTAATTTTATGTGAATGAGTTCACGTAAAGGAAATTCATGGCTTACCTTTACATGAGGATTTTTCACATAAGTGTAATATGAGTTTTACTTTTTTATAATGGGTTCATGTAAAGGTAAATTCTAAGTATCCTTATATAGTATATGCTACATAAGGGTCAAGATCTACCCTTAAATATACTATCTACCCAAGGGTAATGGGAGGTTTCCCTTACACCGAGCGGGGATTCTACATAAGGGTAAATATAAAATGTTAAAAAAAATTATTTTTTGACATTTATTTTTTTACATGGTTTATAATTTTTTTATTAATCATGATAAAAGGTATACTGATTATATTTTAATAATAAAGTGTTTATAATTTATTATATAAATATTTATCAAAAATTTATTTATAAAATATTCCAAATATTATTGGATAATATTTAAAATACATTTCAACATGTTATATGGAATACCTTATTATCTAAAAAAAGTATTTATTTAGAAATAATTAGGGTAATTTATAAATTGTTTATAAATTACAAAATAGAGATAAAATATAAAATTTGTATATTTGAAATTATGAAATGTTCATAATCAATTAGTTTAAATTGTTCAAATTAAATAAGCATTATTGGGTATTATTTAAATCACATCAAAGAGTTGATTTTGGTTTAAATAAAATTTAAGTATGTGATATTTAGAATATGTAAATAATTTCCATAATTGTAATTAGATTATAATATTTTTATAATTCATAAAATATTATATATTTAGAATAAAATTACATATTATTAAAGAATATGAAATAGTTCATATTGGAATGAATATAAAATTAATATGTTCAAAATTATGGAATATCTATAATGATAAGCATAATTATAAAATGTTTAAAAAATATGTTTATTTATTAATTGTTTATAAATGATTATATCATGTTTAAATATTTGAATTTTTCATTTATTTAAAGTTTATTCCCTGTTTTATTCATAGTTATAAAAATTTTATATTTTGAAACATATATACTTTAATTTAAATGTTAAACTTATTCTAAGAAATAGAGCCTTACATTTCATTCTAGGTAGAAATATGAATTTAGTTTTTAATTTACCTTGATATCCGTTTTAATTGAAGATATGAACTTTAATTTAGTTATTGGATATAGTTTATGAATATTAGGTTTTTTAGTTATGATGATTTGAATTCTATCTTGAGGAAAGTCTCCTTAGGTAGAGGGACTTGGGTTCAGACTACCTATGGGCCTGGAGGCTTATTCATTTTTTATAAAAGTTAATGGGGTTGGATATTAGTTTCTTTAGTCTTATTCATGTGAAATTTTTTAATTTCATATAACTCTATGACTTTATATGAAATGATCATGTAATTTATGCATATGATGGTTTGGGGTATATGTAGATATATATTACTTCTATTTTAGGCAAGTAACATAAAATTTTGGGTTGTGTAATGACTTATACATCAATATGGTTTGAACATATTGGTTTAGTGGATAAAATAGGATTCCAAACTAAATCACTAGATTCATTCATACACAAAAGGGAATAACACGAGATAAGGTGGTGGGATTGAAACCCTTTCAAATAATAAGTGTTATATTACTTCCAAAGTGGTAGTTGTTAAGACCTCAATCATCCAACCTATTATTATTGAGCTCAGCATGATTACCCTTAGATTATATCATGTAAAGAAAGAGAGTTATAAGAGACTCAGGATTATCGTTTTGGTTATTATCAAGCATAGCATGAGTAACCCTTGATTATTATTTGTTATTTTATTCTTGGTGTTTTCTTTGGGTTACACTAGATGGTTAACGCTAACAGTTAGGATAATAGAGAAATGAAGTTGAGGTTATACATATGATGGATTGAATAAAGAGTTATCAACTCAACTATAGAAGAGTCACAACTATTATGATAGGGATAATTCCCTGCATAAATAATTATGGCTTATTTATGTGAAGAAACCAGTGTAATTCATGGTGAAATATGTATCTTGGACCACTAAGGGATATGATGTTTTATAAATGGGTATTCATTTTAGTGTGAGGTTATTTAATAAAATAACTTATTAGAAATTTATAAAACATGATACTTATCTATTATAAGATTATATTGTAGGCAATTTGTATCATCATCAAGATTTAACATAAGATCAATCCTTGACAAAGAGAAAATAAATTGTATCAAATTCGTCAACAGGTACCAGAAAATGATAATAGTTCTCAAAAAAAAAAGAAAATTTATATGTGTTAGAACAACATATTCCTAAGAAACTAATTGGTGAAACTATTCAACAAAAGGATTTAGAATACTATGATAAACATGTAAAATATGCACAGGAAGTCCCTACACTCGTGCTTGTTACCATAGAGTTTAAGTTTAAAAAACTACATGAGACCCTAAATTAACATCAAATTATAGATAACCTTAAAATTATCTATTATATGTAGGCTAGTAATGAATAATATAAATTGCTTAAATCTCCTTTTTAATGAAAGATGAAAGAGGTAATATCATTATTCACTCATTTACTCAATATTATTTGGTATGTCAATGACATGGATATGATAGGGTCACATTTTAAGCTTGAATTGGCCACTTATTTCATTTTACAATCAATATCTGAAAGGTTCATATATTTTTTTGTGAACTATAATATGAATGAACCCTATAAACCTTTACCATACCTCCTTAATATATTGAGGATTTCTAAGAAGGACTTAAGTGGTCCATGATTAAGTACCTTATTGATGATACAAAAGGATAAAGGTAATTTGTTTTGCCAAAAGGGGAAGAATATAGGATATGGATTGTCTACACCACCAGCTAAGATACAGAAGAAGAAAAGGGACAATTCTTATATTGTGAAAAAATTATCCATTGGATAAGAAATTTTCTATATTACCTTAAAGGCTATAAGAATCCACATAGAGTGTTAACTTTAGGTATAAATGTTATAAAATTTATTTTCTTCCTTTGAATGGTTTGTGATTCCAAATGTATATTTTACAAGTGTTGTAAATATATAGGAAAATAAAGGAATAATAAAAATAAATAAATGAATGATCAAGCTTGAAGTTAATGTCCATGTAATGAAGTAAAGGAATTATTTCATGAGAGAATTTGATATTTTAATATTAACTGAATATGTCATAAAATGTGCATTTTATTTTTTCCCTATAGAATAAAGCATGTAATAAATGAATATTTAAATGAAATGAGATGGGGGTTTATGATACACAAAATGTATGATTTTTTCAATTATATAGCATGATTTAAGAGATATAATAAATGGATTATTTTTGGTTAGGGAATTTATTATGTTGTCATTTATGGAAATGTTATGAAAATATGATTGAATTCAATAAAATTTTACTCAATATTCTCAAATTTTTGAGGATAAATGAAATAGGAAAGTTATTTAAAAGTTTTAGTAATGTATAGATAGTTCTAGTGGGTAAAATTTTACGCTAAAAGAAGAGAAAATTTCTGTAAAGTTAAACAATGCATCTTTAAGAAGATATTAAAGGTCATTGAAATATAGGGACATCAGGGGAAAGATTAATAATTATATATAATGGATTATTAGGATACTTGAAGGAGTTTTTGAGAAGCTCCATAGAATGTCTATGTAAGGTATAATTTTTATACAAATCAGTTATTTAATTTGGAATTTTATGTGATACAGAATGTATATTTTACAAGTGTTATAAATATAAAAGAGTGAAAAACTAAAGGAAAAATTGATTAATCTTAAATTTTAAATTCATGTTATAAAGAAAAGAGTTTCTACATCAAATTTTAATATAATGTAATATATCAAGCTCGAATAAATATAATTAAAGGATGTTTATTTTCATCTCATTTCTTCTATATGACATGAGAAGTGGTTCAATTACAAATATTTATTGTGAAAAAAAGACATGATTAATTGTTCACTTGGTTTAAGATTAATCATATTATATAACATAATTGAAAATAAGATAAGGGTAAAAGTGTTTATCTATATATTTGTTAATATTTTAAGGAGTAAAATTCATCAGTGGAATATTTTAAAGAATTATCTTCTTTTCAAAAAAATGAGTCTAAAATATTTAATACCATATATGATATGGATATAATAGTTTATTTGTTAAATATTCATACTAAGAGAAAATAAGTGTTATTTCCTAAATATAAATTAGTTTGTGTATATTAGAAGTATTCTCTAAAAAGAATATATTCTAAGAAGTTAGTAGGAGTATGTTTGGATTAGAGAAATTCAAAGTTAAAAAATAAATGTTTATACCAATCTAACATTAAAGTTTCATTTACTTGATATCATAAAGTGTTTAGGATATGTGACGATAAAGAAAAATGTAAATAGTTATCATGAACAAGTGAACATCAATTTCTCCTAAAGTATTATACCAGTAAAATAATTATGTTATTTTTCACTTAATATCCTAAAATATTTTTAGAATATTGGATGGTAAAGAAACATATAAAGAGTTACATTTAGTTATCATGAGAAAGTGAATATCACTATTAACATAAGGCTTGTACCTATAAAATTAAAAAGTATATTACTATTTATATCCTAAAAGAATTTAGTGTATGTCATTAAAGAGAAATGTAAAAATTTACATTATTTATCATAACAAAGTAAATGTCACTTTATCCTAAAAGGGTTTAGGATATTATGGGAATGTAATAACGTATTAAGTTACATTATTTGAAAAAAAATTCAAGAAGAATTTTAAAATAAAGAGTTCCAAGGATGAGGATGCACTTATAAAGAGTTATAAGTATACAAAACAAAGTTGGCATAATAACATTTGATTTTATGAAGTTGAGAAGCTTGAATATGTTCAAAGTGTTTTACAGTTAGGAATATGATTCCTAAATATCACCATTTTAAGAATTTTCTACTCCAGATAATTTTCTTACTATAGGGTTAGTAAGACTATTTTATCTAATGTTCAAATAGAGATATGATAGGAATTACATATGATGTAATGAGTTAACCAAACCCCTGAAAGTGTGGCATACATAAAAATGATTTAGAAGTTTATCATATATGATAAACCAGTGATTATGTTAGATTTTTTGAATATTCTTAAAAGGGTTTAAGAATATGATATATATCATAATATATAAAATTTAATCTCTACTTTATCATTATTTCATGTTAACCACATATATGTACATATAGATATACATTTCGTGAAGTGTAATGATTATTTAACTCTCAAAGTAATGCTTTGAGTTATCCCTAAACAATGTTCATAATGGAGTATTATTGGTTATGATGAAATTTTAAGCTTAACATGAGTATGATTATTGTATAGAGATATAGAATATTCTCATGAGTCACAAAATAGAGAATCTGATTCTTTTTGTGCGTTGGATGACCCATGAAATATCCCTCATAGAGTTTCATATAGATTTATTTGGTATACTAGGAATACATGGATCATATTTGATCCCCAATTCATATGGTTGGGGAGATACCTAGTATGAGAACCTTTATAATTTGGCACCATACTTATGAAAGTTTGAAAATAACTTAGTTAATAAGGGGTCGTTGGGTATGATGCTGATCATGTCATCAGTTTGAGCTTAACCAAGATGGGATATTTCCTCTTGTATGAAGAGTATGATATTTGATCCCTAGATTGATATAGACTATGGAGTATGAGGATACACCTAGAGAGTACATACGATGTTCTTATCTATTCAGATTAGGGACATGCGATGTGATCTTCCATGTAGATGAATGACATGTGATGTATTCATTAACTTGGACAATCTATAATCTAATAATTGAGAATGTATGAGTATGATATATGAGATTATCATAATTTGTGTTTCATGATCACTATATGTATTATAAAAATGGGAAATATAAGAATTCATGTTTTCATATAATGTATACGTGGTGATAGGTATAGAGATACATGTGTTTCATGGAGATAAAACTGAATCCCTTTATAGCTTGATTAGAATTGATGCTTTTATAGAGGACACTTTATATAAATATATGAATCCATATATTCTTGTTTATTTTCAAAACTATTAAGTCTCATAGGGTCACACTTTTCAATTGACTGAATGAGAATTGATTTTAACTTAGATTTCTACTCTAAAATTATTTTAGAGTTAATCTAAAATTGTTTTGGATTGTAATTCACAAGGTATTATGTAAGATTTGATGCATGGTGAAGTTAATGATAGCTTTACAAAAGTTTTTTGGATGATATCAAAAAGGATTTTTGGATATGGTTTAGTAAGTTATTATATATGATATAATATATGGTGAAATGGCACAAAGTATTTGAGGCTTTAGTGAAAGTGGGAGATTGAAAGAGATATAACCTAAATCCTTATATGTATATGATATATATAATCTATTTTATATTCCATGAAAATTATTATTTTTATGCATGGGGTGTATCATTACATGTATCCTATGGATTTATTATTATTCACCCATGTAATCTATCATTTAAGGAATATGTTTCATAAGATGAAACATACAAGAGGATTTTTATTCATGCATTATATGTATGAAGTTGGCCGTATCATTTATTCATGTGTTATAAAACATGAAATAATGAAACATCACCAAAGTAGTTTCCTTGGGTTCTATATAAATTACTTCCATATGATTATAGTGTGTGTGTTAGATCAATTCATGATTGGATGAAACTCCTGTTCATTCAAAGCTTTATCCATTTTCCTCCTTTGAATTCGAGGCATTAACATGTCATGGAGGAAAGGTGAATCCCATTAATGTGATAAATGATTCTACTTGACCCATGAGTACCTCCAGATGTGGGATAAATAAGTTACCAAGGTAAAGGTTAGCCACCTTGGTAATGGAAAAAATAAGGTAAAAGTGTTAAATAAAGGGATAAATTATGGAAATATCAAAAAATTTAAATGTTTGGATGATGAATTTAATGAAATACACTTATATTATCCTCATTAATTTTAAATTTTTTATCCACTTGCATTAAATATGGAATTCTTTTTATATTAAAAAATTAAAATTTATAAAAATGACAGCCCTCTCACTTATAAAAGGACCCCTATACCTCCCTTTCCAATAAAAAAATAAAATCATAATTCCTCCCTATAATATACCATATATAATTCCCTAATAATCTTATTAAACATTGGGTAGATTCTGGTCTCTTGAGAATCTTCCAATTCCTTCAAAATCAAGTAGGTTTCCAAAAGGAGATATGATTTCTTCTTTGTAAGTAATAACTTCTTATCATTATTTTTTATCTATATTATTTATCCACCTCAGCATAATTATAATTTATCTCTTTAAAAAATTATAAATAATATCATTATACTTCTTTAATGATGATATTATAATAAAATCACTTCACAACCATACCCATCCATTGATCATAACATTTGTTAGTTTGGGTTGATTTAACCACATAGATGAATGATGCTATAAAATTGTACCATGGATGGTTATGGGAAATTAATTACTAGTAAGATATGATATTAATAATTAATTAATGTTTTGTTTTTTATTATTTAATGTTAATATTAATATTTAACTAATTATTAATCTACCATATTTTATTCAGTAAAATGACTAAAACATGCGAATTATGGATTTCATCTTGGAGAATCATACTCGAAAATCTCATGAAATAAACCTAGAAATTTATAAATCATTAATGAAATTATATTATAATTACTTTAATATTATTGATATTATTAACTCATTTACATTTAATGATGACCAAAGTCTTTATTATGAAACAAATAAGGGATGATTGAAACTCCTAATAATCGATGATCAATATTAACTGAAAATATATAATAACTATGTAATAAATGAATATAAAATATTAATATAAAAGGTAAAAAACATGAATAAATTTATTAAATAAATTATTAGTGAGTCTTATTTTATTATACTGGAGTTTAGAGTGCACTCGACTAATCAAGAATACAAGGTAAGGTTTTCTTATCTACAATTTCCTTCTTTGATACATTTTTCATACAATACACATATTTCTAAATATATGGTGTATATAATTCCTCTTTGATATATCATATCAAGATTAAATTTTTGTTCAAGGTATTTAAAATTTTATTTTTATGTTCACCCCTTCAATAGCTTCTGTTCCAAATGTTATAAAATCTATAATGGTTTCTTTTCCAATATCACTTTGAATTCAAGATTATTTATGTCTAAATTACTATTTGATGGAATTATATAACCTTCCTCCCTAAAAACCAATAAATTTATTCTCATATAGTTATATCTTGGAATTATATATCTTCTTATAATTTCACTTTCTTTTCCTCACTTATTTACTATTTGATGGAATTTTATGCTCTTCCCAACCTTATCTATTCTTTATAGTCAAGAATATTTCCCTTCCTTTTCCATATTCTTCAAATTTAATGGTGAAATTATCTATATTTTTCTGATTTCTTAAGTGCATTTTCTATTAATTTTAACTTTCTTTACATGTTTTTTAAATTAATTTTGTAATTTTTTTTGTAGTAGTCATCTTTAATTGATTAGACATTCTCTAAAAAAGGGTGAAAATAATATTCCTTTACAAAATTATATACCTGGATTCCTTTTCTGAAATTATTTATCAATTTTATTTACAAAGATTCATTTATATGTTTTCATGGTTAGCCAAGTGATAAAGACTCCCCACAATCCTATATGAAACCTAGGTTCAAAACATGCATGAATGAATTATTGAGTCATTATATTAGTAATATGCTAATGTATTATCATAGATACTAGAGTAGAAATTATAGAGGGGTACTATAAAAGTGATTCTATTCAATCGAATTGAGCTTTCAGGCCATGTATTGGGCCTCTAGGACACTAGGCCTCTAACCCATCAATGTAGGGTGGTTTGACTATATTAGAGAATCCATAGGATGATGGATCAAATTAGTATAAGACACTAGGTGGGGATAATTAGGCATAGAATAATGGAGAGACATGGAACACACACTACTAGGTTTATGCCCCATATATCTCTATATGGGAAAAGGAGAAGCCGACCACATCATCATGTGGTGAGATAGACATAGACATTGAAGAGGTTTTGTAAATGGGTTGTTTTAGTGAAGTATGGTCAAATGTATAAGGGATCTATGTCTATGGGCCTTGAGGTCATTTATTCTAGGCCTCTCATTCATGTAAGGGTTCCCTCACCAAAGTAAATCTATAATGTTCTTATAAAAGTTTTTTCATATATTCCAAAATCCTTCAATGCTTCTTATACTTCACTAGGAATATGATCTAATGATACCATCCACCTTATTCCTCTGGATAGACTATGATCATATTTTATGAAAATCATTATAGAGTATGTTTCTTCATCCTAGGTTAATTAAACTATGAGGAAACTATGAATGTTTTTATATTATTGTGTCACACATATACTTAGTTTATTATTATGTGACGGGTGGTTCTATTATAGCTATCCAATGGAATTAGTAATGTTTTATATCTCATGAGATAATAATGTTTCACATGGACTTGATTACATATAGTTTTTTTTCACAAGTCTATGCATGGGAATGATCTTAGGCATCTTTGTTGACAAGTTTGTGAGTGGACATAATTTCGGGTTACTTTGTTCACAAGTTTGTGTGTGGGCATGATTGGAGGTATCTTTATATACAATGTTATGATTTCCTATTCTTATGTTTATATAACATTTCCATTTTATTCCAAATTCCTATGTTATGATATATGAATCATGATTATTGTCTCACATCTCTAGATTCCTACGTCATAATATAAGTATGATAGTTTGAAGTTATATGTCATTCTCTCATACCTTGTGGAAAAATATTAGGATTTTATATCCTTTTTAATTTGAGATCATTCCCATGCTCATGTTTTTTCTACATATGGTCTACCAAAGTTTTGAATCAATGATATGTTTTCCCTAACTAAGAATTTGAGCTCCCTACTTATATTTTATTTTCCCTAGGGAATTATATGTAGGATTATGTCTAGAAGGATGTCTTGTGTGGGGAATTTAATGGGAGATGTTAAAGATAAAATGTGTAATATTACATTTATGTAGCTAATAACAAAATACTATAAACCTTTGTGTTATTTGATTGTGTGTTTATGTGTGATGTGAAAATTTTAAATTATGGAAATGATGTAAATTACATGCACATTATGCTCAATTAATCTCATTTGGTATCAAATATAATGTGTAAAGAGTATGTTTTTAGCACCATATCTAGGAGTTCAGGTCTACAGTGTCTTAGTTGGTATCAGAGTGGAGTTTAGTTATTTTTTGGGATTAGATTATGATAAATAAGAGGATAAAACTTAAAATAACCTTTTTTGAAAAAAATTGAGGTAATATGAACCTAAAATGTCATATGTTAAATTGAAATTGTCATAATTTATGACATATTTTGAATGATTTTCCTTATCATATAATTTATTACTATGATTATTATTTATTGAGACTCACAGTAACCTTTAAAGTAAATGGATGGAAATAGGAGGAACTATGTTAAAAATGGGTGTGATGAACAATGTGGTGATTATCCCAACAAGAAATGGAATGGCATGGTATATTGAGTGAAAAATGTCACAAAAATGTCATATAAGTTTATAAAAAATAACTTAAACCATCTTGATATGTAAAATGCACCAAAGAAGAAGAAACATGCTATTGATTCTTTCATGCATCAATGAACATTATCCTTTAGTGGGTCTTCCAATCCACTAATTGCTGATAAATAGATTGACACTATAGAAAAGATATTTTTTGTCGAAAGATCAAAATGCAAATTTTTTTATTTTTTTCATCTATCATTTATAAGGTAAAGTAGATTAATGATGGAAATTAATAAATAAAATGAGGCTAAAGGAAGAAGTTAACTCCATATAATGGGAAGAGTTTAATAAAATATTCTTCATTAAATATTTTATTGGGACTCTTTTCATAAAATGGTGTGATAATTACTTGACTTAATGTAAAAGGGGGATGAATCAATTGGTTTATATGAAGAAAATTTTATGAGAATCAAAGGGTATACCTTCTGTTTTATTATTGACCCTGAAAGCAAGACCAATAATTTATTTAGTTGCATGAAACCGAGTCTTAAAAAGGAATTATCTATGTGCAACTTTGGTGGTGATATAGAAATTGTTCGATATGAACTTAAGGTGGAAATGGAAACTGGATACTCTCATTATTCTCATTAATCTGGTGATAAGAAAAGTAAAATGGATTTTCATAGAAACCTGAATGATAAATCAAATAGAGGAAAGAAAATTCAATCACCTACATATCCAAAATGTAGGAAGGATCACCGTAGAAATTGTTGAAAAGGAACATGAAAATGTTTCAAGTGTGGAAGGCTTGTATATCAAGATCATGATTTTCAAAGAGAGATAAATAGGCCAGCCAATAAAATAGAGGTCCCCACTAATACACCACCCACACATTAATGATTCAATTACAAATAATTTTGGAATTATTTAAATAAATTCCAAAACCCATGTTCAAAGGTAGATAATAGACATTATAAACCTCCTCATACAAGGGAAAAAGGTAAGTCTTATGAACTCATAACAGTTGAAGTGGTTCATTAAAATTCAGGGTGAAAGGTACACTAATCATATGCTCAAGAACTAAAAATGTCTTATTTGATTTTGGTTCTAACTACTCTATTATATCAATATTTTTAAAAAAATATAAAATCACCACCTTAGTAACTAGATATTGAGTTATCAAAAAATTATAGTGGCATTTTCATTACGTACCATGTATATAACTCCTCTCCAATATAAGTTATTGGGAACATGATTCCTATAAATTTTATTATTCTACCTTTAGTATAATTTGGTGAGATTTTGTGCATTGATTAGTTCTCTCTACATAGAGGTAATAATAATTATCATTATATAGAAATAACACTTCATATTCTAAACCATCCCATGAGTATCCATCGGTACAAGGTTGATTATGAACACCCTATAGACATTGCATTCATTATATGGGTCTTAATACCGAATTATGAGGAATATGTTTCTCATATGGTTGGGGTAGAACTCAATATTTAATACTTTCCAATTAGATGGGAGTACATTGATTTATTTCACAAAGAATTTCTTAGAATTACCTACAAAATGAAGTTGATTTATCATTATAAATTATATCTTAAGTCATGTCTATCCTATGGATCCCATTATCTATTTTCATTAGTGAGTGATAATTAAAATTGAAAGGATTGAATTTATTTAAGAGGGTAGAATGTAACACCTTGAGATTTTAGTAGGTATTTTCCTTAAAAATACCATATTGAATAGATTTTATTACAAACATCACCAAACAAAAATTAAACATGATATATTTTATTAAAAATAAAGATAAACATTAATACATTATGAGAATTCTATGTGAAACGTCATTAAGAAAATTACAAGAGTAAAACCTAAAGTTAATAAAAAATTAGAAATTAATTAAAATTATTTAAATAATAAAATATTCTTTTAAATAATTATTTCACATGTTCTAATTCCAATAAATTACGGATAATTTATTTTTTATAAATAAATAAATTAATTATATGTGATTAAAATCAATTAATGTTTAAAAGGGATATTTTTCAATGATTTTTTAAAGTGTTGTGTATTTTTATCTTATATTTAATTATTATATTTTAAAGTATTATTCTAATAAAATGTTTCATTTTAAAAAATAAATCACATTTAATTTGTAATTTATATAAAATAATATTACGAACACTTAAAGTTTAAAAAGCCATTTAGAAAATATTTTTTATTATATTTTATGTTTTTATTTGAAAGTAAGATTTATAAATTTTAGAATTTGAATTTTATAAAATTAAATCATATTTTTATTCAACATGAACAAATTATCTTAGGGTGAATTTTTGGGTTTTTTCTAAAAAATTTAATTTCTGGTTGAATAGTAAAAATATTGTTATTATAGATACGGTAAATTCTATGAAATCATCATGATATAAGAATGAAATAAAAATTTAAGAAAACTATTTATTTAAAAAATATGTATTTAATGAATAAAATAATAAATTTTAAAATAATATTTTTAATTTATAAGCCTATGTTTGACATTTTTGAACCTAAGTTATGTTTTATTATAATAAAAATTGTTTTTATCCTTTTCCTTTAATTATGTATTCAAAAGATACCATTAATTTTTGGATAATTTTTAAATTAAAATAACCACAATTTATTTACTCATATACCTATAAATGTTATGGGCATAAATACTATTCATAATCTTTAGCCTAAATAATTATAAATTCATTTTTATTCTTAAAAATAATTTTTTCTAAAAATTGTTTTTTACGTTATGCATAATTATAAAAAAAATTAATTTTTATCACCTTTAAAAATTGAAGTAAAAAAAAATTTAAAATTTAAAATGATTATAATAATTTTTTTAACAAGATCAATTTAATTTTCAGGCATAAAAATAAGTTAACAAGGTAAAAGTTAGTCTCTTCGGTAAAGAACAAAATAATGTTAAAGTGTTAAACCAAAAGATAAAGTCAAAAAATATCAAAAAAACTTATCTATAAATATATTTATGAGGTATTTAAATACCTCATATTATCTTATACTCATTAGTTATTAATTTTTGATTCACTTTCATTGAATATGACATTCATTTTTTATTTAGAAATTAGTATTTACAAAAATGACACCCCATTAACTTATAAGAGGAAACCTCCACCACCTTTTACAATAGACACATAAAATTATAATTAATTCATATAATCTACCATAATTAATTCCATAATAAAAAAATATCATATTGTAAATCTTCTGGTCTGAAGAGAATCCCCAAATTCATTCAAAACCGAGATGGTTTCCAAAATGAGTTATGATTTCTTATTTGTAAGTAATAACTTCTTATCATTATTTTTAATTTATATTTTTGATCCAAATCATTCCAATTATAATTTATATATTCAATAAAATCATATTAATATAATTATACTTGTTAAATTATGATATTATAATAAAATTATTTTATAATCACACTCATCCATTAATTATTTCATGTTTTTGTTTGGGTTAGTTTAACCACCTACATGAACGATGCTATACATTCCTATCATGGATGTCTTTGTAAAATTAATTAATAGTAAGATATAATATTAATAAGTAATTAATGTTTTTTTTCGTGGTAATATTAATATTTAAATCATTATTAATACACCAGCTTTTATTTGTTAAAAATTACCAAAACATGCGCATTATGGATTTCATCTTGGAGAAACATACCTAAAAATCCTATGGAATGAGAATAGAAATTCATAAATAATTATGGAACTTATATTATATTACCTTTAATATTATTTATATTATTAACTCATGAACATGGAATGATTAATGAAACCATTATACCAAAATAGATAGGGGTGGTTGAAACTACTAACAACCGATAATCAATACTAACTAAAAATAAGTAATGACTGTGTTATAAATGAATATAAAAGATTAACATAAGAGGTAAAATACATGAATAATATTATGAAATAAATTATAAATGAGACTTATTTTATTATACTTGAGTCCATATCATATCCAACTAAGTAGGAATACAAGAAAAGGTTTTCTTATCTCAAATTTCCTTCATGGGGACATGTTTCATATTATGCACATATTTTCATTTATATGGTGTATATAACTCCTATTTAAAATATTATATAATTATTATATTTTATTTAAAGGTATTTAAAGTTTCATTTAATGTTATCCTATTTAATTACTTTCGATTCAAATTTTTTAAAATCCTTATGGGTTTATTTTTCGATCCCACTTTGAATTTGAGATTGTTTATGTTTAAATTCACATTTTAACTAATTGTATGATATTCCTATATAAACATGATATAATTTATTATACTATATTTATATCTATTTTTTACATATATTCTTATATTTTCACTTCCTTTTAGTACATAATCCAACCAAAAGGATTCCTTTAAGTGGAACCTACCTTATTTCTTCTTTATAGTCGAGAGTATTTCTCTTCCATGTCTATATTCTTATTTTTTTAAATGCCCTTATATATACTTGTATAATTGATGAAAGTAATTTTAAATTTACTTTTATTTTCTTTAAAAGGTGTTAAAAGGAATATTTTTAAACATTTTCTATATGATTCATTTTCTATTGATTTGACTTTCTTTACTAAAGTGTGAAAAGAATATTCCTTCTTAACATTATCGAAATGAATGACTTTTCCCTCCTTCATAAAATTTATTTATAATAATTATATTCCAAGTTTTCATGGGTTTCTATAGTAATTTACATACCCCTTATTTTTGAATTATTCATTTTAAAATAAAAGTAATCTATAGAAAAGGGTATTTCTTTTTATTTTTAAATAAAATATCCAATGCTGTTATGAAAGTGTTTTTATCTATGCCAAAATCCTTTAGTGTTTATTATGATTCATTTGGTATATGATCTAACGATACCATCCAACTTATTTATCTTGATGGAATATGATCATGTTTTATGAAAATCATTGTGAAACCCATTTCTTCCTCATAGGTTAATTAAGTTATGATGTAATTATTAATGTTTTCAAGTTATTATGAACACATATATATGGTTTATTGTTATGTGACAGGTAGATCTGTTATAAAACTCTAATTAATTGTGATTTTTTATATCTCATGAGATAATAATGTTTTTTGTGGACATGATTAAGGGTAGGTTTATTCAAAAGTTTGTCCATGGACATGATTACAGAAATATTTGTTCATAGGTTTTGCATGGATGTGGTTTTAGGTAGATTTATCAACAATATTATGATTTCCTATGCTTATGTTTATGTCACGTTTCTATATTATTCTACATTACAATGACATGATCCATGAATCATGATTATTATCTCACATCCCCACATTATTATGATATGGTATAAGTATGATCCTTTGAAGTTATATGTCCTTTTTTTTCATACCTTATGGACAAATATTTCGATTCTATATTCTTTTTAATTAGATATCCCTATCATGATCACTTTTTAAAAAATTATCATGGTCTAACCCCCTTTTAAATTGATGATAAGTTTTTACCTTACTGAGTGTTTTAGATCACCCTTATTATATTTTAATTTCCCTAGGGATTTATATATAGGATTATGTCTATAAGGAAGCCTTATGTGGGGAATTTTATGAGAGATATTAAAGAAAAAAACATGTAATAAGATATTTATGTATCTAATCTAAAAAGACACTATACATTTGGGTTATGGTATTATGTGTTTATGTATGAGGTGAAAATTTTAAATTATGGAAATGATGTAAAATATAAGCATGTTATGCTCAATTTATCCCACTCAGTATCAAATAATGTATAAAGAGTATGTTTTTTAAACTAGATTCAAGAGTATCGGTTTGGGGAATCTAAAAAAATTCCTATATTCAAGTATAATTTACTAAATAGATATTTTAATTCCATCTTAACTCTCACACCTAATATGTATAAACTATACTCAGACTCTAAATTCAAGAAAATAATTTTTATAAAAAACTGATTTTAAGGTACATGATGTCAAAATTTTATGTTTTGATACCTTGCATGACATGAAAATTTTATAAGAATAAATATATCACATAATTTTAAGAATACATAATATTCACATTATATATTTTATATATATATGAATATTTAAAAGAAGTAAATAAATAAATAAATAAATAAATAAATACATAAATAAATAAATAAATAAATAAAATATTTATTTTATAAACCTGAGATATTAAAATGAACAATTCATATTTAACTTAGGCATAACAATATTCAATTTATAAATCCCAAAAATTATCATTTATAAAATATTTATAAACCATAAACAAATTTACATAAAAATAATTTTTTCTTATTTTTATGCCTATATCTTATTTTATGATAAATAAAGGGGGAGTTAATATATCATAAAATTTGATTATATAGACATATATAATAGGAACTATCACTCGATTCTAGTCATAATCAATGATATCTCCTATATCAACATTAATACTTGAGCTATTTTTTGAAAAACCAGGTATTTTAGTTGCATGCTAGGATAAAACTTATCATAGCCTATGATACAATGGAAAAACTTATTGATTTTGTTGAATCATATGTTGTGATTCAATATATTTTACCTATGAAAATGAAAAATAAAAGTTTCATTTTATGATATCCCATTTCATAAGGTGCCATAGAGCAATCTAAGGACTAACATTTAGAAATTCCATATCATACTTTACAACATCACCACAATAGCCTTATGATATACAATTTTTAAAGTTGTTGAGTACTTTTTCAATAAACCAAGACCCTTTAAATTAATAAAAACAAGAAGAAAGGGTTACAAAATCCCAAAATAAGAAATTTTACAGGAGTCTCTTTTAAAGAGACACTTTAAATTATCTAGTATTTCATCATCCAAGACAAGGAAGTTAGTAGAAATTCCTTTTTCTTGTAAGTCCATTGACTATGTATTTTTCTTCTCAATAGACATGGGTGATGATGAAGTCAATAGAGTATATAATTTCCAAGAATATTATCCATATTTTTATTAAGATCCACGAGAGGTGAATGTTGTTACTTTTGATGGATTTCAAAATCGTAGTGGAGTCACATTCCATCCATAAGTTAGACCATAATTTTTTTGTTATAGTAGAAAATAAAATTGATTATTCCAAGAATTTCAACTTAAATAGAATAAGTGATCCCATAGGGACTATAAAAAAAGACAAACATACTCACATTATGGTATTTGAAGATACCACCACAGCCTGAGGGACCATGATTCCCTTTCGAGGCTTTATCTTTATTGATGTTGATCCAACCTGAAAAAAGAGGAATCTATACAACTTCAAAATTAACTATAGGTTATTTAAAATTACCATCTATTACAAGGTGATTCATGATTTTAAATTCATTGATAGAGTTGTGGGAACATTCATTTTTAAGTGAACTAGAAAATTTGGCGGCTATGATAATTCCCACAAGATCATCCAAAAGGATAAGTGGAGTATGATAGCTTGTCATTGCATTACATAGATACCAAATTAAATATATAAGATATAAATTATTCACATTAAATTGGTTAACTAGCTGCGGGGATAGATGAAGCCTAGATCATCTTTAAAGCATGTTGTGGAGAGAAGAAACATGAATTATGTGGACTTAAAATAGATTAAATAAGGTTTTACACATTGAAGATATCATTTCATATCTCTAGAAAAAATGGTTTTCATCTTCTCTATTTTGGTTGCACAACACACACCTAGAGTAGTGTGAGATGCCAAAAATATTTAAGGCAACACTCTGTAGGAGTCATGTTGTGAGCAAGATGCCAGATGAGGGTCAGTCCAGAGGGCCCGATCCAAGGCTTTTTAAATTTAAGGATCCAGTCAAAGTCCATTTTAGTTTGTCCAAATATGGAGTAATAATTCTTGGAAGTCATTAGAACTTTTTTATAATGTTCCCACACTAGAATATCATCATGAGGGAAAAGGTGTAGTCCCTTATAATAATTTCAATCTCCATGGGAAGAGAGTTCTGAGATTCAATTTTATCATTAATTGAGGAATGGAAATCAATATAATAATCCACATATTGTAGAGAATTTATAAGATGTATCCCCATCTAATTATCCAACTAGAAATAAAAGGAGGAGTTTTCACTGGAATGCCATATGGAGTGGGAAAGGATGTTGGAAAATGAGTTTTTAAAGGCTATTCAAATAGAGGAGTCAAGGTAATTGAAGTTACCAATTTTAAGATTTCTTAAATATATAAACCCAAGTAATCCAAGTGAATCAAACTTTTCATTGATAAATCTCCATATTAAGTGTTCTTGAATATATTCATTAAAGTTCTTGAGGTTTTTTATACACATACCACCATTTTTGAGAGGTTTCCAAGACTCATTCAAGGCATAATGACCATCTTCATTTCATGGATACTCTAAATATATATGAAGTTTTTTAACTGAAATTGATTGTTTTAATTAGGTAAGGGTCCCATCTATAAACCATTAAAGAGTTTAAAGGTTTAGATGTGATGAAAAATTTCATAACACTTATCCTTCCTACCATCGATTGAGCTTTTCCTTTCTAGTCATTGAGCTATTTAATAACTTGGATGTAAATGTTATTAAATTAACAAACATTAGGTTTTCCCAAAAACATAGGGAATAAAAGATAAACAAAAGGAATAACTCTTTATTTTAGGCCCATACCATTCAAGATTCTAACTTTCTTGGTAGGAGAAATGTTCTTCCCAAAGTAGACAAATGATTTTTCCCAAATGATAATTTAACCCAAGAATCTTTTATAATTCAAGAGGGTATCTTTGAGAAGATGAATATTATTTTTTTATTCTACATGAATAGTATAATTTCATCATAATATAGGATATTAGAGGGGTCCATAAGACCTTTAACCGAATGGATGGTCCTCAGTTTGTTTTGTGTGACTAGATCGGTGAGATGCCTACGGAGTTAGTCTACCACAATTGAAAAGATGATTGAAGAGAGGGGGTCACCAAGTATTAAACCCATAGATCAGGATAATTACCCATTAGGTGATCCATTAAGAATAACTAAGATATTTTTAGAACCAAAATGATTTTTAATCTAGTAGATAAAGGTCTCACTGAATCCAAATATTATTAAAAACTCAAAAATTAAACCCAATTAAATGGTGTCAAAAGCCTTTTTCACATCAATATTTAAGGAAATGTTTCCCCCTATATTAGGATTCCTGAGAAGGTTGACACATTTAATGGTTTTTCCAAGTAAATATTGAATATTCTTACCTTTTACAAAACAAATTGGTTTCAGAAGATAATTATATTGGAAAATGATGTCAATTTGTTAGAAAGGATATTGCTAATGATCTTGTGCAAATAGTTGATGAGAAAAATAATCATGAATAGGTGAATTTCAAAATCATTCTATAATTTTGGAATCAAGGTGAAGAATTGGGAATTGATTCCTTACAGAAATATACAATTTGAGAAAAAATGAGTTGACTAGCCTGCACACATCAATATAGACCGCATCTTATAAGTTTTCAAAGAATAGGTTGGTGAAACCATTTGGACATGAGGAACTTCTTGGATTTGAGATAAATATATATTCTTTGAAATGTATATCAATAGGAATGGAGGTGTGATAATTATTATATTTTTTATTGGTAAGTGTAGAAATAATGTTGTAAATTAAGTCATCATTAAGACCAGGTCCATTGAAGAGTTTCAGGTAGTATTCCACAATGTAATCTAAGATAATTTCTCTATTATAAATTATCTATTAACCCAATTTAAGTAGAAGAGGGGTTTGAAAGATACTCTAACTCTTTAAAATGAGTTATAAAATCTGGAATTATTATCCCCATCCTTGATCCATTCAACTATAAGGGGTTCAATTTGAATGCTTTCCTTTAAGTTCATAAGAGAGTTGAGTTTGGTAGTGATATAAAGTTCTTTTTGGAGGTATTGGATAATATCATTATTAGTGTAGGCATCCTGAAGAATCTTGAGGCCATCCTTATGAGATGAAATCACTTTTTCCATTGAACTAAAAGTATCTATACTCTAGATTTTGAGTATTTCTTTCAAAATTTGAAGCTTCATTACATAAGAAAAAGAACTCGTCTTACATTTTGTTGATTTCCATAATTCACAGACAATATTACCACAATCCAGGTGAAGCACCCAAGTATTTTTGAATTTGAATGGGGGGGGGGGGTCTATCATCTTTTACCATGAGGCAACCAAAATGGGATGATGTTCTGAGTTCAATCTTGATAAAGTGATTTACAAGGTGGAACCCCATTTATTAGGGACATTCATGTTAATAAAAGATCTATCAACATTAATAGAAATAATTCTATTGACATGATTCTTATACCAAATATATTTGGCCCCCATTAGGTTAATTTACACTAGATTATTCCTATCTATTTAGGCCTTGAAATTTATAGATGAAAAATGGAGGAAGGTAGCACCAATTTCTCATATATACTTATTATAGTGTTGAATTCACTCATGATAAACCATGAATCATTGATATTATTATTGAGGATATCCAACTCTTTCTTGATCTCTCTTATTTCTTAATATCTGTTCTTAACATAAATGAAATAATTTAAAAATTTGAAAATAAAATAATTCAATATCATAAGTGATGATCTAATTATCTATATTCATGAAATATATTTTATCCAAGGAGGAGTAAGAAATTATACAAATATTTTCCACAGAAGAAGATCAATTATTGATACCCACAAGGAGATATCCCAATATTCCATTCCTAGTAATCTCAGAATAGAAATGTATCTTAGGTTTAGCTAATCCTAGAATTTTGGGTTTATGATTCTGAATGTACCTCTTTATGGAGTTGGTAGTTTCTGTATTATCCACCCCTTGAAGATTCCAAGAATGAAAATTCATTTGGAAGAAGATATATATTTGGAGTTACCCATTTTTTCCCTTCCTTATAATTTTTTCTTAGAAGAGGATTTTTTGGATCTTCCAGACTTCCTTATTATAGATGTTTGAATAGTATAATGACTTTTTATTTTTTCAATAAATTCCAAAGAGACTTCTTAGATATCCTCAGTTTCAGCATTTGATCCTGATTTATTTGGTTATATAGTAGAAAAATTCAAGATATTAGTGGAATCTACATATTTAGTTCATACCAAAAAATTAGAAGTAGCATTAATTTCAATATATTTATTCAATAGAGTAGTTTAATTTTCTTCCTACTCAACTATTTGGCTCCATAGATTCTTCTGATAACTAGTTTTAGGCTTCAAGGATTCATCATCAATAGATGGAGTTACTATTTTCATGGGAGTGACATCTTTGTATAGTGAGGTAAAATTATGAAAGATTTATTTGGTAGGATCAATAATAGTCATTCTATAACTAGCTATGGATTTAGGAGAGAAGGATAGTTCACTATGAACATCATGATGTATATCTATAATCACCCATTCATATCTAGAATATGTATTATGCTCATGGACATGATTATAATTATTATCTTTGACCACTTTAACCAAGGTAGTGACCCCTTGATCCCCAATTATATAATAAGTATCAAGTGATGCGGCTACCATTTCATGATTCCCTTCAACAATGTCAATTTCCCCACCCATAACAATAAAAGAGTTCTCAAAGTGTTAAATTTATTTTATTTTCTTCCTTTATTTATGGAATCACCTCTCTCAAAGGTAGACCCATTGGATCTATGATTTTTTCTCACTTCATTACAGGCTTTGGCATTGTTAGTAGGTGGGGGTATTGACTCATTTTTTAATGAATTTTAATTTTTTAACAGAGTTACCAACAATTTTACATAGCTCACAGAATGTGGGAATGTATTCATATTCAACTTTCAACTCAATTTTTTGGTCTTTGTAAATAAAGGTGATTCCATTAAGTAATTTGGAATCCAAATTTTCATCAAACATAATGTGATCATAGTATCCCAGTTCTAGTCTATTTTGAGTGGAGTTCCCATGCATGAGGCAAGATCATTGAGAATTTTTGGATGCTAGAACATCCAACTTAGACCATGGAGCTTGATCCAGATCTGGGTTGTAGATTGATTCTTATTGAAATAGTAGATTTTTAGGCCCCATTAAAAAAGATAGAAAATGACTAGTTTCAAGAGAATATTTCCAAATTTTCAGTATTATCTAATATCCTCTTTTTAATTAAGAATTATGTAGAAGTAACCTCTCCCGATTGGGATTAATTTCCAATTACTGATTCCCCATAAACTTCCTAGTTTAGATTTAAGGTCTACATTTGACTATTGCTTTTCACCTTTAATAAGGATATTGCAAACAATTAGGGAGAATCTATATTGGTAGAGTCCTTTTTGAGGTTTCTCTAGTTTAGCCACTACTGAAAAATTGTCATCATCATCCCTACCAACCTTTAGTAGATGGGCCAGGTATTCCTTAAGGTAGGATAAATTTCTATTTAGGGATACTTCAAAGGAGATACCTTTACTATGTGTATTGATATTTCCTCTATATTTATACATAGATTCAAATTTTAAGTCGACTCATTGATTTCATTATTGAGGGGGAGTTCCCAATTGGGATGAAAATAGTCCATGGATTGACAAAGAGATTTAGTCTATGGAGAATCACTATATTCTAAGCGCTCTTTTCATGCTTCATCCTTTTTATTTTCCAATACAATCATTATGAAATACATTTTTTCCAAAAATTAGTAGGAAACATTTTTATTTAAATATGAATGTGGATTCTGTACCACTAATGGGTTTGGTAGGATCTGCAAATTAGATTAGGGTAGATGGATGGGGGGGGGGGGGGGTGAATTTCCCTTTAAAAAATTAAAGGAAAAAAGGAAAGTTTGAATGACTAAAATATATTTTAAGAATATTTAATAAAAATAAAACCTTTTAAAGAGATAAGAAAAATAATCAATGTTGAAATTTCAATGATAAAATTAAGTACATTTATAAAATCATAAGAATAAAATAAAGAGAAATTCCAAAAACAAGCGATTAAGCGCATTGATGGATATAAAAAAATGATTAATTAAATGAATAAAATTGATAGATAAATAAAAAGTTGGAAATTAAATAAGTCAAAATATTTGATAATAAATTTTATAAATATATCAACAAGTGCTCCTATATATACCACCTCAGTTTTTTGAGGATTTAATATATAAGTCCCTGGAATTTAAAAGTTTCTAAGATACCAAAACTCCATTACTTTTTAGGTTGTAGAAAGAAACTGGAATAAAATCGACACTAGATTTTTAACTAGTATAATTAGAAACCTTAAAGAGAATAGTACCTTATATTTTAATAGTTATGGTAACTAAACAAGAAACCCTCAATTTAATGGTTGTGATCACCAATAATAGAAGAAATAGGAAGAGATAAATTGGATTGTTAAGAAATAAATCATTTTTTAGTTTGGGATGAATTATATCTAAATAATATGAAGAAAAACTTGGAGATAATGAGATAAATATGATAGCTATAAGATATTAAAATAGGAAAAACACTCTATATTAGAGAAGAGAGGGATTTGAGAAGAGATCAATTTGAGGGTGAATCAATAATCATTGCACATTGGAGTTGGATAATGGTAGAGAAGGTGAGTTACCAGGACCACCAAGAGGTCTATTTATAAAATATAAATACTTCATAAATTTTTTGGAATTCACTGGGTTTAATGAAGTTGTTTAATACTGTATTCAATTCATTTTGAATGTCAAAAATGATGGTCTTAGAGGCCTTTTCATGATTCCATTGGTTACCCAGTAGCCTCCACTGAGTAGCCAATGGACTACATGATGTTGAATGTTTACTATCTACTACCATTGGGTAGATAATGTGATTCTTCTAGAAGGGAATCCCACTGGGCATTCCACCAGTGGGATGAGGACACTGAACCGGTCGGATGGTTCTACCAGTAGCCTTGGGATTCAAAAAGTGGCTCCGCCACTTGCTTCAATAAAATTTTATGGATATTTTAACCTCCTTAAAAGTATTCAAAAAATTACATTAAAATTATTTAATAATCCTTAAAAGTTATTTCAAGAATCTAACATGATGTTGAAGATTGTTTGTGAGAATTAAAATAAAATATTGTGAGAAGAACAACAAAATCATATCATTTCCAACATATTGGAAGAAACCCAATTAAATGAATGATCAATCATCATAAAATCAATATGAAATAATGAACATGAATATAAAAATAAATAGCTCAAAATCAGTGTTCTACATCTCCTCAGTGGAGTGTGATTGAACAAGATCACTTATAAATAACTGACGGACTCTGGCCTACACATTCAATAAACCAACCACTAAAATCCTTATATACTATTAGAGGACCCAGTGAACTCCAACCGTGTGATAAAATCTCCACATCTATCATGACTTGACCCATCAGGGCCCTCCCAGATGGAAGAAAACTGAGTGTGACACCCCAAGCTAGCTGCCAATAGGTTAGGGGTTAGAGACAAGTGCCGAGTAGGTATAACACACATATGGGAGGCCTTAGCCTAAAGGTACATGCACACAAAGACCCATCCCAAACCACAAATACAATACTAAAATGTAAAATAAAATTGATAAAAAAATGAATTCATACATCTATATCCCAAATTAGAGTATAACACAATCATGGGAATGAATATAGGGACAAATAAAATCCCACCAAAACTATAAAATCGCTTAACCTGTTAAGGAGGGGACTACATTGAAATACCCTTTTGGAACAAAATATTGCCTATCTAGATCAACTATACTCTGTCTACTACTGGTCAACCTAGGACTAATTCATAAGGCATGTCATCTATATAAGACAAGAAAAATGGGGGAAGATCCTGTGTAGAGGTGATTATAACATACCTAGTAAGACACCCCAAAATTACCAAACATATACCATTAAGAAAAAGAATTCAACTTATCGCCAAGAATTTATACCAATCGGAATATGAAACATAGAAATAATAATAACCCAAATATACTCAAGATAGGCACAAAGTCTCAAAGCAAGTTAACAACCATACTTATAGCCTAGGATCCACCCAAGGCTTCAAGGTAATGATTTTCCAGGAGGAATTACTCCATAATACTTTCTAATACTGATGGTTCTCATCTGATAAGTTGCACTCATTGGTCCTCACCATGAATAAGTATATGATAGAACTTTGGAAATATCAATACATAGATGTGGGATCTCACCATGGGCCTATGGGTGATTCTTATCCCTATCCAGTGTAAACCTATTAGGATGGGGATCACATGCCCAAATAGTTAGAAATAGGATTCCTGACCCAACCTAGGGATGTAATGATAGAGGACCACACCTCAAGCCACAAAGAGGGATTATTGACTCTATACAAGAATAATCCTATATAGGAGATCACATATTATTCTCCAGACATGATTCCTCACTGTACCCTCATGGGGATTAACCAAGGGAACAAACCCTACAAATATCATTCTATACTAAATAGAACTAGGGCCTCAACCAACCCGAAAAAAAGTACATGACATTTATATGATATACACAGTCTGTCTTGGATTCTATAGGTATGCCTATGTATTCTATACCATTACCATGTACTTCAAATTTTTCCCATGTACTCTAGCTATGCCCATGTATTTTCACTATGTCGAAGTGACTTGGAAGTGTCCAGGTACCAGACCATGCCCATGTACCTAATCATGTTCAAGTATTGGGTTGTGCCCATATATTATGGTGGTGCCTATGTACCTAACCATGTACATATCCGTGTACCCCAGGGGTAAAAATATAGTCACCAATAATAGGAATCATGAAATGTGGATAAAACACATGGAATGTTATATTTATCCCCATGTGGAAACCCACGCCACTGTAGGAGGGGACTATACAACATGTGTTCTCTAAAGTACATGTCGTTTATGTCAGGATTTTCCAAAAATTGAATTTCATTCAAAAAGTCTCACCCATGCCGTCATTTCTTATAATTCCACCATATAATTCACCATTGAACTTTGATTTTGAGTTTACTTAACCTAAAACATCATCAGTGGCCAGATTTCAGCCACCAAATATACTAAAGGATCATCCACATCGCTCTACATCATTGAACACAAAACTCATGTACCAAGGATCTCAATCCTTTTCTAATCCACCTTCGATCTCCCATCACACTACATAATGCCTCAGAAATGCTTGTTTTTCTAAATTTAAACCCTCAAAAATGACCCGTTGCACTAAATATTGATTGCGCAATGATCAGGTACTAGGTATTGTCGAACCACCAACCAAATAGAATACCTATGATGACATCATGATGAGTGTAGGGATAAAATAACTAAACATGAAAGTGATCTATTAACATTGGATATTTTTTGGGTTGGATTTCATTAATTTATTAATAAATCAGCGATCAAAAGAGATAATCAAATATCAACAAAAATTATCATTTGCTAAACCAAGGAAGATAAATCAACAATCGACCGGTAAATAATTTTTTTCGAAGAATTTATTCTTGTTCGATATGGAATAATCATAATGAGGAATAAAATAATAAAAAAAGACCTACACTGAGATTGGATCGATCTCTAATAAAGAATGGTTCTACATCTTTGTCATTGGTGAGATATACAAACTCTGCTAGAGAAGGAAAACTCATTGGTACCAATCGCCGATCCAAGATCCGAATGTCATTCTCCAAATCTATCTTCCATGCCCCCTTTACAAATATCAAGGGTTTTGTATCCAACACTATGATATTACAATAACTAGGTTTAAATAGAGGGTATCTAGGTCATGGGAATTAAATAACTAATATATAAATTAAATAATTTATTTAATTATTATTCTACCCATGAACGCTCTTAAAAAAACATTTGATGCGCACAAAGATTATATTGTACCTAGGGTAAGTCCTATATTCTAGATTTATTAGTATCCTTATATTTCCCATATGAGGCCCCATTTAAGAGATATACTATTATTTCAGAAAAACCGGGCATGCATGATTTAATATATTTAATATTTTTATTACATGAATATCGAGCCACCATAATCCCTATAATATTATGTTGACTTAGTGCATAACTTCAAAAATATTCTTTAAAATATTACAAATTTTTACAAGGAAACATAGAGTCATTATATTATACTCACCTTAGTTTTTTCCCTAAAAATAAAAATCACTACTCAAAAGAGTGAGGATATTTGATCTCGCATCAGGTTCTCCCACTCCCAAGTGCTCTTCTACAAATTACCATGCTTCCACCAGACACACACCAAAGGATTTTTTCACTCACGAAGGATCTTATCCTATTGATCCTAGATCTCTACTTGGTACTCTATGAAGGTAGATCCATATGTGATGTTTAAATCACCCCAGTAGATAACACGTGATGGGTCATGTACATACCTCCTCAGCTAGGACACATGGATTACATCGTGCACCCAGTCTAACTATGGAGGTAGTTCCAAGTGGTACACCACTTATCCAACCCTATATAGTATTTAGAAAGGGTCAATGAATCTTGGAGATAAGATTTTTCCCTAGTCAAATCTTTGCAATCCCCATCAATGTGTGACCTTTAGGATTACCTGGTATCCCTAATCGAACTCTAAAAGCCACCATCATCAGTATATATAAGATTTATGATGGATCTGGGCAGTCCTCATCCACTCATGGATTATATACACCTTATCTGTTGTCACTCGATCTAACTCTGGTCCCATGAGTACTAAATCTATTGTATTATTACAACACAATGGTGACCTTCAGGGTCTCCCATACACAACCTTGAATGGTTACAAACTGATAGTAGAGTTATAACTATTTCTATATGCAAAATCCACCAAGGGTAGGTGATCCTCCAAACTATGGAAAATGTACAACATGTAATTCAAAATTATATCCTCTAGAACCAAAATAGTACACTCAGTATAGTCATATATCTAGGGGTCAAATTATATGCTCAAACACAACTGTGTACCAAAGGCATCCTGTAATCCTCTCCATAATCTTAAAGTGAAGTGAGCATCATGGTCTAAAAAGATATTTGGGGTAACTTCATGAAAACAGACTATCTACAACATATAAAGGTGTCCCAATATCTCCACTAAACTCTTTTCTCAGATGGATACGAAGTAGGATGACTTGGTGATCCATTATATGATAACCTAGATTACATATTGTCCTCTAGATGATCATGGAATCCTTGTCATTAATTAAATAGAGAAACCATCCAACTTACACTCTAAAAACTCAAGGGGTTGTGCCAAACCCACTAGAACTTGGTACTCCAGCTTGACCTATAGAAAAGTGAGACATCAAGAGATAAACTTAGCTACACACCTCTTCATCCCTGGCCACCAGTACTGATGCTGAAAGTCATGGTATATATTTTACACACCTAGATGTACTACTAAAGGGTATTTATGAAACTATCTCAAGACATCCTCTTTCATAATTACTAGTACCATCATTTTCCCTTAGAAAAAGGCTGAAGTGCTTCCCTCCATTAGAAAATCCATGAGTATCATGTCCAGTGGGTATCTGAACAAGTAAGGTCTCTGAGTCGGTATCTCTAAGATGATCCTCCTTAACACATTGAATAATCATAGAGGTAAAAAAAATTGATTGGAGGTAATATTCACCATACTAATCTACTAAGGATAACCATAACAAGTCCAACTATTCTAATTCCTCACTCAACCACTGTGAACAAGATCTCTTACCAAGATCATCTTCCACCACATTCCCCTTCCTGGGACTATAAAATATCCTTAAGTCTTAATCCTAGAGAAACTATAACCATGTACTCTATCTCAAGTTAATATCCTTCTATGAAAATATATACTTGAGACTCTTGTGGTCATAATAGATGATAAACTACTCACCCATAAGTTAGTGTCACCACACCTTTAGGGAGAAGACAACTACTTCCAGGTCAAGATCATTGGTCACATAGTTCTACTCATGGGGGTATTAGATGATGGGAACCATATGATATAAATTCCTACATCTACTCAGAATTCATCCAAACCCAATTCTAAATAAATCATATAACATCACATACTCAACATCCTCCTCTAGAAGTTTCAATATGGGGGTGATTATTAGCCTCTGCTATAACTCTTGAAAATCCTACTGAAACCTCTTTTTACATATGAAAGGATAACCCTTTTTAGTCAAAGTAATAAAGGGTGCTTATATCCTAGAGAAATCATGCATCAATCTATGATATTATCCCACCTACCTAAGGAAGCTCCACACCTCAAACACACTCTTGGGTGGATCCTAAGCAAGAACTACTTTAACCTTTTCTGGGTCCACTACCATAACTGATTCTAAGATGACATTTCCCAATAAGTGGAACTCTAAAATCTATAATTGAAACTTTGAGAGATTCTAATAATGCTGTTTCTCTCGAATTATGTCTATAACAACCCTCAAATGTATCACATGATCCTCCTCAGATGCTGAGTATACTAGGATTTCATGAAAGAAGAATACCATGAACTTGTCTAAGAAAGGATAAAAGATCTAGTTAATGCGTCCCATGAGCACATATAGGGAATTTATCACACCTAATGGCATCACCAAGTACTCATAGTGACCAAAATGATATCATAATACTGTGTTAGGTATATCCTCATGTTGAACATAGAGTTGGTGGTAATATAACCTGAGGTAAATCTTTAAGAACCAAATCAACATTTAAACTGGTCAAAGAGGTCATTGATTATTGAAATTGGATAATTATTCTTGATATTCACCTGATTTAGGTGATGATAATCCATACATAACCTCAATCTCCCATCTGCCTTCTTAGAAAACAACACTAGGGTTTCCTAGGGTGACACACTAGGTCTGAAAAAGTCCTTCTTTTGTAAATATTCAAGTTGAACCTTTATCTATAAATTCTCCATGAGATACATATTATATGCTAGCATAGATACTGGGAAAATACTTAGTTGTAGGTATATATTGAATTTGATCTCTTGATTGGGAGGTAATCTAATCACATCCTCAGGGAATATGTCCTCATACTTCGCCACCACTATAGGAAGATAGAATCACAACATCTACTACTACAAGGGTAATACTATCCAATTGATTAGTAATCAGCTATATCCTCCAATTTATTATCCCATCCTACTCCTGCCTTGGTTTCCTTCTCCCAAACAAAGGAAAATATCATCCCATAAACACAGAAACACCACATCCTCTTCCTAAAATAGTCAATATGTGCATGAACTATGGATATACATTCCATAGCTAGTATGACATCGTAAGGCATCATCACTATAATGAAAAAGTCCCAATGGAAATTTTATCCTCACACTATCATAATAAGTGAGTGATCGTTAAATCCATTTAGTAGGAGTCTCCAACCGCAAGGATCAGACCAAAGGCTCAACTGGAATCTCTAGATCTTGAACAAGGGAAGTGGTAAGAAACGAGTATCTCATGTCTGTGTCTATAAATACTAAAAATATATTATAGAATACATATATCATACCTCAAATAATATCTAGATTCTCTATGTCATAATCCTCCACTACCCGTATCTACTCTCATCCCCGACCACTAGTTTCCTCAGTCTGGCATGGACCACCTGGTGGTGGTGGTGGAAATAGATCAAATCATTGGCCAACTCTTACTGCTCTCCCAGATCCTCTAATATGTCCACCACCATACAATAATCCCTACTATAGTAGATAAATATACCTATATGTTCCATAAACTATCTATCTATAAGCTACATAGTGGGTTGGATAATCTCGTGTGACATTTCCTTGAATGTCATAAGAGTAACATCACCTCTCCCTCAACTGACTTGATCCATCCTGAGATCCCTGAATTATAGAACCTATATCTTGAGACTGTCTATAAAAATTCCAAGCATTCTTGGATCCCTATTTCTAACAATGTATACCAGCTACTGAAGTCACAACTCCTAGGTTCCCACTACTAGAATTAACCATCGATGACTACTACACCAAGAATCTCTCTACCACCAAGGCTCACTTGAGCACTGCAGCATAAGTAGGAATGAAAATATATTTCTCTCCAACCTTTATATATTATTGGAGGCTGTGATCGATGGTCCATATCATAATAACGTATATTGAACCATACTTATAGTGTATTGGAAGAGGTTAAGGAACCTTTAAGAATACTCTGATACTGTCACACTAGCCTGTAGAAGCTAAAAAATATCCTGGATGCATACTACTCAAAACACATCTAGATAGAACTCCTATATGAAGATATAATAAAACTGTAGCCAAGAGAGAGTGGCCTCATTGTCTGTTTGAGTTACCATACTCTACCATAACCCTATAGATTCATGAAGAAGACTTACCATTTAGACCACCATCTAATTGGGAGGGGTCCTAATAAGGTGGAAAACTTATGAAACTTATTCAATCTAGTTATCCACCACTTTAGAGTTTCAATCACCCTAAAACCATGGGGTTCAATTTCTTTGAAACTCATGAAGTGTGCTCATCCCATGTAAATAATATATTGGTACTTCTAGTACAAACTACTACTCGATGGGTGGTGGTAAGATCAGAAAACCACTCATAGGTACCACACCCCGTAGAAGTCCTTATACCGAAGCCTCATCACTATGAGAATCATCATTATGATCATAATATAGAATCCTAGCTAGATATCATCACATAAGAATCCTAAAAACATTAATATGTACCATGGTCAAAGAGTATATCTAGGGATTTGACTTAAGAAGGACATGGAAACATCAACCCATTCCTATATGATGCATACACTAATGTTTTCCCTGCAATATGTAGCTATATGTTCCGAGTCAATGTGTAGGTTATCAGATTCTTGGTGAGTGGATATGTTGACCTACACACCAACATTGGGTTCCTTAGCCTGAAAGGAGAACTTGAGACACTTTATTATTGTTTCCTAATTCCCAAAACAAACATCATAGATATAAAAACTACAAACTCTGGTCCAAAGATAACCACATATGATACTACTATGTCATAAACCGAACCATCAGGGCCCACTTGGATAGTGTAAAATTGAGTGTGATACCCCAATCCCACATCAAATAGGCCAAGGGATAGTGACTAGCACTAAGTAGGAATAACACACACATGGGAGGCCTTAGCCAATGGTACCTGTACACATGTACCCATCTCTAACCACCAATAAAATACTGAAAGGTAAAATAAAACTGATATAAAAATACAGGAATATATATATATATATATATATATATATATATACCACATTAGATTATTAAATAAGCATAGGAAATAATAAAGGTCCAAATATAAACCCCACTACTGTAAAAGAGTACAACCTGGAAAGGAGGGGAAAACTGTCAAATGCACACCTGGAGCCAACCATGGACTGTCTAGATTAACTATGCTCCACTTGTTCATGGTCTTCCTAGGGATACATCATAAAGTATATCATCTATATATGACATGAAATTTATGGGCAGAGCCCATGCATAGGTGAGTGTAACATACCCAGTAGGAAACCCTAAAATCATCAAATCAAATCATCAAGAGAGAGAATTTGGCTCATCATCATGAAGGTATATCAATAAGAATATGATACCTAACAAAAATAATAACCCAAATATAATCAAGATAGACACAAAGACTCAATGTAATGTCACAACCATACTTCTAGCCTAGGATCAACCCGAGGATTCAAGGTAATGATTATATGGGAGGACTCACTCCATGAGACTTGCTAACACTTATGGCGCTCATCTGAGAATTTATGATCATTGGGAATATATAAAAATAATTATACTCTTGAACT
Source organism: Viscum album (assembly GCA_963277665.1). Taxonomy (NCBI): domain Eukaryota; kingdom Viridiplantae; phylum Streptophyta; class Magnoliopsida; order Santalales; family Viscaceae; genus Viscum; species Viscum album. The sequence goes on from OY728132.1 coordinate 927,411,160, forward strand.
CTAAGGATATAAATACATAGATAGGGGATCTCACCCTTGTCTTATGGGGGATTACTGACCCTACCTGGAGTAAACCTGCAAGGATGGGGATCACATGCTTTGATAATTGGCAATAAGATTACTAACCCAAACTAGGGGAAAAATGATAGAGGATCACTCCCCAGTCCAAACAGATGGATTCATGAATCTATCTAAGACTAATCCCATAGTGGGGATCAAATCATAAGCTACAGAAATAATTCCTCACTATAACCTCATTGAGATGAACCAAGGGAATACACCCTACAAATACTGGTCTAAATTGAATAAAATGAGGGTCGCAACCTTCCTTGAAAAAAGTACATAGTGCATATAGGGTATAAATGGATTTTATTGGATACCCAATGTATGAAAGTTTATTCCAAATTATAACTATGTACTTCAGATCATGATTGTGTACTCTGGCCATGTTCGGGTTCCCTAGAGATGTCTAGGTACCGAGCCATGCCCATGTACCTAATCATGTCCAATTACCAAGTCGTGCCCATATACTCTGGCCACAACCTTGTACCTGGACATGTTTGTGTCCATGTACCCTAGGGGTACACACTAAGTCTCCATTTATGGGTCACATGACATGTAGAAAAACCACGTTACATGTGATATTTATCCCTATGAAAAAACCATAGCCTCCATAGGAGGGGACTACACAATGTGTATTCTCTAAAGTGTACTCCATGTATGTTGGGATTTTCAAGATACTCAATTTTGTTTAATGCGTCTCACTCACACCGCAACTACCTCTAATTCCTCCATATAATCCACTATAAAACTTGAATGTGATATTGATCAAACCCGACATGTCATCAGTGGATAGATTTCATCCACCAAATCCTCTCATAGATCATCCTCATCACTCTGCATCACTGAACCCCAAACCCACAAACTAGGTATCTATGATCCATCTCTGATCTACTTACAATCTCCCATAAAACTACATCATGACTTAGACATTATTTTATTCCAAAATCCAATCCCATAGATACAATCCTTTATTCCAAATATTGACAGTGAAATGATTGGGTTTTGGGTATTGTCGAACTATCGACCAAATGGAATACAAATGATGACTACACAAAGAACGTAGTGAGAAAAGAATGAAACACCAAAGTGAGAAAAAAATGTTGGCCATAGTTCTGGTTGACTTTCATTCATTAATGAATATATCATCTATCACATGGTATAATCAAAGATCAATAAAAATTATCAAACCCTAAACCAAGGAAGATAAATCAACATTAAACCTGTGAATCAATTTTTCAGAAGAATTCATTTTCATTCGATATGGAAAAATTAGAATGGGGATTAAAACAACATAAAAAAAATCCATACCTAGAGTTTGGATTGATTACTGATTAATAACAGTTCTACATCTCCTTCGTGGGTGAGATCCAAAAATACCACTGGAAAAGACAAACTCCTTGGTACTGATAATTGATCCATAATCCGATCACCATCTTCCAAAGATCTCCTCCATGATGCCTCTCCAAACCCATAAGGTTATATAGTTAACCCTATGATTTTCCTATAACTAGGTTTAATAGAGGTTTTCTAGTTCTTGGTAATTAAATAACAAAAAAAATTAAATATTTTATTTATTAATTATTCTACCAATGATGACTCTTAAAAAAAATGTCTGACACACACAAATATCATATTGTTACAAGGGTAAAACACACATTTCAGATTTAACGGAGGACACATATTTCCCATCCAAGACCCCGTTTAGAATATATTCTATTATTTTATAAAAAATTTGCATGTTTGATATAATATATTTACTATTTGTATCATATTAATACTGAGTCTCCTTGGGCCCTGTAATCTCGTACTGACTCAATGTCTATCCTAAAAAATATTTTTTAAAATATTCCAAAGTTTTACAAGAAAAAAATAGAGTCATTACAACCTTAATGATAAATAGATAATAATGCTGGAAGAGAGCTTCAAATTTTTAAGAAAGCATCACACATCCACCAATATGAGGATCACATCCTTATATAAACCTCATTCATTCAACAAAGGAGGTTGAGTGTCTGCTACCAATACTTAATAATAGAATTACATTACAACAACACATGCTTGTTGGGATTATTATATTCATTGAACATTTAAATGGATATATTATATTTTTAATTCCATAAATAAATCATCCTGATGATTCATATTAGAGGATAAAATATTTATAATATTTGGGTTTTCCAATACACTTGATATCCCATATACTAATCTGAATCATAAAAAATGATATAGGCATTATATCCATTTATATGAATTTAACGATTTAGATAAGTTATATTTTATGATATACATTTCATGAATATTAGGTCTCACAATATTGATGGACTATAAACTAAAATTCATCTTTTTTAGTGAACTTGCAACAATATGAACCAAATATAGTCCAAGAACCATCAACTCTCCAACCTCAGTCCAGTAAAAAAAAGATTTGTAAGGATTTCCGTACAATGCTTCAAACATATTCATACCAATGGATGAGTGATAACTATTTTTATAAGTAAAATCCACCAAGTGTAGGTGATTCAACCACAAAATTCTAAAATCCATGAAACTTGAAAGAAATACATCCTCTAGTATTCGGATAATCCACTTCTTCTGACCATATTTCTGAGGATGGAAAATAGTGCTAAAGCAAATCCAAGAGAAAACATTACACTAAATACCCTTCTAAAATCATGAGGTAATATAGAGATCATGTTCAATGATAATTATCATCAGAACCCCATGAATCTGTAGAATCCCATCCACATACAAACCTGAAAAAGTTGATGGGTTTGGAAGGGGATAAGTCTTATCCAAACATAGTGTAAAAATAATAATTAAAACCTAAAACTATAATATCTTACATGTGTTTTTAATTGAATAAAATAAAGAAGCATTAATATAATGCCTTTATCTAACGATCCATCTTATCCACAAGAGTTTAATATAGATCACAGAGAAGAATTTATAAGAATCATTCCTAATTGGGTGTCTATGGGTTACATGAATATCCTAATACTCAAGAAGGATCTCCCTCAAACCAAGGTTTTATATACCCTTAATTTTAAAGGTTTAATAAGAATTATAACTAGATAATTTCATCATTTAAGAGTTCTAACCAATAAACAATGGTACACAAAACCTTTTATAGATATTGAACCAATTTTTATAGGCCTTTAAGAACTCAAATGTTTGAACAATATTAATTGGTACATTTCATAAACATTCCATAATTTTAAACTATTTGAAACATTTGGTTTAATCATTAAATTGATTTTTTAATGTTTAAAAAATCATGAAAGATGTTAAAATTTATCAATATGAACATCTTATGATGATAAACTGAGTATGATATCACTTAGAGTGAGATAGGTAGGGAATAAATAGGTTATTTCATAACATGATAGCACCATGAATAAACACCATAATATAGTGTCTTTCATTATTCTATGGAGAACCTCGGTACACACCATTATATAGTCCCAATCACTTTTTCATGGTCTATCATTTTAGTGTATATTAATATCAATCTACCACTTGTACTAAATTATTATAGACTTAGAAAACTTTCACTTTATGTCACATCATATATAACAAATTGTGTAACCATATCAAAAATTTCTTTCATATATCTTACACAACTTATTTATGGAAAATATATCATCTATTTTCACAATATGTTACAATATATGTATGAATTTATAAAAATCCACCTATAAATTCTTCTAGATATCCTATAAGACACTTTTGGGATAACTCTCAAAGTTTCATAAACTTGATCCTCATTCATACAACAAAAAAGTATGAAATTAAATAAATTTTTAGAATTGATAACAAATATAAATTCCCAAATCCATAATTGTGAGAAAAGTATGATCTCGAGAAAAGAATCAATGAAAATAAAGTTGTAAAGGGATCTAGAATGATATCTAACAAATGCACATTTCTCCAAATTCCTATCAATGAGATGTATCATATAGAAGTATGTATAATCATATAATCAATTCATTGAATATGACGAGTTACTATTGGACATGGAGTATGTCGATCCCATATAGCCTGCTCATACTTTCTTGGTTATCCAAGTATAGACTAACCAGTCGATGAATACATCATGTTTAATTTATCTAAGTGGATGATAAAATCACATGTTCCTAACCCAAATAGACAATAACATCACATTTAACTTCTTTAGGTATGTAAATACACTTCCTTATCCTATATCAATCAAGGTACCAAGTATCCTACCCAACATATGAGAGGGAAGATCCCATTTTTGGTTAAGTCTCAACTAAAAACATGATTAACAATACACCTAACTACACATTGATTAGATAAGCATCAAGGATTATAAAATAAATGTATAAATTTATGATGGTCCTCATGATAAGTATGTTTTTAACCTTAACTATAAGCTTTTAATATGAAACATGCATCCCTAATGTACTAAAGGTATAGTGTATGACACTGCATGTGGTATATTTGGAAGGCTATCTAGTACAAAAAAAAACCCTGTTTTGTGATTAATGAGTTCATTTCCTAAATTTATTTAAAATCTTACTCATTATAACAATAAAATTTCACCACAAACTATAATACTCCATGATGAAAATCTTTTAGGGATAACTCAAAGTCACACTTTGAGAGGTCAATTATCATTTAACTTTATGAAATATATGCATCCAACATGAAATAATGATAAAGTGGAAACTGATTTTTATATATCATGATACATTTTTATATTCTTAAACTCCTTTAACAATACTAAAAAATCCATGTATAAGTTCCCATATAATTATATCCCTTAGAACTATTTTTAAGTCTATTATTATCATATTGGAAAATTTCCATTAATTTTTTTTTGAGATCATTTGGTAACTAATTAATATTTATTAACAATTCCTAAACTCTTTTAGATTTTAAATTGATATTCACTTCATTATGTTAACTAAATGTAATTCATTACATTTATCTTTATCGACATACCCTAAACTATTTTACGATATTTAAATGGAATACGGTTTTTTTCTTATACTTGAACTTCTATAATTCCAAATACTCCCACTAGCCTCTTAAAAACTATATACTCTCTAGAATAACATGTTAAGATACAAAAACTCATTTATACTCTGGAAATAACACTTATTTCCTATTAGTGTGAATTTTTAACATATAAACTATTGTATCCATATCTTATATGGTATTATACATGTTTAAATTAGTATTCTATAAAGAATATTTTAATCTTTTAAATATGTAATTGAAGGTAGTGGGAACTCTTTCCATTCATATTTCAACTAATATATCATATAAAATATTTTATTTTAGATAATGAATTTATATCCTTATCTTCCTTTAAAAAATGTTATAGAATTTTTTGAATAAAAAAACATGTGCATTAAAACCATCATATCATCTTGTTCATAAAAAATATTTATCTTATAGACAACTTCCCTTATCATATACATGAAATAATATGGAAATACATATCATTTATTTAGATCCATCCAAGCTTGAAATAATATTTTATATCCAACTCTATGATTTAGTAACCTTTTTATTCATTACACGAATAAAATTACAATCTTCTTTAATTCTTACCTTGATTTTGAACTCTTTTATATTTATAACATTTATAAAATAAACATTTGGTAGTATATGAATTTTATTAAAAATTTAATTCTATAACATTAATACATGTTATGGACTTTCCATATATTTTCTCAAACCTCTTCAGGTATTCTAGACAAGTCCACCATATGGAAAAATTTATTCTCCTTCCTGACACCCCATTTAGCTTTCAATGACCTAGGTGGGAAATTGGACCATCCAAACCTCTTCATTTGGACCAATAATATTACCCTTTTATACTATCAGTATAGTACCACAACCTAAATATCACATATATTTCCCATTTATACTTAAAAATTTAATGAAATAGTGTAACAATTTATCAAACTCATTCATTTTGTTAGATCCATCCCAGGAATAAAAAAAATGAATTCCTTATCAAGATAAATCCTTAAAGGAAATCTCCGATATCTTCAAGTCATTAACATACTCAATCATGTTAAATATATGAGTGGATACTAGAGTTACTTTGATCATTTTATATTCAAAAAATGTGTTTGAAACCACAAGTGAGTCATTTTATGGTTCTTATAAGGATATCAATCCATATGTTAAACCACTTTAACATTTAGATATTTAGGGAAGAGTTTCTCTAATAACAAAAATTTTACTTCATACTTAAGAATGAGCTGCTAGTTTCTATAAAAGTCTATATAGTTACTTTTTTAAATATTATCCTTTTCTAATATTTATCTCAAGGTTAAGTTTTATGATTAAAATTCCATTTATCTATAACAAAATCTTTTATTACATGAGTATCTTGTTATACATTCTTTTAATAATTACCTTTTTTAAATTCATTCCCACTAAAATGATGATCCATTTTAATTACATTATATCCAATATTGGTACAAGATAAAAATTTCACTAATACATGTATATATTAGTGTTTATATCATCACTTAACTATTTATGTTATCCATCATGCCAATTATATAAAATATTAATCTTGGATATTTGAGAAGACAACTACTTACCCAATCCATAATATGGATAAACTTAACATTATTCCTAGTGTTCTTTGTAAGGGATTCCTAGATAAGTATAACCAAAATAAAATTTGAAAAATAAGGTACCTAATGTTAATCCAATGACTCCTTTGAATCATTTATTTTAAAAATAAAAATACACTTAACTATAAGTTTGATTTTAATTGAAATTTTGTATTATATAGTTTTACTTTACATGATGAAAATTCAGTGAACTTAATTTTGGTGAATTTAAATTGAAGACGTTTTGAATGAAAAACCAATGATTTAAAGTTTCATGTGAGATAAATTTTTCAAAAATGACAGAGTTTTATAGTGGTGTAGATTTATGTCATCTAAATATATAGAGTTTTGAATAATACATATAAATATGGAGTTTCTGCTTTTGATGCCATTATAATTGAACCCAGGGTTTTTGAAATCCAACCATTGAGGTGTGTCTATAAAAAGTACCCACCACTTTATGTATCAAAAGGATGTTATAATACAATATTAATTTAAAGAAGGTGCTTTTCATTTTGATCCTTACAATGTCTTGTTTCTAAGTTCACTTCTGATTATAGTAGTTTTAATTTCTCAGTGTTTCTTCTTAGAGAATCCGTCTATGAGAATATTATTGTAAATGATATAATTTGTATTATTTTAATAATTTATCTCCCAATTTCTATATTGAAGAGATTAAGGTGTGTGAAATTGGGTTTTTTTATTGTTTTGATCAAGTGGATTCTAGGTCTTGAAAGTAGGATATTTTGTCAGGTTGATGATGAGTTTACTAGGATAGGAATCTTCTAACAAACATTGTGTTAGAAAATATTCTAGTGGTGGAAGCTTATTGTTTTCAAAATTTCTATTAAGGACTTTCATTCTTGTAGGTGTATACCTAGATTTGACATAAAAACTCCCTTGCTAATTTAGGTTAAATTTAATACCTCCCTAATTAGAGGGTGTTATGTTTTAATAATATCATTCAAAAGAAGTGATTGGTTTGTTAATTATTAATCCTAGTTTTGTTTTAATTTTAACGTTTTTAAATGTTCTATAATTTTTTATATTTATACTATGATTATAAGTTTTATTACTTGTAGTATTTAAACTATTTTTACATTGGTTTTACCAATTTCTCAATTTTCACTACTCTTACTCTGATCTGAGAGTTTGTTGGAAGTTTATAACTATCGATAAACTGAATAATTGAGTGGTAAAAATATTTTTAAATTACTTTTAGACTAAAATTCACCCCACTCTTGCAGCTTTACTTTCCTTGTTTATTTTGTACAATATTTGGCATCTGAGCAGGTCTCTACATTTGAGACTGAATATCTTCTTATTTTTTAAATTTCCACTGATTTATTGAAATTTCATATATTATTTTCCTTATACTAATTTAATGATAGCCAAAGTTTTTATGGTAGTTTTTCTAGTTGGAACATTAGAGAATTAAAATCCTAACTGACCACTAATCTTTGATGGTGCAGAGTATGAGTATTGACTTGGTCAGATGGAAACCTTTATGATCAATATTATTTTGAATAATTTTTATGATGAATGTAGATTATTAAATTTTGGAGAAATATATTTATACTTTCACTCATGATGAGAATATATAATATAAAAAAACAAATCCAAGAATACATTACTCTGTTATATGATTTAAAATATCTATATTCAAATTTCCTTATGTGAAAAAACTAATGGTATATGAAATAATTTGGAAATTATTCTTTTTATAACTTATAAAGTCATTGAAACTCATAGAAATTTTTTGATGAATGACTATCCATATTTTTTTTAATGGGAAAGTCTATTACACATATGCATAAAATATTTTTGATAGTTTTAAATAGACTTCAAACTCTTGGTGAGAAGGAATTGCCTGATAATCAGCTGGTGGAGAAAATATTTGATATACTACTGAACGTGTATGAATCCAAGTGAATTGTATTGATGATAATAATAACCTTACATAGTTAAATATTGATGATCATATTTTTATGTTAATACAATATGATAATCATTTGAAAATAGATGTAGAAAAAGTTAGAAGAAAGAATTGGGTGGAATTTTCTTACACTTTCGGTAATTCTAATTATGGAAATGTTAATATCGAAGATAATATTTATAATACTAATAATTATAATAAGAAATGTAAAGATAAATAATATTTTAGTAATTATAATGATAGTGGAATATAACATTCTCAACTTTCAATAAGGATGAATAAAATATTTTGGAAGAAGAACTTCCATTATGATTATAGAAAGGATCAAAAGGACATGCATGAAAATAAAGATACTTATGAAATGGTTTTTTATAGATGAAATAATTATTTTCATATTATATAGTATTTTAAAAGTTATAATGGGAAGGAAATAAAATAAAAAATATCTTCTAATATTAATGGAAAGAAGTTAATAAAGGTTTAGACACTTGGAGTGCAAGTGGTGGAGATACTACTTCCTATAGTTATTAAAAATATAGTGATGTAAGCCAGAAGTTATTTGGATGAGGAATCAAGTTTAACTTCATTAGAAGATGAAATTTCTACTTATTCATAAGATGAATATTATAATTCATCATAAGATGAGGAAGATATGCCTACTATTAAATAAATAACTACATATTTAACTCTAATAGAAATAAAAAAAATAAAAAGTTGATTAATGACTATGTTTTTTCTAAGGAAATTTTTTCTAAATCTAATAATATGTTTTAAAAACCGACTTATGAGATTTATAAACTTTCATTAGAATTAAATTTTAAATCTATTTCTAGTTCAACATATGATAATCAGAATATATTTTTTAAATGGAACTCTAAAGTTAGTGGTTTAAAAAAACCTCTATCCAATTTTAGTTCTAGTAGAGAGAATTTTGAAAATCTATATAAATATTTAAAAACATCTAGAAAGTATTTTGGAAGAGGATTTATTTATGATAAATCACATTTTCAATCAAATTACTTTTTACCTAAAAGTTCACCTTTTTATACTAAATGTCAAAGTGGAGGTCATTGAAAAAATAAATTTTCTTTAAATAGAGTAAAATAATTCATATTTCATAAAGATTTTATTTCTAAATCTCTTAAAACTATATAACATAGATTATTTGTAGAAATTTGTGTTATTAATGTTTTATTTTCTAACAAAACCAAACCCAAGTAAGTTTGGGTGCCAAATATATAGTTTTTTTGATTTAAAAAAAGGCTAAGTACCAATAGATGAAATGGGTGGTATATGGAAAACAATTATTCTTGATATATGATAGGTGAAAAGTCCAACTTTTGGAACTAGAAAAATTTAAATGGTGGATGAGTTACTTTTGGATATAATTCACAGGGTGAGGATTATCAGAAGTAGTGATGAATATTTTCTTGGAAAAATTTTAATTTCTAATAATTTTTATGTTTTAGGACTTAATAAACTTTTTATAATTAGTCAGTTATATGATGAGGGTTACCTTGTGAACTCTGATAATGACAGATTTACTATTCAAAGTTAGGAAATAACTTTTATTTTATCTTATAAAAGGAATAAAAATATTTATATGCTTGAACTGGAATATTTTAGACAAAAAAATTACTATGTTTAAGTAAAACCGACTATTTATCTTCTTTTTCGCAAAAAATACTAGGAAACTGAAATTTTAGATATTTTTCTAAATAAACTAAGAATGGTCACATAAAGGATATAACAGAACTTAAGTCTAACTTCTCTAAAATTTATTACCCCTATCATTTTTTTAATAAATATAAAACTAGTTTTAAACTAATCGGTGAAATCTCAACTTAAGGTGATTTACAATTAGTGAACATGGATTTATTTAGACCTACACCAAATGAGAGTATCAAGGTAAAACACTTTTTGTATGTCTTGGTTAATGATTTCACAAGATATACTTGGGTATGTTTTCTCACATGAAAATCTATAGATTTTATTTATTTTAAAAATTTTAATACTTTTATTAAAAATAATAAAAATAAACATTTGATTACTCTTTAGAGTGATCCTAGTGTAGAGTTTTTAAATTCTAATTTTGAATATATATTTTTTAATAATAAAGGTATTACTCATGAATTATCAGCACTAAGGACACCTCAAAAAAATGGTTTGGTTGAATGAAGAAATATAATTATTCAAGAGATTACTTAATTTTTTTTATAGAATATTCTATTGATTATTTTTTTGGGTTGAATCTATGAATACTTATTTCTATACTATAAATCATCTTTTACTTTACCCTTTTCTTAATGAATTTCCTTATGAGTTATAGAATGGAATAAAACCAATAAATTTTTTACTTCAGAGTCTTCAGGTGTGAAGTGTTCATTTTAAATACTAAATATCTTCTTCATAATTTTATTCTAATAATGATGGATGTTTTTTTTGTTATTATATAAATAATAAGGATTATAGACTTTTTAATAAATGAAATAATTATTTTTTAGGAAATAGTTCATGTAAACCGATTTTTTTTTTGTAAAATGTATGGAAGTTAAACCTATAAATGATATTTTTGAAATTGATTTAGCTAATTCACTAAAAACTAAACCAAAAAAACCAATAATACATTATATGGAAGTTATACCCGCATAATTTCAAATTTTTGTAGTTACTTAAATGAAAGAAGTATAATTGACAGTGGAAGAAATATTTTCTTATTTACTTAGAAACTAGTCATTTGTAAGGAATAAACCCACTAATAATGTTATTAAAGATTTAGATCAACAAATAAAAACTCTTATTTTATTAATAAATGATTGTGAACATCATGTATTCTTATATTAATTTGAACTTAAAATGAAAGATGATTCCTTTGGTGATGAAATTTGGTTAAGGTCCATACAAGAAGGGCTTAATCAATTTGAATAGAATAAAGTTTGGAATTTAGAAAAACGTCCTAAATAACTTATAATGATAGGATTCAAATGGGATTTTAAAAATAAATGCGATAAATATGGAACAATTATAAATAATAATGTAAAGTTTTTTGTTAAGGGTTATTATAAGAGAGATGTCATAGATTATGGAGATAATTTTTCATTGGTAGCTTGGCTCGAGTCTATCCAAATCCGATTAGACTTCACAAAACATATGAAATTTACTTTATTCCAAGTAGATATTAAAAGTTATTTTCATAAATGATATTCTTATTAGGAAGTTTACATTGGAAAAACCCATGGGTTTGAGGATGTTAAATTTTTGAAACATGTATATAAAATTAAAAAAGTTCTCTATAAACTTAAACAAAACTCTAAGAGCATGGCATGATAGATTAATAATATTTTTACTACAAAATAATTTTGTTAAGGGAAATTTACATCTAACTATTTTTATCAAGAAGGTTTTTAAATACACTATTTTTGTTCAAAATTATGTTAATTAATTTTTTTTAGTTCAACTCAAAAATATATTTTGGATGTTTTTTCAAAACATATGAAAAGTGGATTTAAAAAGAGCATAATGGATGTGCTTAAATTTTTCCTTAGTTTTGAAATTTCACAGAAACCAAAAGAAAATATTTTAACTAAAAATAAACATATTAGAGATCTATTAAAACATTTTTATTTTAATAATTTCTCATGTATAAGTATCCCGAAAGTAACTTCTATTAAAATTGATCTTGATAAATTCAGGAATCTGGATGATCAAAAAATTTATAGAGGTATGATTGGAAGTTTAATATACCTAACAAATAAAAGACTAGACTTTACATTTTCAATGATTTTCAATTTTTTATTTAAATAAAATATGAAGGAATCACATTTAGTAGTTGTTAAATGCATTATCCATGATCCAAAAGGAACTTCAAAACATGGCTGATTTTACTCTTACTGAACTAATATTATAATTAAGAGTTACTAAAATCATAAATTTGGAGGTTCTAGGTTAGATAGAAAAAGTACATCAAGAATATTTCATTTTCTAGGAGAATATTTAGTTTCTTAGTCTAAAAAGAACCATTACATGGTATCAATTTCAACTATTGAATCTAAATATGTAGAAGTATGAAGTTTTTGTGATCCAGTTTTGTAGATACAATACACACTCATGGATTTTGGTCCTATTTTCACTCAAACTATAATTCTTTATGGAAACAAAAATACTATTTTTGTTTCCATAAATCCAGCACATCAATCATGAGAAAATTACATATATATGAGACAATATTTCCTATAGTATCACAAAAAATAATAATTCTCAAGTTTATCATAACTAAAGATCAACTTACTGATATTTTCACTAAACATTTAAAGTCAGATAAATTTAAATATATTAAATAGAAGTTAGTTATGATCAATATTAAGTGATCATAACTTTTAATTTCTATTCTAATTATCACTTTACATTTAAAAACTTCTTTAAAAAGTAGGAGTACATTATTTTTTTTATTTTTTAACTCTTTATGTAAGTAAATTTTATTTATTTGGAAGTTAAATCACTAGAATTTCATTTATAATAAGTTACTTGTTTTTAAACCTAACAGATATTAAAATCCATTAGGTTATATTCATTTGTTTGTAATTTTTTTTACAAAAATGTTCTCAAATTTTTATATATGCTCAGATATGTGACTTTTCATACACTCTACCACTTTATTATATTTTTTGTTAAATTTCCAAATATTATCTAATATGAAATATTTAAAATTAAATTATATAAAATTTTATATTTGATCTAATATAATATTTAGATTTATCATTATTTATACCTATATATTTTTGTACATTATCTTTTACTTAGTGCTCTGAAAACATCTCACACATTATATGGAATACTCTATTCTCTATGATACAATATTCACTTCTCTATTTAATTTGATACAACATTCAATATATTTGTAAGTGTATTTTTCTAATTCTTATAATTTTATTATTAAAAACCTTGAGTCTTTTCTCAGATCTTAATTCTTTAAACTTATTTAAGATTTAACTATATATCTCTAACTATTCAAGAAGAGAGAATAATTCCATAAATTTTTTATAGGAATATATTTTCATACTTTAGAAGATAAGAAAATTTATTCTAAACATTCTCTAGAACCATCTTCATAAGAATAAGATAATTATAGGAATCTCGAGATAAATTTCAGAAGGTTAAAATTTCTTAACCTTGTCATATGTTGATTTAATTTTTGACTCCCATTTCTACTTTTATATTACATTTTTCTTTTCAAATATTCTAACCAACTATTTACATTTGTTTAAAAGGAAAAGAATATTTTTAACATTTTTTCCATAGTTTCTTATATTCTCTTCATTGGGTTTTATTTTTTGAATTTATTTTTAAAAATCACAAATGGGGAGAGAAATTTGGAAATAAAATTATTTGGTTAAGGTAAAATATAGTCAAGGCATATATAACTCAGGGGGAGATAAATATTCTCTATTTTACTAAATATTTTCCTATTTTTAAAAAGGGAGGAGATAAATAAATCTTGTATCTGAGAGAATAATTTTTTATGACTAATGGGTTTTTTTATGAATTATCTTGAATGTTATAATCTAAAGTGGAGAAATCAATATTCTATCTGAATCTATAGGAAGTTTTTCTACTTAATCATATTTTAATTTTTTTTATGTCTTGTGATTTTCAAAAAGGGAGAGATTGTTGATTTAATGGAACCTTGAAATCCTTTTTTCTAAATCAAAACATGATTAACTTTGAGTTTTATTCATCTTAATGTTTTTTAGTTAGTTTTTATATACAAAATTAAAATATAGCGAACTTAAATACAGTGAATTTAAGTTTAAACTATAGTGTATGAAAATCCAATGAACTAAATTTCCATGCCAAATTTCTTTTTTTAGATAATGGAACACTATAGTGGTACATATTGATTTCATTGGAAGATTATTGTCTTTATTTAGTTCATAATAATATGGATTTTCTACTTCTGATTCCATTACAACTAAACCCAAGGTTTATAGAATCCGACCATTGGAGGTGTGTCTAAAATAGTACCCGCCACTTTGTGGATTACATTGAATTCATGATATAATATCCATCTAAAATAGTTTCTTATAATTTTTAATCTTGAAATATCTTGGTTATGATTTCACTTTTGATTATAATAGTTTTTTCATTTTTTGTGTTTCTACATAGAGAATTATTCTATGAGGATATTTTTGTAAATTATCTAGATTATCTTTTTGAAATCATTTATATTTTTACTACTATATTGAGGAGATTATGTTTTGTGGAAGTAGGGTTTTTTGATCATGTTGACAAGGGGATTTTCAATCTTGGAAGTTGGCTATTTCAATCAGGTTGGCAATGATATTCCAAGGCTAGGAATTTGATGTTAGCTATTATGTTGGATAATATTCTAGGGGATGAATCTTGGTTTATTTGAAATTTATGTTAAGGAATTAAATGATTTAAAGGGGATACTTAGAGTTAGGTCAAAACTCCTTATTGATTTGGGTTACAGAAATAACTCCATGATTAGAGGGTGTTATCCTTTAATAATATCATTTAAATGAATTCTTGGTTTGGTAATCTCACAATGTGTTTATTTTTAATTTTTACTATGTTTACAAGTTCTAAACTTGTTTATATTTTTGATATTCTTATAAGTTTTATTTATTATTTTATTTCTTCGGTATTTACATTGGTTCAACTAATTATTCCATTTTCACTACTTTTAATTACTATGATATGTGAGTTTATTTAAAGTTCATAACCATTGGAAAATTGAATCCCTGAGTGTGATAAAAAACTATAACTTTATTTTTTTACTACAATTCACCCCCATATTGTATCTTTATCTTCCTTATTTATCTAGGAAACAACTAACTCTTAGGGTCACCTCATTGCTTTTTTTTCCATTTAGAATATATTCCATGGACACCCATCCTCAGTAGGAAATTACCCAGATGGATGATTGATGTATTTATAGTTATTTTATTTGGAAATAATATGAAACTTATGATTTTAAAGGGGATTCAATATCACCGTCTTATCTCATATTATTCCATTTTGTATTCATTATTATAATGATTTAGTTTTTAATCCATATTCCTTCTACCAAATCAATTTGTTCAAACCATATTGATGTATAAATCTTTACACAACTCATAGATTGTATTACTTACACAAATCAAAAGCCAACTATATTCACACACATACAAATTCATCATATGAATATGGTAGATGAAAAAATTTCATGAAAAGGATTATAATCAAATGAAATCAATTATCCCTACAAGATTAAGCATAGAGAAATATGTAGCCAACCCCCACTTTTTTTAGGCAAGAAATAAGCCTCTAGGCCGGTGAACAGTATGAACCAAAGTCCCTCTACCAAGATTCTTTACCCAAGAGATACTTCAATTTAATCACAATTCTAACACTTTATACATATAAAATATATTTAACTTATTAATTAAACCTCATAATTTAATACAATACAAATTCAAGGTAGAATAATAACTAAATAAATTCTCATACGTAGTATGTTACTCCTTAAATGAATGTATGATAATTTAAATAAGTAATTTAATATATTTAAACTTGATCATACATCATAGTTCATAATATAACATTTATATTCATGAATAACAGACTAATAGAAATTTGAGCTATACCAACTCACCTAGACCAATGGTTTTCACAGAACCGTGGGTATAGGTACCTTAGAGAGACACTATACCAACGATTTGGAAAAAACCATTGGTATAGGTATCTTAGATAGACCCTTTACCAATGGTTTTGGAAAAATCATTGGTATAGGTACCATGGAGATACCATATACTAATGAGTTTTCGAAAACCATTGGTATAGGTCCTATAAATCATGGTACCTATACCAAAATTTTGTAGAACTATTGGTATAGTTCTATACCAATGGTTTTAAGAATTGTTGGTATAGGTACCGATATCATTTATGGATTCTTTTTTCAAATAACATTAAATACATAAAAATTTAAATAGAATGTAATTATAAATATATATATATTTATCAAGTTATTTTAACAAAAGTCATCATATCTTAGTGTTTAGGTCGTTGGAATATAAATGGTATGTTCTAGGATCAAAACAAAGATAGATTTTATTTTTTACATTACATATACCAATGGGTTTTCAAAACCATTAATATAGGTTTTTCATATGATCTATACCAACGATTTTCCCAAAACCATTGGTATAGGTCTATACCAACACTGGAATATCCAATGCCCCTCTAAACCATTGGTATAGGCTATACCAACAATTTGGGGACCTATACCAATGGTTCCAAACTGTTGGTATAAGATTTTTTTTCTAGTAGTGATAAATAAAGGATTAAAAAAAATTAAATGAAAAATTAAAGAAGTTGTACATGATATAAAAAATTTATGAATAATACATAAGAAAATTATATATCCTATATAATTTAGGAATGAATAAACATGAAAAATTCACTTTTATCAAACATGAATTTTCATATTGTCATTTATATGGTTTTAATTTGAACTATTTAATATTTCAAAATGTGTTATATTTTATGATCACTTTTTTTATTGAATAATAAGCATTTCATTATTTATGTAAAAAAATTTCATAAATTAAACATCACATATTTTTTCAAATAAGGTTGCAAATTTAAACATTTTATATTTACATTTATGATCTAATAATAAATTTCATGTCACTATGATATAGTGCATACTATTTTGGTTGTTTTAAATTCTATAAACTATGACCATATTTAATTCCATTTTAGTTTTTCCAAATCTTTTTTTCTAAGCCATTTTACCATACCATTTTGGGAAATCATTTTTGGTTCCCAAGCCATTTCCGGGGGTACACCATTTTAATTTTCACGTTCTTCCAATTATATAGTTATACCATAGAAAATTTATTGTTAACCCCATACAAGGCCATTTTCTATCCCCATAATGGATTTCACCATGAAATAGTAAGTTTTTGACTAAAGCATAGAGACATCAAATACAATGATCATTTTTACATGAAAAACATAAGTGGTCAACTATTCTTCTTTTCAAGTGGACTATGAAATAGTCTTTCAAAAACCATAACTGGAGTACCTATTATACATAAACCATGAAATAACACCAATAAATCATATTTTTTAGTTTATTAATCCATTTTAATGATTAATCAAATAATAAGAGAGATGGTCATGATACCATTGATGGGTTTTAGAGGTGATTATTCTTATCCAAACACAACGGAGAAAACAATTGAAACCTAAAACCACAAGATCTTCCATACATTCTAGATTAAATAAATAAATAAATAATAAATGGAATACCTATCTCTATTAATATGGATCATCCACACATTTATAATTTAGATCATTGAGAAGTATATAAAAGACTCCTTCTTCCTATGGTGTCCATGAGTTACATGTATCTTTCAATGCTTGAGAAGGATGTAACGTAAAGAATGGTTTACTAAAACCATATGTTTAAAGGTTTAAGAGAAATGAGATCTTGATAATTTCATCCTTGTAATGTTTTAACCATCACACAATGGAACACAACACCTTCTATGGAGATTTAATTGATTTATAAAGGCCTTTAGGAATTCAAATGTTCTACTAATATTAATCGGTATGTTTCACAAACCTTACATATATTTCAACTCTTTGAAGAATTAAGTTGAATAATCATATATATTTTTTAACATTTAAAAAATCATAAAAGACATTCAAACTCCTTAATATCATCATATTATGATGATCAACCAACTATGATATCACTTAGAGTGAGAGAGGTAGGAAAATAGTAGGTTATTTCATAACACAATAATACCATGCATGAGCACCATGATACAACGAATTTCACTATTACTTGGAGTAACCTATCATAGTCCATTCTATAAACCAAATAACCATGCCATGGTTAGGCTTTTTAGTTTATATTCCCACCAAAACATCCACTGTACTTGACTCCTTGATCACTAAGAAATGACATGACTTCAACAAATGATCCAAAATCATCCAGATAACATCACATCCTCCTTGAGATCAAGGAATACCAATAGATACTTATATTGAGATATCCTCCCTCTTCTATTGAGGAATATCCAATGTTTGAAACAGACCAACTTGAATATAATGTCCAACCTTCAACTTCTGATAGACTAAACCTTGAGACATGAACTTTGCTATTGGCCTCTTTATCCCAACCCCCATAACTAACTCCTCATAGAATAATACATTTTAGTCACACCAGGATGAATTTATAAAGGTGAAATATGAAAATTATGGAGAACCACCACATAAACCACTATCAAAATGATGATCCTCTCTTGAAACTATACCTGATGATGATTTTCCTTCAACCATCCCTCAAAAGAATTACCAAAAATGATACAATCACACCAAACCACTATCTCAAGATCACCAAACCAAGACTCCTTGATTAATTGCATCAATATTGAATACACTATTATCTGATATAATTATCCTATTCCAACACTATCACGACATGCATTCACCAAGACTAGGGAAGGGACAACAGACTGCCAGACCCTTCCTTCTTCAAGTTGAAGGAGAGATAATGACCCCTGAGTCTTGCCTTCAATTTTCCCTCGAGTGGCGACTAACACCAAGGGTATAAAATCTCACGTAATATGGAAGGAATTTACCTTTTTTATAGAACAAGATTGGGAGATAAGATGGTAACCCCAAACAACTCCAAAAACTAAAACTAAAAGTAAAGCCAAAAATCTATTTCCATATGCATGTTCAATATAAATTGATTCAAGGTACAAGAAAAATCTGAAATGAAGTACCAAAATAAAAGAAAAGAAACAACGACAATTGTACCGATATTTGAGCTAGTAAGGTCAGGCATGGTCCTCAAAGTCCTCCTAGAAACCTAAAAGCATTTTTATATACATAGGGTGAGTATAAAGGTATACTCAGTAGGTAAAAACAAAAGCTCTCATGCACAAGTGGGGATACATTCTAATGCCCCGTGAGAAAAGAGGTAACCAAAACACCTAGCAAGGAAACTATCCACCATCCTCACCAAGGAAAACTCCCCAAATAACACAAGTAAAGTAAAGTAATAGTAATACCACATCATTATTTGGGTACCCCACACCACTTTCCCATTGGTTATTTAGGACATCCTATGCATCAGACCTCCCCCATAAGTTCCACTATAGTCCCACTGCTGCCCCAACAACAACCTTATGGGCCATCACAACCACACATCCCGTCCGCAGAAACCTAGACCATAACAACTACCACCATGCTCAAAGACACATGGGCCAGAACAACCACCGCCATGCCCAAAGACACCTGGGCCATAACAACCACTACCACTCCTGAAGACACCTGGGCCTCATCCCGAATACACTTGGGAAAACAAACCGGACTGCACACACATGGGCCAACCACCAAAACACACCTCGACCAAAGATTCTAGGACGATAATGGACCTTAGGAAGTCACAGCCTGCACGAAGAGTGTTGGGATCCTGGGAGAGGGAGAAAAAATGAGTTAATAACCATCCACTCTTAAGAATGTTGGAAAAAACACCCTCCCCCATGAAATGGGGGTGTTCGGTATGAAATGATCAACATGGGTGGGGTGCGTATAAGAAACACAAGAACTAAATAGTATACATATAGGTGATAAAGAACTCATCCCAACCTAAGGTTTTAAAAATAGACAACCAACCCATACACAACCACTCTTGCTGCTATCCCTACATGCAAAAATACAAAATAGCCGCAACCAGGGTACACCCCATTCCTGGAAAACAATTCCCCTTTGTACCCATTCTCATTATCATGTTCAAGTGATTCCATTTAAAACATTTATCCACTACTGGGAAACTAGCAGGCATAACCACAATCAAAAACAACAACTGAAGGGAAAACGACCAAGAAGGATTTTAAGCATTGACACCCGGTTCTCTTGTAGAGCAACAAGATAAAAAGGGATCCTTAAGATCCCTTAAAGTACTAGAACCAAACCAAGCCCCAACATACCGGTCCCACCTGACCTGAGATCCAAAAACCAAAAACCCCTCAACTAGAGGTTCCATTATCCTCTACATCACCCCACAAAGCATCCAAAAGAGTAACCATACATATCACCAGAACGGAGTAAGAAGTTTTCTGATTTATCCAACAATATTCATTAAGTTCTTTCTTTTTGTTTGGTTAACCGGGGTGATCACACATGGGTTATTATTCATTGTGCACAAATTTAGTCAATTGAGTTTATGTGATAAGCTGGTTTCCATGTTATAGCCATTTAATCACCAGATTATCCAGAAAAACAGAGCTTCATTAATGCGCAAGAAAGTACCACCAACAACCATGATTTTTAGTGGACATAATCCCATATAATTCACAACATAAAAATGAAGGTAAAACACAATAATCATCATCAACTTTCCCATCCCTTCATTCTTTAAAAGTCCATTTATTATCTTCGTTAAATTCAGTTTCATTTACGTCCTGAGGGAACATCATTCTACCCACCCCGCATGTTGCACAAAAAGGAGAGATGGAGGAAAACCCCTACTTGGATGATCAAGGGTCGAAGTTCTCTCTTTGCACCAAGAACTGGGAATGGCGCAACTTGCAAGAAAAGAAGACTCCAAGGTTGAGTGGGATGGGCTCCATCTTGTGCGCATGATTAGTCTCAGGAGGAAGTCTCGAGGCACACTATGAAAAACCAAAAGGAATAAAGAAGAGGGGATCTTGGATTATGAAGAGGCCATATCCTAAAATCAGGGAGATGATTTCGAATTTAAAGTTGGATCGTGGCTCGAACACATGGATTGGTGGTTTCACATGTTGGGATTAATTGATATTTAATAATTCTCCTCAGAGATGGGGGAGATAATGGTTTTGAGTTAATATATTTCATTTAAATGGATAAAACACTTTACATGGGTCAAACTGGAAAACATGGAAGGTTGGAAAATGTGAAAAAGGGTGTGACATGCCACACATTTTGGTAATGGAGATTCGCCCCACCCTAGGGGATTTAAGATATTATTTTTGGTCCTTAAATCAGCCTTAAACCACTTTAAAAGAGGTAATAAATCTCAAAAGAGAGGTTACATAATGACTGGGGAAATGAAACCCCGACACCCTTTTGTGGCACCATTCAGGTGCGACACCGATTTGTGAGACCGAGTAGTGACACCATGGTGACACCCTGACACTAACACCAATGCCCTCCTGACTCACTAATGGGGACCAGGACACCCAAACACTAGAATTTGGAAAATTAATGGACTAGGAAGGTCCGAGACATTACATCATATACCTCTCAAACTATTCTCTCCCTCAAGAATCCAAGAGTAAACCCAAAGAAAAGATAGGGGTCCGAACAACAACCTCGTGAGATACCTATCAGGGACAAACCACCTTAGAGTTGTTTGAAGCCGAAACAAACCTCAACATCCAGGAGCATTTATATCACATTTATCTCAAGAGAAAATGTGGAAACACTACCCCTCATCTCCCCCAAGTAACCACACAAACATAGAAAGGTCACACTTTCCAAACTCATGGATTAGGGAGTCCCTTTCTCCATGTCAATATACTATCTGCTTTGGGCGAAACTGACTCGCTTGCACAAGTTTAATTGCATCCATCTTAATGCGTCTTGATTAGGGATCAGGTCCTCCCCTCCCCATAGTTAGGACTTTTCACACACATTAAAGGAACAAGGGAAACAAACCATCTTATAGAAAACGAGGTCAAGCATTACATCACAACAAAATACAAAGAAAAACAGAAGTTCAAAACTCAGAATAGCTATGGGTACTGGGAATGCATCTGTGCCTCCCATTCCCAGGTACTCTCCTTGAGGCCACCATGCCTCCACAACACGCGAACCAGGGGAATGGTCCGATCACGAAGCACCTTATCCTTATGATCCTCTATTTTCACCGGTTCCGCCATGAATGTCACATTTTCATCGATATCCAACTATCCTCAATCAAGGATGTGAGAGTCATCATGTAGATATTGACGGAGTTGAGATACATGGAAGACATTATGTATCTTCTACAGTGGAGGTGGTAATGCTAGTTGATACACCACTTCACCGACTCGTCTCAACACCTCTAAGGGTCCGACGAATCTGGGAGAAAGCTTACTCCCCCTACCAAACCTCCACTGTCCATGATGAGGGGAGACCTTCAAGAACATGTGGTATTCAACCTCTAACTAAAAGGGTCCCCTCCTATGATTGGAATACGACTTCTTCTAGTCCTGATACGCCTTCATCTTCTCACACACAAGCTAAACCTTCTCTGTTTCTCCCTATACCACCTATGGGACAAGAACACCTGCCTCCCCAACCTCTCTCCAGCACACGGGTGAACGACATGGTCTTCCATACAAGGATTCAAATGGTTCCGTAACAATGGTAGAGTGAAAACTATTGTTGTAATAAAATTCTACTAGAGTAAAGTGTCGTACCCATGATCCTTCGAAGTCTAGAACACATGCCCACAACATATCCTCTAACATCTGGATAGTCCTCTCTGTCTTCCCATCCATCTAAGGGTGGAAAGTAGTGCTAAGCCATAACTAGGTTCCAAAAGCACACAGTAATCCCTTCCAGACTTGTGATGTAAATCAAGTATCCAGATCCAAAATGATGGTTCTGGGAACTCCGTGAAATCACACAACTTCACCCACGTACTTTTGTGCTAAGGCATCCACTACACTCGACATCTTTAATCATTAAGAAGTGATCTAATTTCATCAACTGGTCCACCACTATGTAGATGTAATCACAACCTCCCTCAGCCCTAGGTAGCCTCGTAATGAAATCCATAGATATTTCATCCCACTTCCACTTAGGAACGTATAAGGACTGCAACAGACCGCCCAGAACATAGTGTTCATCCTTCACCTGCTGACACATGAGGCATTTTTCCACAAACTATACCACTGCCTGCTTTTCTCCAGGACACCAAAACTGACCTCTCAAGCCCCTGTACACCTTGGAAACTCCTAGGTGTACTTCCAGGGGTGAGTTAAGGAACTCACTGAGAACTCTCTCATGCATTTCCTCAGAGACATGCAACTTTTCATGAAATAACATCTGATTCTGACCATCCTCTGACCATCCTTCCAGATAACCACCCTGGCTAACACAATCACACATCACTTCAGTTATAAGTCTCCCCACTAAGACTCCTCTACCTGTTTCACCAAGGAATACTAAACTATCATCTAAAATAGGTAACCTCTAACATCCTCCACTCTCATGCCTAGATGCAAAGTATCCAACTCCTCAATTTCTTTCCAAGCATATGCTTACTCTCGAATCATGTCCTTCTATGAATTCCTTATCAAGGAATCAACCACTAAATTTTATTTTCCTATGGTGTAGGATATCTCGAAGTCATAGTCCGGGAGAAACTCCATCCACCTCTACTTTTTCAAGTTCAGGTCTCACTGGGAGAAGACATACCTCAATCTCTTTTGATCTGTGAAGACCACCAAGCATTCCTCAATGAGGTAACTCTGCTTCAACTTCAGTGAGAACACCACTACTGAAAGCTATATGTTGTGGGTGGCATAGTTACATTTATCAGGACATAACTACCTAGACCCATAAGAGATCAATCCCCATTGCTGCATCAACACACACCCAAATCCTAGACCGAAAGCATCACAGAACACTTCAAATTTTACCCCTTCCTCTGGCAACCTCAGCACTGGGGTAGTGACCAGATTCCCTTTTAGATAAATAAAATCTTCCTAGTACTTCTCACTCCACACGAAAGCCTGGTCTTTCCTGGTCAAGCCCGTAAAAGGTGTTGCAACTTTAGGGAATTCAGGTACAAACCTCCGGTAGTAACCTACCAGTCCCAGGAAACTACAAACCTCTGCCAAGTTCTTGGGTTCTTCTCAGGAAACAACCGCTTCAACCTTTGACATTTCCACTTCTATGCCCTTCTAGGACACCACATGTCCAAGTATGTGCACCTCTCGTGTCCATAACTTTCACTTGGAAAACTTTCTATAGGGATGGTGGTGTCGGAGGACCCCCAAAACTATCCTCAGATTCTCAGCGTGATCCTCCTTTGATCTTGAGTAGATCAGGATGTCATCGATGAAAACGACCATGAACGAGTCCAGATAATTGTGGAAAATGGAGTTCATGAGCCCCATGAACACATCTGATGCATTAGTAATGCTGAATAACAAGACCATAAACTCAAATTTACCATATTTTCATCTAAAATTAGTCTTCAAGATGTCACTCTCCTTCACCCTCAACTAGTGATATCCAGACCACATGTCGATCTTAGAGAACCATCCTACCCCCTTTACTAGTTAAAAAGGTCATCGATTATTAGAAGGGGTAACCGTTCTTGACCGTTACTTGATTCAGCCTTCGGCAATTTATGCACAGCCTGAGACCACCATTTGACTTCTTTGAAAACAAGACTGGATGACCTCATGGAGACACGCTTGTTTGGATAAAACCCTTCTTCACCAGGTCATAAACTTGAATCCAAAAATCACATAACTCAGAAGGTGACTTTCGATAGGGAACCATTTAAATATGACGGGCATTGGGTTGTAAGTCTATCCTGAAATCAAAATCATGTTGAGGGGGTAGAGTTGCAACCTCTTCAGGGAAGACGTACAGGAACTCACTGATAATTCCCAGAACTTCCAGCATCTTTGCATCTACCAATTCCACTGGCAACTTGGCCAAAAAGGAAATAAGTGGCTCCACATACCGATTGCCCTCTGGGAAACCCCGCTCGGTAACAAAAGCTAACAAATGGCCTCCAATATCTGAGAACACGACCCTTATCTAGAATCAGTCGATAAAAGTATATATGGAAAACATCCATTCAATGCCCAAGATGACATCATATGGATGCATTTGTAGTATAAAGATATCCCTACTGGATTGATGTGGCCACAAAATCTATATGCATCCTCTAGAAACATCGAACAGGCTATTCTGAACTCCAATTGGCATTCTCAACACCAGGGGCATGGAGAGTCTCTCTATGTCTAGGCCCAAGTCATGGGCTAGACCAGGTGGAACAAAGGAGTGAGAAGCTCCTGAATCAAACAAGGTACATGAAAGAGTACTAAACAAGATGATCTTACCTCAAACAACCTCTGGACCTACTAGAACTGCTACCTCTATGGAATGAAACTGCCCATTCCGAACTCTTCCGCCCCTCAGCTATTGGCCACCTCCTCGACCCCACCTCAATAGACATCCCTGAGGGGTTCCCTGAGGTTTACCTCCTTAGGAACCATCCACACTTAGTGGAGAAGGATCTCACTATCCCTGATGCTACTGCTAAAAAGTCCTGGATGACAACTGGTGATGCTGAGGTGGGTGCTGAACCCACCCACCCCCACTATACCGCACTCAGTTTGGGCACTGGTTCCGAAGGTTCCCACAAATACCACAGATAAAGCACCTCTATCCTGGGATTGCAGAGAAAGAGTGAGGAATAGGAGATCGGAACTGAAACTACTGAGGCCTGCTCCCCATCGGTTGAAACCTAGAAGGCCTTGATGTTGGAGGCCTACTGCTAGCGGCCTTAGCCTTTGATAATCTTAATTGCTTCCCCTCTCATGGTACACCTCCCAACATATTCATCCTCTATAATACCTCATCCTTCTTCTAAACCTCCAAGTACGTCGGTAGAGTGCAGGGAGTAACAACATACTAGAGGGAAGGTTAGAGTTCATCCTCTCCCCCACGACTCCTCGTCTGAGAAGAGTTCTAGAGTGAAAATAATGAGATCCTTGAACTTTATAACCAACTACCTTACTAAAATACTCCCTTGTTGTAGGGATAAAAACTCTTTCCTCTTTTCATCCTTCATCATAGAAGAAAGGAATTCCGCCCAGAACTCCCTCTCAAAGTCAGTTCCCAAAACCTTAATCTCTATCCTCTCTCCAACATAGAGTATCCACCACTGATGTGTCACTCCCTGCATCTGGATCATATCTAGAGAAACACAGTACACTCTTGGATCACAAATCAAGGTAAAGGTGATCGCCAGCTCCTCAATCCAGCCATCTGTCTCCACTTCGGAAACACTGCCCTCGTACTTCCCAAGGGTCAACTGTTGGAACAAATGTAGAGACTTCTGCCACTTGTCATCCTCTTCCTATTGGTCGACCCTCCTCTAATCATCCAAATCAGCCTACTGGGCCTTTATTGCCTGCACTACTCATGGACGTCATCCGGGTGCCATAGCTTTAAGTTAAATAAGGAATGCCTAACCCCGAGTAGTGTAGAATATTAATTTTAAATTTTTATTAAACTTTTTATTTATTTTAAATTCCCAAAACACCCAGACACACAAGAACACAAGTCATTATGATGCATGTACCTTCCCTAGGGTCTCTACCCTACAATTAGTGAATCCTCACTTGGTCATTTAGTAGGTTCAGAGTCTTTGCATCAGATCACGAGGGGACCTAAAATCCTGTGTCCTAGCCGGTCTTCCATAGACTATTTCATATACCAAGATCACCTAACACTGTTTCCCTACTGTCCCATGCAATCCTCACTGTACCTAAACCCGAACTCCATCCTATCTCTTAACCATCACCTCTGATACCATTCTGTCACGACCCACCTTCACCAAGACGAGGGAGGGGACATCAGACTGCCAGACCCTTCCTTCTTTAAGTTGAAGGACAAATAATGATCCCCGAGTCCCACCTTCAATAGGCCCTGGAGTAGTGACTTGCACCAAGGGTATAAAATCTCACATAATATGGAAGGAATTACCCTTTTTATAAAACAAGATCAAGAGATAAGATGGTAAACCCAAACAACTCCAAAGACTAAAAGTAAAAGTAAAGCCAAAAATCCATTCCCATATGAAGGTTTAATATAAACTAATACAAGGTACAAGAGAACAATGAAAAGAAGTACAAAAAGAAAAGAAAATCAGTAACAAAAACTGTCCTGGAATTCGAGCTAGTAAGGTCTGGCACTATCCTCAAAGTCCTCCTGAAAACCTGAAAGCAGTTTTATATACATAGAGTGAGTATACATGTATACTTAGTAGGGAAAACTAAAAGCTATCATGCACAAGTGGGGAGAAATTATAATTCCCCATGATAAAATAGGTAAGAAAAACACCTAGCAAGGAAACTATGAACCCACCCTCACCAAGGCACACTCCCCAAATAATGCAAGTCAGGTAAAGTAATAGTAATAGCACATCGATATTTGGGTACCCCACACCACTTTCCCACTGGTTATTTAGGACATCCTATGCATAAGACCTCCCCCACAAGTTCCACTGCATTCCCACTACCACCCTAACAAGACCTTATGAGCCATCACAACCACACATCCCACCCACAGAAACTTGGGCCACCACAACCACAAATAACCATGACCACAGACACCTGGGCCACAACAACAACCACCACGCCCGAAGACAGCTGGGCCAGAACAACCACTGCCATGCCCGAAGACACCTGGACCAGAACAAACAATTCCATGCCTGAAGACACCTGGGCCTCATCCTGAAGACACTTGAAGAAACAAACCTTCCCGCACACACTTGGTCCAACCACCACAACACACCCTGCCCGAAGAGTCTAGGGCCATAATGGACCTTAAACCATCACAACCTTCTCGAAGAATCTTGGGCTACCTGGGAGAGTGATTAGAAAGGATCTAATAACCAACAACTCTTAGGAATGTTGGAAAAAACACCCTCCCCCATGAAATAGATGTGTTTGGAATGAATTTCTCAACATGGGTGGGGTGCATATAAGAAACACAGGAACTAAATAGTTTACATATAGGTGATCAAGAACTCACCCCAACCTAAGGGTTCCGGAACAGACAACCAACCCCTACACAACCACTCTTTATGCTATCCATACATGCACAAAAACACAACAACCACAACCATATTACAACCCATTCCTAGAAAACAAGTCCCATTTCACTACTGGAATTTTCTCTTTTCCCAACGGTAGTATACCAATGGTTTACTTAAACCGTTGGTATTGTGAGCCTTTGCCAACGGTTTAAGGAAACCGTTGGCAAAGGGAATTTCGGTGAACCCTTTCCCAACGGTTCACTGGAACCGTTGGGAAAGGGGTACTAAACCCACACATTTCCCAACGGTTCAGTGTAACCGTTGGGAAATGTGTTCCCTTTCCCAATGGTTCCAGTGGAACCGTTGGGAAATGTGTGCCTTTGCCAATGGTTTTTATAAACCATTGGCAAAGGTTTCCCCCAAATTCTAGATCGCGATCTCCTCTCCCCATTCGGACAGAGCCCTAATCTATTCGCTCCGCTGCTCTAGCGAACCCCATCCGACTCCACTGCTCTCGCGAATCCGAACACCAGCACCCCCATCCCAACAGGTACACCCCCATACCAATAGGTAAAATTTTATCTCAACCATATTGTTGTAGTTGTTTTAATGAATATATTTTTTCCAGGTGTTGGTGGTTTAATTGATTATTGAAATTAATATCTAAATAGGATATTGTTTGTGTTTGTGAAGACTTCTTTAATGTTTTTGTATTCTATGTTTGGAAGGAGAGTGTTCAAAACATGTAAATCAGAGTTGGGGGAGGCTATCGTGAACATTTACATGTTTTGGATAATGGATTGTGGGAATTATGGATTGTGTTCAAACCTATGTTTTGGATAATGGATTGTGGGGTAGGGGGTGTCCACGGGGGTGGGTGGGTTGTCCACGGGGGTGGGCGGGGGTGTCCACGGGGGTGGGAAAGGCTGTCCACGGGGGTGGGCGGGGCTGTCTAGGGGGTGTGGGCTGTCCTAGGGGTCTGGGTGGGGTGTCCTGGTGGGGGAGGGGTGTGTGGGGTGTCCAGGGGGGGTGGTATGTCTAGGTGGTGGTGGTGGGGTTGCAGGGGAGGGGGGTGTGGGCTGTTTGGGAGGGTGGGCGGGGCTATCCAGGGGGGGTACGGGGTGTCCAGGGGGGTACGAGGGTGGGCGGGTTGTCCACAAGGGTGGACGGGCTGTCCATGGGGGTGGCCGGGCTGTCAAGGAGGGGTGGGCGGGCTATCTAGGGGGGGTGGGTGGGCTGGCCACGGGGGGTAGGGGTGTCCAGGGGGGTGGGCGGGCTATCCAAGGGGGTGGGGGGCTGTCCATAGGGAGAAGGGGTGTCGAGGGGGGTGGGTGGGCTGTCCACGGGGGTGGTTGGGCTGTCTAGGGGGTAGGGGGTGTCCACGGGGGTGGGCGGGGCTGTCCAGGGGGTGTGGGCTGTCCTGGGGGTCTGGGTGGGGTGTCCTACTGGGGGAGGGGTGTGTGGGGTGTCCAGGTGGGGTGGTATGTCTAGGTGGTGGTGGTGGGGTTGCAGGGAAGGGGGGTGTGGGCTGTTTGGGAGGGTGGGCGGGGCTATCCAGGGGGGGTACGGGGTGTCCAGGGGGGTACGAGCATGGGCAGGCTGTCCACAAGGGTGGACGGGCTGTCCACGGGGGTGGCCGGGCTGTCAAGGATGGGCGGGCGGGCTGTCCAGGGGGGGTGGGTGGGCTGGCCACAGGGGGTAGGGGTGTCCAGGGGGGCGGGCGGGCTATCCAAGGGGGTGGGGGGCTGTCCATAGGGAGAAGGGGTGTCGAGGGGGGTGGGTGGGCTGTCCACGGGGGTGGTTGGGCTGTCTAGGGGGTAGGGGCGTCCACGGGGGTGGGTGGGTTGTCCACGGGGGTGGGCGGGGCTGTCCACGAGGGTGGGAAAGGCTGTCCATGGGGGTGGGCATGGCTGTCCAGGGGGTGTGGACTGTCCTGGGGGTCTGGGTGGGGTGTCCTGGTGGGGGAGGGGTGTGTGGGGTGTCCAGGGGGGTTGGTATGTCTAGGTGGTGGTAGTGGGGTTGCAGGGGAGGGGGGTGTGGGCTATTTGGGAGGGTGGGAGGGGCTATCTTGGGGGGGGGGGTACGGGGTGTCCAGGGGGGTACGTGGGTGGGCGGGCTGTCCACAAGGGTGGACGGGCTGTCCACGGGGGTGGTCGGGCTGTCAAGGAGGGGTGGGCGGGCTGTCCAGGGGGGGTGGGTGGGCTGGCCACAGGGGGTAGGGGTGTCCAGGGAGGTGGGCGGGCTATCCAAGGGGGTGGGGGCTGTCCATAGGGAGAAGGGGTGTCGAGGGGGGTGGGTGGGCTGTCCACGGGGGTGGTTGGGCTGTCTAGGGGGTAGGGGGTGTCCACGGGGGTGGGTGGGTTGTCCACGGGGGGTGGGCTGGGCTGTCCACAAGGGTACCCTAATAATATGGTTATGGGATGAGGCATGCTCTGATGTGATAACACATTAAGTTCTTGTTGGTTTTACATTTTTTCAATAACACATTAGTATGTTTTTTTCACAAGTGTAGTTGATACCATGATTATTTTCTTCCTTTATTGTTTACTTAAATGAATTTTCTATTAAAGTTCAATCCTATTGAATTGTTTATGAAAAAATGACTTATATGAATTCTTTTTACAGAATGGACAGAAGTTGGATGTATGAAACCGATCGTATCTCAAGCGATTTTCAAAACAATTTGGAGATCTTTATAGATTTTGCATTTCACAATGCTTCAGATAGTGGTCGCATACACTGCCCATGTTCCAATTGTGTTGGTAGACCTTGGTTGAGTCGTGAAGAAGTTAGCTACCACATAACCAAAAATGGTTTTCAAGCAAACTACTTTGTGTGGTATCACAATGGGGAGAAAATGAAATCTCAAATTGGTGATGATCGAAATGAAAGGACTGGAATGGAGAATTTGTTAGATGATCGGTTTCTGTTTATTCGTCATCATGAAAAAGAAAGGATTTTGACTCAAGAAGACGTCGATATGAGGAAAACTGATGCATCTAGTGAAAATGATGATATTGATAGGGTGAAAAAATTGAATGATGCTGCCACGACTCCAGTATATCGACAATGCGATAAAATGAAAAAGCTGGAATTTTTAATCCGATTGTTTCATGGAAAAACTATGTATGGGATTTCTAATACAGCAATCGATTACATTCTTACCCTGTTGAAGGATTTACTTCTAGATGATGCAGATATTCCCTAAAACCACTATATGGCATGGAAGTTAGTTGAAGAACTTGGATTTTCCAGAAACAAAATTCATGCTTGCCCGAAAGATTTCAGTTTATTCTGGGAAGAAACCACTGAACGAAATGAATGTATAAAATGTGGCACATCCCGCTGGAAGTCAAAATCTGATGGAACACCATCCCGTGTTCCACAGAAAGTAATGTGGCACTTTCCATTGATCCCCAGACTCCAGAATATTTTTATGTCTGATGACATATCAATAAAAATGAGATGGCATGATACCGAGAGAAAGAAGACTAATGATGAGTTGGTTCATCCTGCAGATGGATTTGCATGGCAGAGATTTGATGCTCGACATCCTGATTTTGCAGCTGACGTGCGTAATGTGAGGCTGGGTCTTTCATGCGACGATTTTAATCCGTTTGGGCAGATGCTTACTTCGCACAGCACATGGCCAGTTTTTATACACATTTATAATCTTCCCCCATGGTTGTGTATGAAAAAATCTTTCACTTTCATGAGTATACTCATATCTGGTCCTTCTGATCCTGGCATTGATATTGATTTATACATGCAACCTTTAATAAAAGAGTTAAAACTTCTTTGAGATGTGGGTGTGCGCACATACGATGCATGTTCGAAAGACATATTTCAGATGCGTGCTGCGCTTATGTGGACGATCAATGATTTTCCGGCTTATGCAATGATGTCTGGATGGAGCATGAAGGGAAAACTGTCATGTCCAGTTTGTATGAAGAATACACGATCCAGAAGACTGAAACATCGTTGTAGTTTCAGTTTTATGGGACATCGACGATTTTTGCCAAAGGATCATCCATATAGAACGAATCGTCGAAGATTTGATAATACTATAGAGACCGATGATCCACCTCAGCGTATGTCTGGAACTGATGTGCTTAATGAATTGAAAGATTTCAGTTTTTTCATTCGGGAAGGGTCAAATGAAATCTGGAAAGAGAAAGAATGTTTCCACAGAAACCTGTTACAATTGGAGGAAGAGGAGTATCTTTTTTGATTTGCCTTATTGGTCAACCAATTTGCTATGTCATTGCTTAGACGTAATGCATATTGAAAAGAATATATGTGAAATGTTGCTTTCAGTTCTTCTAAATATCAAGGGGAAGAAAAAAGATGATTTACGATCTCGACGTGACTTGGTGGATTGGGGCATCAGACCAGAATTGCATCCTGTGCGTATCAGTGAAAATAAATGGAAACTTCCATGTGCTTCTTATGTGATGACACCTACTGAAAAAAAACAATTTTTGGAAGTATTAGAGACTATTAGAGTTCCTGATGGCTATTCAAGCAACATATCTAAACGGGTCAACAGAAGAGAGTTGAAGCTAAAATCTTTGAAGACTCATGATTATCACGTTCTACTGCATGAGTTGCTTCCAATAGAAATCCGTTATCTTTTGTCCAATAATGTAAGGGTGGGTGTTATTCGGTTGTGCCATTTGTTTAGAGATCTTTGTGCTAAGAAGTTGTCCAAGTCTTTCTTGCAAAAAATGTTGACAGATGCCCCATTAATTTTGTGTGAGTTGGAGAAAATATTTCCCCCATCATTTTTCACATGCATGCTGCATCTGACTGTCCATATTCCAACTGAAATACTTCTCGGAGGACCTGTTTATTTTTGTTGGATATATCCAACTGAAAGAAATATGTTCACATTAAAGTCTTATGTTCGAAACAAGAATCATCCTGAAGGTTCTATCGTGAACGGTTACTTATCTCAAGAATGTATGGATTTCTGTTCAATGTATTTGTCTGATCTTACTACAAGAATGAACAGACCAATGAGAAATGAAGAAGAAAAATATGAGCAAATTGAACCCAGTTTTCCATCACTTCCTCAAACAGGAGGAATTCCTGGATCATATACATTGAAGACATTAAGCCATGAAGAGCGGGAGATGACACATCGCACAGTTTTGTTCAACTGTGATTTGTTCGATGACTATATCAGGTAAAAAAATTTAATATATATATCTTACATATATATCTGTTAAACTATTCATATTTTTTTATCTACAGGGAACATAAAACAATGGTAAATAGGAAGCATCGTTATTTATCTTTGAGAAGGAGAGAGACTTTTCATAGAAAAGAGTTTTCTGCTTGGTTAAAATTGAAGGTAAAAATATTACTGTTTAAATTAATTATTTCAATATTTACTTAAGTTTAACTGTCATTTATATTGTAGGTATTGAGTTTGTATGCTGACTCTGTCTCTGAGGAAATAAGAGCTTTGGCTTTTGGTCCTAATACCGTGGTTCGTGACTGTAAATCAATTGTTATCAATGGGTACAGATTTATTGTCACTGAACGAGCCAAAAACATGAGAACACAACATGATGGTATTATGGTTACTGCCACAACAGATTTTTATGCTAGTGCATCAGATAGTATACCACGACTTGAAAATGTGGGTTATTATGGAGTCGTTGAGAAAATAATAATATTGGATTATTACTCTCATGGACGAGTCACAATGATGAAATGCCATTGGTTTGATTCGATGACGAGACATGGCACATTTATTGATGATTGTGGATTTCAAGTAATTAATATAACCCGCACTCTTGCTACCGAAGAACCATATGTGTTGGCATCAATGGCTAAACAAGTTTTTTATGTCAAAGATCAACTTCAACCTGAATTTGGTGTCATAGTTGAAGTAATTCCAAGACATATTTTTGATGATGCTGATGATGGAATTGACACTGTCCCTATTGCCATTGGAACCAATCCATTTATTTCTTTTGATGACTCTAATAGCTCAATTGTCAGAGTTGATTGTGAACCTGAAGTTGTGGTTGGAAATATATAGAATCATTCATCCATGTTCTCAATTCTTTTGGTTTACCTCGAGTTGGGTTGTTAAGGTTGGTAATATTCATATTTATTTAGTATTGATCACAAATATGTTTTAGCTGACTTGACCGTTATGTGAATTTTCAATGTTTATTGGTTGCTGTTTTATTTGAATTGCATTTTCTAATTTGGAATTGAACTGTATTCAAACCAAATCAAACAATATTTCTAACTTGGTGAACATTACAAATTGTATGTTTTATTAAATTCATTCAAGATCTTCTAAAACAATTGATAGATAAATTAACAATGAATCCCCTCATTCTCTCATATATTTAGTTTTTTGGTTTACACATTAATTTTCTTTTTATAATTAATTACATATTTGTTTTCAAATGCAGGAAATGCAGCCAATTGAAGAGAGACGAAGAAAAAAAATGGCGGAGAACAATCGTCGGATGGAGGAGATGGGCATTCCACCATTAGTGCCTATAGTGAGTAATTTATTTCAAATATATGTATATATATATATATATATATATATATTTACAGAATATATAATGTCATGTGATTAATTTTTTTTGTAAACTTTTTTGTAGGATCCACCATTACATCGACAGTTATTCGACGAGGAGCCTAGTACTGGTCCTAGTACTCAGGCCGGTGGTACAAGGAGGGTTCGTACCAGAGGTGGACGTAGAGCTGCGCGTGCCCGACTAGACCCTGCCCCTCCCACTGACATTTCAGCCTTCCCACATTCTGATCCCGGTGTGTCGTTAGGGACACACGGGGTATTTAGGCCTCCCATGTTTTTGCTACCTTCTGCATCTTCTGCCCCATCATTTTCACATCCCATGATGATTCCCACTCCCCAGTCAGCATCAGGTCATACAACTGTTCCATCTTCTTTTCTTTATACTTCTATCTCTCCGAGCTTTT
This sequence comes from Viscum album, assembly GCA_963277665.1. NCBI lineage: Eukaryota > Viridiplantae > Streptophyta > Magnoliopsida > Santalales > Viscaceae > Viscum > Viscum album. The sequence goes on from OY728132.1 coordinate 927,446,576, forward strand.
ATATTCCATCGTCTTTGACTCCTGTTCCACCAGAGGGTGTTCCATCAGGTTCTGTGGATCCAGCGCCACTCATTGATCAGACTAGATCAGGTATATTTATAAAACCCTAACAAATTTTTATAGCAATATTTATTTTCATTATAACATGTTTTGATAAAATATTTGTTTTTCTTTCATGACAGATACATCTACTGACAGGAGGCGGGGGCGGGGCCGTACACGCATGCGTTTGGTGTGGAACCGTCACACACAGGTTATGGTGGAATATAATGAAGACAATCAGATGGTTGAGAAAAGAGGGAAGCAATGTCGGAGTTTTCTGGCAATGCTTGCCAAATACTCCGACATCATTCTCGTCAGCCCGCTGTCGTGGAGACATTTTCCACATGAGGTCAAAGATAGATCTTGGGCAGAGATATGGGTAAAAAATTCTGTTGTATTTATTGCCATGAATTATTTTTGTATTTATATGAATTAATATTTTGATTTCAGCTTCGATTTAATTTTCCTGATGGTGAGGGTGCACGACTGGAACGTCTAAAGGATTTAAGTGAGCTTTGGAGAGCCTACAAGAATGAGCTGTATATTGGCTGGCGTGCTAGAGTTGGCACTGAGTTAGAGGCGGTACCAGTCGTGGATGATTGTCCTATAGAGCAGTATCGTCAGATGATTACTCATTGGACGAGTACCCAGTTTAAGGTATGAATTACATTTGAGGTATTTAAATAATAACTTTCAAGTTTTGAATTAATATTATCCTTTGCATTATCTAATTTTATTTAGGAATCATCTGGAAAAAATAAAAAAAACATTGATGAAAAAAAATACCTCCATACACTAGGACGCATGACGATGCCAGATCATGAGAGGCAGCAAGTATGACAATTGTTTATAAGTTTTCTTTACGACTTACATTTTATTTTGTTTCCTCAATTATTTAATCATTTGCTAAAGTTTTTATATAACTTTTGTTTTCAATGTCATTTTAGAGGCAAGTACAAAATATTGAAGGACATGTTCCTCGAGCAAAACTATTTTTCTCGAGTAGATGAAAAAAGGATGGAAGTGCTGTCAACGAAGCGACTCAGCAGCAGATTGTAAGTTTTAATCTGTTGATTTTATATTTTAATATCTATTTCGTAACTTAATAATATATTTATATTTTTAACAGGATGCTTTAGAGGCCCTCGATGCCCAAGAAGCAGACAATTTTGGGCCATCTGATCACTTACATCAGGTGTTGGGAGAGGATCATTCTGTCAGAGTACGCTGCCGACCTAGGATAGCCCCAACGAGGTATTGGCCTGCCTCAGGTATGAGTTGTAGTGCCACCGAGCTGCAACAAGTTAGGGCACAGGCAGAACAGGCTGAGAAAAGGGCCACAGAGACGGCAGAACAGTCTGCTAGGGAAAACAATGCATTTATGAAATTTATTGAAGCTCTACGTCCAACACTTCCAGCAGAGGCCAGCCAAGCGATTGATGAATACATGTCGTCGATACATTCTATATATGGTGCACCAGGTGGCAGTTCTAGTGTTGGTCAGGCCGATGTCCAACTTGAAGATGATGATGGCGAGGAGTCAGATGCGGAAGAGGAGGGAGATGAGGAGGGCGAGGAGGAGGGCGAAGGCGAGGAGGAAGGCGCTGTGGAGGGTGAGGACGATGAGGAGGACGATGACGAGGGTGATGATGATGATGATGATGGTGATGGTGATGCTGATGTGGGACATATTGATCCGTTACATTTTTGACTTATATTACTGAGATTTGATGTTTAATCTATTCTAGTTGTTGGTTTTATCTAGACTCGTAGTATAGTATTGGAGTTGAGTTATTTTTATATATTGTCTGTTTTTATGGATGTTGTTGTATTTTAGTGGTTGTGTGTTTGAGAACTTCCTGGACAACCCCCCTCATTCTTGGACCCTGGACAACCCCCCTCCCCCTTGGACCCCGAACACCCCCCAAACACCCCCTGGACAGCCCCACAGACAGCCCCCTGGAAAGCCCCCAACCCTCCACCCTGGACCCCGGATAGCCCCCGGACAACCCCCCGGACAACCCCCCACCCTCCCCCTTGGACCCCGGACAACCCCCCAAACACCCCCCGGACAGCCCCCTGAACAACCCCGGACAACCCCAGACAACCCCCTGAACAACCCCTGAACAACCCCTGAACAACCCCTGAACAACCCCTGAACAACCCCCTGAACAACCCCCGGACAGCCCCCTGAACAACCCCGGACAACCCCCTGAACAACCCCCAAACACCCCCCGGACAGACCCCGGACAGACCCCGCACAGCCCCCCCACCCTCCTCCTTGGTCCCTTGACAGCCCCCCGGACACCCACTGGACAGCCCCCCTGGACAGCCCCCATGGACAGTATACGAGTCAACGATCCATGGGTCATTTGATACGTGTACGAGTCAACCCCGCCTAAATCCGAGATGCGGTGTGGTCGGGACCACTCTAAGTGACTTTCTTTTGTTTAAAATGGACAGTATTTTAACTACATACGGAAAACCGACCAAATGCATTCGATTTCTGTTGAAACTTTAGGAGAACGATCCATGGGTCATATGTGTCGTGTACGAGTCAACGCCACCTCAATATGAGGCGCGGTGTGGCCGACACCACTCAAAGTGTCTCTATTTTGTTTAAAATGGACTTCATTTTTAGTGAAAACAAAAAATGACATACGGAAAACCGACCAAACGCATTCGGTTTCTGTTGAAACATTAGGAGAACGATCCATGGGTCATATGTGACGTATACGAGTCAACGCCACCTCAATCCGAGGCGCGGTGTGGCTGACACCACTCAAAGTGTCTCTATTTTGTTTAAAATGGACAGTATTTTGGCCGTTTATGACACCAGAACTGCGTTGTCGGTCACCGCGGGCACATGGCACGTCCGATTGACGTTCTGTCTGCGCGTACACGTCATGAATAATAATTAGAATGTTTCACGGTGGTTTGAGGTCAATCCGAGGTCATCCGCTATGAATTTGACCGTTTGACGCCCGTTTTGGCCGTTTATGACACCAGAACTGCGTTGTCGGTCACCGCGGGCACACGGCACGTCCGATTGACGTGCCGTCTACTCGACCACTTCATAAATCACTCACCCGTATTTTTCGTCTGATTTCAGGTCATTCTGACTTCGTTCGGCCCGTTTGGACCCCCCTCACGCGCGTTTACGAAGCGCGTGCATCACTTAAAAGACAAATATTGAGCCGTACCGTGAAAACCGCACGTCCGATTGATGTTCCGTCTGCGCGTACACATCAAGAATAATAATTAGAATGTGTCACGGTGGTTTCAGCTCAATCCGAGGTCTTCCGCTATGAATTTGACCGTTTGACGCCCGTTTTGGCCGTTTATGACACCAGAACTGCGTTGTCGGTCACCGCGGGCACATGGCACGTCCAATTGACGTGCCGTCTACTCGACCACTTCATAAATCACTCACCCGTATTTGTCGTCTAATTTCAGGTCATTCCGAAATCGTTCGTCCCGTTTGGACCCCCCTCACGAGCGTTTACGAAGCGCGTGCATCACTTAAAATACGAATATTGAGCCGTACCGCGCAAACCGAACGTCCGATTGACGTGCCGTCTGCGCGTACATGTCAAGAATAATAATTAGAATGTTTCACGGTGGTTTTAGGTCTATCCGAGGTCGTCCGCTATGAATTTGACCGTTGGACGCCCGTTTTGGCCGTTTATGACACCAGAACTGCGTTGTCGGTCACCGCGGGCACACGGCACGTCCGATTGACGTGCCGTATGCTCGACCACTTCATAAATCACTCTCCCGTATTTTTCGTCTGATTTCAGGCCATTCCGAAATCGTTAGGCCCATTTGGACCACCCTCACGCGCGTTTACGAAGCGCGCGCATCACTTAAAACACGAATATTGAGCCGTACCGCGCAAACCGCACGTCCGATTGACGTGCTGTCTGCGCGTACACGTCACGAATAATAATTAGAATGTTGCATGGTGGTTTCAGCTCAATCCGAGGTCGTCCGCTATGAATTTGACCGTTTGACGCCCGTTTTGACTGTTTATGACACCAGAACTGCGTTGTCGGTCACCGTGGGCACACGGCACGTCCGATTGACGTGCCGTCTACTCGACCACTTCATAAATCACTCAACCGTATTTTTCGTCTGATTTCAGGCCATTCCGAAATCGTTCGGCCCATTTGGACCACCCTCACGCGCGTTTACGAAGCGCGCACATCACTTAAAACACGAATATTGAGCCGTACCGCGCAAACCGCACGTCTTATTGACGTTACGTCTGCACGTACACGTCAAGAATAATTATTAGAATGTTGCACGGTGGTTTCAGGTCAATCCGAGGTCGTCCGCTATGAATTTGACTGTTTGACGCCCGTTTTGGCCGTTTATGACACCAGAACTGCGTTGTCGGTCACCGCGGGCACATGGCACGTCCGATTGACGTGCCGTCTGCTCGAACACTTCATAAATCACTCTCCCGTATTTGTCGTCTGATTTCAGGCCATTCCGACTTCGTTCGGTCCATTTGGACCACCCTCACGCACGTTTACAAAGCGCGCGCATCACTTAAAACACGAATATTGAGCTGTACCGCGCAAACCGCATGTCCGATTGACGTGCTGTCTGGGCGTACACGTCAGGAATAATAATTGGAATGTTTCACGGTGGTTTCAGGTCAATCCAAGGTCGTCCGCTATGAATTTGACCGTTGGACGCCCGTTTTGGCCATTTATGACACCAGAACTGCGTTGTCGGTCACCGCGGGCACACGGCACGTCCGATTGACGTGCCCTATGCTCGACCACTTCAGAAATCACTCACCCGTATTTTTCGTCTGATTTCAGGTCATTCCGACTTCGTTTGGCCCGTTTGGACCCCGTTCACGCGCGTTTACGAAGCGCGCGCATCACATAAAACACGAATATTGAGCCGTACCACGCAAACCGCACGTCCGATTGACGTGACGCCTGCGCGTACACGTCACGAATAATAATTAGAATGTTGCACGGTGGTTTCAGCTCAATCTGAGGTCTTCCGCTATGAATTTGACCGTTGGACGCCCATTTTGGCCGTTTATGACACTAGAACTGCATTGTCGGTCACCGCGGGCACACGGCACGTCCGATTGACGTGTCGTCTACTCGAACACTTCATAAATCACTCAACCGTATTTTTCGTCCGATTTCAGGCCATTCCGAAATCGTTCGGCCCATTTGGACCACCCTCACGCGCGTTTACGAAGCGCGTGCATCACTTAAAATACGAATATTGAGCCATACCGCGCAAACCGCACGTCCGATTGACGTTCCGTCTACACGTACAAGTCATGAATAATAATTAGAATGTTTCACGGTGGTTTCAGCTCAATCCGAGGTCGTCCGCTATGAATTTGACCGTTTGACGCCCGTTTTTCCCGTTTGTGACACCAGAACTGCGTTGTCGGTCACCGCGGGCACACGGCACGTCCGATTGACGTGCCGTCTGCTTGAACACTTCATAAATCACTCTCCCGTATTTTTCGTCTGATTTCAGTCCATTCCGACTTCGTTCGGCCCATTTGGACCCCCCTCACGCGCGTTTATGAAGCGCGCACATCACTTAAAACAGGAATATTGAGCCGTACCGCGCAAACCGCACGTCCGATTGACGTGCCGTCTGCGCGTGCACATCAAGAATAATAATTAGAATGTTTCACAGTGGTTTCAACTCAATCCGAGGTCGTCCGCTATGAATTTGACCATTTGACGCCCGTTTTGGCCGTTTATGACACCAGAACTGCGTTGTCGGTCACCGCGGGCACACGGCACGTCCGATTGACGTGCCCTCTGCTCGACCACTTCATAAATCACTCTCCCGTATTTTTAGTCTGATTTCAGGCCATTCTGACTTCGTTCGGCCCGTTTGGACCCCCCTCACGCGAGTTTACGAAGCGCACACATCACTTAAAACACGAATATTGAGCCGTACCGCGCAAACCGCACGTCCGATTGACGTGCCGTCTGCGCGTACACATCAAGAATAATAATTAGAATGTTGCACGGTGGTTTCAGCTCAATCCGAGGACGTCCGCTATGAATTTGACCGTTTGACGCCCGTTTTGGCCGTTTGTGACACCAGAACTGCGTTGTCGGTCACCGCGGGTACACGGCACGTCCGATTGTCGTGCCGTCTACTCGAGCACTTCATAAATCAGTCACCCGTATTTGTCGTCTGATTTCAGGCCATTCCAAAATCGTTCAGCCCATTTGAACCACCCTCACGCGCGTTTACGAAGCGCGCGCATCACTTAAAACACGAATATTGAGCCGTACCGCGCAAACCGCACGTCCGATTGATGTGCTGTCTGCGCGTACACGTCACGAATAATAATTAGAATGTTTCAAGGTGGTTTCAGGTCAATCCGAGGTCGTCCGCTATGAATTTGACAGTTGGACGCCCGTTTTGGCCGTTTATGACACCAGAACTGCATTGTCGGTCACCGCGGGCACACGGCACGTCCGATTGACATGCCGTCTGCTCGACCACTTCATAAATCACTCTCCCGTATTTTTCGTCTGATTTCAGGCCATCCCGAAATCGTTCGGCCCGTTTGGACCACCCTCACACGCGTTTACGAAGCGCGCGCATCACTTAAAACACGAATATTGAGCCGTACCGCGCAAGCCGCACGTCCGATTGACGTGCCGTCTACGCATACACGTCACGAATAATAATTAGAATGTTGCACGGTGGTTTCAGCTCAATCCGAGGTCGTCCGCTATGAATTTGACTGTTGGATGCCCGTTTTGGCCGTTTATGACACCAGAACTGCGTTGTCGGTCACTGCGGGCACACGGCACGTCCGATTGACGTGCCGTCTGCTCGACCACTTCATAAATCACTCACCCGTATTTTTCGTCTGATTTCAGGCCATTCTGAAATCGTTCGGCCCGTTTGGACCACCCTCACGCGCGTTTACGAAGCGCGTACATCACTTAAAACACGAATATTGAGCCGTACCGCGCAAACCGCACGTCCGATTGACGTGCCGTCTGCGCGTACACGTCAAAAATAATAATTAGAATGTTTCACGGTGGTTTCAGGTCAATCCGAGGTCGTCCGCTATGAATTTGACCGTTGGACGCCCGTTTTGGCCGTTTATGACACCAGAACTGCGTTGTCGGTCACCGCGGGCACACGGCACGTCCGATTGACATGCTGTCTACTCGACCACTTCAGAAATCACTCACCCATATTCTTTGTCTGATTTCAGGTCATTCGGACTTCGTTCGGCCTGTTTGGACCCCCTTCACGCGCGTTTACGAAGCTCTCGCATCACTTAAAACACGAATTTTGAGCCGTACCGCGCAAACCGCACGTCCGATTGACGTGCCGTCTGTGCATACACGTCAAGAATAATAATTAGAATGTTTCACGGTGGTTTTAGCTCAATCCGAGGTTGTCCTCTATGAATTTGACCGTTGGACGCCCGTTTTGGCCGTTTATGACACTAGAACTGCGTTGTCGGTCACTGCGGGCACACGGAACGTCCGATTGACATGCCGTCTGCTCGACCACTTCATAATTCACTCACCCGTATTTTTCGTCTGATTTCAGGCCATTCCGAAATCGTTCGGCTTGTTTGGACCACCCTCACGCGCGTTTACGAAGCGCGTGCATCACTTAAAATACGAATATTGAGCCGTACCGCGCAAACTGCACGTCCGATTGACGTGCCGTCTGCGCGTACACATCAAGAATAATAATTAGAATGTTTCACGGTGGTTTCAGCTCAATATGAGGTCATCCGTTATAAATTTGACCATTTGACGCCCGTTTTGGTCGTTTGTGACACCAGAACTGCGTTGTCGGTCACCGCGGGCACACGGCACGTCCGATTGACGTGCCGTCTGCTCGAACACTTCATAAATCACTCTCCCATATTTGTCGTCTGATTTCAGGCCATTCCGACTTTGTTCGGCCCGTTTGGACCCCCCTCACTTGCGTTTACGAAGCGCACACATCACTTAAAACACGAATATTGAGCCGTACCGTGCAAACCGCACATCCAATTGACTTTCCATCTACGCGTACACATCACAAATAATAATTAAAATGTTGCACGGTGGTTTCAGCTCAATCCGAGGTCGTCCGCTATGAATTTGACCGTTTGACGCCCGTTTTGGCCGTTTATGACACCAGAACTGCGTTGTCGGTCACCGCGGGCACACGGCACGTCCGATCGACGTGCCGTCTACTCGAACACTTCATAAATCACTCTCCCGTATTTTTCGTCTGATTTCAGGCCATTCCGACTTCGTTCGGCCCGTTTGGACCCCCCTCACGCACGTTTACGAAGCTCGCGCATCACTTAAAACACGAATATTGAGCCGTACCGTGCAAACCGCACGTCCGATTGACGTGCCGTCTACGCGTACACGTCAAGAATAATAATTAGAATGTTTCACGGTGGTTTCAGCTCAATCCGAGGTTTCCCGCTATGAATTTGACCGTTTGACGCCCGTTTTGGCCGTTTATGACACCAGAACTGCGTTGTCGGTCACCGCGGGCACACGGCACGTCCGATTGACGTGCCGTCTACTCGACCACTTCATAAATCACTCACCCGTATTTGTCGTCTGATTTCAGGCCATTACGAAATCGTTCGTCCCGTTTGGACCCCCCTCACGCGCGTTTACGGAGCGCGCGCATCACTTAAAACACGAATATTGAGCCGTACCGTGCAAACCGCATGTCCGATTGACGTTCCATCTGCGCGTACACATCACGAATAATAATTAGAATGTTTCACGGTGGTTTCAGGTCAATCTGAGGTCGTCCGCTATGAATTTGACCGTTGGATGCCAGTTTTGGCCGTTTATGACACCAGAACTGCGTTGTCGGTCACCGCGGGCATACGGCACGTCCGATTGACGTTCCGTCTGCTCGACCACTTCATAAATCACTCACCCGTATTTTTCGTCTGATTTCAGGACATTCCAAAATCGTTTGGCCTGTTTGGACCCCCCTCACGCGCGTTTACGAAGCGCGCGCATCACTTAAAACACGAATATTGAGCCGTACCGCGCAAACCGCACGTCCGATTGATGTTCCGTCTGCGCGTACACGTCACGAATAATAATTAGAATGTTTCACGGTGGTTTCAGCTCAATCCGATGTCGTCCGCTATGAATTTGACCGTTTGACACCCGTTTTGGCCGTTTATGACACCAGAACTGCGTTGTCGGTCACCGCGGGCACACGGCACATCCGATTGGCGTGCCGTCTGCTCGACCACTTCATAAATCACTCACCCGTATTTGTCGTCTGATTTCAGGCCATTCCGAAATCTTTCGTCCCGTTTGGACCACCCTCACGCGCGTTTACGAAGCGCGCGCATCACTTAAAACACTAATATTGAGCCGTACCGTGCAAACTGCACGTCTGATTGACGTGCCGTCTCCGCGTACATGTCACGAATAATAATTAGAATGTTTCACGGTGGTTTCAGGTCAATCCGAGGTCGTCCGCTATGAATTTGACCGTTGGACGCCCGTTTTGGCCGTTTGTGACACCAGAACTGCGTTGTCGGTCACCACGGGCACAAGGCACATCCGATTGACGTGCCATCTACTCGACCACTTCATAAATCACTCACCCGTATTTTTCGTCTGATTTCAGGCCATTCCGAAATCGTTCGGCCCGTTTGGACCACCCTCACGCGCGTTTACGAAGCGCGCGCATCACTTAAAACACGAATATTGAGCCGTACCGCGCAAACCACACATCCGATTGACATTCCGTCTGTGCGTACACGTCACAAATAGTAATTAGAATGTTTCACGGCGGTTTCAGGTCAATCCGAGGTCGTCTTCTATGAATTTGACCGTTTGACGCCCGTTTTGGCCGTTTATGACACCAGAACTGCGTTGTCGGTCACCGCAGGCACACGGCACGTCCGATTGACGTTCCGTCTGCTCGACCACTTCATAAATCACTCACCCGTATTTTTCGTCTGATTTCAGTCCATTCCGAAATCGTTCGGCCCATTTGGACCACCCTCATGCGCGTTTACGAAGCGCGCGCATCACTTAAAACACGAATATTGAGCCGTACCGCACAAACCGCACGTCCGATTGACGTGCCGTCTGTGCATACACATCATGAATAATAATTAGAATGTTTCACGGTGGTTTCAGGTCAATCCGAGGTCGTCCGCTATTAATTTGACCGTTTGACGCCCGTTTTGGCCGTTTATGACACCAGAACTGCGTTGTCGGTCACCGCGGGCACACGGCACGTCCGATTGACGTGCCGTCTGCTCGACCACTTCATAAATCACTCTCCCGTATTTTTCATCTGATTTCAGGCCATTCCGACTTCGTTCGGCCCATTTGGACCCCCCTCACGCGCGTTTACGAAGCGCGCGCATCACTTAAAACACGAATATTGAGTCGTACCGTGCAAACCGCACGTCCAATTGACGTGCCGTCTGCGCGTACACATCACGACTAATAATTAGAATGTTGCACGGTGGTTTCATCTCAATCCGGAGACGTGGTGTGGCCGACACCACTCAAAGTGTCCGTCTTTTGTTTCAAAAGGACGTCATTTTAAGTGAAAAGCATCAACTGACATACGGAAAACTGACCAAATGCATTCCGAATCTGTTGATAATTTATCCCAACAATCCATGGGTCATATGTGATGTGTACGAGCCAACCCGAGATGAATCTGAGTCGCGGTGTGGCCAGGATAAGTCTAAGTGACTCTCTTTTATTTAAAATGGACACCATTTTAAGTACATACGGAAAAACGACCAAACGGATTCGGTTTCCGTTGAAACATTAGGAGAACGATCCATGGGTCATATGTGACGTGTACGAATCATCCCCGCCTCAATCCGACATGCGGTGTGGCTGACACCACTCAAAGTGTCCGTCTTTTGTTTCAAAAGGACGTCATTTTAAGTGAAAGGCATCAACTGACATACGGAAGAACGACCAAACGCATTCGGATTCTATCGATACTTTAGCACAACGATCCATGAGTCATATGTGATGTGTAAAAGTCAACCCCATCTTAATCTGAGACGTGGTGTGGCCAACACCGCTCTAACTCTGTCTCTTTTGTTTAAAATGGACATGATTATAAATGAAAAGAACAACTGGCATACGCAAAACTGACCAAACACATTCGTAATCTTTTGATAATTTATCACAACGATCCATGGGTCATATGTGACATGTAAGAGCCAACCCGGGATGAATCTGAGTCGTGGTGTGGTCAGGATTAGTCTAAGTGTCACTCTTTTGTTTAAAATGGACAACATTTTAAGTACATACAGAAAACTGACCAAATGCATTCGGTTTCCATTTAAACTTTAGGAGAACGATCCATGGGTCATATGTGACGTGTACGAATCAACCCCGCCTCAATTGGAGACGCGGTGTGGTCAGCACCAGTCATAGTGTCTGTCTTTTGTTTCAAAAGGACGTCATTTTAAGTGAAAAACATCAACTGGCATACGGAAAACTGACCAAACGCATTCGGATTGTGTCGATAATTTAGCACAACGATCCATGGGTCAAATGTGACGTGTAAGAGTCAACCCCGCCTCAATCTGAGATGCGGTGTGGCCAGTATCACTTCAGGTGTATGTATTTTGTTTAGAATGGACATCATTTGAGGTAAAAATATATGGTATAGAAAAAACCGATCAAATTATGAATTGAATTTCGGATTCCACATATAATTGTCATCTAAATTTTAAATTGAATTCTATATGAATTATGTACGTTTATAATTACGTTATGAATTCTAATTTAATTGTCATCTAAGTGTGGTCGGGACCACTTTAAGTGACTTTCTATTGTTTAAAATGGACAAAATTTTAAGTACATACAGAAAACTGACCAAACGCATTCGGTTTCAATTGAAACTTTAGGAGAATGATCCATGGGTTATATGTGATGTGTACGAGTCAACGCCACCTCAATCCGAGGCGTGGTGTGGCCGGAACAACTCAAAGTGTATGTCTTTTGTTTCAAAAGGACATCATTTTAAGTGAAAAACATCAACTGACATACGGAAAACCGGCCAAACGCATTCGGATTGTGTTGATAATTTAGGAAAATAATCCATGGGTCATTTGAGACGTCTAAGAGTCAACCCCGTCTAAATACGAGATGGAGTGTGGCCGGTACCACTCTGACTGTGTCTCTTTTGTTTAAAATGGACAAGATTATAAGTGAAATAAACAACTGACATATGAAAAACTGACCAAACGCATTCAGAATCTATTGAAAATTTATGACAACGATTCATGGGTCATATTTTACGTGTAAGAGTCAACCACGCCTCAATACGAGTCGCGGTTTGGTCGAGACCACTCTAAGTGTATCTCTTTTCTTTAAAATGGACTACATTTTAAATTCATACGGAAAACCAACCAAACGCATTCTGATTGTGTTTATATTTTAGCACAACAATCCATGGGTAATTTGTGATGTGTACGAGTTAACCCCGCCTCAATACGAGGCGCGGTGTGGCCGACACCATTCAAAGTGTCTCTCTTTTATTTAAAAAACACTTCATTTTAAGTGAAAACAACAACTGACATATGGAAAACCGACCAAACGATTTCGAAATATGTTGATACTTTATGAAAACGATCAATGAGTCATTTGTGACGTGTACGAGTTAACCTCGCCTCAATCCGAGGCACGGTGTGACTGGTATCATTCCAGATGTATTTATTTTGTTTAAAATGGATATCATTTCTATTAAAAATATATGGTATATGAAAAACCAATCAAATTATGAATTGAATTCCGGATTCCACATATGATTGTCATCTAAATTTTAAAATGAATTCTAAATTAATTATGTATGTTTATAATTATGTTATGAATTCTACTTTAATTATGGATGTGTATATTTTTAGGATGCATTATATGTGTTGGTTGGTTGGTTTGCATTATTTGTATGTGTTGGTTTGTTCTCTATATGTATGCATTATATGTGTTACATGTACAATAATTGGATTGAAAAATGAATTGAAAACGAGGGCATAATTGGATTGAAAATTGAATTGAAACCGAGGGTGAATGCCCAAAAACCAGACCTGCTGTTCAAATTACAGGCTGCTGTGCAATTTGCACAGCAAAGCCTATGCCAACAGTTTGAAAACCGTTGGCATAGGCTCTATGTAGCTGTTTTTACCAACGGTTCAAGGAACCGTTGGTAAAAACACCCTATCCCAACGGTTTGAAACCGTTGGGATATCCTATTGAATGGTTGTTTTTACCAACGGTTTGTAAACCGTTGGGAAAGAAAATTCTCTGTTGATTTCCCAACGGGCCAAACCGTTGGGAAAGGCCTTTCCCAATGGTTTGGAAGAACCGTTGGGATAGGTTGATTTTTTCTAACCTATCCCAACGGTTCTGTGTAAACCGTTGGGAAAAGCCTTTCCCAACGGCTTACTTCCCCACGGTTTGCAGAACCGTTGGTATAACATATACCAACGGTTCTGCAGCCTTTCCCAACGGTTCTAAACCGTTGGGAAATGCTGGATTTCCAGTAGTGTTTGTACCCATTCTCATTATCATGTTCAATTGATTCCATTTTAAACATTTTTCTACTACTGGGAAACTAAAAAGCATAACCACAAGCCAAAACAACAAATGAAGGGAAAACAACCAAGAATTATTTTAAGCATTCACACCCGGTTCTCTTATAACGTAACAACATCAAAAGGGATCTATGAGATTGCTAGAAGTACTATAACCAATCCAAGCCCCAACATACTGGCCCACACAGCCTCAGATTCATAAATCAACAACCCCTCAACCAAAGGTTCCATTATCCTTTACGTCACCCCAAAAAGCATCCATCAGAGAAATCATACATATCACCAGAACAGAGTAAGAAGTTTTCAGATTTATCCAACACCATTCATTAAGTTCCTTCTTTCTATTTGGTTAACTGAGGTGATCACACATGGGTTCTTATTCATCATGTATCCATTTAGTCAACCAAGTTTAAATGATTAACTAGTTTCCATGTTACAACCATTCAATCACCATATTATCCAGAAAAATAGAGTTCATTAGAGCACAATAAGGGACCACCAACAACCACAATTTTCAGTGGACATAAGCTCATATAATTCACAACATAAATACGAAGGTAAAACACAACAATAATCATCAAATTTCCCATCCCTTCATTCTTTAAAATTCTATTTATTATCTTTCTTAAAGTTGGTTTCATCTATTTCCTAAGGGAACATCATCATACCCACCCCACATGATGAAAAAAAGGAAATACAGATAAAAACCCCCTACTTGGATGATCAAGGATTGAAGTTCTCTCTTTGCACCAAGAACTAGGGATGACATGAATTGTAGGAAAAGAAGACTCCAAGGTTGAGCAGGAAGGGCTCCAGCATGGGATCATGATTCGTCTCAGGAGAATGTCTTAAGGTGCACTAAGAGAAACCAAAAAGAATAAGGAATAGGGGATATCATCTTAAGAATAGGACAGATCCTAAAATCAGGGAGACGATTTCGAAGTACTTAAAAGTCGGATCATGGATCGACCACACAACTCAGCTGTTTAACACATTGTGATTAATTGATATTTAATAATTCTCCTTAGAGATAGTGGAGATAACAGCTGGGAGTTAATAGATTTTATTTAAACGAATAAAACATGTTACAAGGGACAAACTAGAAAACATGAGAGGTTGAAAAATGCAGCAAAGGGTGTGACATGCCACATCATTTTTGGTAATGGAGGGTCTCTACACCCTAGGGTATTTAAGATATAATTTGTGGGATTTAAAATAGCCTTTAAATAGTTTAAAAGAGGTAATAAATCTCAAAATAAAGGTTACAGAAAGACTAGGGAAAAGAAACCCTAAAACCCTTTTGTGGCACCGTTCAGGTGTGGCACTTATCGGTGAGACTGATCAGTGACACCACAACGACACCCTAATATCGACACCAACGCCCTTATGACTCACCGATGGGGTCTAGGACACCCCAAGAACTAGAATTTAGAAAAGTAATGGATCCGGATGGTCTGGGCCATTACAAACACATTCTTCCATATAAAGATGAAATTATTCAAGCCCCTCCATTATCTTACATGAAACATCATAATCATGAAGAATATCTCCCTGATAATTTCTACTAAGAGAATTATATAACATATTTCTCTTACCTAATTTATATAAGTTCTTAATGTCATAATCCTATAATAACTCTATCCACTATCACTGATAAAAATTCAAATCACACTAAGATAAAATATACCTAAAGATATTAGGATCCATGAGGACCACAAAACACTCTCTAATGAGGTAACTATGATATAGCTCCAAAGTAAACACCACTACCACCAACTAATGGTCAAGGGTAACATAGTTAAATTATTGAGTTCATGACTTATGTGTCCCATATCAAATGACTTCCCTTTGTTATATCAGTATAAAACCCAATCCAAGATAGGAAGAAAAAAAACCTCAAACAAGCAACCCTTTTCCAGTAAACCAAGAGGAGGAGCATCAATCATATTCTATTTCAAGTACTCAAACAATTCCTAACCAAGATCAATATATATTAAGTCTTAGCTATTCCAATAAATGGATATTAAATAAGACACAATATAAGAGAAATTGGAGACAAACATCTAATAATAGCATATTATACTAAGGAAAATGAAAACCCCTACGATGTTCTTGGGAGTTACCCAAGAAACAACCATCTCAATCTTTGAGGGATATAAAACTAACCTCTATAAGGATATAATATACCCATGAAAATGCATCTATCATGTCCAAAACATACACTTGGAAAACTTCCCATAGAGTTGATTCCTCCAAAGAATCTCTAAAATAACCATCAAATACCCAATATGATCCTTTTATGACTTTGAATATATAAGGATTTCATTAATGAACACAACCAAATACTGATCAAGGAATTCATGAAATATAAAATTCACTAGTACCATAAAAATATTTGACGCATTCATGAAAATAAACAGAATTATCATGAACTAAAAGTATTCATAATGAAATCTGAAGGAAGTATTCAAGATATCTTCATCCATTAACCACACATGATGATACCTTGAACACAAATAAATAAAAAAATAACCAACTTTCTCCCTTTAACTGATCAAATAAATTATCGATTCTTAGGAGGGGTTAGTGGATCTCTAATATCACCGAATTCAATAAATAAAATTTGATTCATATCCATAGAATTCTATTTTTATTATATGTAAACAATAATAGAGCTTCCCAAGGTGACATGCTAGGATGGATGAAACCCTTCTGAAATAAATTAGTGATTTGAATCCTCAAAAACTACTGCTTAGAAATTTCCATCCATTAATGAGACATTTAAATTGGTGCGAAACAAATCTATAAATCTATCTTAAACTCAATATCATGGTGATGGGGGTAGTGAAACAAAATATTCAGAGAAAACATAAAGGGACTCCTCAAAAAACATTGGAAACACCACATCCCAATCCTCTAATGAACTCAAAATTAACTTTTCTATATGAGAATAAAAAGGATCCATATGAATGTAGTCCATATGATACTCTTTCTCACCAATAATACACCATACTCACTTTCCACATCAAATAAACCACTCTCCTATGAAATAAATCAATGATATCCTATAATGAATATAATAAATTGATTATAATATTGAATTTTTTTGGATGAATCCATAAACATATAAGATCTTCCATTGACCAGTACAACCCCATCATCATATCACAACCCTAACACACTTCAAACAAGTTAGACTAACCTCAAACTAGTGGAGTCAACAAAAAAGGCACTCGAAGCCTCTCCACATTATGTCCCAAAGATCATACCAATGTAGGTGGATTGGGGTGTGATTAACTAGAATTTAAAAAACTATATAACAGGGTAAAAGATAATAAAATGTTACCATATATGATGTCTAGTTCTCCTAGAACTAGAAAATCCATTTAATTAATTTGAACACGATGTACTTCTCTTCCTCTCCGACCCTGATTTTATCCACCAATATGACCATGTTCAATCCTATGTATCTGAGGATGGGGTACATCACAGGGTTTACCTCTTCACACTTCAACTTCTCCATGTTATTAAAAATCATGTTGAACCTGCTTTTACTGGTAATAAATGATTATAATAAATTTTTACAATGATTGTACCAGAAGAAGTCCTCTTGATGCATGATAAACACTAATTAAGTTTGTAAAATAAATATTTTGATGTCTGTAACTTATGAAAAAAAATAAAAACCATGCCTAGGTTCCTATAAGAGGCCCAAGAACTAATAGCTCTTGAGAATAAAGAAAGAGTCTAAGACTAACTCCCCACTGGATGAAACATTAATTTACTAGAAAACTGAGGATATGCTTTTATAACTATGATCCTTGGAGTGTGATAATGAGTACCTCTTGAGATAAAAAAATTTAAACTATCTTCTTATCATTTACCCCTTCATTCATCAATACCTTGAGACATATAGACAATAAAAATGGGGTGACCTAAAACTAGATCTTTATATGAAACACTTACTTGAAATGCCACACTTGAGTCTCCTTTCTAGGAAAAATATTGTTAGCATAACTAATAATATCCTTGGAGAGAATTCCAAGAATCCTTTATAATGGTTATCCCCTTCCAAATTGAAATCAAATACTATCACCGTGCTACTATCAAAGTCAAAGAGAAAAATTATTCATGAAAATAATAAAATATTTTCTCCCATGGTACCTTTGACTCCCCATAATAATAAATTAATAGGATACACTCCTAAATATATTCCCATGACTATAAAATAAAAACCAATAGAATCCAATGCTCCTTCCTTGGTTAGATCAAATTGAAAATGAAATACATATCCTCTAATCATCTCTCTATATCCTAATCATAAAAGAAAACCCTAATAATTTGGTAAGATAGGATGAAGGAACTCATGAAGTTTCTTCATCTAAGAATCATCCTTATCAACATCAACTATGTGATGATATATAAAAGCATCCTTCTACACATTAGTTGTATGATCATCATGTGTATTCCCACTATGATCCACCTAAATAAGTATAACAAGGACTACTAAGATTGAAAAAATTGAATTTATTAAAATAAATTAACATAATGCATTTTAAAATTTCCCATAATCTTCCCCAATTAAATCATAGAAACAAACTTGAATATTTCATGAAACACACCTAAAATTATACCTCAAAAGTAGCATAACCTCACCTAGAATGTTAAAAATGATTAAGGTCCTTATGTTGGAAGAAAGGGGTCCCTAATCTCCTTTTCCTAATCTAGCCTCTATTTTGTTACATCACATACTAAGTTCAATTAACACAATTTCCTTACCAAACACTTATAATCCTCACTGGCACCTCACTATAAACTCTATCTTATCCCTTAACAAAAATCTCTAATAATAATCTATGACGACTCATCCTCACTAGAGAACCTCTTGGGTATTTAATATAGATGAGTGCGGACCTTGAGGGATGCCTCTAATAGAACATGGGTTGGTGACTAGAACCAATTTTATAAGAAAGAACACAAGAGAGGCATTAAAATCATAACTCTTAGGAATATAGAAGAGATCACCAATTAAATCTATAATAAAATAAATAATCTATCCACAAAATGCATGAAATTTAATATATAACCAAAATCATTAAAAATGAAAATACCATGGGACAACTCCTATGATAAGAACCCCATGATCACTAGCTAACACCAAAACTAGCATGAGATAGTAAAGTACATCCCATTCACTTACCTCATCCCTCCAACATAAAACACACACACACACACACACACTTATGGGTGAAAATTACATGTCCCAAACCACTGGGGACACAACCAAGTTAGTAGTAAGTTGAGAGTTCCACCCCAAGTCTGCCTCCAATAGGACATGGGTTGCTAATTCGCACCAAGTAGACATATCACACAATATGGGAGGACTTAGCCTATATAAACCTATAATATATACATATCAAATACACATGATAAACCCAAAATAACACCAGTATATATATATATAATCAAATAAATAGTGTATAATTCATAAATTAATGTTACAACTAATATAAATACATCCCTAAAGGTAAGCATAAGGTAAACAATGAAATATTCAAGTCTCTATACAAATAGGAATCTCCACCCTGTTTCATGTACTCAAGGATAAATCTATAACTATAGTGGTCACCACCACCATCATGAGTCACCATGCTCTATAATTCATCGCTAAGAATCATTAGACATCAGTTTCATACAATAAATCCTAACATTATACTTATACAACCCCTAAGCGAACCTGTGAATCCTCTACACATACACAACACTTGTGGGAACAAGGTCCATACATGGGTGAATATAAACATACCAAGTAGGTCACCTTGAAACCAAAAAGTAAACACACAAAAATAATTCAACTCAACTATTGATACATGTGGTGACTATGAGGAGGTTGAAGGGGAAGAATCAGAACACTATGTCAGCTCAAATATCCCAATAATAAAGGGTTCATTGGAGAAACAAAATCAATATGATACTAAAATCCATGAATGGGAGCCTACTCATTGTTGAAGCATTCTTATCAGATAATGGAGTATGTATCCCAATATAAAGTTCCTAGGCATCATTGTAAGACACCTCAGTCAAGGGAGTACCGAACCCTATCCATTCTACTAGTACTGTACCATTGATCCAGCCTCTGAAACCACCCAAAATAAAAATTCACACAACCACTCTAGAATATAAGTGAGGGATTGTGCCTAACTAATGGGTGCTTAATTAGCTGAAGGAGTAGTTACCCTGAGTGGATGAACACACCCTTCTTAAGATATTGGATTAGGGAGTACTGACTCTGAAGATAGAGGACTACACCCCAGATGTGTGTGGGGTAGTACTGACACCATCTTTACATAGGAAATAGGGGAACATGAACTAACATAATTTTTTCCTTAAAATCACTAGCTAACTATCCCTAAAAAGATAAACCTTCTCACATCACCTCATGTCATATCTATGATATATAAAATAAAGGAAATTTTATCATTCTATACTGAGAATCAATGAGAATGGACTAATTTCACATCCAAATCCAATCCTAAAAGAAGTGGTATTCCTTGAGGGTGAATTTGGAGGAATTCTATGGAATGTTCCTTAGCTATACATAGAGTATAGCTCTAGATGGACACTTGGAATATAATTCTAGAGGAACCCAAGTTTTGTTCCATTGAGGGTCTATGGAATGTGTTCTAGACCCAAACTATGTTTAAGATTAAATTAACTCCCCATAATTTACTACCTATACATTCTATGTAGTAAAATAAGGTAGGGAACAAATTGTGTTATAAAGATACATGTTGTAAGATATTTAAATTTACCAAAAACCTAGACACATCATCCTTTGAAGAACATTAAATGTGTTCTTCTGAAATATATACTATATAGTCAGGAATTTCCAACTAGGATCAATGCATCATAATAAATATTAACACAACCGTTGAATCTACCTCCTATCTCACCAAGACCGTCACCAACTACATTGAACATGGAATTAACATTTACAGAATTTGGTTTCTAGACATCAATTTCTAGTAAGTATAATTTACTTTTAATCTCTATCATCCAAACACAAATTTCAGAAAAATAACCCACGCCTTATTTAATCCATGATCTACCACCATGTGATGATTCCAACCATGTCCTAATGTCCTCATAATCAATCAAAATCACACTAGGATAGATCTAGGATTTATAGTAGTTAAAATTAGATCATTAACTTTTGAAACACTAATATAACCATAGGCTGATGATGAATGTGTGGAGAGAGGGAGGGGAAAACCATAAATTGTAAAAGGAAATAATCACGATGGATGTTGAAAATATAGTCATCGATCATGAGTACAAAAAACAAAAAAATAAAGGTAGAACAATTCCAGTTCATGATCCTCAATCAAAATTAAAATATATAAATAAAATAAATTTATGAGGTCATGCGTAGATCAAATAATTGAAGGTAAATATAATCTATTCCCCAAAAATCATATAATAATAGAGAAAATATAGAAATAAAAATGCCTTACCTCAAGAGTAGATCAATCGTTAGTGAAGAATGAATCTATGGCAACATTTTGGTCATTCATATAGAATCCATCATTGATCCCTTGAATTCCATTTGCTCTTATGTTAAAGCTTATAAAAAGGTGGATTCTATCCAATATATTTGGTTTTTATGACTAACCATATAGATTTTCTAATGTAGGGTTCAAATATAGGTATTGTAGGTTAAAATATTAATTAATAAATTTATATAATTATTTAATTAATATTCTCCTAATACAACCCAAAACTATGAACTATTAGAGAACCTGATATGAGTGGGAAATTCCTTGCTCCTATATTAGAAACCATGTTTAGGAATCATTCACAGTGTTAGTTTTCCCATATGACACTCCATTAAAGAGATATAATTATTTCATCACAATTATACACTCATAGGATAAAAATATTATTTGTATATATAATATATTTTTCTCAAGGTCCCATTGAACTCAAAATACTATTTCAGAACATGTTGAGTGTAAAAAAAATTCCCTATAATCAACATTACCATCATATAAATTTTACATGGATTAATTATAGGTTAAATATTTAATTTTACCCCTAGAGAGGTCTTAACCACTAAGATTTAAAATTGAGTTACATCTCATTTAAGGAAAATCTATGTCTTTACTTCCTCCACACCTTAAATCCATTTTAATCCCCAAAAATGAAAAAATCATAGCTTCAAAAAAGTTAATCTCATGAAACAACCTCATGAAGAAAAATAACCACCATTACATGAACTTCCTGAGCCTCTGAAGGTTCGAGCTCTAAACAAACTTGGACCAAAATACTATGAAAGGGAACATAATCTTCAATCTACAATGATATTGGATCCAACAATATCTATGAAAGAAATATGTGGAAACATACATATTCTTATTATATGTTTTTCCATGACTCAACACCCAAAACCTTTCTCATTTGAAGATCATCCTACCAAATAAAATGATATAAAACCACGATCAATCAACACCCATACCAAAAAGGGTCTATCGAAAAGGTTATCATCAGTAGAAGAAATACTCTCCCCAATTTTAAAGATAGTTATATATGGTAGTTTTTTAAGTATAAAAATTCCACATCATACACATCACCAATCTCTTTACAATATTCCACACGAACACTGGAAGGGTTGTAAAGAAGAAAGATCCTTCAATCCCATGCCCACTTCTTTGGAATCTCATGCTCACATGTACTAATGTTGTTAGCTCATGACAAAAATGAGATATATCTCTTATTATATAACTAAAATATTTAAAATAATTATCTATCCATATCCCAATCCATAAAATGTTTTTATGTCATCATTGAAGATAGATTTCTTGTGTTATCATTGCTATTTTGTGAAATCTACCAACAAGGACCATATGCACCACACAAAACTCACTAAACTACTCAACATCAGACCAATAACTATCAGGTGGCCCAATTCAACATAATACAAAGTGGTTGATCTTAATTGTTTATACACCCCTTCTTTGTCATCTCTAGACCCCAAATTAACTCTTATCTGAGTGACCAAAATCCACAAACTCCTGGGAAATACTCTTCCCCCACTGAATAATAAGAGTTTCAATGTAATGAGTAGACCTAGAATTATCCATTGTAAATACCACACTATGGGTCATATTTCACTCGGGTGGTACTCACTTAGAAAATCCATTATGTTATTCCCTAAGAACACTAATGAAAAACCATTATCCACTCGAGAAAGTGGTGGAAATTCTCCCTTCCTTCAGGGAAACCTTTAGGTCCATCACTTGAGAGCTTCCAGTTATACTGTACCATAGGGTTGGAATTATCACTACAAGTTTCTATCAAAAAAAGAGTGTGGGGAAACTAACACTATCTATATGAGGTGGGAAATGTACCAATCTTCACGCAAGAAACAACATCCTTGAAACTAGCTACTGAAGTGACTCCTATATTATCCAAACACAGATCCCTTTAATAGAAGTGTTGACCACCACACATTTTCTATGATACTTTGATGCCCTGAAAACAATACAGATTTAACATCATAAAGAAAAACTTTACCCTACAAATCTAGATTCTATACTATGAGAGTTTACTAGAAAACTGAAACTCTCATGGAAGGAAAAGGGAAAATCCCTTAGAAACCCAACAAGATCATTAGGATCAATGTCTAACATATCTTTGTAATATAGGAAAACACGTTCTGATGCAACTTCAGAAAGGAGACGTAAATTTCAGGTTCATCGAGGGGCATAGCTGCACTGATAAGTGTTGGTTGTGGATCCTTCTCTATACCTAGACTTATCTATTAGAGTTCATAGATAGTGGTGGAGACTCCTTCCTTGAAAGATGGAGGAGCATATATGAGTTCATTTCCATCCTTTTCTTCCTTCTCCTCTTCCTCTTAATCTGTGTCCATGTCGGGATGGATGAGAGAAGAAGGGGAATCATCAAGGTTAGGGGAAAGGTCAGTGTCCTAAGATCTAGCTTTCAATAGCAATATCATGAATTCCATAGGGTTTAAGCATGAAGTGGTGGCTTTATGATGTTTTGATGACAAGGTTAAATAATTTTCATTTGAGGTACCATCACCAATAGATGAATCAATGATCTATTTAATGCCCTCAAGTTCAACTGATATGGCCGATATCATGAAGAACAGTGATAACATCTATAAATTCGAGATGATGCTTTTGAGTTTACTGATGGGATATACATATTCATCACTGTGGTATTTTAATGGGTTAGTTTGGGTCTTTTAAAAACCATTTGGAGTGGTAACATGAGCAACAACATCAGTTATGGGTTGTTTCCCTTCTCTTTAGTAGAATCCTGCATCAATGTATTGAGATTCACAAGGCTCAAAAAATTATTTTACCCATTTAACATCCCAATTTTTCCATTGATATAGTATTTAAGGAATTGATGGTAGGATTAAGGGATAATAAAATGCTGATTCAACCAAGGACTTATAATAAAAACATTAAATTTTGTATCTTTCCAGATGACCAAGAACTTCAAGTCAGACAGCAGATTCCCAAAATGACATCTAGACTTAATGCAACCAAAAGGATTGTGCTTTATTTTATCATAACCTTGGATAATTTGAGCATAAGGAGATAAATTATCTTCGGTTTATCTGAGTCAAAGAAGCGTTATGATAGGAATTAGGTTGACTCATGAGCCATTATAAATGAAATATTGATAGATGTCAATTTCATCTAATTTTCTAGATATGTATAGGGAAATGATGTGTCCATGTATAACATCATCTTTTTTATCCTCTATGAAAGAGATAACTACATTAAATTATGTAGGGTCAATCTTTGTATGATATACCTCAGTGGTAGAAACTTCAACTTCTAACTCTTGGTGGGAACACCAGAGACTCCATAAGTGCTTCTAGTAGATACTTTAATATATTGAGAGTATCCAGAATTAAAAGTTTTTATTAAATTATGGCAAATTTCATCAACATGTTTTACTTTTGGGTCAAATGTCTACATTTTACTATGGTGAAATATTCCCTAAATTGAAGTTTTGGAGTTGATATGCCTGGGGTAGATGAGTCAAGTGGTTGAGAAGATGTGTTGGACATTTTGTATGCTATTGGATCAGACTTCCTTTTCCTGAAAACTTGTTTATGCTAGTAAGGTTTTCACATATTCATCAATTAGTATTCTAAAATGTTTGGTTTTGAATGATTTATTACATGTGTGGATGAATCTTTCTACTCATAATGAGCACATAGAAGGGATTTTCCATCAGTTTTAGTAGCATAGATAACTCTAGAAGGTATACGACTGACATAATATATTCAGTTTCAGTTGTTCCTCCCTCTATTTCCCCAGTTCCTGTGACCTCAACTCATGTCTCCCCAACTTGATGTGGGAAGCTTAGGTTCATAATAAAACTCATCATCGGATAATGGATCTATTAAATGAGTGGAATTTATGGATTCTAATATCAATTCTTCATCTAGTGAGGATTCCATTTGATGGTTCGGTTCCCATTGTACCGATTGGCAGTGTGACACTCATTCTCTTGGGATTGAAGGCATAAAATATGAGAGAGTCAGGGATAAATTTTCTTAGGTGTAGGTTCATCTTACTGCATTTATCCCACCCTTATGGACATACTATTTCCTGTATGACTGAACTTTTGAGGGTAGTGGGGTTGAAGGATTCATCTATGTTATAACAGAATTGATTGGGAGCACTATTGGTTTTTTTAAATATGTTTGGAGGATATAATGAGTCTGATTTATTATTTTTATGGTCAAAAAATCAATTAAATTCTATTCATTCTTGTTGGTAAATTCTTTATATTCACTCCCTTCTTTTGAAGTGGTTCCAAAAAAACATTCTACCCATGTTTGCAGTTTTCCTAGCTACACCTTCCCAAAATTAATAATTTTTTTCAAGACATATTTGAAAATAAAATTGTCTTGGATGATTTACCCCAATATTTTGTGAAAGGTTAAATAATTCAGGTGATCCTAAAGTCTAACTTGATCTGGTATTTTGGGTTCTAGTAGAGTTAGCAGGTTGTTTTCTAAGGCTACTAATAAGTAGCCAGGAAACTTCTCATCTCAGAATGAATAGACCTTTCTTTTACAGTCTTTAAACTAGGAGTCTCTTATCTCTCTCCTTTTATCCGAATGAGGTTTTTTGTAGATATTTCTAACTTGAAGGGGGTTCCACATGATAAGGTGTAGGATTCCGAGTAGGATCTAGCTTTAGAGTGGTTATTAGAGTTTATACTTTTCCTATCTTCTTTCATCAGGCTACCAGTACTGATGAAGATTTGGATCTAGTTCAAAAGATGGAGTCTTACAGCCTTTGTGAAACTAAAACACTATCTTGGAACCCAGCTGTGTATTTAACATGAATTAGTGGTGTTGGAAACTCATTGTGGAAGTTTTATATGAAAATACCCAACAAATATTCTTTTGAAAACTATAAATTTAGGGAATAAGTTAGACCCTTCCACCTAGCAATAATGTCTAAGGACCTCTCATTTTCTCACTGTTTATAGTTCAAGTGGTCAAAGACCATTTTATTCCATAGTATTTAGCTTAACTGATAATGAAATTTTCAGTGTAGGTCTTCCCATACTTTGATAAACTCTATGGGTAAACTGGTGTACCATAAAAAGGCCGATCCCTGTAAGGTTTTTACAAAACACCAGATTTTTGTGGATTATTTTTGTAAAAAAGTTCCCATCATGGGGTACACCGAGATACATAATGCCTTAGATTCTAGTCCCGATCTCTTGAATTTTTGAATTTTGGAAATTTAGGATTTCCAAAACTAGGCGGGGGAAGAGTTACATCTACCCATTTGGTGTAAGGTTCCACTTCTCGTTGCACTAGAAAATATTGTCCCGATATAGATTCTATCTGGGCCACCAAAGATTCAAAATCATCAAGAAGTCCTATGGAAATGATCAACTGAGCAAGGGATGGAGTAGGGGAAACAACATGTTGAATCAGATGTGTTATCTAAACTTGTGCTTCGGATTACCAGTTGTAACTTGACTAACATTGGTCTGGTTGTTTGGAAAATAGAGGGAAGTCTTGATATTCAGCTGTCACTAGTTCCAAATAAATTGGTTTCCTACTCCTACATTGAGAATCCATTATGAACCAGTATTCACTGATATTATGATATATTCTTGTTAAGAGACATCAAATTGGGAAGTGGAATGAGGTTATGTTTAGATAATATATCTAGTAGGAATATTACCTCTAAGTAGTTCGAAATTAAGCCTTTTTCAGTTCTCTTATTTTTTTTCTTTTAATGATCCTATCTTTCCTTGAGTGTGAGGGGTTTGAAACCCTCTAGTAATAGGTGGGATTGAACTATAGCCTTACCATTTTCTTTGGATGATTCTTGTTAAGGGGGAGGTAATGAATAATTCTAAGAAGTTCCTAAATTTTGGGAAATCCTTTGATTTCTGTATGCACACCCTTTTCAGTCATTTTAGCATGGACTATATTTCAAATGGATGCATCCTCCTCTTGCTCTCCCACATTGACCTAATGTTTTGAAACATTGTCAGAAGTGACGCTAATGTCTTTTACCGATGTGAACTACATCATTATAATTTTGTCAATCTTCTAATAATGGGATAATTGATTTCTCTATGAGTGTATATTAGAATATATATAATTCTTGGGAGAGGTTGTGATCTTGATAGGTTATTTTTCTTTTTGACTTTCATGGGAGATTATCCTTTCTTTTAGTGACCCCTTCAAATCCATCGAGTGAAGGATGATCTGAAGGGAACCTATGGATAATTTTTTTACGCATCATGGAAGAATAATCTACATTAAAGTATGAGATTAATTGGGTACATTAGTTTTTTGAAACTCATTCCATTGTAGAAAATAATTACATTCATTGAGGTTGATTTAAAAATTCTCTTAGACCTATAGGATAGGGGTACTTCTATTCCACTTTCAGAACATTTTTTGTTTGATTTTTCATCCTTTAAGGTTGTGTTAAAAATTCCCTCAACCCTGAGGGATGTGGTTTCTCTTATACTTCCATGGTTTCAGCTTCTACAACTTTTCTTTTGATTTTATATAGCTCAGTTCGAATATGGGATGGATGAATTGTATTATTTTCACTTGATCCATAGGATTCCAAATATATTGGAACTTCCTAACAATTGTATTCCCTTAATTGGGAGGCTTGCTCAATATTTTCAAACACTTGATACAAGATACTTTCAATTGCTCAGTCTACTATGGACCAATATCTTTGAGAGATTTTATGGGCTGGTTCTTGCTGGGCATACCATCTATTTTGAGAAGATCCTATTTCTCAAAGCTAGTATGATGCCATGAAATTACATGATGTCATATTTGATGGTATTTGTTGATTAGGGAGTGAGTTGAAATGAAATTCCCTATGTTCTCTCCATCCTTTGATATGAACACCAGATGTGGTATTAGTGATTAGTTGACACAATTATTTTAACACATAGAGACCTGTGTACTGAAGGGATTATGTTTGTTTTCCCAATTTCGAGTGTCATGTATCTAGTAGGACCACTAATTCTATCTGATAGAGAATCTATTCTATTACCTTAACATTATTTGGGTATTTATCAAAAATAAATACTTTTGTTTTTAGGTGATGAAGAGTAGTCCATATATTTAGGTGAATTTCATTCACACATTCTTCAAAAATTTCCTTTGGAATACTATATTGGGGAGTAACTAAAGGCTTTAAAATTACTGTTATATTTTTCTTTACCAACTATCTCCTCATGAGAAATATGTCTCCTTCTTCTTTTATAAGATCTTCCTTGACAAAAATCTAACAAAAGTGGACATTTACCGGTTGCTTTATTGTAGATGATGGGATCGGTATGGATTACCTCTTTAATATTGGAAGGAAGGTGATCCATGGGTAGTTTAGATAATGACCATTTCCTTGGGATTTTTTCTGATTAAGAAATAATATCACTTTCCAATGATGAGGTATCAAGGATAACTGGCCTTATTTTATGGTCATGTGACTAGGACCAACCTGTGTAGTTTAGAATTGGGTAACAAGGAAATATAGATGAAATGTTCCTAGTCAAGGGTTGGTGTGGAACTTATGCCGAAGTATCCCAAGGGTCCTAGAAGGTATGTATCCTCCCAGGATATATGTGACCCTATTGGGAATATGGCCCATAGATGATTATGGTGAGTTTGTGGTACTGGGTTTGTACCTTCAGGAGGCTTCCTACATATCCCATTTGGATGGGAATCAAATTCCTTGTAGTTTGAAAGTTTGGGTCTTACACCTATGGAGGATGACCATGGATTATTTATTAGGAATATGTCCCTTTTAAGGTTCATGTCATAGGGAATATGTCCCTTTTAGAGGATGGTGTCATGGTTTTAGGGATTAAACCTAGTAGGAGGCCTAGAGGGATGGAAAGAGGAAGATACGAGAAGGGAATATCCTCTTGAGATAGGTATTTTTTCATGAGGATGTAATGATCATCAATAAATTCTAATCCCATGTGAGTCATGATTAGTATAAGAAACAAGAGGAAGTAGAATATCTAGAAAACCACACAATCTCCTTTATCCGTTGGTGGATGAGGCCTAGGCTATAATAGAGAGAAAGGGATTTAATGTGAACATATCCTCTCTTATTTTCATAACTAGGGCCAGTAATAACATACCCCTATGGATACTGCCCAGGGGAATGGATACGTGCTTACTCTGGGAGGGATTCCTAGTTGAAGATCCTCCCCTCCTCCCCTTTCGACAGGTGGAAGAGAGGAAGAGGGCGGTCTTACTAGGCACATATGTAACTTTCTGACCCATGTATCTACTTAACACCATACCTAAGGTTGGTATCCACATTACCATAAGAATATATGATAAAGAACATTCAGAGGATCCATGTTATTAGTTAGGTTAATAGTATTTCTTATTTACCTTGGGAATGCTTGATCGAGAGGACATGTTGGTGTGACCTGTTCTCTGATCACATATATCTAGAGTCTTTTGAGGAGTCATTGGCTTGTTAATTCATAAAGGGACCTAGATGGGGACTTTCACTTCATATGATAGCTTTATGGAGAATTTTTTTTGGATAGTTTATGGAGGGGATGAGGTAAGGTTGAACTATACATGGAAGAAACATATCGAAATTGAAGGACTCCATCTCATATACTATTTTTTATGAGGGATGGTGGTCCAAAAAGACTCCATATGCATATGGTTTCTATGTGAGATGGTGTTACATAATTTATTTTCTATACTGATGGTTTTACATAGAGTTTTTTCTATGCAGATGGGTTTTTATGCACGATACCACCCTTTGCGGGTGGCCGTGTGAATTTTCTTTACCACATTATAGTCTGTGGTAAGTGATTAGCTATTGAAATCACATTCTTTGACTATTTCTCTCTATCATTTCATCCTTCCCTATATTTAGTTTTTATAGGGGTATATATGTAAAAATTCTAGGGTTGTTTGAAAGAAATAAAAAATCACCGCCCGTGAGGGATTTTGGTTTGAGAGTGACATGAAGATAACACCACACCCCACAAATGAAATTTCATTTATTGGGATCTAAAAGGTGAATCCTCACCCCACAAACAAAATTTATTTTATGGGGGGGGGGGATAAATGTCCTGCCTCACCGTGAAAATTGAAATTTTGTTTGTGTGGTCCTAAAGGTCATGCCTCTCCCTACAAAAGAAAATTTTATTTGCAGGGGGGATAAAGGTCATGCCTCACCCTACAAATGAAAATTTCTATTTCAAAGTCCTAAATGTTACAACTCACACTTTAAAAGAAAATTTAATTTTCGAAAGACATGGAGGTGACACCTTACCCGTAAACAAAATTTCATATTTGGGGGGTCCTGAAGAGGACGCCTTGGCCCACAAATTATTTTTTTGTTTGGATCTTATATAGAGAAACAACCCACATAGAGAGTGTACTATGATAAGAAAAAAAATTCCTTAATGGCTCTATGTACTTGATAAATTTAAATATTTATGAAACAACTCATTTGATTTTATTCTAGCCTTTCCAAACACATAAAAGAATTTTGATATTCCTTGTGAACTTTTCTAAACCCAACATGAACCAAGAACATTGAGATCAAATATCACTTTATAAAGGAAAAGGCGGATTAAAGAGATGTGGTTTTGGAGTATGTGTCAACTCAAGATCAATTTTATGATATATTAAAAATGGACCTAACCAAAGTGTTATTTGAGAAGAATTAGTTGGATCTTAGAGTTCAACCATATCCATCCACTTGATTGACACTGGGAAAGGACCCCCACTCCCCATAGTTTATTTCATGATCAAGGTATGTTTTCTCACCTCAATTTTATAGATTTATGACCCTCTCTTTTAAACATTTTGGAGAAGTGATCTCTTTTTGTTTGGTTCTAAAGGTGTAGAAATATACAAGTGTGTTCTAAAGGGGGAGAAAGACCCTCAGGATGCTGGATCCAATGAGGATGTTCAACCGGTCAATGAGTTTAAAGAGGCTAGCGATGCGGGTCAGGAACTTGAAGGCGTTTCGATGAGGCCCTCCTTGGAAGGGCGGAAGGGTAGTCATAAGGGGAGGAAGGATTACTAATTATTACCCCTTACTATGGAGACATGGTAAAAGAAGAAATTGAAAGGAAAACAGTTGGAAAATCATGGAAAGGCAGGTGTTGTGGGTAAACAACACTTGGATATGATCATGATCTCGGAAGAAGAAATGATGGAACAAGTTTTATATCTTAATGAAACTAAAGAAGAAGCCACTAAAATGATGGGGAGACCATTGAGGTTGACTCTCAATGAGGAAAAAAATTCTTGGGTTGATAGGCAAGAATCAATATTAGTTGGACCTTTCAATAACGGGAAGATCAATCTCGAGGAGTATATTTAGGCTTGGGACAAGCTGACCATTCTATTAGAGGATCTTCTTACAGATGAACCTACCACTTAGATCACATCTTTGTCCTGGAAACTTTTTAGGGAACCAGAATCAGGTAATATCAAGTTAATCTTTAATGACTTTGGTTAAGTTAGTAGCATTGGTTGGTTTGGCTGAGAGGAATTCATCTACTTCTGGTTCTCCATTTTGTTTGGTGTTTTTGCTTTGTGTGATGTTTTTTTCCAGAAAATTACTTGGTTCTACTTCAGAAGAGGACCAGAGCATGAATTCTTCCCTTATGCTATCCTTTTAGACTTAGATGCTTGAGAGGGTATGACTTTGCCATCGGTTCTCTGCCCGTGCATTGTTACATGGGACTGCTTGCTAAAGGGTCCTTCTTGGTGAAGTTTTTGTCATGGAGCATCACCTGGGAGGGGCAGATCCTGTAGTTTGTTCTATGTGAGTTGTTTTGTGGCATGCCTTTTGGACTTCATGGTTTCTCACTTTTCCCTTAAAAATTGTTTTTATAATAAAAAAGCAATTTTTAGTCAATTATTGTTTATCACACCAATCATGACTCATATGATCTTAGAATTGATGATTAGGGGCTCATTGATACACATCTTGAAAGTGATGTTTTCTTATGAAGGATGCATCATATCTTGGAGCGTTTTAAGTAATGTCAACTAACCTGAAGGTGGATATTGTTGAACAAAAACACTTTGGAGGTTTTTATGAGTTATGTTTGTTGAAAGGTTTATTTCTTGGAAGGGCTTAAAGAAGATATCATGCCGTAGGTCATGCTTATTTCCATAGAACACATGGTAATTGAGAAGCCTACACCACAGATCATTCAACTATGCCATAGAGGTTGTATCCATTATATAACCAAGTAAACCATGGTGAAGGAACCTATGTGTAATGGTAAACCCTAGGCTGATTAAGGGTAACTCACCTAGTATACATGCCATATAAGGGTTGACCCAAGCTCACATAAGGGTATCATCCTATAGAGATGTTGAGGTTTCCACACCATATAGGGAAGGCTACACCACAAACCCCTATACATAAAGATAAGCGTTTTCTCATGTAAGGGAAAACATGAGATAACATAAGTGTAATAAGTTGAGGTTACTCTATAAGGAGGATGGCTAATCTATAAAGGTAAATGATGATAGTATTTGTATTATGAAATTAAAGAGATGTCCATGCTATAGTATAGAGGTCTATGTCATAGTTTCATTAGATGAGAAATAATCCATGAAATAGCTTCAACTTTCATCACTGAGGGTCCAAAATTAGTTGAATTTAAGAATTAAAAGGTCTTCATTCTTATAGGAGAAGATTCTCCAGTGTTGTGTCCACACCACATATATCATGGTATGAGAATCATTCTGAGTAAATCATTCTTGGAATCATGTGGAGTTAAAAGAGAAGATAATACTCTAGGAAGGGTGGATCTGTTCAACTAAAATACTCTACACTATAGTGAAGGTGGTCATGCTATAGGGTATAAAAAGTGGGCAATACTACACTATCACATTTATGACAATGTTGTAACTATGAAGTTTTCTACTGCTAGTAGTTTTAGCCATAAATTGAAAGAATGGGAGTTATGGATTGAATCTCTATGTGATTAATTTGGATTTAATTGAACATGATTACCCTATTAGTTATATGGTACACTTATCAAAATCATGAAGAAATGAGAGTCAATCCTAATAATTGGATTTAAATAAAAAGATGGATAGTTATTCTGTGCAAGACAAAGATACATAGATAGACACAAGGATAATTTCAGGAGCATAATTTCATAGGTTTATTCCATATTTAATCTAGAAGATTAAAGTTTGAAGAGGGTGTAATTCTAGGAGAACAGAAACCTCAGCCAAGTTAGTGAGGTATCCTTAAGTGAATCTACAAGACCCAGGTTCAGAACCAGGTAGAGGTATATTTCCAGGGGTTGTAGCAGTACTATAGTAGGCACTGTAGAAAGCACTATAGTAGTACTGTAGCAGAACTGCACACTGTGTGGGTACTGTAGTAGAACTGTACACTGTATAGGTACTGTACCAGAACTGTACACGGTGCAGGTACTGTAGCAGGCACTATAGCAGTTATTGTAGCAGGTACTGTTCGGTACTGTAGTAGCTAGAACTATTCACCTTGGGCCACCGGTTTGGGCTTGGAGTCCTTAAGTCTTTCGGGCCACCCAGGCCTTTGGGTCAGTAGGGATTTTGGGCCACTGTAAGGCCTTTGGGCCACCTCAAGGCCTTCGGGCCACATGCAGTTTCCCCAGACACACTACAAAAAAAGAGTATCCCTAGAAGAGGATTTAGAGTAGGTGCACTCACTAGAGCAGAACCAAATGGATTTTTCAGAATGAGAGGGTATGACTATGCCCTCGGGACCAGCATGTGCTTGCACGAGAAGCCTACCCAGACGGTCATGCAAAGGTGGAGAGCTACTATCATGATTCAGATGCTGGGGAGGGGCAGTTCCTTGTAGATAGTTTGGTTGAATTCCCTAAGACCTTCGGGTCATGTAATCTCCTAAGCCTATGGGACATGTAATCTCGGAGCCTACGGGACTTGTAAGGGTTCCCCCTCATCCCTTGAAAGGGGGGTTATCAAAAATCAATAAAAATAAAGGCCTTCAGGCTATTCAGGTGTAATTTTAGGAGTCATACTCTCATTGGAAGTTGACTTTATTTTTGCTAAAGAGAAACACCATCACTGGTGTTTGTTTTCAACATATTCATGTGAATAATAAAAGATTCAATAGATGGAGAAGTGAGTCCCTTATTAAAGTATGGCGATGAGTTCTCCAAATGTTCATGGTACTGAACTAGGAGGGTTGGTGAGACTACTCCAAATAGTACTTAAATTAGTGATCTTTTATTGAATTTGGTGCATAAATGAATTTCTACGCATGCTACTTAAATGTAACCCAATGAAGGTGAATGAAGTAAAATCCCTTGAGTTGTTTACTATTTTTATCTCTCATTGATGGGAAAGGTAGATTGAAATATAAGTGTTATTAAATGTGAGAAAACATCATCCTCACTCAAAGAATAATCATTTTAAACTTAAATACCCAAATTCACCCCCTCTTAGGGTGTAATCCTATATAGGGACATGGTAAATCAAACTCCTTTCCTTGAGTTATACAATTTATTATTGAACTTCAGTTTTCAAAAACATTACATTTTGAATAATATTCTTTATTTATTTCATGGGAAAAAGAGTTTTTGATCGAAATATACTTCCATGAAAGGTTTTCATTTTTTACTTTTTTAAGAGGATACTTTTTAAAAATAGGCTCATGACTATGGATTTTACATCGATGAATAAAAAATGTTTTCAAGAAATATCTTTTAATGATTTAGTTTTCATTTTACACTCTATCTTAAAAATGATCTACCTATAATGTAGTTATGTATCATGTTTCACCAATTATTTTTATTTTATTTTTTTATTATTTTGGGTGATAATGTTTTTAGTATCAAATGATTTAGTTTATTATGTTATACTATTTGGATGTTTTAAAAAACCCATTTTACTTCGATGGGTTATTTATGAAAATTAAATGATTTCCATTTGGATGATTTATGAAACCTATTTTATTTCCATGGGTTCTTCTGGAAAAGACAATGATTTTTATTTATAATTTTTTTGAAACCAATTTTAGTTCCATGGGTTCTTTATGATGCGAAAAGTGAATTATTTTTAAGTGGAACATGTATGTTTGAATGAATAATGGGTGGGGTCATATATCACCCTCAAATGAATTGATTAATAGTTTATATCTCATAAGATAAGTATTCACAAGTATATTTTAGTTTCTCATAAGCATGGGAACTAATGGTGTGGTTCTTGAATGAAATATTTCTATATGATAATGTTTGTTCCTTAGTTAAAGTATGTTATTAATTATTATCTTATTCTATCATGATTCACGGTTTCTTTTAAATGTTTCTAAGCCATGTTATAGATATTATGCTTACTTGTTGATTTTTTTGGAATTAAATTCTTTTTCTATATACTTTTAATCCCACTTATGTCTTATGATTATAACTCATGATGTTATGATATTTATCTTATGCTCATGTTTTTTACTTATTCTTATGAACTCATCCATAATGAAATGTTTATTCATTCCATACTAAGTGTTTGAGATCACCCCTTTCTTATATTTTCATTATCTAGGTTTTTTGGTTGATTATTACTAATGATATGTATATAAGATAGTTTAGTATAATGAATTTAAGGAGAAATTATCTCAAGTATTGTAAAATAATATTATTATATGTGTAACACCCCAAGAATTTACAAATATATTTAATATAAAATGCATGAAACACTGATTCTTTACAAAACAACACTTTATTATAACCTAACCAATAAACATAATTTTTCCACTTTTTTAATTTGAATTTTGAAAAACTAACATACATGGTCGTGTTCAGTAAGATATTTAGAGTCTGATAAGAAAACTTAATTTTTGATGAATAGTAACATACCCTTATAAATAGTAACATACCCTTACGAATAGTAATGTTACTCTTATGAATAGCAATGAATACTAAATCGGCCAAAAAAAAAGAAACTTCACCCATGAATGTATAAATACAATTTAGACATCTTATAAGTGAAAAAATAATCATAGTATAAGTATTGGTATTTTTATGTCATGAATATTTTAATTAAAATTTTATGATTAATTTAATAATTTAGAATGTAAATTTATTTTCATAAAATGTAATAATAAATTTTTACTTTATTGTCTTATGGTTATAAGACAATTTTATGGGACCTTGATTAATTTCTCAAGGTGTTATAAAATGAGTTATAGTTTTAAAGTTTTTTTTTGGAATAAATTATTATTTTATTTAAAAATTAAACTAAAAATATTTAGAAAGTTATTTTCAAAAAATTTATTTTATTTTTGAATTATACACGTCAAAAAATGGTTGGGGTGAATTTTTGGGATTTTTCAAAAATACATAAATTTCTCATGAATAGTAAAAATACAGTTTTGAGTTTTCAGTTTGTTTAATGACATCATAATGATGTAATAATTAATATAAAATTCTGGTAGACTTTTTTACATTAAAATATGATATTAGGTGTCCCAATTGGCTAATACCACGGGAAAATACCATGGGTAAGCCCATGGTTTTTCAAAAACCACTACTGAGGTGCCCTTTGATATTAATAAAAAAACTCCCTCTTATTTACTATAAATACCGACTCATTCCTTCACTTTATTTCATTAAAAACATATCATTATCTAATATCTGGTTGTTTTACCTCCCTATGAGACCTACCATGGTGTAATCAATCCCCTAAATTCCAAAAATTCATGTTTCAGGAGTAACTCTACCAGGTAAAGGGAATCTACCATCCTTCTCCTTTTCAAGCTTTCATTTTATGTTATTATTTTTAATTTCACTTGGATTATGTTGGGATATTTCATTAATATCACCTTTAATGTAAATATTATTTAATAATTATTATATTCCACCTTTTCTCTAATCAAAATATTTTATGAAATTTTAAGCGACGCTGTTAGGCTGCCGAATTTTCGTAAGGGATTTCTCAACTTTCTTTTATTTTGAGTTCCTTTTTTTTATTTTTTACTTCCTCAACTCCTTTCATGAAAATTTTATTATAACTCCAGTACCTTACATGTACTATAATTTTTCTATGATAATGGAATAATTCAACACCATCTCTTTTTTCCCCTTATTTTATAAAATAAATGAAAATAGCATCTGAGATGTGTTAATTTATCACATTTAAGGACGATGAGTTTTCAATTTATATTACCATATTCAGTTATAGTAATGAAACCATTTTAATGGTTTAAATAGACTATAATATATGTATTATAACTTATTTAATGTTTTTTAAATCATTTTGTACACATGATATTAATTTATAAGTTAAAATGAGTTCATTATGATAAAAAACAACCAATTAACCCAAACAATTATCATTAATGTTTTATATAATGATTCATATTCACTCCCAATAACCAAAATTTTTTAGGACCATTTAATCTTATTATTGATCACTAATAATATAAAACTTCTATTCTAGAAAACCATTTTAATTCTACATGTTTATTCGTACATGAATATAAGTAAACTGATCATGAAAACCAAGGAATAAAACACTCCAGAACAATAAAATTTTACCTCTTAAACCCATCAACAAGGCCATTAATAAACTTAATAAGGATATAATAAATCAATTAAATAAATAATATGTTCTGTAATTATTAATTAATGAATTTAATTTGACTATCTATCACACTAAGATCAAGTGAAGAACACCATCAAAAGTATGGTAAGGGGTTTCTTCATCTCACTTCTATTTTTGTGAGATATTATGTATTCATTACTATTAGTTGTGTATGGTGTATGTATACTGCCCATTTATGTTTCATATAATTAATATATTTATTTTCATGATATTAAATGTTTAATTTGAAGATAATTAATTTTGGGGCATACGATTCAATTGATTACAAAGTTGTAAGTGTTTTCTACCCGAACATCCACTTTCATTCGGGTTACTCTTATTCTCTACTTACATCAATTAAATTCTTATTTTTAATATTTAATCCTAATATTTTTTTTGATAATGTTATATATATATGTAAAAAAAATAATACTACTTTAATTTATGGGGAGTTTTATGTTTTTATAGGATCTTTAAAAAATTCTTCCCGTAATACAAGCCTGATTCAAGGGAATTTCTCAAATTCTTACATATTTTCAAGGGAACTATATAATTTGTTTTTGGAAACAATTATCTTTATAAAATAAATAATTTTATTATGAAAAAACTATCTTACTTCACTTATGGTTTTATAGATATATTTTTCCAAAAGAACTATTCTTTTCAAAGTAAAAGAGATTTATCTCAAGAATTACTCGATGATTTTATAAGAGTATCTTCATCTATTTCAACAATCTTGTTGATTATTATGTATTATTGGAATTAATATTTTATGATATCATATACCATATTTAATTTAATGGTTTATTATTAGTTTGACTGTGGATGTTCTATCTTAAAACCATTCACTAATTTACTCAAAACAGTTAGTGTTTATGCTTAATGTTCGGGGAAAGTTATTAACATTTCATATGTTAGATTCAATATGAATGTATATATTGTTTATGTTTATAAATTTTCATATGAATAATGAATTGGACTTATTATGTGATTTTTGGGGCCTGCTATAGCCCCTCGATGCATCGGTAGGTCTCAATGGACAAATAGATATGGACTTGGCAAGGCCTTTCCCATTTTGAGATATGGTTTTGGCCATGGCCTTAATCATTTTTAGATATCTTAGTCGAGGCCTTAATGGTATATTTTAGAATGTCTAACATATGAATTTACCTCATTATGAAGCTATAAATTCATAGTCCATGTTGTTATTCGACTAGTATAATACCCATGATTATGTTTTATTATGGAAATAATTACATATCTCATATTCCTACTATAATGTGTTAATGTTTATTATTTTTAAATGCACATGTTTTCAATTATTCACAATGAGTAATGTTTATGTTTACGATATCTTAGGCTTTATTGCTTACCCTTACTAAGAATCTGACCTCACCACTTCTTATGTTTCATTTTTCTCAGAACATGAAGAGGTATATTATGATTGATTGACTTGTAGGGATAATCTTAGAGTGGTGGATGTTCCTAGTGGAACATTTTTTATTATTTTTCATTTCATGTTTTAATGTTGAACTTATGTATGTATCTGACTTTCCACATCTACTAAACTATTCATTACTTCAGGATACAATTTTCTTTTAATCATTCCAATGTATAAAAATAATGGATTGGCTTTGGGATTTTGCGGTCGGGGTGTTACATGTATCTAGTTTCCAAAAACACTAAACCCATCATTCCTTAAGATATTATTGTTTTTATGAAATGTAATTTCATAAATAATGTAAAATAAAGGCATGTTTAGCTTTGGTATCTGTAGTTTGTATTATAGGAAATGTTTAATTATTTTTGGAGATTAGAGAAGCTATTATTTAGAATCAGGGTTAGATAACCTTAGTCAAAACCCTTGATACGAGTCTATTTATAGGATTATATCCTAAAATATTGGTAGATCATTGATTATGTGGTTTTTATATAAATAAATTACTATCAAGATACTGTAAAGTGGATGTGGTCATGGATCAGATGTACCTAGGGGTAATCACCCCAAAAGGGGTTGGTTTCACATTAACTCTATCATCATTCTGATGCATGATAAGTAGGATTAAGACTACAAAACTAGCTAGAAACTCACATAGGATATGATTTGGTTGGTCACATTTTCTTTACAAACCATTACGAATGATTGATTTATTGGTTACTTTGAGGGATTATGATACGAAGTATAAGAAAAAACGACCTAAATGTGAAGAAATAATGATGTAGGATAAACTAAAAAAATCCTATACTAACATGATTATTCCAAAGAGTAAGAAATTTTTGGGTAAAATTAATTTTATGTTATTCCTTTATCATTTTAATTTTTCAACACTCATGATTAATTCTTTTTTGGGGTTATTAATGGATATAACTAGAAATAATTGGTTTAATAATTGGTTTAAGAGATAATGTGATGGTTTCCACAATGAACAACCTAATGAAATGGGAGCCGGAGTACAATACCTCAAAACAATGCTCACTAAAAATTCACAATTTATGAATAATAATGAAAACCACATTGAGATCCCAAAATCATTAAATAAGGAGTGTCTTTATATTGAGTCTTTCATGAGATAATGTCCACCCATTTTATTGGATCTTAAAATCCCATTATCACTAAGAAATAGATCAATGTGATGTAAAATATATATTTTCCATTCTCTATTTCTTGGAACATGAGAAGGTTGTTCTAGATATTTACTATTTATAAGGTGAGGCTATCTAATGGTGGACTATTATAAACAATACAAT
This sequence comes from Viscum album, assembly GCA_963277665.1. Classification (NCBI taxonomy): domain Eukaryota; kingdom Viridiplantae; phylum Streptophyta; class Magnoliopsida; order Santalales; family Viscaceae; genus Viscum; species Viscum album. The sequence continues at coordinate 927,487,129 of OY728132.1, forward strand.
GAAAAAATGGTAATTATACTCAATGTAATAGGAAGAGTTAATAAATTTTTCTTTACTAAGTATTTTCCTTGAACTCATCACATGAAGATGGAGAGAGAATTCATGGATTGAAACAAAAGGGGGATAAATATACTATAATATACAAATCAAACTTATTAATACATGCAAGGTACAACTCTGGTTTTATATTTGATCTAGAAAGTAAAATTGATCATTTCTTCTTTATATTAAAATCCAGTATTTGAAAGACTTAATCCATAAGATTCTTTGGAAGCTATGAAGAAATTTACTAATGTGTGATAAAGGTGGAGATGGAATATGGGGTCACCCAATACTCTAGAGAGGGGAAAATTAAGGTAGAATACCAAGGTAACCCTTATGGTATTTCACATGGTGGAAGGAATTTTAAAACCCCTACTTTTCAAAAGTGTAGGAGGAAGAACCTAAGTAATTACATTAAAGGATAAGGGAAGTATTTTAAGTATTGTAAAGTTTTCCACCAACCCCAAAACTGCTAAAGTAAGTCTAAGAGTTTGATTAATAAAATTGATGAGAATAATGTCCTATCTAATGATCTAAAAACACTACAATGATTCAAGTTTGAGGAGTTTAGACACTATGAAAATCAATGAAAAAACCCTCGGGATAAGGAATAAAATAGGCCCCAAAACCACTCAAATTGAGGGAATAAGGATGGGAATTATTGATTATTACCACTACGGAAGATCATGATAACAAATTTATGCAATATACACTTAATCTATATTCAATATTTTAAAGTTACTTATTTTATTTTTTTTATCACATTCTTTCACATCACATAGATTTTCTAAGAATGTGGGATTACCACCTAAAGAGATGGATATAAACTATCTATGAAATCACTTGGTTGAAAAAATTATTGAATCTAAGATATATAAATATTATATAATAGATATTTATGGGAGGATAATTTTGGTATATCTAATTTTTCTTCCTTTAGTTTAATTTGATAAAATTTTGGGAATGGATTGGATTTCCTTACATAAAACACATATCAATTTTTGGGGAAAGGAGATCTAATTTCATATCCTGAATCACCCCGTTATCAAGTATCAACATAATAATAATCATAAAATTCCCTTTGAATTAAATTTGATAATATGGGTCATGATACCTAATAATTATGGATTTCAAGTTCAAATGATTAGAGATGAAGTTAACATTGATAACATGCCTATTGTATAAGAATATACTGATCTATATTTAGAAGAAACCCAGTCTTCCTCTAAGGAATGAGGTTATGTTTTCAATAGAAATAATATCTGGATATATACCTAAATCAAGGATTCCATATAAAATGGAACCCATTGAAATAGAGTAATTAAATAAGTAGTTACAAGAAAATACAGACTAGTGTTTTATTTTCCCTAGTGCTTCACCATGGGGTGCACCAGTCCATTTTATCAAAAATAAGGATGGATCAATATGCCTTTTAATTTAGTATCATGGGCCTAACAATAACATGGTTAAGAAAAATTATCCTCTAACCCATACTAATTACTTGTTCGTTCAAATCATAGGAGCTCAATACTTTTAAAAGATTTACTTGTGATCTAGATATCATTAGTTAAGGGTTAAAAGGGAGGATATCTCGAAGACAACTTTTTTGAATGAAGTATGGATACTATGAGTTTATAGTGATGATATTAATATTGTACAATTCACTCTACATCTTCATAGATCTCATTAATAGTGTCTTTAGAGACTAATTAGATTAGTTTTTAGTTATCTTCATAGACAATATTATTATTTATTATAATATAAAGGAAGAGTATAGAGATCATTTTCATATTTTTTTATAACCTTGATAAAGGATAAGTTTTATGAAAAAGTTAGAAAATGTGAATTATGGATATAAAAGGTTTCATTATTTGGTTGTGTAATCAAAGATAGGGAATATATGTAGACCCTTAAAATACATAAGTTGTTGACCAATGTCCCAGAACAACCATAGTAATCAAGATCCATAGTTTTCTTGGATTTTCTGAATACTATCGATGCTTTGTGAGAAATTTATCATGGATATCAAATCCATTACCAAGTTAACATGGAAGAGAGTAATATGGTGACCCAAGATACTTAAATAATACATTAATCTCATGATTTAAATAATGCATCTAAAAAATAATCACATAACCCATGGAACTAAAGGTTTAGTGTCTTTTAGATTAGCTATATAAACATATTATTTTACAATAATTGAAAACATTTATTCATAACCAAACTCATCTAGGACATTTCTAGACATCTCACATGATATATTCATATTCGTTACCTATGAAATAGAAACATAATAAATGGATGATCTTAGAAACTAAGTAAGGGGAAACATATCATAATGTTCCAGATCATAAAAATGAAGGAGAACATGAGTAAGACATAAAACATCATAGAGAAACATAATATTATAACTATACCATTATGGAAGTTTAAAAGTTATGAATTATATCAAAATACATATTAATAGTCATAAAACATGTGACCATGATATAAAATCATGGAATACTTTAAAAATATGGTGTAAACATGAAATCATGGAATTTCATGGAAATGGAATGCGTATTTAAAATTTGGAATAACTTGATAAATTTGTAGGCATTGAAAAACCATAATCATAGGAAAACCTTTGTGAGTAAACCCATTATTCTCATGCCTTTGTGAACAAACACATTATGTTGATGCCTAAAAATTTGAGCAAACCCATCATTCTCAATCCCATGTGAAAAAACTCATTATGTCCACACCTAACTATCTCATGAGATATAAGCTTAAACCAATGCATTTGAGGGAAATATAAGTCATAATCTTTCATTATATATATATATATATATTCACAACTTAAAATTAATAAATAATTTATCTTAATGAAACCATGGAAAAATAATGAGTTTCTTAAACTTATAACATAACATGAACTTAAAAAATCATAAGATTTAAAAAAATTTCATTTTCCTAAATGAATTATATTATAATAACATTTAGTTAGTGTTAAAAAACCAATTCATTTAAAATATACTTTAGAGGGAAAATAGAAGTGAAAATACAAAATTTTTCACAAATTCTTTTAAAAAATGTTATAAAAGATGAAGTATAAATTACTTTAAAAATTATTATAAAGGGAAAGAGAATAATTTTTAAAAACCTTATTATAAATTGTTCCAAATAAAATATATGTGAAAATAAATAAATATTATTAAAAAAATTCCTAGTGAAACATAAAACATTTTATTTTGAATGGATGGAAAACAATTTTTTAAATATTTTTTAACTACATTTTGTTTGATAACCCACATCATAAATAGAGTATTAAACCTTAATTTAAAAAATAGATAAAGAGAATTATGAGAAACATATACAATGATCCATTTTATATTTCCCAAAAAGATAGGTTAACAATGGAAGGAAGGAAAAAATAGGCATGAAAAAAATATTAACAGGTAAGAATGAGATTTATTCTTACCAATCATTATGCTTTTATTTTGGAAATATTTTTATCAAATAAGTGGTTATTGATGATGAAAAGTAATTTCATGAGAGGAAAAAAAGGAAATACCATGTAAAATAGTTGAATGGTATGTTTAAATAAAACATGAAGATTATATTCAATTAAGATAGAATATGACCTAATGAAATAGAAATTGATTTGTTGAAGCTCTTATGAAGTTTGTAACATAAGAATCAAAGGAGCTTGAGAGAGGTGTTATGAAATAGAATTAAAATCTCATGAAATGTAAGATATTTTCATATGTGAAATCAATTGGGAATTGAATACACCATATAAAAGTAGTTATGATTCATAATATCAAACATGTCCCTATAGTTGAAAATGTGGCAAAGAAACCCTTACCTTTACTCAGGATTCCCAAGGAAGTGTTTAAACATTAGGTATAAAAAAAATATCCTAATAACTAATTTCATAATAATATTCATACCTAAAAATATTTATAATTTTTATTTATAATCATTATATAAATATATATTAGTTATTTTTTAACTATTTTCCCACGTCAAGTGTTTAGAAGTTTACTAGTTTCGTAGGAGCGATGTCGATATTCCTCATTATTAAAAATATCATCATTAAAAGATCATTAATGTTACTATAATTAATGAATTATAATGATTTATGATGTTTTAAATTACTTTAATGAGTGTTTTAATCTTTATCCTTGGATATGAAATCAATAACAAGCATAATTTTGTTATTTTTAGTGAAAAAGGGTGTTTTCTTTATTAACGAGTTTAATAATATTGTTACCATTCTAGAAACAAAAATAATAATTAATTACATATTTATATAATATTAAACCATTAATTAATTTCCCATAGTCATCCATGATATAAATTTATTTCATTTTTCAAGTGATTATTTAATCTGACCGAAACATGAAGATTCCACTAGTATAAATATAGGTTTAAGTACCAAATTTTTAACATCTGTTTCCTAGAAACTAGCATTAAAAGTATTACAGGAAACTTTTAAAATTTATTTTATAAAAAAATGATGTTAAAAGTAATAGAAAAACCCTTTTATATTTAGTTTATTCTAAATTCTATATTAAAAGTTCTTAAAAAACACCAAAACCCTGAAACCCTGATTTTTTTGTTTGAATCCTTACTCTCAACCTTCGAAAACTCCCAAAAACACCCAATGAACCCGAACGATCATCGATCTTCTCTTTCAATCGATTTTTATTATATTTTCAAATTTATTCTCCTTAATATTTCATTTTTATCCTTCTTTTAGGATCCTTGATATTATTCAGTTTAGGGAAACCCTATTTTGGATAACCCAAAACTGTGATTCAAGGTTTTTTTTGTTTTATTTTCTAATTAATTTTTGAAAAATATTCCTTCAATATTTCACTATTGACCCTATTTCCAATGACTTTGAGTGAGTTCATAAAAATTCAAGATCTATTTTTCATTATCGACCTCCAAATTATGCAAGTTTTTTTTTAATTTTTAAGGTAAATTATTTATTTATTAGTTATAAATTTGATTCATCCATTAATTTTTTTGTATGTATTTTATTATCAATTATATATATTTTTTAAAATTTTTTCAATTTTATAAAATTTTTATGATTATAAATTGTTTGTTCACTGTAAATTTTTTTGTTGGAACTATTTGTATTTATAAATTTTTGTATCTCTAAATTTTTTATCATTATAAATTGTTTGTGGTTGAAATTGTTTTTTCATTCATTTTTTTATTTATATTTTTTTTGATATAATGAATTTTGATTAATTTTTTTGAAATATTGTTTTTCATTTTTAATTTTTTTAAGACAAATTATTTTATATAAATCTATGCATGTTTTAATTATCTATTTTTATATATCATTAATCACTTGCATATAAATTTTTCAAAGACATGTTTTGATAATTATGTATAATTTTGTTTTATGATCAAATAGTTATCAATAATTTTTTATTTTTATTATGTGTTTTTTTTATTTAAAATTTATCTATTTATATATGTTTTGAATATTTATTTATTTTAATATATTTACCTTTTATATTTTGATCTTATGTAATTAATTGATCGAAATTGGATAAATTTAAGAAGAACCACTGATGAATATGAAAAAGGAATTGTTGATTTCTTGGAATTTGGTAAATGAAATCTTGAAAATAAATATCCAATTTTCTATCCATGCATAAAGTGTTTGAATATGTGAAAGTTAAATTCCAGATAAATCAACGATATTATCATTTTATATAGTTTTAGACATAATTATACACATTGAACCATGCATGGTGAAATAAAAAAAAAATCATCATCTAATGTTGATGAAAATATTCAACATGAGACAAAGGATGATATTATATAATTAATTCATGATATAGAAATTAAAACCATTGAAAAAACAAAAATTATTGAATGATTATATAGAGATTATGGGAAACAAAAATTCTTAGGTTACACTAAATTTATAGTTTTATTGGATTTTTTGAGATTAGTTAACTTGAAAGCAAGAAATGGGTTGAGTGATAAAAGTTTCTCTAAATTTATTGAACTTTTAAAAGATCTTCTTTCAAAAGGAAACATGCTTCCAAATTCCAATTATGACAAAAAGAAAATATTATTCCCAATGGGATTGTGGTATAAAAATATAAATTAATTACCTAATGATTGTGTGTTGTATATAAAGGAATATGAATGTTTATCTAAATGTCCAAAATGTGGGACATCACAATATAATTATGAAAAAATCAACTTTGATTCATTCTCAAGTACCACCATCAAACACGCCACTAAATAAACTTGGTACCTTCTGATAGTTCATCATTATAATCATCTATTTTTAAATTCAAATAATGAAAAATGGTTTATATAAAATATAGATGATCACAACTCTGATGGAAACATATGCCACCCTACTGATTCACCAAAGTGGAAAAGTTTTGATAATAAATTTCCTTATTTTGTAAGTGAAGTTAGAAGTCTCAGACTGGGAATGTGCACAGATAGAATGAATCAATATTAGAGCCTAAAATAACCAACAATTAAATGGATTCTTATATTTTAAATGGATATCTATTTTTTAAGATAATTAAACTAATGGTCATACCTTTCATTTCATCCAAGATGGAAACTCTTGGATATGAAAATCCTCTCTCTTTCTCAAAGGAAAAGATAGATGAACTCTACTTATAATTTGTTTATATTCCCTACATAATATGATAAAAAATTTATAAGGTATATGTGAGATTACATAGTATGTGATAGCATAATGATATCCAAATTACTTACTTGATATAGTCATCGAACAAACCATAGTTAAACAAGACAGTGTGATGTGCCATATCCCACTCTTCAAAGCCCAATGTAGCCAATGTATATGACCCAGGAATTCCTCTTATTTGGGGAAGAGATGGAAATGAGGGCTCAATTTCTTCATACTTCACATCTTCATTTCTCACTTCTTAATTATGACTTGTTCTCACACCATAAAAATACATTGAAAAAAAAATCCATTCACTCTTAGGCCAGATAACCCCTCACAATGGAACCTTCATGATAATTCTTGTTTCATACATTTGATTTTATTGTGCACATCATAAATTTTTGTTAATGCAGATATAGTGTGGTTTTCTAGAAATAAAATCATTGTCTAAATAAAAACATATAGTTGAAAGCTCTGGCATAGATTCACCTAGGGGTAGTGACCCTAAAAATTATGCTTTGGTATTAACATGATATTCAACTAGTGAATGAAAAATAGGGAAAACTTGATGTGTAGTTTTAAACTTCTAGAGGATATTCTTTGGTGATTCAAATTTTGTTTACAAACCATTATAAAGAGTTTGAGAACATTTTTATGGTATGGTTAGATAACCTAACAGGAAAGATACAACGAATAACCTAGATTTAAATCTATAAATTTATAATTTAGGTAATATATGTCAATTATGATTTATTAATCTTATGTTAATAGTTTTACTTTTTAAAATAATATAAAATTATTTTCGTTGACTTTCCTTTATCTATGTAATGGATGGAGTAAGGAGAAAACGAGTTAACAATGGTTGTGATGGGAATTAAAATGATTTTCCCCATAAAGGAAGGAGAAAAATAATATTGAGTCCTTTAGTTATTCTCACTCAACTCTCCAAGACTATGAATAAGAACACCAACCGCGTTGATCTTCTAAATGCATAAAGGAAAGAGAAACATAATATTGAGTCCTTTATTCAACAACATTTTCCCACCTTTAGTGGATCTTCAAACCCACTAATTATTGAGTAATTGATCATTTCTATAGAGATTATATTTTACTTTCACTAGTACTTATACCCTGATAAAGATTCCTAAGTTATTTATTATATAGAGGTGAGGCTGACCAATGGTGAACCTTCTTTGAGAATATTATGGATAAAGAATAATAGTGGGATGGGATTAGTTTAAGAAAATATTATCCCCAAAATCTTTTCCACAAAATCTTTTCATGAAAATGTAACAAGATTTCCTAAAGCTGAACTAAAATGAGGATGAATCCATTAGAGTTTATGAAGCTAATTTTATGAGACTCACAAGGTATCACTCCAGTTTTATTACCGATAATAAAAGAAAAATAGATCAATTATTTATTTTCCTAAAACCAATTCATAAAATGTAATTATACACAAGATAATTTGGTATCTATAAAGATATTATTTGATGTGAATTTATGGTGGTTCTAGAAATTAGAGACTCTCATCTTGCCTATGGATCAAGAGATAGGAAAAAAATAAATATCCATGGATAATCAGAAGAGAAATATCATGGGAGAATAAATTCCAATCACTTATATGCCATAAATTTGGGAGGAATATCCTAGGAAATTGCTTGAAAGTAACCCAAAATTTTATTAAGCATGGTAAGGATAGACATCATTCTCATAAATTTTATTTAGAGGAAAATATGTTGATCAATGCATTAGATGAAAATATGGTCCCATCTAATGCCCCACCCATACGACAAGGATTAAGATGCATGGAGATTGGAAATTATAAGAATCAATGCCCAAATAAATGGTCTTTTTGGAAATAATAAATTTCAAAAACCTCCTAATACAAGGGAAACAATGGACAACATATGCTCTCACAATAACAGAAGTGGGTAAAAAAACATAGTAGTAAAAGGCACACTTATGAACCACTTTATAAATATGAATGTTTTACTTGATTCTTATTATATCCACTCCTTTATATCTATAAAATTTTATAACAACATAAAACCACCTTTTTAATGAGTAGGTATTTAATTATCATTGAAAACACCATGTGGAATTATAAATATATCTCAATTCTACCAATCCCCTCGGATAAAAGTTTGTGGGAATGTGCCTCTTGAAAATATTATAATTCTTACATTGGAATAATTTGATGTTATTTTAGTCAAGGATTAGATCTATTTATATAGAACCCATATTTATTTTTGGGATAAATAAGTCACATTTAATAACTCAAATCATCTCATTATCATCTATCAGTGAAATTTTAACTATGAACAGCCTATGTAAACTACTTCCATTATATGGGTCTTAATACACAATCATGATGGTTATTTTTCTCAAATGGTTTTGGAAGAACTCATAATTAGATATATAGATAATGTGTAGGAATATGTTAATGTATTTCCTAAGTAATTTTATATTCTTCCCCTAGAAAATGAGATTTATTTTTCTATAGAACACATACCTACTACTATATCAATATGAAATACTCTTTATAGTATGGATTTGATTGAATTGGAAGAATTAAAGAAGAAAATCCAAGAAAATATAGATGAGGGTTTTACATGGTTAAGTGATTCACTCTAGGGTGTACTAGTTATCTTTATTAAAAAGAAGAATGGATCAATGGATCACTGTATTGACTATCACGAACATAACAATATCACAATAAAAAAAAATACCATTTTACCTTTATTTATGATACTTTTGATCAGTTATGAAGATATCCTTATTTCTCAATGATTGATCTTCGATCTAGATATCATCAATTATGGGTGATAAGGGAAGATATTCCAAATATAGACTTCGACAAAAGATATAGTCACTATGCATTGATAGTGATTCAATTTATACTTAAAAATTCCCTTACTATCTTCATGGATCCAATGATTGTATTATTTAGATACTACCTTGATAAAATTTTGGTAGTTTTGATGATATCCTCATATATTTTTAGAGTATCAAATAACATTAACAGAATTTTAGGGTTATACTAAAGACCGTATGAGATTATAAATTTTGTTACATGTTCATAAATTTCCAATTATATTTATAAAAATTATCTTTATTAGGTCATCTAATCATAGTAGAGGGTATACCTATGGATTTGTTAAAAAAAGTGATTGAAGAATGGCCAGGGAAACCACTATGATAGAAATATAATGTTTTCATTGATTAGTCTGATACTACTGATGTTTTTTTTGGAAATTTATTTTGATTTTCCAACCCAATAACCAAGTTAACACACAAGGGAGTGATGTCCTTTTAGATTGAAGAATGTGATTAATGTTTCAATGAGCTTAAGAAGAGATTGGTTACCACACATATTCTTGCATTACCCTACAGTGGAGAAGGGTTTACAGTATAAAGTGATTATTTATTAAATGGTTTTTGATGCATCCTCTTACAGAATTATATGGTAATTTCTTACACCTCACATCAATTAAAATAGACCATGAAAAATTACCTAATTCATGATTTATAGATGGCGGAGGTGATATTTTTATCAAATATTTAGAGAAATTATCTCTATAGGGATAAGTGTGATATCTATATTAACTACAAGATATTCAAATATATATTCAAACATAATGTGTTAATCATATGCTGAATTAGATGGATGGAATTAATAAAAGACTATGAATTCCTAACACATTATCACCTGGAGAATTCATACAAGGTGGTTGATGCACTACGCAGGAATGATCATGCTACCTTATCAATGATGAGGGTAGAAAAAGGCCAAGAACTATTATATTTTGAAAGGATTAAACTTTAAGTCATAACAAAATGGTATCAATCACATATTAAACAAATGATGGATTAACCATCCATGCACATGAAGATCAATGAATCCCAAAAAGATGATGTGGATATACAATAAATGATAGAGAATATTGTAGATTCCAAAATTGATATATATATAGTTATAATGTTTGGAACCTAGATATGAGTCCTATCAACACCAGAACTAAAGAGGGGACTTTTAGATGATGCTCATTACTCATCCTTCTCTATTAATCATTGAATAATGAATATTTATAGATATATATAGAAAAACTTTGGGTGGGATAACATAAATTGGGAGATAAAAGAATACATATATCAATGCTCGATATGCCACCAAGTTCAGTTCACATGACATAAGTCTAAGGGGTTGATGAAACCATTTCCCATTAAAGTATAGAAATGAGAAATCAACACCATATATTTTTTCATATCAGATATATATTAGTGGAATGGTAAGGCTATATGGAGTACCAATCTACATTGTATCTGATCAAAATATGAGTATTCCCTTGATTTTTGGAGAAGATTTCAATGAGGATTGGAGATATAGCTAAGCTTTAACACTACTTATCACCATCAAACATATGGTTAGTTTGAAAGATCCATTAATCCCCTTAATTATATAATAAGATCATGTTTAATATATTTACAAGGATATTGGGATCAACACATCCCTTGGCATATTTCTCATAGAATAATAATTTCCATTCTAGAATTTAGATGGCACCATATGAGGCTCTGTGTGGGAAGAGATACAAGACTCCAACATGTAAGGATAAAGTTAGAGAGATTAAGATAATATGACCTAACATTTTCTATGAAATTATATATAATTATCAAACCATTTAGTAGCATATGAAAATAGAAAAAATTCGATAGAAGATGTTGAGATGGTATGTGAGTATGATATATTCTATAATACCAAATGTAGGATCGAATATATAAAATGAGATGCTCAAATACAAGAGGGGGGGGGGGGGTGAATTGTACACTTTAAAAATTCATAAGGAATTTTTTGCATAACCAAAATTCACAACACCACTAAGCTCTAATAACTTTCTTGATTCCGGAAAAGTCCAGAAATGAAACTTAACAAAAGTTTACAACAACTAAGATTCTACCTTAAAGCATATAGAATCTAACTACATCAGAGTACAAGTATAAGGAAGTATAAGATAGTTATAAATTATTCAACAATACAAATGCAGTGGAAAACTTGTAACAAAGCAAGTAACAAGTAGTAAGTCTTTTAACCCAAAGAGAAGGGTATCCAATAACCCTGGATAAAGGTCCCTTGATTTATAATTTCAAGAAATTCTGTCTTACCCACACCTGGGTAATCCCTCGATATGAAGATCAGAGTCTGTCTTGCTATCCCCGCAATCCCTCAACTTTAAGGTAGTCAGCACCTCTATCTTCCTATCCCCATAAGCCCTTGATTGTACACAACAACAATCAGAGTCGCACAAAGAAAATCTACACGAAGCAAAGTTTGAACAAGCCATTCAAACATTCTACACGAAGCCTGAGAGTTTATAAGAGCCTTTCTCTATAGGAATCACTTCCTCTTCCAACGATCATATTTTCCTTGAATTTCGGAGGGACCTGTACACATGTCCCTTAAACAACGGTTAGTTGATAACTGAAATCATGACATCATTTTATTACAAAACATGTGTGAGCATAACTAAAATATGATATTTGGAATGTGAGTAAATGAAAAAGTTCGAAGTCAAACCAAAAATTGAATTCGGAGTCTATAATACAAGGGTATTTAGATTCTGTTTTCTAGGAATTCGGAACTTGAATTCTATAGAATTACGGAGTTTGAATTTCAAGGAAATTCAGAATAATTATTCAGAATTATTCGGAACCTAAACTTACTATGTTCAGAGTCAAAGTTCATGAGAATTCAGAGTCAGAACTCATAAGATTTTGGAGTCTGACTTCAGAGAACTAGGAATCAGAACTCAAAGAAGTTCGTATCCAGAATTCATATTCAGAATTTGGAGTCAGAACTCAGAGAAGTTCATATCCAGAATTTATAATCAAAATTCGGAGTTAGAACTCCGAGAATTTCGTATCTAGAATTCTTATTCCAAATTCTGAGTCAGAACTCATAATAGTTTGTAACGAGAATTCATATTCAGAATTCGGAGTCAGAACTCATAAGAGATCGTAACCAGAATTCTGAGAATTAGGATCCTAAAATAGAATGCTTCATATCTAGGTAAATATAGTATTCCGAGGCTTTTTTTCAAACTGAATTTTATAGTTAGAAAAATTATGATATGAGCAATAAATCATGGTAAGGATAAATTTCCTTGGAGAAGGAAATTTTTCCTTATAGAAGTAAAACATAGGGTAAAAAGAGTTTTGACTTGAGATAAGGTGTTTGTGATTTTCAGAAAAATAAGGAATGGTAAAGTCATAAGGAAAACCTTATTGACTCAACAATCTCCCCCTTTTTTGAAATCACAAAAATCATTACGAAAAAGAATATAAGGACTTAGAAAATAATTTCTAGACTTTGAAGTAAAGCTTATCTCCCTTTTCTCATTAGTAAAGATGAATACGACTAACTCCCCCTTAGGATTTGGAACTCTAATGATCATATTCTAGATTTCTGGAATGAGAGTTTTCATTTAGCTTGAATTTGGAAATCATCATAATGAAAACTCCCCCTTAGATAAACTCCCCCTTACTTAGGTATATTTCTTATTTACTTAGAATTTTTTCCTTCTCCCCCTTATAATTATTTTTCATTCTCCCCCTTTGTGATTTTCAAAAAGAGTTTGAGGGAATGGAAAAAAATAAGGTACCTGAAATATTAGTACAAGCATCCAAACAAAAAACAAGCAACCCTAATTTCATTAAAATTGGAAGAATTTGTACAAGGAAAAATAGATATAACAAAAGATCAGATTTGGATATATTTTTCTTCTTTTTCCTTGGGTATCATATTCTTCACAATGGTTTTCAACTTCTTTAGTTTTTTGTGATCCACCTCTTCTTGATTTCCTAAGGCTATGATCCTATCATCTTGAGCCTTCAGGGAATATGCCTGAGCCTTTATCAATTCATATTACTTCACTAACTTTTCTTGAATCTCGATCTGGAGATCCCTTTCTGTTTTCCAACTTTGGACAACATAATTCAGCTTCCCATTCAGATCTTTGACATCCTGGATCCGAGAATTTTGTTCAAGATTTATCTTTTATCCAAAGCTATTTGTAAGATCTGTGATTTTGGTGTCTTTGGTATCAAAAGCTTCCTTGACATCCTCTTGAAATTGATCAATCTCTCTAAAATATTAAATGATCTTCTTCGACCAGCTGGTCATTTTCATGCAATATTTCTTGTGGGCTTCATAGTTGATAAGTAAATTTTTGTGTTCGGCCTCAAACTTTACACACCTATCCATCACCATGGATACAGAGTCTGATTTTTGATTCATGCTATGCTGGAGCATCTAGCATCTAGAGTCAATTATTAGAATGATCAGAATGGTGTCCACTAGCTTCTTCAGGGACTGAATGACAAAATCATGTCCTAAAGATGATGACTCCAAATCTGACATTTTTCTTGGAGATGGTTCTTCCTATAGCTCTACCGAATTTCTCTTAGAGGATCCTCTCGCTTCCTTCTTCCCCAAAATATATTTTTTTAGGGTATCAACAACCTCTTGTTTCCCCTTATTGGTTCTCATAATAACTTCTTCATCGGGAGATTCATGCTCACTTCCAGATAACTGTGCAATATTTTCTTCATCAATTTTCTCCTTTTCATCTCCTACCTCAATGTCATCAAGAAAAATGAAGTCATGATTATGACTCTCTTCCTCATATAACTTGTTTAATTCCACTTCACCCTTCTCATCTATTCCAAGTGTAGCAAGTTTTGAAGATCCGGCTTGAGAAGTCCGGATTGAAATTTTTGGAAAGCACTTTCCTTCTCATAAAAATCTTCAACTTTCATAATCAGATCATTAGTGTGATTACTATTTTCCTCTTTTTCTTTCACTTCTTCCATAACTTCTATCTGTTCAGCAACCTTTTCTTGTGCTTTTTCCAAAGTCATGAAATTTTTTCCCGGTGTTTCCAGTAATGGTTCTACTAAGAAGGTTTTTGGTACAGGAATGTTCTCGGATGCAACTTCAGTAGCCTTCAAAAGAGACTGCACAATCTCTACCTCTGAAATCTTCTTCTTTTGCTTCTTCTCTTTGGCTTACTTCTCAAGTTCTTCTGCATCTTTCTCTTTTAGTGCTTTGGCCTCTGTAGGGTCTAGCCCAATTTTTGGTTCCCCTTCCTTCCGAGTCTTTTTATCTTCCCTCCATTTGGAAATCACTTCATCTGGATAGGATTTCTGATTTTTGGGTTTTGGAGGTGTGGATTCAGCTCCCTTAGATTTAGGGGTTTCACCTTCAACTTACACTTCCTTCAATTTTCTTTTCTTTCGAGCCTTCTTTGATAGTTCAACTTCTTCAGCTTTTTTCAGAATGGATTCTGCCTCAAGCTCTTGTAAATTGTAAAACACACCTAACTCCTTAAAAAAACCTACTTTCATCATCTTTAGGGTATCATCACTGATTATAATTACTTTTCAATTCCTCGGCTTGGAACTGCAAGGGATCTTGAATGATTCAAGGCACCGAACTTTCAAATTGGAGAGTAGGGCAGGATACATGATTATCTATGCTCTCAGATTCCCATTCTTGATATTCTCTATCATAATAAGAATATGATTCATCAGATTGATTTTTCTTAGATTTACCAAAAAATCTAAGATATACATATCACTTTTCTTAAGAGTGTCCTTGTCACCCTTTCTTGGTATGATAAGGCCCTAAACCCATAACTGTAGGATCTGACTGTTGGTAGACATGTGGGAAATTTTTGCGGTCTTAACATCAGTAAGTCCAAGTCATTCCATGGCCTTCACCTTTACAAAACTACCTTGAACATCCGACAACTTGTGGGGGAAAAACTCTACCTCCCCTTCATATGACAGCCCCACCAAGCTAGCATCCATGGTGTATGAGAGTGTATAAGTTTTTCCATAATTATTGAAGGAAATTTTTTCTCTTCTATATTCTTTAAAAAAGAAAACTGATTCATAGAATTCTATAAGAAGATCCGGATAAAAAACATCCTAATCTCTTGTCCTCAAAATGGATATACTCTCCCACCCATTAATCATGATATTCTTTGAGATAATAGAGTCATACTTATTAAAGAAGTTCGGATGTACCGACCTCTCCCTGTAAATTTTCCACTCTGAAATCAGCTTGACAGAAGACATTTCCTGAGAAGGAATTTCAGCAGACATTTGGACTTGTGAAAACTCTGAAAATCTGGAATTGACTTTTGAAGTTGGGAAGATCTTCGACATGAAAATGCTTTAAAAACTGATGTGGTACAACCCTTCAAGGGTCCTTTATATAGGCGATAGAGGTGACCTTTCATCTTCCAAATCCAATATAACGGTTTGGAAACCTCTTGATCAGATCTAATGGTTGATATGATAGCCGCAAGGAAAAAAATGGATAGGATCCGATCTTTTGAGGTTTTTTTAAGAAAAACTAGAATCCGAGAATTTAAAATACAAAAGAAAATACCAGTAATGAAATAATGACTACGAAAACTTAAGAAGGAAATCACACCTTTTGGATTGCTAGGAAGATTATTTGTAATAGGTGATATTATTCTAGAATAACTTTAGATTAAAACAAATTTGACTATGAAAAACTTATTACAAAAAATCTATGGTCGAAAATTTTATTTCAAAAATGTTGAGTACCAAAATTCTACTACAAAAATTTTGAGCGCGAAAATTTCCATTATGGAAATTTTGAGTATGAAAAATTCTCATTATGAAAATTTCAGGTATGAAAATTTTCATTATGAAAATTTCATTATGAAAATATTCAATGCGAAATTTTCAATACGAAAATCATCATTATGAAAATTTCAAAAACTAACTACGAAAATTTTAATAACGAAAAATTTGAAAATCTAACTATGAAAATTTTTATTATGAGAAATTTTAAAAACTAACTAGAAAAATTTTCATTACAAAAAATTTGAAAAACTAACTAGGAAAATTTTCATAAAAAAAAATTGAAAAAATAGCTACGAAAATTTTCATTACAATTTTTTTTTCTATTATGAAAATCTCCATTACGAAAATTTTCTTTACAAAAAATTCCTTTACGAAAATTTCCTTTACGAAAATTTCCCTTTAGAAAATTTCCTTTATGAAAATTTCAAAACTAATAATTTTAACTAACACCCAAATGTACCCCCCCTATGAAAAAAAAGTTTATTACTATAAGGAGATTGGTTTAACAGGAAGTTATTGAGGAGGATTACCTTACATTTATTATTCCTAACTTCTGTTTAATATATTAAAATCTATCGGAGGGTAAAGATTTTGTGAAAATATCAGCAAGTTGATCTTATGTTCTGATAAATTGAAGAATGGTATCTAATTTTTGTGTGTGATCCATAAATAAGTGATGCCAAATATCTATGTGTTTTGAACGAGAGTTTTGTGCAAGGTTTTTACTAAGGGAAATGGCACTTGTATTATCAAAAAAAATTTGTGTTTTGGTAAAACTCATACCATAGTATGTGAGTGTGTGTTGCATCCACAACACTTGAGCTCAAAAACTTCTAGCAGCTAGATATTTAGCTTCAGTAGTGGAAAGTTCTATTGAGTGTTTCTTCTTGCAAGTCCAAGAAACTAATGAATCTCCTAATAGAAGACAAGTTTCGGATGTACTTTTTCTATCCATTCTACATCCACCAAAGTTAGCATCCGAAAAACTTTATAAAACAGAATCATTTCCATAAGTATAAAAGAGTCCTAAATCCATGGTTCCCTTTAAGTATAGAAAAATCCTCTTCACTTCCTTTAAATGATATTCATTAGGATTGGATTGATATCTTTCACATAAGTATATTGAAAACATTAAGTCTGGATGACTATCTGTCAAGTAAAGTAGACTTCCTATCATACCTCTAAAATTTGTTTGATCTACTGGTTTCCAAGCTTCATCAAGATCAAGTGTATTTGAGGTACCAATGGGAGTACTTATAATTTTAGTTTTGTCATATCCAAACATTTTAATATGATATTTAATATACTTATGTTGGGAAATATAGATTCCTTCTGGTTTTTGAGAGGTTTGAAAACCAAGGAAAAATGTTAACTCACCCATCATACTCATTTCAAACTCAGATTTCATTAGATCCGCAAAGGAATTAGTTAAATATTGCTGAGTTGAACCAAATATAATGTCATAAACATATATTTGAAATATCATAACATTTTTCTTATCTTTCTTTATAACAATGGTTGGATCTGCATTTCCCTTAACATAGTTATTTTGAAGCAAAAATCTTGTAAGTCTATCATACCAAGCTCAAGGGGCTTGTTTAATTCCATAAATAAATTTCATTTGTCTAAAAACATGATCAAGATGTTTTTTATCTTCAAATCCAGGAGGTTGTTCAACAAAAACTTCCTCTTGAACATAACCATTAAGAAAAGCACATTTCACATCCATTTGAAAAGTTTGAAATTGAAGAATACTGCAACAGCAAGTAAAATACAAATAGATTCAAGTCTAGCTACTGGAGCATAGGTTTCATCATAGTATATTACTTCTTGTTAATTATAGAATTTATCAACTAATCTAGCTTTATTTCTAACAATGATTCCATTTTCATCACACTTATTTCTGAAGAACCATTTTACTCCAATAATAGAAGATTCATTAAGTCTTTCAACCAAGGTCTGAACTTTATTCCTTTCGAATTCATTTAGTTCATCTTGCATGGCTTTAATCCAATCATTGTCACCTAAAGAATCATCAGTGCTTTTTGGTTCTAATTGGGAAATGAATGCTAGATGTTTTACTTCATTTCATAAGGAACTTCTAGTCCTTATAGGTTGATTTACATCACCAAGGATACTATAACAGGGATGATTTTTTAGAAACAACTGATTTTGATTTTGTAAAACATGTTTATCAACATAGGGTTGGAAATCTTGTAGGGTAAATGTTTCAGAAGTATATTCTTGAAAATTTTCTTTATCAAAAATATTTTCTATGAAAGGTTGATAATCAGTTTTTAAAAACACATCCAAAGATGTTGGTTGGGGTTATTTAAAAACAAAAGGATTGGTTTCATCAAATTTAACATGTACTGTTTCTTCAACAGTACATGTGTTTTTGTTGAAAAATCTATAATCCTTAGAAGTTTTAGAGTAGCCTAAAAAAATTCCTTCATCAGATTTTAGTTCGAATTTATGTAGATTATCTTTAGTATTCAGAATGAATACCTTGCAACCAAAAACCGTAAAGTAGGAAGGTCTAGATTTTCTACCATTCCATAACACATAAAGAGTTTTATTAATAAAAGGTCTAATCAAAACTTGATTTATAGTATAACAAGCAGTACATACAACTTAAGCCCAAAAATTTTTGGCTACAAAATACTTAATCAAAATAGTTCTAGTTATCTCTTGAAGAATTATATTTCCTCTTTAAACAACTCCATTTTGTTGAGGTGTTCTGGGTGATGAGAAGTTGTGAGTAATGCCTTTTCTACTTCAAAAAGTTTCAAAATCATAATTTTGAAATTCTCTACCATGATCACTATGAATAGTTTTCAAATGGAGGTTTTGCTCATTTTTAACTTGGGATCTAAAACTTTTGAAATAAGAAAAAGCTTTAGACTTCTTTTCTAGAAAATAGACCCACGTAAATCTAGTGTAACCATCAACTAAAACAAATACATAATACTTTCTTTCAATGCTTCTAGTTTGTGTTAGACCAAAGAGATCCATATGCACTAACTATAATGCATCAGTAGTTATGACTTCACCGACTAATTTAAAACTTGATTTGTGTTGCTTTCCATATTGAAAAGGGTCACAAACTTTTGAAGAATCAAATCTAAGCTCCGGTAGATCATTAACTAATCTCTTATTAGAAAGTTTTCATAAGTTTCTAAGGTTACAGTGTCCTAACCTTCTATGCCATAACCAAGAATGATCCTCCATTTCAGTAAGGCAAGGTAGATCTTGGATCCTATGGTCTTCTAAGTTTTGTGTGTATACATTCTATTTCCTAAGGGAAGAAAGAATAAACTCTTCCTTGGAATTGTGTACTAAGAACTTTTCATTCCTAAAATTCACGAGGTAACCTTCATAACATAATTGGATTATGCTAATGAGGTTTTTCTTAAGACCATTAACAAATAAAATATTTGAAATAAATGTTTTCCAAGAAGAATGATGTTACCTATACCAATAATTTATCCCCGAGCATTATCTCTGAAAGTTAATTTTCCTCCTTTCTTCTTGATAATATTTTCAAAGTAGTTTTTGTTACCAGTCATATTACAGGAAGATCCACTATCCATGTACCACATATTGCTGTTGTTACTTTCTCTATTTTTTTGAAAACAAAATAGTTAGACTTTCGTAATCCAACAATTCTTGGATCCGGGAATTTCCGAGAGTAAAATTTTAGTTACCCACATCTTTTTAGAAAAATAGGCTTTATGAAATCTTAAGGACTTGGTTTTGTTTAGGGAATAATTATTTTCCCAAGGTCCACCACACTGAAACTTAGTAAAGAATGGAGCACTATGAGGAACAAAGTAATTGTTACTAAAAATTGGTTTAGAACTGGTATAACCAAAAATAGAACTATTCCTTAGTGGTCGGATTTGAGAATACATTTTATCAAAATTTTCATTACCTAAGGTAAAGTCTGACAAACACTTCCTCAAGGAAAATATTTTAGATTTTAGTTTGATAACCAAGTTCTTTCCCTAAAAAACATTTGATTTTGAACTAGAGCTAGGCTCAAAAACATTTTTCTTAGAAATTACGTTTTCTAGATCTTTAGAAAGTTTATTATTCTCAGAACATACTTCCCAAATATTTTTTGAAATACTTTCAAAATCAATATTTTTCTTATCAAGATATTTAGAAATATCTGATATTTCCTTAGTAAGAATAGTATTCCTAGAATTTGTCTTATCAATCTTTTTCATGAGTTTTGAATTCTCAATCTCAAGAAGTTTGGAAAACCTAGAAACTTATTCATAGGTAGGTAAAGTATCATCTTCATCAGAAGAAGATTCTTTATCCGAAGAGTTATAATATTTATCATTATTATAATTTTCATTTAAAGAAACATTGGTCAATGATTTAACATTGTGTACCTTATCCATTATGCAATGATTATCAATGGGTAGTCTAGCTATTAGACCAAGATTCTTCTGTCCAGAAGATTCATAATCTGAAGATTTATCTAAAGAGTCACCACCACTGGCACTCCAGGTGTCATTATCTTTCAAGACTTTCTTAGCTTTAGCCTTATAGTACTTCTTTCTGGTTATTTCTGAATGCCTTTCCTTTCTTTCTTTTCTCTTAAGCATAGGACAATTAGGTCTTATATGTCCGACTCTCTTGCATTAATAACATGTTACTTCTCCATCTTTCTTATCTTTCCTCTCCTTTTTATTATATCTAAATTGAATGTTTCTTTTGTCAAGCTATCTTGTTCATCCTTAGAGAAAGATTTTCTAATTCATTTTCTAAGGATTCACTTCCACTAGATTCAGATTGGATAATAACTTTGTTAGATTTGGATCTAGTAACTCTCTCAGGAGTCAAAGATTTCATATGATTTGAAGTTGTAGTAAAAGAAACGCTGCCATTTCCATTCTTATTCTTTACGTTATCAAAATCTCTCTTCATTCTAGTCTCATGTTGAAGTAGAGTTCCAAACAGCTCATCAAGAGTAATCTGAGTAACCTTTCTTTTCTCATCTATAGCAGTCCTCTTGGATTCCCATTCATTCGACATGATGTCTATGATCTTATCAACAAGAGCTTCATCATCTAATCCTTTCGCACCCATGGATTGTAAACTATTCCCAATAGTCATGAATATTTGTGGAACCTTACATATGGATTCTCCATAAGGAAAGAAGAAACCATGATATTCATCTCTGAGCATGGATCTTCTAGTTTCAATTACATTGGAAGCTCCAAAGTGAGTAACTTAAATCTTTTTCCATATAGAATTTTATTTTTCAGAAGATGAAATTTGGATATATATGTTTCTATTCATGGAACAAAGCAAAGTATTGCGTACCTTATAATTCAGTTGATATTCATGCTTTTCTTGATTTTTGAAGGTACTTACTTCTTTTTCAGGGATTTTATATCATCCAGTAAGCATAAAAAAGTTATCAACACTAGTATTGATAATGAATTTCTTCATACGATGTCTCTAATATTCATAGTCACTTCCATCAAATATAGGTGGTCTAATTGGATTGAGATTTTCTATGGAACCAACATTGATTTGTGCCATATTAAAGAAAATTCTTTCCACAAAAACTTGTTAATAGAAAAAGTTCATAAACAAGGAGAATATTCCTAATCAAGGAAAATATAGAACAAGAGTATCTCTAAGAAAAGATGAATATGAACTATATGAGTTCGAAAAACTGATTCCAAGAAACGTATGAGATGAATTCTCTTCTGAATCAAATCGTAAGATTAATTCAGATTGAACCAATACATTGATATCAATTGTTGAATTGATACAGGGTATGAGTTCACCTTCCTTAGGAAAAAAAACTTGAGCAAGAAAAACTTATATATGAATATAAGTATTTTAGAAACCTCATTTGATACCAATTGTTGAGATGGTATGTGAGTATGATATACTCTATAATACCAAATGTTGCATCGTATATGTAAAATGAGATTCTCAAATACAATGGGGGGGGGGGTGAATTGTACACTTTAAAAATTACTAAGGAAATTTTTGCATAACCAAAATTCACAACACCTCTAAGCTCTAATAACATGATTGATTCCGGAAAAGTGATTCCGGAAATGAAACTTAACAAAAGTTTACAACAAATAAGATTCTACCTTAAAGCGTATAGAATCTAACTAAATCAGAGTACAAGTATAAGGAAGTATAAGATAGTTATACCTTCCTCAAAAATAAAAATGAAGCGGAAAACTTGTAACAAATCAAGTAACAAGTAGTAAGTCTTTTAACCCAGAGAGAAGGGTATCCAAAAACCTTGGATAAAGATCCCTTGATTTATACTTTCACGAATGTCTGTCTTACCCACAACTGGTTAAGCCCTCGATACGAATATCAGAGTCTGTCTTTCTATCCCCGCAAGCCCTCAACTTCAATGTAGTCAGCACCTCTATCTTCCTATCAGTGGAAGGCCTAGATTGTACACAGCAACAATCGGAGTCTCACAAAGAAAATATGTAAGAAGAAAAGTTTGAAAAAGTCGTTCAAACTTTTTGCACGAAGCCTGAGAGTTTATAAGATTCTCTCTCTCTAGGAATCACTTCTGAAAGTTCTGAGCTTCAAAAATTCCAAAAGTTATGATCTCTTTCAAATGAGCTCCTATTTATAGGCACAACTCCAATGGTCGGCTCCCACTTCCAACGATAATATTTTCCTTGAATTTCAGAGGGACCTGTACATGTGTCACTCAAACAATGGTTTGTTGATAAATGAAAGCACAAAATCATTTTATAACAAAAAAAGTGTGAGCATAACTAAAATATGATATTTGGAATGTGAGTAACTGAAAAAGATCAGAGTCAAACAAAAAATTGAATTCAGAGTCTATAATACAAGGATATTCGGATTCTATTTTCTAGAAATTTGGAACCTCAATTCTATAGAATTCCGAAGTCTGAATTTCAAGGAAATTTGGAATCTTTATTCACAAGTATTCGGAACCTGAACTTACTACATTCGGAGTCAAAGTTCATGAGAATTCGGAGTCAGAACTCATAAGAGTTCAGAGTCTGGCCTCAGAGAACTCAGAGTCAGAACTCAAAGAAGTTTGTATCCAGAATTCATATTCAGAATTTGGAGTCAAAACTCAGAGAAGTCCGTATCCCAAATTCATAATCAGAATTCGGAGTTAGAACTCAGGGAAGTTTGTATCCAGAATTCGTATTCGGAATTCGAAGTTAGAACTCATAAGAGTTCGTAACCAGAATTCGTATTCAGAATTCGGAGTCAGAACTCATAAGAGTTTGTAACCATAATTATGAGAATTCGGATCCTAAAACAGATTACTTCATATCTAGGTAAATATATGATTCTAAGGTTTTGGTTTTAAAACGAATTTTACACTTAGAAAAATCATGAAGTGAACAATAAAACATGGTAAGGATAAATTTCCTTGGGGAAGGAAATTTTTCCTTATAGAAGTAAAACATAGGGTAAAAGGAGTTTTTCCTTGAGATAAGGTGTCTGTGATTTTCAAAACAAGAAGGAATGGTAAATTCATAAGGAAAACCTTATTGACTCAACAGAAGAGTTATGCATATAATCATATATGATATCTAGATTTTAAATTGGATGATAAGGTGTTCCTATAGATATCTATTTGAATGATTTTTATGATATTTAGGAAGAAATAGAAGTTAATACCCAAAAATATCAATCCCTTCAAGATCCTTTATCATGTAATGATTGTATCTAATCACATGGAACTCCTTCTAGACCTCTCCTTAGTACATGATGTGTACCATGTATCACTTTTGATAAAGTATATATAAGACCATTCATAAATATAGAACTTCTATTTTGTGTAACTGGAGCATGATTTCTCATATTAGGAAAAACCAGTAGGGATCTTGTATTTAATAGTTAAGGTTTCATAGAACAAGGTGCACCCATCTGGTCAAAGTACTATGGTAGAACCATAAGTTTGAGGAAGTTATGTGAGAATATAAGGATGTAATGACACTAAAATATCCTCACTTGTTTTCATCATAGTTATAAAATTATTGGAATCAAATTATATTTAAGGGGGTAGAATGTATCAACACATGATTTAAGTGAATATATCTCCATAAATAAACTTCATGTTAGATAACTTTTTTTACATGCTAAACTGAACCAAAATGAACTGCATCTCATTTTATAAAGATCAATATAAACAATGTAAAGTAGTTGTTGAATTATAGGGTATGGATAGAGGTAAGAACATTTTAAAACATGTTTATAAATAAAAATATATGTCACTTTTAAAACCAATTCACTAATAAAATTCAATTTGAATAACTAAATAATTAATAAGATTGATTTATACTTAATTTTTTTTCTACAACTGAATTTTTATATGATATCTATTTTTATTTCAAAAAACTAAGAATGTTATGGTGAAATGATGATAAAATTGAATGTGGATATTAATAATATATTAGCACTAATTTAATTAAAAATTTATAGGAAATTCGAATAATAATATTTAATACTTGAAAAATCCATTTTTCCAATAAAAATATTTTTCATTATATTTTATGTTTCTATTTAAAAGTGAAATACCTACTTTCTGGAAATTTAATTTTTAAAAAATATACTTTGTTTTTTGTTTTTAGAATAATAATATTATACTAAGATGAATTTTTGATATTTTTATGAAAAGAATTTTTTCAAGATGAATAGTAAAAAAAATACAATTTCTACCAATACCTTGTCTTTTATGACTTTCTCATAATGTAAAAATAACGTAAAAATTTATAAAACATGATTTAAACCAAAGGTGTATTTAAGGAGTAAAATTATAAAAATAAAACTACTATTTTTAATTTATAAAAACTATATTTAACAATTTGGAACAAAAGTACTATTTTATTCCAATAAATAATGTTTTTGGTCTTTTATTTTAATTAATAATTCAAATAGTGGATATTTTTTATTGGATTTATTTTAAAAACACATTACTATTATTTAATTTTCAATAAACCAATTAATTTTATGAAAATCAATAACATGGATAATTTTTTCCTAAACAAAGTTTGTATGATTAAAAAGTAAATTTTATAAAAAATGGTTTTTTCAATTTAGTTATACCAATATTAATATTAATCATTATCACCATTGAAAAATTAATTTTATAAGATGATCTTAATATTTTAATTCAACATGTTAAAATTATGTGATGAGGAAAATTTTAAATTTGGTCACTAAAATAAATTACCAAGGATAAAAAAATGAGTTATCTTGATAAAAGTAAATTGTGTAAAAGTTAAAACTAAGGATAAAAGCCTAAAATTGTTAAAAATTGTATCCAAATGTGTGGTAAGGGTTTTTATTTTACCAAGACTCATAAATCCTCCATTATTGTCAAATTTTAGACTCACATTCCTAGAATAGTGACTTATCTTTTTATATTATTACAAAAATTCCACTCCCCTAACTTATAAAAGGATACTTCCACCACCACTTTACAAACACATTAAAAAATATATTTCCTCTTGAGCCAATTTCCATTTAACTTATCTTATGTACATATATCACATTTTCTTAGCTCCTTTAAATAAGTAAATCTTCTAAAACCTCTATTTTAACAGTTCATCCAAGTGAATGTTCGAATTCTCAATGTGAGTACTAATAACTTATTAGCCTTTTTTATTATTTATATTTCTCCTATGAATATATTATAAACATTATAATAAAATTAAATAATTATTATTAGTATAATGAAATGTTATTATATTAATGGTATAACCATTATCTACCCATACAATTTCCTTTGAAAAAGAAGAATGTTATTCGTGTGTTTGTGAAAACTATCACCTCCACAAAGTGACATATTTCATTTTTCATAACTACCTTACATGGATAGTTCTAAAATGCCATTTAATGAAAAAATATGTTATCTATAACATGTTTAATATTATAAACCATTCACTACATCTATCTCATTCTAAGGAAAAAGAAAACATTTTCTGTGTGTAGATGTAGACTACCACCTCCAGGGAACAATGTATTTATTTTTCTTCACCACCCAACATGGATGATTCTAAAAATTTATATAATGAATTAAAATTATTTTTATGAAATTATTACTATTCTCTAAATTTTTTCTTAATATTAATCTCATTATTAATATATCATTTTTTTTGTCAAAATTTACAAACACAAGCTCATTACTAATTCTGTCTTCACGAATCATAACTATAATTTTCATGGAATGAAATTACAAAATTATAAATAATTATAAAGAATAAATCAAAGTTACTATTAAAATATAATAATATTGATCTTGGTATCAAATAATAGGTATAAACACTAATATTTTAAGTCATGTGTGAAATAATCAAAATCACTAACATCTAAGGATGAAAACAAACTATAAATAAATAATTAATATACATTTAATTATTATAATTGAAGAGAAAACTGGGTAATAAATATGAATAAGGTTATGAAATTGTATATTCATATGATTATTTTTATTATACATGAGGTTAAAAATCTTTCAAGGAAGTCATCCGTAAAATTTAAGTGGGTTTTATTGACTTAGTTTATTTTCTTGAGTTATAATGATTTCTATTCGATAATGGTTTTAAAAGATTGTTTTATTATATCTTATTCAAATATTTTATTTACTTTCCACCCTTTTTTGTAATTATATTTTTAAATAAAATACATCTTCTCTCATGGATTTATTTCTACATAAAATTTTATGATGATAATAATAATTCTCATCCTCTCCAAATAAACTCCTTTTCTTCCTTGTCCATATGCACTATTTCTGCAAATGATCTCATTTCTTATGTTTAAATAAAAAAAATATTATTTATATTTATCTTCAAATTTATCTTTACCGATTTTAATGTATAATATTTATCACACTTTTTATAAAGTGGGTTTCAATAATGGTATTTTTAATATTGAAGGGTTTTTTCCTTTCACGGTCATATATTTTATCTTCCACTCCAATAAAAATTTGGGGAAAATTTATTTATTTTTAAAGGATGTGTTATTGGTATTTCATACTAAATAATTTCTAAAAAATTCTTCATCAAAATTTCTCAAAAAATAACTTTTTGAAAGTGAATCATAACCTTTTCTCTTTGTGATGATATTAAGAAATGTTTTCTAAAGATCATTTTTAAAGATTCATTTCCATTTTCCTATTTATTTCCAAAGGATCTATATCTTGTGGAGTTATGACTTTTGAACCACCCTATAAATTAATTTATGAAATTATATTTTTGTGTGACTGAAATTCCTATGTTAATCAATATACATTTTATTTCACATTATACAATACAATTTGGAAATGAAATAAAACCCTTTTTATTTCCCTGGGTTTTCATGTTATGATGAATTTTTGATATCTTATTGAACACTTATTTATAAATGTTGATGGATGAGGTCTTATATATCGTAAAATTAATTAGTTAATGTTTTTTTATATCATGATATAATAGAGTTTGGACATACATTAAATTGTTAAAAACTTAAAGTGTGGGCCTTCCTGAATAACTTCGTAACTTAATGGGTAAGAATTAAAGGATATTCTCATAATAAGATGACTCTATGTGCTTATTGTTTTTCATAGTTCATTAATATTATTTTTTCCATGTAATGAAAATTTTTTATATCATATCCCTATGATCATACACTATGAATCATGATTATTATCAAAAATTCTTATACGAGGGTGTATGTTTGTTTATTCGAGATTACATGTCCTTAAATCAGGACTTATGGAAAAATATTATTATTTCATGTTCTTTTTAAGAAGATATTTCTCACATGATCATGTTTTCTCACATGATTGTGATTTAAATCTTGATGACATATTGATAAGTTTTACCCTTACTAAGCATATGAACCCACACCATTCTTATATTTTTATTCCCTAGGCTATGATGATGTGTATAATCTATGAGAATTCTATAATGGTGTCTATAGGGGTAATATTATGCAGGAATGCCCATAACTACTATAAAAAATGTTGTTTATGTAGCTAGTTTTCAATGAAACTAAACCCTCTATTCCTAGGATTGTGAAACTATTTGTGAAATAAAATTATTATTTATGTAAAATAGTGGAATAAGTGTGTTTATTTTTCTTAGTTATCTTCATTCAATGCACCCATTGATCTTCAAGCCACCCACCCAGCAATGTTTGCATGGTACCCTTACACACCACCTACTAAGTTGTTTCACACCATATAACTAGTTATATTGTGTTAATAATCATGTGTATGGTCACCCCTCCACCCCACATCATATTTATAGGTAGGTTGGGGTTCAATTGATAGGAACTTACACACCCATAACATCTTAGAGCCACCATGAGGTGCCCCAAACCCACACTCCTATGTTTGATGATAAAACACATAAATTACAACTGGATTTCATACCAAGTGACATATCTCAAGATAAAATTACATATATTTCAATAATTTTTACATTATATCTCACAATAATCTCACAAAACTAAGAATAGAATGTTTATGTCCTTTAGGACTAGCTATATAAGTACCTTGTTTTACAATACTCATTAACATTTATCCAAAATTGAGCCCCTTTAAAATCCCTTCTAGTCTTATCATAAGTTATACTCATCTTGATAAACTGGGGAATGGAATAATATAAAAGGGATAAGTTCAAATTCAAAATAAGGGAAAACTCATCAACATGTCATCAAGGGATAGGTCATAAGAATATGAGAAAACATGAGTGGGGGAAATATCTTATTATAAAGAACATATAATAATAAGAGTTGTCCATAAGTCATGATAGTATCCCATGTAATCTAAATTAAACAATCATGTATAATGGAATTGGTCTATGAGATAATATAAATGATCCATATAGCATAATCATAGGCATATGACATAAAAATATGGTATAATCATAGGCATAGTAAATCATAATATTTTGAAAATTGTTAATAGAAATCATGTCAAGGAAAAGTCTTAAAAATAAAGAAAAATATGATCATTTCCATGAATCATCATATGAAAAAATCTATATGCAATTATTTCCACACACACCATTATGTGAAAAAATCTTTATGTGATTATTTCCATGCACCATTTTGTGAACAAATCATAACATGATCATTCCCACGCACAACCTTGTGACCAAAGAATAACATGATCATGTCCATGCACAAACTTGTGAACAAATGATAACATGATCATGTCCATGAAAAATCATGTGTAAAACACATAATGTGATCATGTACATGCACTAAACTGTAAAAAAATCCTATCACGATCATGTCCATTATTATCTTAGTGAACAAATCATAACGTGATCCTGACCATGCACAATATTCTCACCTCATGAGACATTAAAACATAATAAAATGAATTAAATGGATATATAAGAACCCACCCATAATCATACATATGTATGTGTTCCCTAAGAAAGAAATGGCATATCATACCCTAAAGAACCCATAGAAATAAATGGGTTTTGTAAAATTTTTAAATGGTGCCACATAACAAGACTTCAATAATTGGATCAGTGGATACACTAATTTCAGTTACCCAAAAGAAGTATTACATAAAATAATTTTGAGAAACATTCATAAAAAAACTCCATTTGAGTTAGATATTTTGGAGTTAAATAGAAATATGTAATTAAATCCATAAATTAGTTTTTATTAAACTTGTTTAATGTTGTCATGAAATAAGGGGTTACTGATCATTTTCAAATTTCCTTCTCGAAAAGGTGAAGTGAAATTTTTCATGACTTTTAATTTAAAAATATTAAATAATGGGGCCTTAAAAAATATAAAAGGGTTCCAAAAATGTGAATTGATATTTTTTTTGAAATTTTACTTTTAAAAATAATTCTTAACAATGGATCCATAAAAATACATAATTGTTTAAAAAATTTGAAGTGAATGTTTTTTGAAAAATCTGACTTTTAAAATGGATATTTAATAATGTTTCCTTCAAAAATAGATAGAGGTTTCAAAACAAATGAAGTGAAAACATTTGAAAATAATTTAATTTTAAAAATAATATTCAATAATGGGTCCTTTAAAAATACATAAAGGTTATCTTGAGGAAATTTGGAGTGGAAGATAAAATATATGATCATGAAGTAAAAAATATTTTAAAATGTCTTTGTTGAAAACCTACATTGTACTAAAGTGATAAATCATATTTTTTACAATAGGTAAAATTAATATTAAAAATATCCATAAATAAAATAGCTTTTAATTTGAAAAATAATATAGTATAACATTAGTGGTTAGAGTGAATATGGATATGAAAAAAATAGCTCACTTGGAGAGGATGGAAATTTTTATAACATCAACAATTTTTATAAAAAAAATAAATCCAAAAAATTAATTACCTAGAAAATAAGGATTAAAATAATTATAATATCATCCTATAAAATAAGAAATAATCTTGTAAAACCTTTTTTAATGATGAATAATTATGACTCGAGGCGGATATTCAATCAAGAAAAATCACTTACGACATAAGAAAAGATTAATTAGAACCCCCTTGAAAGAGAGAGATTGAGATTAAACTTAAAATACCATGAATAAAATATAATTAATGATATTATATATCTAATAGGTAGTATACAAAAATATTTAATTGAAACTAGGTGCATAAAAAAAACATGTGTCAAAGAAAATAAATTGAAGCGAAACACCCTAACCTTTACTCTCGACATCCATAAAAACACATTAATCACATGAATCATAAACATGGCCATATTAATAAAATATTTTAGAGTAAAAAATTCTTATAAACATTTCAAAAATTTAATTATAATCATTTATAATACATTTATTAGCTAGTTACAATTTATTCTCATAATCATATGTTAGCTCTTTCGATTGTTTGGTGGATGCATTAAAGTGTTGATATTGATTCGAGTTCATTAATAATGTGTTAATAATTACTATAATATCCAAATTACTAGATTATATTTTTAAAATTATCTATAATGATTTATTTTCAGTATATTATAATTTTATTCATTATTCAAGAAGCCAAATCAGTAGTGAGTATGTTTCGATAAATTTATATAAACAAAATTTGGTGTGTTAATAATGATTCAAGTATTAATATAAACTTTTTATAAAATTAAACAAAATATTATTTTATCATGTATGTATAATAATACCATATTTATGTTTTCATAGTCATCTGTGATAGAAATTTATAGGACTACTCACATAGGTGGTCAAACCGACCCAAATAAGGACATGTTATAATCAATTAGTGGGTATGATTAAGCATGTGATTAATTTTACATAATATAAAACAAGGAAACATGTTTAATTCATATCATTAAAGGTAGAGATATAGTGCACCACACCACATGTATCCCAACCCAATTTCACATTTGGGTGAGACCGTGATTTATTACTCAACACATTCCTTCACTTATATATAAGTGAGTACCATGTTCCTCTACTAGAACCCCACTGGCACCACCCCATGCTGACTCTCCTTGTCACCATGTCGTCTCTCATGGTGGCACTATCACTCCCCCCATGCACTCCATGTGTGGGAACAGTATCCCTCATGCCCTATACACAACCCACCTTCCTCTACCGTTTTAGGCTGGCCTGGGATGATACCCTTGGGCACGGTCAATTCTAGTCCCACATGTTCCCTTTGTTAATCCTTATCCTTGGATGGATAGTGGATTTTCCCATATTTTTTAATAATTCCTCCATTAAAAATTACTTAGAATAATCTCAGCATCAAAAGAAATACTAACCTTCCTAAATTAGAATTCCAACCGAATATTTTCATCATCATCATGAAATATATATATATATATATATGTATTTTTATATTCATCTCCAGCATCAATTCAACATCCTCATGCAAAGATATTTCATGGAAATCTTCTTATTCATTTTTTAGTAAGTTTCAACAATGAAACAAGTCTTGGAACTTAGGATCACTTCTAAAATTATCATAATTTCAACGTAAAGAATTTATAAAGCATGACATCCAATTTTAATAAATGAATCCATAAAAATTCTCTAGGCATCACGACTTTATCTTCACTCACATATTGACTCTTTGACAACAAATAAACCACTTGGGAAAAACAATATTCCCTTTATCTTTTGTTGTAAATATCTTCTCACATAAAAAAAATCAATATTTTGACACTTCAATTCTTCTCTCCCTTATTTCAAATAAATTGAAAAATATAATTGGGGAATCTCCTCAAATAATATTTCTTCTCCAAAATATATTCTCATATTTTAAAAGAAAGGGATGATATTGTATGATACATAGAAAAGAGCCTTTATATAATCAACTCTAAATCTACATGGGCTAACCTGGTGTGCAAAACAAGAGTAAAATAACCATGTTTGTATATGATTTCCATAACACATACTCACATGTGATATCAAGATCAAATTACTCAATTATAAATTAAAGAGTTTCCAAATTTCTAAAATTTTCAATGAAATTCAAAATCCTGCACACTTAAATAAACACATTAAAAAGTCCAGGTGCACAAGAAAAACTCACACTTTTTATCATATTATCATAATTAAAGAACTCCCCCTTAATAAATACAAATAATAAATAGAGATGATATTGTTATTGGAATACCTAAAAACTCATATTAGCTCCCCCTCAGGGGATTCACTCATTCATCATTATGAAAATCAGTCTAAACCATGATAAACATCACTTCTCCTTCAATTCCCTTCATGTTAGCACATAAAAACTATGGAATAATTAGTAACTTCTTTTTTTTATAAAAGAAACCTTCTAGGTGAGATTTTTCTCTCATTATTTATTTTTTTAATTCCCATGTTCATTGTGGGATGTGTTTTCCTTCTTGTTGACATGATTTATAGATTGTGAACATATTTTATTCCCATTAACTTCTTATTTTTTTGGAATATATTTTCACACTTCCTTCACATCTGTAACAACGACATTCTATTTTTTTTCTTTTCCTCCAAGTTTGTTGATGTGAGTGCTAAGATTTTTGTGCTTGATACACCCTTTGTTGTGGGTAATTTTCAATCTCCAAAAAATTAAGCCTATTTTCTATATTGACAGATATTTTACAAGTATTACAAATCTTTTGGTAATTCATAGGAGTGGAGTTTATCCATATGAATTTATTACCCATCCATTCATTCCTCCAAGGGAAAAACATATGACCATGAAAGTTATTCCTTATTTGGTATCTCCAAGTTTGAGATATTGGTATTACTAGAGTTCTTCTGACATCATTGGGTTTATTGATTTCAAAACATTTACTCATGAGGTTCCCAAATCTTCCAAAATAAAAACACTTTGATGCTTTCATATTTTGTGGAATCATAGTTCTATATTTTTCATGGCTCAATATATTACTTCAAAATTTCATATTTTGGTCTCTCTTTTTTGTACACATGTTGAGATAACTTTTGGAGGAATCATCATTTTTTCGTTGTATGTATTCATCTTCTCATTAAGATATCTTATTCTCTATATCTTTCTCTTTTAACTGAGAAACCATTAAAGTATAATTCATACCTGATTGTCTTCTTTCTTTAATTCTGGGTTTAAGATATGTGATATAACCTTAAACTCCTTCTCCATATCCATTTGTTTTAAAATTTATTTATAAATAACTTCAATCATATCAATTTGATTCTTCATCTTGGTTCCCATTTTATTTGTTATTGGGTTTAAGACCACTTATTTTCTTCTCAATATTTTGTTTTCTAATGAAAAATATGTTATCATTTAATAGTAAAAATAATGCATGATTATCCCTTGGTCTAATTTATTATTACATGAGTATTATTTGGAGTAAAAAGTTTATGTTGTTTTCTCTTGATCACCAGGATCACATTTATTTTTCAAAATTATGTGAGTGTCTGAAAGAGTACAGTTTTTTTCTATAAGAGGGTTAGAATCCAAAATAACACTAGGTTCATATTTTACCTCGATTAGAGAGAAAAACTTATAGGATGGCTTATTCTTCTTCTTATTTTCATGAAAGGAAATGATATAGATTTCGTATCTGAATTAGAATGACATGGATGAATAAAAATTCTTATTTATATTCTATTATTTCACCCCTTTACCCTTTTTTACTTTCCATAAATAAGGGTAATGAACTCATTAAAATTCTTATCTGAATCTATATTTAAAAAATCTTGGATATTTAGAGGTGAACAACCCTCTGACACCAATTGTAGAGCCTAATGTCTATTTAGGTTTCACTGAGGGGGTGAATTAGTGGTACCTTTTTTTAATTAATTTTTATCCTTTTTAAATTCAACCTCTTGAACTATTTAATTTCCCAATCCACTAAATAGTTTCTCACAATATCACCTCATGTGTAGTAGTAAAATAAGAGAGGGAGGAAAAAAGTATTTATAAGGTTCGAAAATGAAAGGCCTACTCCTTTCCATGCTAGCTAGACACCCCAACATGGATTCTCTTCACTATCTCCACAAGTGAATACAACTAATTAGACACCCAAGTTAAAATATTTCTACATTTTATTACACACCCCAATTGAAATAACTCCATAGTTTGTTAGACACCGAAATTTATCTTCTTCTATAAATGGTCAAACACCCCAATCACAAGCCTTCAATTGCTGGTAAGACACCCTAGCTACAAGATTTCACTTTTGTTGATCCAATGCTTGAAAGATATTATTCACAGATATCCTTCCTCCACAAGAATGTTGGATGTACCTTAATTTTGTACAATTCTTAAAGGTATTAAATAGATGTCTTGAACAATCTTGTTAGACTCAAAACTCCTTTTATATCTTGAATGATCTGAATTATCGTCCTCAAATGATTTGGTACATGTAATCACCTTCGTCAAGAATTAACCGTCTTTATCTCACTCTCAAAATTATTCTTGAACAACGGATGAAAGTATTCTCAAAATGATCTTTCAATTCTATACATTTTTCTCATCACCTTCAGACACATATTTATACACAAAATATATAGTGCATGGGGTCTTAATAATTATAGTATTTAAATATCTCATTTAAATACTCATTCAAATGTTTTTATTTATAAAAAAATTTATTCTTCTTCTTCCAAATAAATATTCGAATAGTCCTTAGGTATTTATATTTCTCATTTTAAATACCACATTAGATGTCGGTATTATTTCACTAATTTAAATACTTGAATGGTGTGGGTATTTAAGTCTTTATGTCATGCACCAATTTATGTGTGCACCAAAAATATCAATTTCCTTCATTCATGGAGGCAGTGAGGCTTTTTTATCCTTTACATGGAAAACTGATCACCCATGTCTCATTATTAATACTCGATGAATTTTAGTTTTACTTCTTCTCATTATGAGTTCCATAATTCATGCAGGCTGTTTGTGGATTCTAACATTAAATTCACCTGAAGGACTCAGGTTTCCTTATATGATCAAACTCATGGATCCCTAAATGAAATCATGCATGCATATGAAAATCCCAAAGGGTATCGTGTTTACTTATCTTCACATGGTATAAGATAACATCACATAACCACATGTTATCTCTATTCATGCATGAATATCATAACATAAAACTCATTTAAAATACTCATGGGTTTGGGTCCTATGTTATTATCATTGTAAATTCTTGAATACTCGGGATCTCATTTTTTCTTCACATGTTATACTCATTTTAGAATACCTGAATAAAAATTTATCATTAACATGAAAGGTTTACATGACCCACTACTTGCCTAAATATTAACCATATGAGATATTTAAATACCTATGATGTGTCATATTCATACCTTCTCTTTTCATTCAATGCATTCAAATGTAACTATATGAATTTATCATTTTGATCATACCTTTACTCAAACTGATTTTTTTTCAAGGAATTTGGCTTCATCAATAGAATACATCACACTTGGGGATCAATATATAATTCATATTAGTTATTGAATTTTGTTCATGGAATTTTATTTGGACACACTTGGTTCTCATAAGATCATGATGGCATTCATTTATGTCAAAGAAAAATCAGTTTTATCTTTATTATTCCATCAGTGGTGTAAGTTCCACACTGCAAATGGATTTTATCATGAGAGAAAGATTAAGTCAATCTCAACTTGATTAGACATTCCACATTGGTGTGATCTATGTTTCATGTTTAATCTGTATCATTAAAGGTGAAGCTATAGTGCACCACACCACACACATCCCACATTAGTTTCTTGTCTATGTGAGAATAAAGTTTAATAATCAACATGTTCTTTCACCTAGATAGAAGTCATTGCCGAGGTCCACTCCCAAACCCGCACTAGAACCACCCCATATCAGCTCTCCCGACTATTGTGCCTTCCTACACAGTGGCTTCTTCACTCCTCCCATGCACTTTATGTGTGGGAGCGCTATCCCTAAGGCCCTATATATGTCCTAGCTTCCTTTTTCTTTCGTGGGATAGACCAGGATGGTTCTCTTAGGCATGGTCAAATATGGTCCCATATATTCCCTTGGTTGATCCTTGGCCTTGGCTAGCTAGTGGGGTGGCCTATATTTTTTAGTAAGGCCTCCATTAAAAATTACTTAGAATAATCTAAGTATCAAATGAGATACCACCCTTACTTAATTAAAATGATAACAAAATATTTTCATCTTCATCATAATTATAAATATATATATATATATATATATTTATGGCCTTCATCAATTCAACATCATCCTGAAAATATGTTGCATGGGATTATTCTTCTTAATTTTTTAGTAAATTTCAAACTTCTACAATTTTTAGAATATCAGCATGGATAATTGCTCAAGTATGAAATCCAATACCACTAAATGAATACATACCAATTAACCAGGATTCACCACTTCATATTCAATCACATATTGACTCCTTGAAAACAAATTCAATGCTTGGTAAGAGTAGGAATTATTAAGAGAAATGATCTCAATGAAGAAAATAAGTGCTTTTACAATAAAATCTCATAAAAATAATCTATTTTTAAATAAACATAAAAACACTATAATTGTAATCACTCAAAGGAGTGAGATTATTTATAACTTGATAATAAAAATTTTCCACCTTCTTTCACACAATAATCCATTCCATGAAGCTCAAATTAATATATATATATAACATTGTAACAAACTTCTAATGGTAATGTATGAGATCTCGAGGTTTAGTTATAAAAACATCATAATTAGATCATCTTATTCCATTGAAATATTAATTACGACTTTGTGATTATTTGAAAATTAGATAGATCATTTAGTTCATCAGAACATACAATTAGAAATTAACTGTATACAAAAAGAACATATATAAAATCATCAATTTATCTAATATACAATGTAAAGTGTATTAAAATTTTCAAAACAGGGGAAAACAAGATTCATTTGACCCAAAAATATCCTCATTATGAGTTGTCAATAAGTACAAAAAAATATGTTTTATTAAAATTTAAAAAATAAAAACTTCATATAACATTTGAGGAAACTCCTTCTAATTTTAACATCCTGAATAAGTAATTCTTCAATCTCTCCAATCATCCCCCCTGAATCCTCAACACATTAACTTAATAAACATGTTAGTGTAGAAAATTATCCTACATAATCAAAGTAAAACATAATCTTCTTATATGTATCACAATTTCTGTGTTTCAAAAATAGGAATGAAAAATATAAATATTAAAGAATATGAAGAGTTTAGAAGTAAGTAAAATGTATGAAATAAAAATATGTAAAATTTTAAATCTCATTGTAACTTCTATAAATTATGACCCCTCTATAAATATTAAATTAATACATAAGTGTAACCTTATATCCCGTAACTTATGGATTCTCCCCCTTGGATGCACTTATTACCTTTACTGAAACATCTATACATGAAAAAAATCCTATATCCCTAGTTGGGATTAATGAAGATTAAAAATAGAATGAGTGTTAATTATGAATTAATGATTAGAACAAAAGAAAATAACCTTCAAAAAAATCTTTCAAAGCATACAGATGATATTATTTTATTAAATATGGTTCCGAAAGATATTCTGAAGGATTTTTGTTAGTTTTTTAAGAATCAATTTGAAAAATTAAATTCATTTATGGAAGTATAAACAAAAAAATTCTATCTTTCTCAATGGTTAATTATAATAAGGATCATAATCTTACAAAGGGATCTTATATGAATGTAAAACTCAGAAAAGATTATTTATGGGTAATAATAACCTCAGATATATTTAAAAGTAATCCTAATGATAAGTAAAAGTAAAATCAAGAATATGTAAAAGTAAATTCAACACAAATAAATAATAAATAAAATTAAACTAAATAAAACATAATAGTGACTAATAGTAAAGGGTCATCACATAAGAGTAAAAAAATAAATTAAATGATACCTTCCTGAAGTTACCTATCATTAAATAAATGAGAAAAATTAATTCTATTAGGTGTTTTTACATTATATGTTTTGAGTAAATCTAAAAAATTACACTCAATGAACTTCTAGAATATATGAAGCACCTTTATAAAAAGTTATAAAAGTTTTATATAAATAAAAAAATTTCCTCCCCTTTTCATGAGGTGTTTCTCAATGTTACGAGATAGTAAAATAAGAAGTGAAAAGTGATAACATAACATTGATCACACCCAAAATCTATTTAACAAATTCATATCTATAAAAATTTTATGGTTTTTCCAAACTTCATGAAGATTGTCTTCTATTTCGATAAACTTGAGAATAATATCTATTTATGTGTATGATCCTAAAGGAAGTGGTTTCTTATAATAATGTGTTTAAATCATAAATGATTTTATGGTTTAATAGAAAAGAAAATAGTAATAGTGTTATGATAGATAATTGGAGTTTGAGTAAAACTCAACTTGAAATTAGTGGGTGTGCGTTGCATCCACAATAATTGAGTGTAAGAACATTAAGTAGCCACATGTTCGAAATCAATAATGAAAATAAAAAATTAATGTTTCTTCTTTTTTGGCCATGAGATTAAAGTTTCACTAATAAAATGATAAGATCCATAAGATATCATGATATATATTATAAAACCTATGAATTATGTATCAAAATAAATATTTAAAGTAAACTTAGATTCATAATACCAAACTAGACTAAGTTCTGATGTTTCTTTAAGGTAATGTAAGATCTTTTTAATAGCCTTGAGATAGGATTATTTCAGATTTTCTTGGAATCTCAAACACAATAACATAGAAAATATAATTTCAATTTTAATATCTATCATGTGATATAATATTTTGATTATACCTCTAAAATAATTCTGATAAGATTGTTTCTTGAATTCAAAAAAGTCAATTTTACAAGAGGTAACTACTAGTGTACTAATATTCAAATAATTATCAAAGCTATGAATCCTAATTAAATCCATAATTTAGGGATGTTGAGTCGAGAAATATTATTCTAGTATATGGGTTATTTGGAAGTGAATAATGTAATTAAGTTCACCCATCATACTGATGTAAAATTCACGTTGTATATGTTCTAAAAAAATTCAGTAAGTTTTTTTAAGATTCAATTAAAAAAAATTTCATCGACGTAGATTTATATAATAATGGTCTCCTTAAAAACTATGTTGATAAAAATAATTAGTTCATATTTTCCTTTAAAAATTTAATTTTTCTATAAAAATAAGAATAATCTATCGTATCGAGACATCAAAACTTATTTATGTATGTGGAGTTAATTTTTCTATTTAAAACAAGTTTTAGAAAATTATTATCTTCAAAAATATGATTTTTTTTCAAGGTAAACTTATTTTTTTAAAAACTATTGAGGAAGGAAGTCTTTTCACCTATTTGAAATTGATTATATCTTAATTGAGTTGTAAAGGATAATAGAATTATATGGATTTGAATTTATCTATCGGAGAAAAAAAGTATCCATAGTTTCTGCCCTCTTTTTTATTATAGAACATAGAAACTAGCCATGCATTATTCCTAATATTTTTTCCTTTCTAATTAAACTTATTTCAGAAGACCAACTTGAATATTATAACTTGATGATCATTTAGTTGTTAAATAAAAGTTGAAACCTCACTCCCTCTAGTATATAAGATTATTTTTAGCATCAAATGTTTATTTTTAAGATCAGAAAATAAGTTATAACTTTGTGAGAGGTAATATAAAAATGTTTTTAATGTAAACTATTTTAAATCACATAAAAAATCAATTTTCACATTGATTATTACTAAAACTAACATGGAAAATCATTTTATAAGGACTGATTGGGGGATCTTTCCATGCCAATTATTTTATAACATATGTATAAGAAGGTTTTTTATATATACATTGTTTTATAACTGACATAAAAAGTAAAATCCCATGAAATTTCATATTTTTTATTTTATAACCAACATGGAATAATATTTTTTATATTACTTATAAAAATAACTAAGGTAAAAGTTAATTTTTTTATAAAAAATTATTTAAAAATATCATTACCCAAACCTATAACAAGAGAAAAAATGAATCAAACAATTGAAAAACCCAAAAACAAAGAATATAAAAATTTATCACAATTCTATAATAACTTTTTATATAACAAAATTATTATAATTACTACTTTAAAATTGAAAAATAGATATAACAAATATAAAATAATACACTCAAGCCTAATAAAACTAGTAAAATAATCATCACTTGCTACTTGTAGATGATTTAGCTCATTTCCATTATATGTGTAAAGATCATCAAAAAGATAAAAATTAAAAATAAAATAATCAATATTTCTTATATATTTAGTTATAAGATAAAAAATAGAGAAGTTAAAATAAAATCTAATATTGTCAAAAAAATTAATTATTCCAGTTGTATTTACTTAATACATAAATCTCAAAACATAATAACTGCATTCGATTAATCCATATTGACAATGAAATTTCTATTTTAAAATAATTTCTCAATTAAAAACAACATTTTAAGTATCTACTTAATTATATTATTTATAAAATAAGTCCCCTTTTCTCACACATATTTTATCTTTCTTATCTTATTTTCTATTGACTGGTCATAATGATTTTATTTTATTTTTTAAAATGTGATGTATGGAATAAAATATACTTTTATTATAATATATAATTATTAAAATAATCAAGCATATGGTTAAAATTGTTATTTAAGGTTTTCTCACACATCACCATGTATGGATAATAACTATTAAGTGTTCTTTTCTTATGGACAAAAAACACACAACATCCAATAACAACTAATATATAATAATATAATGTTAGTGGTTATTTGATTAAGAGAAATAAAAAATTATAAAATAATAATTTCATTCCTATCAAGATAAGGAAACATATATCACTTAATTTATTAATTATTAAATATTTTAGAAATATATATCGTTCTTTTTTCATCCCGCATTTCCTTCGCTATTCGAGAAATAATTTTGGTTCCATAAATCACAATGAAAGCTTACACATGAGATCTCAAAATATTTGTGACTTTTTTACTATGTGAAGAACAATGGTTAAACTAGGTCATATATTTTGAGTATAAATTTAATTACATATACCATAAAAGTTAAAAGGAGACAAATAAGATAGATGAGTAATTGGTTCCAATGAAGGGGGTTTTGGTAGAGTGATTTTCAAATAAAATGAATCAAAAGAGAAAAAACATACTTTAAAAACTCTAATATGAATGGTTGTGTTCAATCTAACCTACCAATTACTTTTTCATTAATCATTATCCATCAATATGAAATTAATTCAATTATGGTTCCCAAGTTTTATAACCCCTAACCCCATGGAATAAATCATGACCACAAATCTTAATCTAACTTCAACACTTTCAATTGAGACAACGTACTTTGATTGTGGAATAAAATCTAAATTATGATCAATGTAAAATTAGGAAATCACTTAAACTATATAAATGATAATTTCATAAGTTTTTATGTTATATATGAACCCTAAAAATTGATCCCATATTTATTATATTTGACAATTAAAGTGTCGCTCTAGTGATTCACATAATTTCAACCTCATAACCAAAGTATCAATTATTTGAGTGATCTTAACTTCAAAAAATAATTTCATTAAATATAATTTTTTAATTATAGGGAGTAAATGGATTTAAAAAACTAATGAAGAAGGGATGCATAATATCAACCATAAAAATTAACCTCTCATGGGTGGAATTTTCAGCATGGAGGCAATTTTCGTAAGCAGTGATTGAGAAGGGTAACACCCAATATTGTCTCCAATATTATATTAAATCACTAATAAAAAAAATAGAGGAAAATAGAAGTGTAAAGAATTTTTATTTAATATTAAAATATTTTAGAAGCAAAAAATAAAATTTACACAAAATAGAGTTGGTAGAGGAGAGCCTTCTTAGAAGAGATACTTGTACAAAGGTCTCCTTCTTCAAAATGGTTCGAGAATGAAATTGAACCATCCATTCTATAAAACACCTTCCCAAAGCCTCTATAAACTCCCCAAAATAGTGAAAATCTAATTTAAATAGAGTTTGGGAGGTTAGGGTTTGAAATGTTAAAATGGGTACATGTGCCATTCTACCTCTAAAAGTAACTCAATTTTGAGAAATGTTTTCAGCCATACTTCTATAATAATCATGTGTCAGTCTATTTGAATGAAATTATATAAATAAATTCCTTAAAAAACTATCAAAATTTTATCAAAATAAAAATAGTAATGAATAATCCATGTCTGAATTAGTGAGGTGGGGTCCATTCTTCTGAATTTGGCCCATCCCGTCACTAATGACCATTTTCATCCCTACAAATGTGAAAGCAAGCTTTAATCATATCAATGAAAAATCTCTAAAAATAGTGAATAATATATTCATAAAATTTAAAATAAAAATTGAAAAAATGTAAATTGTTATTTCAACATTAAAATTGTAATTTAAAATTGTTAGAAATAGAATTTTCTTGAAATTTCCAAAATCAAGTTCAAAACATATATTTTCATTAAATATTAAAATAAAGATCCATAGTGGGGAAATTATATCAATTGTTATCAATACAATATTCATAAAAACATGTCTAATAAAATCCATAAACTTATATTTGTCATATTTAATACAAAGTGTGTGAAGATACCTAATTAAAGACAAACATGGGTAGTATGTAAAATCAAAATTATATAATTGAAAACAAGTATAGTAACCAATTTGAATGGAAGATACATAAATCACTATAATGGTTAATATATATAAATTTATAATATCCAACCAATCTATCATACTAATCAACAGTATATTATCATGCCCACAACTTTCATCACTCATTCGTAGCTCAAAAACATCCAACAACATAAATGAATATGATGATAATTTCAAAATTCTTTTAGAAATAGTATTTTGTAGAGTCTAAGGGTAATAAAAATGTTTTTTTATTTCTATAGAGTATTTATTTACCTTTAATGTATTCCTAATATATATATATATATATATATATATTAAAATATTAAAACAAATAGAAGTAATATTAAATAAAGTATGTAATCTACTCATACATTAGTGTGAAATTGATGGAAAAGTATAGATGACCAAAGTAAAAAAATATATAACACTTTTTACAACTGTAGAAACCTCACCACTAAAGAGTTATACTCTAGAAAATATATCTATAATATCCTATATTATTAACCTAATCTAATCCACCTCTATCTGTTGATTATTTAAGGTATCCCTAATATAATATATCACCCCATATGATTCAATATGATATTGGGGATCATTAACATATAACTCATAGTAGATGAGAAATTTTAGAGGAGGACCTATAGGAGTGGTATATGTAGGCGAAGGTGGAGGAGTGGGATATATAGGTGGGGTGGATGATTGATATTTATAGATGGAAGTGGAAGAGTGGGATATATAAATTATGCATGTTTTTAAACATCGACTATACTGAGGATCAAATCATATAATCCACCATCTTTCCCATATCCTGAAATTCAACTTTTAAAATGTCTATTTTTTATTTATATACATCCTCCCTCAAAGAAGTTCAATAATAACTGAACACTTTTCGAATAGTTACACCAACCTAAAATCCCAATTCTTGTCATGGGAGTTATGTCTTTCCTAACATAATATCCAAAATATCTATCCTATCTTCAAGTACATAGTTCCTTTGAATTCTTTTCTCCCCAAGGAATTATTATAAATAATATTTGAAAATTTTCGTACTAAGATTAAAAATATAAAGATTTTTGAAATAACTAAAATAACATCTTATAATTTTATCACTTATAGACATAGAATATTCTATA
This sequence comes from Viscum album, assembly GCA_963277665.1. Classification (NCBI taxonomy): domain Eukaryota; kingdom Viridiplantae; phylum Streptophyta; class Magnoliopsida; order Santalales; family Viscaceae; genus Viscum; species Viscum album. Next base: position 927,531,764 of record OY728132.1, read on the forward strand.
AGATATTTTCCATTTTTTATACTTTGGGTCCTTTTCCATTTTTCACGTCTAATTGGGGAAAAGGTGGTGAAATATCCAGGGAGGCTAAAGACTTGAATCCCAAACTTTCAAACTCTTTAGATATCATATATTCTTTGATTAATAGATATCCCCTACAAGATAAAGTATGAGGGTATACATTTTTCACTTGGATCTCCTGATTAAATTTCACCAGTTCCTTTTAATTAATTGAATACTCATTAATATGACCATTTTTAGTGCTTATACAAAAAATAACCATAGACTGCTGAAATTCCACCTTTTGAAAATGATTATTTCATCTTACATTCAATAAAATTATTATATGTATCCTATTTTAAAAACTATTATAATTAACATGGATTTAAATTTTTTCATTCAAAAATAATGAAATATGAAGTTAATATTAACTTAAAATTTCTACATCACCTTGTATAAAATGATTGAAATCTCATTCTAACTTTATTAGTGTCATGTAAATAATATTTCATTTGAAAGTGAGAAGAAAAAAATCCTATAATTCTAAAAATATTACATTACAAATAAAATAATAATAAATGTGATTACTATAATAGTATCATGTAAATAACCTAGTGTCCTTAAATCAAAACTTCTCCAATTAAAAATAAAAATACTTATTTTTATCTAGCATAAAGAGCTATAAAAACTCTTAAATTTCTTTGAATTTAGACTTTTAGGATATCATTATCATCAAACTCAATAGATATCATATGCTCCTTACTACAAGAAAGTGATAATTTAGGTAAATGTGTACTACTGAGTTTACCAACCCTAAAATCCTTCTCCATCACTGAAGAAGTACAAGGCTCTTATGTGGTGGAATGGGGAGTGTCCTTAATAGATGAATGTGGGGGGTCCTGCCTAGAATTTATAGATGATTGGACTATTTGATCTTACATATTCCTATAAATTAAACTGACAAAAAATTAGAAAAATATGATATAAATACAATTTTTATGTATAAAATTGAATAAAAATTAAAAAATGATACAAGATAAACTAAACTAAACTAAACAAAACACACTTTTTTTCATATTTCTTAAAATAGTTAACTAAAATGAAAAAAATAAAAATATTTATAAGACATGAAATTATATGTACTAAAATAACAAAACTTAAATATTATTAAAAATATATAAATATAATTTAAATATAATTTTAATATGTAATGAATTTTTTAGTGCTAAAAAAATAGTTCATCTTATTGGTCAAAATAAGTGACATAAATAAATAGTACGATTAGAAATAATATATCTAACATTTTTATAAAAATTAAATGTTAAATAGGAAATAAATATATAGTTCCTGTAATATTAGAAGATTATTATAATATATTTTTCTTATTTTCTTCTTAATGATCATTCTTATGGAACATTCCATATCTATGTCATGGAAATCAATATACTCTAACAATATTTTCATGGAACTGGGGATCTTGTATATTTTATCATTATCATAAACTTTTTCATCCCCACAATACTATTTTTTCCTTATAAAAATATAAAACAATGCACATTTCATGAATCAAGAATATAATTTTTTTTATTTTCATGTGTTTCAATGATAAAAGGGAAATATTTATATCCTAATTTATTTATATCAATTAGTTTCATCTTTAATTCATATTGATTAACACTACTATTATCGAGAACCCATTTACACTTGATGACATAAACCTGAAATTTAATGAAATCAATCACCCATATATCTTAAATAACTCCATAATATGAACTAGATATATATATATATATTTTATTTTGTAATTTTCTCTTGAAAAACACATAGCTTTATCAAACACAAATACACTATTTTTATGGACTTTAATTCTGTTGTCCATATATTTTTTATAAAATTTATAGTTATTAAAGTCATACCTAGGCCATTTATCACATTTTCATGTCAGCTACCTAATAACCATCTTAATGTTTTTGATGCATCAAATTTACCATGAAAAGTCTCTTTAATCCATGAAAAAATATTCTAATACTCATTTAGTGACCAAATATTTTTCTTCTTTTGATGATGTTGTTTTAACATATTAATATATGATGTTATATATAATTGAGCATCATCTGTGTTATTCAAGATGTATAAAGGTGCCTTAATTATTTATTCACCATTAAGTGACTTTATTTTCATGTGATAGATCCCTTTTCCCCTAATAATATATTTTCCATGGAGAGGTGTGGGAAAAATGATATTCCCTACTATAGAAAAGTAGTCAGTAAAAAACTCTACCTCCTCCTCATAAATATAAATCTCAATAATGTAGGATTCTTATCAATATTTATTCTTCACATAACATTTCGATATCATTATATATATTTTAAACTAATACATCCAACATAAGTATACAGGACCAAAAATAATTATTACTTTAACCAAATCAACCATAAATTATAACCTAATATAAAAAAATATGGTGGAAAGTGCATTTCTAGTTGAAAAAGTATAATGATTGCATCGTTCTCCAAACTATTCAATGAATTTAGATCCATCACTTTATTAGAAATTGAATTTAACAAAAAACACATCTTGATGATATTAATTATAAAATATATGGGTCTTATTCCAGATGATTCAATTTGTATTATTTATTTTGTCATAAAATTATTTTCATGATATTTCATGACTATTAATTTCAATTCATTTTGTGATATAATTTTTTCATTTAATGAATGACCACAGTGAACTTTCTCCCTCTTAGATAATGTATGACATGATGAAGGAAATTATTTTAATTTTCAATTAGAAGTGGGAGTTAACTCCAAACATATTCCCATTAATGGTAAATCTAATTTTACATTCAATCCATCCTTTATGTTACCATTAATATCTAACATTGTTTTAATAAAACTATCATATATATTATTTTCAACATAAATAACATGAATGTTTCATTTGACCTCATGATAACACCAATATAGAAGCTCAGAAAATATTGATCATTTCTTTAATATATTTCTATCATTACTAGATCTTTGTGTCTTTTAAAATATGTCATCCATTTTTTTCACCTTCTCATAGTATTTATCAGTTGAAAAATGATTTTAATAAATATCAAATCCTTATGAGTCATTGAATTACATTTTAAATAATTTATAATAGTTATCCATAGAAATAATCTTTCAATGATCCATGTAAATTGTTTTATTCCCATGTTGTTATTGAAAAAATGAACTCCCTTCTTCAAAAAGTGGATAGACATTATTCCCCTTATTACAATATCTATAAAATTTTATATATTTTTTTAAAAAAATTATAGTTAACATAATCCCTATATATAATTAAAAATATTCCAATTATATAAATCATAAACAATATTATATTCTTCTTATAAGTATTTCAAACCATCACTAAATGATAATAATAAATCTTCAATATCATTTACATGATGTTTTGTTTCAAAAATCATTAATCTTAAGATGATATATTTCTTCTTAATACAAGGAGTTAAGTTTTAAATTACCATAAAATCTAATAATGAGCTATATTTTATACTAAGGATCTTATATGGATTTTTTATTTCTATGCACAACCCAAGACTCATATTTCTATCTTCATTTCCAAATTTAGGAAATTGTTGATCAATTTTCTTCCACAATGGAAAAGCAGTTGGAAGAAAATTTTTTTCATTAGATATTAATTCATATATATTAACCTATTTTTGCATCATTCGAATTTAAATATAAAATTTTCATAAAAGGAATTATAAGAAGATACCAAATTTACTTACCACGAGTCTTAGTTCATTCCATAATAGATAAATCCACTTCCAATTTTTATTTCAACTTATACATTGACCTCCTATATTTTGGAAACTATTAGGGACCTTTGTGTTCCTTAAAATATAACATGAAATCACAGAGGTTGGAATGTATCTTATTGTACCCAAATTGAATCATGAATAATATTTTTTCATTAAAATATAAATTAATAAGATCATATTTGTTATGAAATATGTCTCTCAATAACTGTAGTAATTATATAAAACTCTTATCACTACATAAATTCATGAATTTCAAGTTTACTAATCATAACACTCTTGATAAAACTATGAATTTAGTATAACCTAGATATAGTGGGTTTTTATCATCATGAAATAATTTCTCAATCATCAATGTTTTATCAATTGCCTCAACTTAAAATTCAAAAATCATTTCTTCATTTTGATTAGAAATATATTTTTAAAGATTTATTTCATCCATAGAACCTAAATTCAACCCAATTTCACCATTCCAAATACAAGGACTATAAAATAGATTTAAAAAATAAAATTAAGTAATCCATCATTTCATTTCTTTCTAGCTTTCATATATTTAAAAATTTCAAGCATGGATAGAAAAACATTATTTTGAAACATTTTATTATGAAAATTCCAAAAAGTCATCAACCCCTTCCTCATATTCATCACTTGTTCATCATTAATTAATCCAAATATGATTCATTACCACCTATAAAAAATTTCAGATATTAAATATATTTTATTTTATTTTTCAAATGAAATTTATATTTACTTTTATAAATAACAATAAAAAAAAATATATTTCACAAATAAAAGAATGAATAAAAAACCATAAAATAAAATATTACTTGGACTTATTTAAATATCACCATTAGTGGTGGCCTACGATGTTATACTTACACTCTTCTTGGATGGCCCTATAATTCTGATATATGTGTAGATCATTATATCATAGATATAGATAGGGTAGAGGCTTAGTGTTTTTTGGTTTAGTTGTATAACTCATACATAGTCTTGAGTTTGGATAGGGTTGGTACTTGTGACCTTGTTGGGATTATTTTATGTTTTTTATGTTATGTTTTGGGTTGTATATTATCTTCCCATATGATATCTTGTTGATTTCTTCTTTACTCATGTTTCATTTTGTATATATAATTCCTACTATGGCATATTTATGTTATTTATATTGGATGGCTTTGACTATGATGATTTTTTTATTCAGTTGGGTGTTTTGATGACTGGATGTATGTTATTTTCAATATTTTCCACTAACCTGATATTAGGATATAGTCTTCCCATGGAATCATTATAGAACCACATTGTTAGTCAGAATCATCTAGCATACGGGGAGGCATACCTGAGGTCATGTGGTGAACTGCTCTGGTTACTATAGATTGATTTGGGTTGGGATGTTACAAAGTGAAATTAGAGTATTTTTTTATATTACTATTTAGTATATGGTAGAAAAAATATAGTACTTTAGGAAATTTAGGATGGAATCTATATTTTTTGTTTGACCAATACATTCATGAGTTGATGTCCAAGTTATCATGGATTTTGGATTGATGTTCTTAGTTTTTTTATAGTTTATTTTATTCTTGTTAAGAAATATATTATAGATTTATTTATTTATGATCTTTATTATTGGCCTAGTATGGAAAAATACATGCAGTCATTTATCATATTAGGCTCATAGGATCACATGAAATGTGAGTGTTTGTGTCTGATTATGATCCTATTGCTAGAAAAATAAAATAAGGAAATGTGATATGATTATTTAATGTTTGAAAAATAACTTATTTAGTGTATTCAAAAATAACTTATTAGTGTAATTATACTTAAATTAACCTAATGGGTATATAAATATATATGATTTTTTACTTAAGGTAACAATAATAAAATATTTGGTGTTTTCTCAAATAACGTATTGGTGTCATTATACTTAACCAAACCAGATGTATATGGTTTTCCTAATACAGAACATAATAGGGTGATGTCATTTATATATGGACATGAATGTGATATTGATCCCAGAGGAAGTATTTTGGTGTATGGGTAAAAAATTAGGATTAGTACCCTAGAGTTGGCGGTGAATGGAGTATGAGATAGCTATTATATATATATGTGATAACTCTATAGGGGGTGTGTTGTCCTGTAATTTTCCTTATTGGATATGAAATGAAAATGTACATGTCTCTCCATGAGTTGTGACCTAACTGAGGAATGGTTATGAGCTAGGTGGGAGAGCCTAGTGAAATTGAGTGGTGTCTTGTGATATTAATGAGTTGGGTTTTACAATTAAATAGTTTGTATCATTATTATTATTATTTGAGATGAGTTTTGGTGTATGAGGGTAACCCATGAGAGGGGTTAGGGGAGGCTTCTGAGTAACATTAGAGAAATAATCATGGGTAGATTCTTTTTTTCATATTGATGAATGAGAGGTGATATCAAGTATTTTGTGTAGGCATAGAGATTACTTGGTTACTCTAACATGAAATCCTATTTAGTGTTTGGGATTTTATTGGCCAAACATACTTAGGAGGCATGGTAAACTGGTTAATTAGGTATGCGAGAATAGAATTAATAGGATCAATGGATGATCATGTTTGGATGGTGATATTATATGGGATGATATTATAATGGTGTGAAACACATTATTACAATCATGTAACAGAAAATGGTGTTGACCCTTAATATTTTGATGTGTGTTAGCTAATGTAGGGGTGCTATGGAATATGGTCTAGTATAGATTTTACTTGTGAAACTAGTGCATTGGAATATGGATGGTATGTAAAATGAGGTCTCTATGATATGATAAAAGGATTATTGGTGGCTTATGAGATTTTATATATGTAAAGATGATCAACTAATGTGATGGATGAGATGAAATATTGTGGAAAGTGGGAAGTTTTTACATGTATATTGGGTCTTTCGAAACACTGAGGGACCATGTGACCATGTGTAATACATAAAGAATCAGAAATAATACTTCACTATGGTGATTAGGGAACCGGTATGATTTTGAGATAATAATTGATATTGGAAAGGCCAATATAGGAATGAAATGAGAGAGTCTCATGATGGTGCCCAAGGTCATATATCTTGAGTTAGATCTAATGGGACCGGGAGTACAGTGGTATATTATCGATGGTATTGGATAGTTGTTTCAGGAAGAACCTTGGTATCAGTAGACCCTATAATAGAGATCATGATGTTGAACTATTTAAGGAATATGAGTGGGGATCATGGATATCAATATTCAGTTGATGGTGGTTTCCAAGAAGGATCATGCTCATGAATCAATAATAGGGAAGGTCTAATAATTGTGAGTTCACCATGGATGGTCTAAATATGTGATGCCCATTTTACACATATTTTAGTAAATATTTGAAGTGACATGCTAGTGGAACCAACTAGAGGTGTTTGTTTTCTTATGAAGGTGCTTGTATTTAACCATCGCAGTTTTGTTTAGTAAATAGAAAATACCTAGATGTGGGTATTAGTTGATTAGAATTGGGAAAATTCATTTTTTTGGTAATTGATAGTAGTTATATGTGGTATGACGGTCAGGTGGTATGATTAGGTGTGTGTTTTAGGAAACCTATTGGTGGAGTGACTGGGTATGGGGAATATTGGTTCTCATGGATAGTTCACAAACAAGAACAATGTGGAGGATATTTTTATTATAATATAATCACATGAATGGGGATTAATATTTTTATGAGGAAAATTAGGTGATGGTCAGGTGTGATGTTGATAGAGTGATGATCTAGCATCGACCAGTGACATCACCCAATGGTGTGTGACATTAGTTGATTGAGAATTAATGAATCCCATTATGATTAGGGAAGTTTTTGAATTGATAGAAATAATTGACAGTATGATGTGTGGGAAGGAATGGTTTTGAGTAGTAGATCTAGATTGGATGGGGTATTAACATGACCATGAATCGTGGGAGATATAATATTTAGGCCATGAATTGATTCTTGGTAACTGGGATGGTTCATAGATAATGCATGAGGATACTTATTAGGGATGATAATTATTAGTTGGGTAGGTTTTAAATACCTGCATTGTGTGAGTTGGTAAAAAAATGTGGAAATTTGAATTTGTTGTCACACAAATGGTGATGTTTTGACAATTGGGATTCAGGTCAAAATTCATAGGATTGGAAAATATTTGGAATGTTTTTTTAGATTTAATAATGTCTCAAGGGGTGTTATGGATGATCAAGTGTTTCTTTGGATTAGTGGTTAAGATGCCTTTGAGTGAATTTATAATATAGGTGTCTAGTCATATTGTGATGGGAAAGGTTCACTTCTTGATTAGGAGTTGATTAATGAATAATGACATAGTCAAAGTGGGGAACCACAAAGGATAAAACTTGATATATAGGTGAAACATCACACCATGACATTTCAGTATTATGGTGTGGCATGTTTTTGTGTTAGAGTTAAAGAATTAGAGGTTGGGTATTCCATGAAAAGGGTTATGGCATATGAGTTAGAAAAATCCACTAAGTCTAATGTGTAAGGATCGCCCTGTATATGTAAGGGTTACCCTTTGATGTGAAAATGGATAACAGTTAGAGGCCTATGTATAGAAAAGGTAAATATGAGGATTTGGAAGAATAATATCATGCACAAGGGTTAAGAATTATTTTAGTGTTGTAGTCACCCTTTGATATGTAAAAGTATTTGTGATGATATGTAAAGGTAACTATGAGTCTTCCCTATTATACGTAAGGGTATTTTTGTGAAAAGGGGGGATATGTAAAATTAATTTCCCAGGTATGTAAGGGTCATTGGGTAGTGAAGTTTGTAAAAGTACCAGGGTGTTTCCTCTGATATATATAGGTAATTTCAAGATATAAAAGGTTTATCCCATATATAATGGCTATGGAAATTTTTTATTTTTATGGATGATGTGTGACATACATACTCTTTATTTTAGGTACTTACATTCCTTATTTTACCATTTTATGTCTGGGGTTTTCATGAATCTTTTTTGATGAATGTTATAATTATTTTGAGGTTTTTGTCCAATGCAAAGTTATAGAATAGTTAGGGAAAAACATGCCAGTCTATCAAGGAAGCTGTGAAACTTGGGTTAGATTTCCAGAGGAGGGTGCATAGTTAGGAAAAGCCATGGGGCCTTACCCTCTAACCCTGTGACTTTAGGTATAGGCATTTCACATGTTTTGTCAAATCATGTGTCTAAACCATGTGGCTCTTCCAATATCCTTGAAAGTTGTGCACAGTTGGCTCACGGTGCGATCAAACCTTGGGACGTTAATTAATTTTTCCAATTTTGTGATTTTAATTCCCAAAACACCCATTTTAAATCCAAAATACTCCCCTTAAATCCTTATTCAATACATTGAAATTTATAGTATTTCTTGAGGCACTTTTGGACCTTCCAACCTAGAATCCTTATGAGGTACTAATCGAGTATTTCAATCTATTTTAATAAGTGTAACCAATATCTTCTTTTGATTTATCTTTTCCTTCTCTCCCTAAATCATTGAGATCATTGTATCCTTTCGTTTTTCATTGATTCATATTTTGATATGTGTAAATTTGGTTCTAGGATTATTTATTGATGGGTTCTAGAATTTCATATATCTCCAAGTATGGATCCTGTGTTGGGTGTTTTGTGATATTTTGATTGAGGTAGGTGGTTTCATGAGGCAATTCCTTTTAATTGAAACCATTGTTTGTTTTTTTTATTTGTAATAGGTTTCCAATTTATTTCCAAACCATGGTTTGATAATTTTGAAAAAAAATCGAAATGGAATGGTGTGTGTTGATATAACATTTAAAATCAATTTTACAATAATGTATTGGAACTCGAAAAAATATCTTGATTTTAGATGAGTGATTGACCCCTTAATTTATTTACATGTAGCACATTGGACACTTGGTAGTTAGGTTGGTATTCCATGACAAGCACACTAGGAATATGATAGCTCTACCAATCCATGTAATTATTATTATAATGATACTAAACTATGTTAATGGAAGAGAGTTCATTTGTTGAAGTGGAATCCTATTCCACTTATGCTGGATATTTAGGGATGTATGGACACCTAAAGCTATATTTCATTAATATGTGTGAGGGTCATTTATCCTTGAAATAACCAACCATAGGACTCACAACCATGGTTCTATGATTGAAAATGTTTGAAAATGATTTGTACACAAAATGTTTTATGAAGTGACTTATCCATGCCTATTTTAAATAAATGATTTTTTCATGCCTGTTTTAATGGAAATTCACATTTGTATAATTTTTATAAATCCCATTTAAATAACTTGGATAACATGGTTTCATTATGTGTTGTGAAAATATTATCATTCAATGTTTTATTTAGAACATTTAGATTTTTTATATATAATTCTTATGGAATGCTTGGTGGGATCCTACTAGGCTAGTGTTTCTCACACCCAACTTTTTAATTTGGGTGTTTGTAGAATTTTTTATAAAAGGTCCAAGAAATAGAAAAGTACCACTTAGAGGAAATGGGTGTTCTTGATAGTATAACCTTTCGAGTTGGTGGTTATAAGTGGAGTATATAGTTTCCGATGTCTTGTTTGACATAAGTTATATATTTTTTGACTTAAGGTGTATATTAGGAGTGAGGTATTAGACTACTAACATCATAAATATCCTTAAGTTACAACTAGTGGTTAGGATAAAGAGTCTTTGAGGATTTTTTATCTAAATATTGAATTATCCCAAACCTTAACATGAGATTTGGGTTATCAAGCTGAGTTATAATTGATATATTTTATGATCTTATGTCTCTTGATGAATGTTTCCTTGTTATATGTTGATTTTGTGCAGTATTATGCCCCTAAGAAGATGACAAGTCAATGTTTTGTAAGGATTTTCTGATGATCCATAGAAATAAAACCCTACAATTTACCAAAATCATATAAAGGTAGTAGTGTTCATTCTCTAAGATCTAGGACAAGGTGTCGCACATGTTCCTATTCAGGTGCCAATGGTTATACATAATAAAGAATATTTTAGAGATTTTACCCAAGAGTTTATTTAGTAAAAAAACTATCTTTCTAGGAAATTAACGATTTTAAGAGGTATAGGATTATTTGGGTGAGATTGAGTAACTCTTCAAGTTCTTATAGACTATATATTCCATTAAGGCAAAGTGTGTCCCCTAAATACTTGTGGGTCCTTGATGGAGAATGTGGGATGTTATACTTATAGAAAATAGTAATGAAGGCTTGGAGTGAAAAGACTTCAAGACTCTTTTCATGGAGAAATTATATCTAAATTTGATTGTATTTTCTATGTCCATGTAGTTTCTCAACCTTCCTCAAGGTGACAGGATAGTGACTCAGTATGCCAATCATTTTTCTAAACTTTCATGGTTTTTACATGAGGTGTTGTTGAATGAGAAGATAAATTCCTAGAGGTTTAAGATGGATCCTCAATTAGATATATGGTCTTAGTTATTCATGGTAAACCTTACCACATATTTTGATGTTCTGGATTGATATTTGATGCAAGAACATGACCTAGCTAGTAAATTAGGGTTGACTATAGTACCTCCTACTTTGAGTGGAAGCACTAGTTGTTACTTTAAAGGAAATATAAAGTGGAATAAGCCTTATAGTGGAAATATTGTTGGTGGTACATGATATAATACTTTATCCAAATTATATATAGTATTTTTTTAAAGGACCACTAACTTATTTTCAATATGAAAATACTACGAACTCAAAGCATTCTTGCACAGATGCACCAAATATTTATAGTTCATACGGTCACTCATGTCACTTGTAGTGGTTTTTTCATGTTTTAGCTACTCTGCATAGTGGTAGAGTATCATAAGTATTGAGATAATCTATATCACAGTTAGATACTTCATGAACAATGGGGTTCCAGCCACATACATTATGAATAAAACTTCTTCAAGTAGTAGACTAGTCTCTAATGGGAACTGATGTACATCCTAGGGCTATGAGAGATACTATTACTATTTATTCATATTTAGTGACTTATTTAGTTTATATTGGTGCCTATCATTATATTTTATCAACCCACATCATGGACTTGTTGAATATTTCTTTAGAGCTCATGCCTAATGTGATGGAAATTGAAACACCTCTCAGGATATATAGAAAGAGAGAGAGAAGGGTCTCTGATATCCATATTATACTTTATCATTATCAGATTTTGAACTCTCTTGGGAATTTTTTTTTTCTTGAGATGAATCCTTTAGATAAAATTCTTGGAATAGACTGGTTGGTGGCTTAAAATGATCAGTTTGACTATTACCATTGGTGGGTGTCTTTTACTACCTCTAGCAGGGAGTCTTGCATTTTTCAAGGAGAATGGGACCCAAGGTCTATCCATTCCGTACCTCCACTTCTAGATATACCTATGACTATATCCATGTATGCTATTGAAAATGATAAGGAATATTAATATTAGGATATTCCTCATGTAGTTATTGAATTTTTGATTGTTTTTTCATTAGACTTTTATTTCCTACCATCATAGAGGGAGGTAGAGTTCTCTATCAACTTGGTCCCAAGTACTCATACTATATATATCCCCTATTACCATATGAAACTAGCTAAAATAAATTATTAAAATAATTTTTTCGATGACTTGATGTCCAAATGTTTCATTAATCCCAATGTGTCACCCTGGGCAACACTAGTGTTTTTCACCAAGAAGGTCAATGGAAACCTTTACATGTAAGTTGAATATAGAAATATCAATCATGTTATATTCAAGAAAAATTACTCATTCCCCTCATTGAATATTCTTTTAATCAATTGAAAGATGTGGATTGGTTCTATAATATTGATCTTATGTTTGGTTACCTCTATCTTAGGATCAAGGAGTTTGATATCCCAAAGACCCCTTTTAGGAGTAGGTATTGCCATTATTAGTATCTTTTATGGCATTTGTCATGACCAACACTCCTTCTATGTTTATAACATTTATTACTAATATTTTCACCAATATCTTGAAACTTTTTTCATGATATTCGTGGATGAAATCTTTATTTACTCTAAAACTGAGGAGGATCATGTGCTTCATTTGAGAGTAGTTTTGGACATCTTGATAAATAATTGACTTTATGAAATGATATTAAAGTGATAATTATTGATTAATTAGGTGTTTTTATTATCACATTTTGTTTTAGAACATGGTATATCATTGACCTTGAAAAGGTGAAAGATATAATGTGATGGGAGGAACCATAGAATTTCTTTGAAATTCATTACTTTTTTGGTATGGTTGGGTATTACCATTGGTTTATGAAATATTTCTCAAGGTTGTCTTCTATGTTTAAATCTATCACATTAAAGTGAGTGAAGTTTTTGTAAAAAAAGTGAGTGAAGTCTGTATAAAATTAAAAATTTCAGTCTTCCTTTAATGAGTTGAATCATTATTTAAATTCAGCTCTAGTGTCAACTCTTCAAAAGGTTAGGTAGAGATATGTGAACTTTCTTGATGATTCAAGTTTTAATTTGGGTTTTTTTTCTTAGGTAGTGATGATCACTTGGTGAATTATAGTTCTTCTCAACTTCTAAACCATGAGAATCATTATCCCATTCATGATATGGAACTCACTGTTTTAATTCACACTCATAAGAGTTGGTGGGACTACTGTTTCATAGAAAGGTTCACCATTTTTACTAATTAAAAAATCTTGAGTTATATCTCCACAAAAAATATTTTAATCCTTATCAAAGGTAATGGGTGGAGTTCCTAAAATCATTTAATATTGACATTATTTACACCATTGGAAAGGATAACACTTTTGTTGATTCCATGAGTAGGAAAATAGCATCCCAATCTAAGAAGAAATCATTAGAGGAGAGAAATCTCATGGACCATGTAATACCTGATATTTTATAATATATTTCTCTTTAAATAATTTATAACCTTTTAATGGATTTCTTGACACACAACACCAAGATTAAAATGAACCATGATATATTCTAACATATTTGTTAAATTGATGAGGATGATTAGGGTTTACCACATTATGAGTTATATATAAATGTTTTAATAAGTTTAAATGTATTATTTAATGCATAATATATACATGATTATTTTTTAGTAAAGTTATTTTATGATTTAAAAATACATTTTTCCTCATAAATGGTTTTATTTCATTTCATGGGTAAATAATATAATACGTTTTTGCTAATTTTAGAAAATTTATTTGAATAAATTATATTTATTTTTTAAATCATAATATCAAAATTAATTTATGGGGAAATTTTGTGATTTTTCTAAAATGATAGATTTTTCCATGGGTAGTAAAAAAATATATATTTTTGAAATATTGTAATTTATTTTCATTAAATCATGTAATTAAAATGAAAAATTATATTTTGGATTTGGAATTAATGTAAAATATGGTACATTTGATTTATAATATTCTAATTAATTACATTTTAATTAGTGAAATTTATAATTCAGATATTAGTTAATTTTTATGCTTAAAATTAATTTTTCTAAAAACTGTTTTTCACTTTGTTTTATACATTTATATTAAAATTTATTTCTCTCACTTATATAGATTTAATATTGAATAATGGATACCATATTTAGAATCTGGAGGTTCAAATTTAAAAAATATGTCCCTTGTATTTTTTTCATTATTAATAGTAAACAAGGTAATTATTTTTCACCACAGTAAGGGTAAAATGGGTAAAATATGGTTAAAACCAGAAGATAAGGTCTCAAAATAAACTAAAAATTTCCTTAATTTAATTATATGGAATAAATTATTTCATATAAATCCAAAATTATAATATATGGAATTTAGTACTATTTTACCTAGATAATAGAATTTCTATTATTTTAAGTAATGGAAATTCTAAAATGCCACTCTCTTGAATTTTATGTCTCCAATTTTTTCTCGTAAGAATAAAAAGAGGATAATTTTGGGTAATTTATTTTTTTATCATGACAATTTATTTATAATTTTTTTAATTTTATAATTTCATTAAACTCTTACGTAATTTCGATACATTATTTATTCTGTTATTAGAAAAATAAAATGAATAATTTAAAAAATATTAAAAGTATCAAAAATTGGGTGATTTAATGTGTTAAAAATAGATAAATATTATATGTTAGGGATGTGTGAAAGGTTTATATTGAAATTACATAACTTTTGTGATGACTTTAAATTCAAATTAAAAGAATAGTGTCAAAAATGACATTAATGATATTTTATAAGAAATAATATTTTATTAAGTTAGTTAAAATTCATAAAAATATTAAAAGATGAAAAAGTATGATTATAATTGGATTAAAATTTTATCCATTTTCTATTTATTATCCAATTTTTACCTTATAAGTAAAATTATAAACCTTTAAAATTAAAAAAGTCATTACTATGATTAAGGTCAAAATTGGTTAGTGAAAGGTTTAAATAAAAAAGATAATGTTTAAAATAACACCAAAACCAACATAAATTTAATTTTATAATGATATTTTGATCATATAATATTTTTATTTTAATTCATATATATTTTTAATCACTATAATTGATAAATACATTAATTATATTTTAATCTTTTTTGTAATTCCAAGTGAGTTATTCCCCTCCCTTATAAAAGGTCACCCCTTCCCTATCTTCTTTACACCACTTTGAGAAACCAAGATCTAAAAAACCCTACCCAATAATATTATAAACATCCCTATACATTATGTATAGGTGATGGTGTCATTACAATACCGTTCCAAGGGTCATTAAAAGGGATCTAAATAAGTCTACCAATGAAGAGGTAATCGTCTTTACTGACCCTTTCAAGTTTATTTCCTCTTCTATGTCATCTAAATATAATTTAACCATAATAAAATAACAACTAAAATAAAATAAATATACTAATATGTTATTATTAATACTTATAAAACCATTTTACATCTCTTTTATATCCGACCAAAAGTGAAAACATCATTTATGTGTATGTACAATGTACCGTCTCTACATAGTAGTGTTAATTGTTTTTCATCACCACTTTATTTTGATGGTTATAAATATGAAAATATTGAATTTACTTTATTTTTATGACATAATAATGCTTCTTGAATTATAATATAATACATAACTTCTTCCTTTGTAATCCATTGGAAAATAATAATTTCATTTGTATGTACTTGTGGACTACCACATCTACTAAGCAATGTGGTCCATTTTTTATTTCTGCTTTACATGGATAGTAATAAGGATATAATTAATGAATATATATGATATATATGATATAAAAATTATCCTTTAAATTTTAATTTTTATTTACCTTTCTTCTGTTCTATCCATCGAAAACTAAAAACAACTTTCATACGTATATACAACCAACTGTCTCCATGAACAGTGTAATTTTGTTTCTATCTAGATATTTTATGGATGATTATGATATATATTTATATATAATGAAAATATATGATATATATATATATATATATATTTCATGAATATCATCCTTTATATTATGGAATTATGATCAATGTACAAGGATCAGAACTACCATACAAAAATTATCATGAAAGAAATGAAACAGCTAACACTCAAAAATGATAATTTTAATAAAGAATTATTAATAAAATATTATTAAAATTTTATAAATGGATCATATGTGATATTATAATAATTTATATTTTTCTGATATATATTTATAATAAATTTAAATTTATTATACAAGAGTCCAAAATCACTTAAAAAGTAAGTCAGATCTGAGGTAAGGGCTTTCTTGTCTCACTTTTGATTCCATAAGACATATTCCATATTCACCGTTTGTTTCTTCCATGGGGTATATATAATTTACCTTTTATGTGTTATATCATGAATCCAATTATATTATTGGTATTTAATGTTTCATTCTATTCTATTTCTTCCATGGTTATTATGATTCACAATATTCTAAAGTGGTAAGGGACTTCGTTTACAGTCACATTTTATTTCATGATTATTTATGTTTGAATTTTCATTGAAGGAAATTATCTGATATTTATCTAATAAAACCCATTAATTTTACTATCCTCATGATATTCATGAAATTTTAAAGTAATGGTACCATTTTTCTCTCTTGGGTACTTAAAAATTTCAATAAAATGTTTAAAAAAATACTTTATATCCTATTTATCTAGGAATCTATTCTTCAATATCCATGTTTTATAAAAATGTTTTCAAGAATTTTTATAATATTAGCATATGTTTGTTTAAATTCATTTCTTCCAATGATTTAATTTTTTAAATTTTTTTTAAAAGTAATATTATCATAATTTTATTAATAAGGTACTTTTGATTTTTTACTCAAAATATAAAAGAAATCTTTATTTTTATGCACACAACATGAAAATAATTTCCTTCTATCATGACTGATCAATGCTCTAATGTTTACTTTATAATCATCCAAGGTTCTTTTCAAATAAATTATTTTATTTAATACTTGGTAAAATTATATATTTTAATAAGTGATTTCAAAATTTAAAACATATTTTTCCTGCAAAAATGTTCCAATGATCTTTTAATGTATTTTCAGCTATGAAAGCACCCACTGATGATATCGAGTATATTTATTCGATGATGTCATCTTTATTTAAACTTTGGAAGGTCATTTATGCTAAAGTATTGATGTTATATATTCTTGATTCAATACAAATAATTATGTCTTTTTAGGTCATTTTGAGAATGAAATTTACTGATCATTTAAAATATAATAAATTCATAGGATGTGCAAGAGATAGGTGGGGGATAGTTAAAGATAGCCCCTGGATTCATCTATAGGTATCATGAGAAAAAAATGTTGGCATGATTTATAGGATAAGGCTATAAGATCATGTCATAATATTTGGGTATTTCATGTATTTCGTCCAACACAATGATAATGTATTGGTTAAGAATCCTTGATGGAATGATAATTTCATGGTTGGTAGGCCTTGATGGAATAATAATATCTTGGTTGAGAGAACTTGATGTTAAGATTCATGATTTTTTGGTTGATAAGACTTGATCATGAATTTAAAAAATTATGAATTTCCTTTATAAATAACGTAGTTTTCATTATCCACGTGTTTTCTATATTTATACTATCCATGGATGATCATTGAACTTGAGCTATTGATTGAATAAAATGTGTTTTGATTGTACACTCTTCCATGTTCATTACTCCTTATTTAATCATGATAGATTCTATTGTACGTAACTCTTATTGAGCATCTGATCTCAGCATTTATTTGTTTTAAATATCCTATTATATGAAGAAGGATATTATGAATGATATCAAGGATGAAAGAATGTTTATTATGCTATTTTTTAAATTCTCAATGTAATATGGGAATCATGTACGTATCTATTTTACCAAAACTACTAAATTTTTTTGGTCTTTTTGGATACATTCATAGATATCTAGTACCAATGTAATTAAGTAACCACTAAATCTAGGATACTAGGTTTGGGTTCTTTACAGATAGTATCAGATTATGTTTAGTATAATCCTTGGGAACTGCATTTAAAATTAAAAAAGCTAATATGAGAATTATGATAATCCCTTATAGTAATTGAGAGATTTTACCATATAGGGATTTTTAATTTATGGATCAATATTCATGATGATTATAATCAAACTCAGTATGTTACATTTTTTGGTGAATTAACCTAACTGATGAAGGGAAATTAACGCCTATATTCAATGTAGGGATTGCCCTACTAAGTATTCCAATACATCTTGTGTTGGAATTTAGCAGATCATGGCCATATTGAGGTTTTTGTCTCAAGTTATGCTGAATAATCATTCTCATATGGAACAAACTATTGTTTTATAGTGTGATTCACCTATATTTGATCATATCATGTGATATAATCGTCAATATGTTAATGGATATAATAATCCATTAGTATATTAAAGTTAATTAGGTCCCTCCAAAAAATATTCTTAACATTGGGAAGTAATAAAAGTAAAAAATTTCATTCTATTAGTTTATTTTTTTAAAGTATATGTTGATAAATAGTGTTCATGGATCCATAACACTAAATAAGTTTATGTAAGATAAATAATAAAATAGAGAACTTTTAAAGTGATATTTTTCATGAAATATTTTCATAATGAAAAATGATCTAAAATGGAAAAAAAATTCAGTCTATGATAAAAGGAAGAGGAAAGTGTTTCTGAGTATGAGGAAGACTTTAAAAGATTATTAAAGAATGCTATGAACTACGTGAATAATTTTAATTGTATGATTGGTTGTTTATTTTATGGGATTAAGACAAGCCTATAGAGAGAACTAGTATCTCAAAAAATTTCTCCACATGATGATATAGTATCAAGTTCCATCAGAAAAGAGAAATAATTCTCTAAGTCATATATTTAAAATGAAATAAAGAGAATAATAAGAAAAATGAACACTAAGAAAAATTAAATGATGAAAAAAGAAGAAGGGAAGGATTAAAATACCAATATGTTAAAATTGTGTAATGAAACACCCACGTACTTTGTTAATTAGAATAAGACATTGTTTCAAGTTCATAGAAAGGGTTCATAAGGATATTCGATGAAAATAAAAGAAATAAACCTATTATATCCAATGATTTATTATTAAATAGATACTGAATTATTCAAACCATTTTCTCATGTTTTATTGGAACATACCATAGAATAAGACAAGTGGATAAAGAAAAGATTATGAAATTACTACAGCTGGATTCAAAATCCATTAAGTTGTACTAATAGGTATCGTAAAATCATGATTTATTTGATTCTAGATCTATAAAATCTTTTCATGGATATAAAATCATCCCTTAGTACTCTAAATAAATAATTATCAATCATTACATCTAGTAGGAATTTGGTTATTGAGCATTTTCTATTAAGATAATCAATTATTCCCTAGTTGAAAACATGGTTGTTATACATAGGTTTGGTTTAAAAAAACCTGATGTTTGGGGATTATTTAGTTTATAGGATTTATTAATTTCTAGATGATTAATGAAATAATATATTAAATGGATCTTGAAATAAAGTAGTTATTATTTTACCTTCATTTCTAATAAATTAGTGGTATTTTAACTATTTAATGATTTATGGTTTTGTAGTCATTAACTTTATCATGAACAAGTTATCTATCACTCTCTATTAGTCCTTAGAAATTAATCTTATCTTATATGTCTATTTTTTAATTACCCACCAACTTTATCTTTATCTAGGAACTCGGTTACATAATATTTCAGGTAACCTTTATGTTTCTCACTTTCCCTTTTCATGGAATGTTTTAATATCCTTTTGTATAATGTGGGTTCTCAACAAAGGTATTTCCAAATTTTGAACCCTTTTTTACCAAGATAAAAATTTATAGGGTCTAATTTATTTAATGGTTTATAATGCAACACCCTGATATTCTATAATATATATCTCTTTAAAAAATTACAAGTTTTCGATAGCTATCATTATAGGAAACATCACTCTTAAAACAAACCATGATATATTATATCATAATCATTAAATTTTTGAGTATTAATATCACTAAACAAATTAGTAAATATATATATAAATTTTCTACATAATTCAATTTTTTTGGTTAATGGATAATATTTAAGTACTCAATTTTTATTAATATAATTTTTTGTTTCGAAAATACATTTTTCCTTGAAAATGGTTTTGTTGATTTTTATGAGTAAATATTATATTAAATTTTTTACACTTCTAGATAATGTATTTGATAAAACAAACAACATTTTTTAAATTATCATATCAAAATTATCTTTGGTTGATGTTTTTTTATTTTTTCTAAAATGATTGATTTTTTAGTGAATAGTGAAAAATATAATTTTTTCAAATATTGTCATTTCTATTCATTAAATAAAGTTATTTAAAGGCACAATTATATTTTACATTTGGTATTAAAGTGAAATATGATCCCTTTACTTTATAATATCACAATTAATTCTATTTTAATTATTAATATTATTGATTTTGATATATGTAAATTTTTATGGTCAAAAACACAGTTTTCAAAAAAAAATCTCTACGTTTTACGCATTAATATTAAAATTGATTTATTCCACATGAACATATTAAAAATTGAAAAATGGAAACCATAATTGGAATCATGAGGTTAAAATATGGTATATAGGACCCTTTTATATTTGATTCTTTTGAATTTTAATGGTGGTAAATTTATGTCACTTATGTCAGGGTAAAATGGGGAAAATATTGTTAAAACCATGAGATATTTTCTCAAAGTCAACCCAAAACATTACCTTATTTCATTGGATGGAATATATTCAACTATATAAATCCAAAATTCTAATATATGGTGTTTTGGTTCAATTTTCCCTTGATAATAAAATTTATATATATTATTTTATATAAATTAAATTCCAAAATGTCACTCTCTTGACTTTTATATGTCTAAAATTTATTCATAAAGATAAAAAGTAGATAATTTCGGTTATAAATGTTTATTTTAAATAATAATTAATTTTTAGTTAACTGTTATATTAACTTATGGAATTTATGAGTTTAACTAATTTTCAAATTAGTAATGAGAATTATATTGATAATTAATTATTGAATTAGTTATATGTAAAAGAATAGAAACATGATCATTCTAATATGAAAAGTATGAATGGAAACATGATCATTCACTTGTGAGTAATGGAATGTGAACATTGTAATTGAATTGAAAAGTATACATGGTAACATGGACATTGTATTTATGAGTAAAGGAATGGGAACATGGTCATTAAATTTTGAAGTATAAATAGTAACATGGTAATTATACTTATGAATAAAATAATTGGAACATGGTCATTATTTTGTATGATATTTGAGTGGTAACATGGGAATTATAGCATGAATTTATTAATAGTAACATGGGAAATCAAGTATGGAGTAAGAAATGGTAGCAAAGCCACACTGAGATATAGTCTCACCTGAGAATGATTCAGGCTCTCGTATGAGCTAAAACAGGTATTGAGATATGATATCACCTTTGAATACTTCGGGCTATGGCATGAGGTGAAGAAGGTTTTAAGATATGATATTACATAGAACACTTCAGGCTCTGGCATAATATGAATCATGCATGAGGTACGAGTTTCCTTGGGAACCATGGAGTTAATGTGGTTAAATAAAGAATAAATGGTAATGTTATTAATGTTTACAAATTCATTTAACTTATTTCTTTATAGAACTGCATACATTGTTATCTGAATGGATGTTTTTTAGACACCGCTGATTGTGGCCTACTGAGTTTTAATTACACACTACTTGGGATTCCTGATCGGTACCTGGATATACTCTATCTATAAAGGATAATTTATGGGAAAAGGCCCTATGTTAGATGGATAATTTGGGGATAGATCTTAGATGAGAGAACATGATGTGGTTTTGGACCCACATGGGAGTTGTCGGTATCTTCATTTTCAGTTCTTATTTTAGATACTTGACACATACATTAGCATGGAATGTTTATGCTTTAAGTAGATACTGTATTTCCTTCTTTTATTACCATGAGATATTGGTGTTTTTTATTATTATATATTGCTTCCACTATTGTTTATTATTTTTGATGGTGTATTTATATAATCAAAGAGGGTATAGTCTCTCCATGAATGAATTATCATAAAATCATTTTAGTCGGCAGCCTCGGGTGTATGGGGAGGTGCGCTTGAGGTCATGCGACCACCGGCTTGGGGAACCAGTGTGTGGAACCTAGGTCTGGATGTTACAAAGTGGTATTAGATCCCAGTTTTCTTTTCTTTTTATTATGTATTACTATTTCAGAAAGGTAGATTTGAGACTAGGAAGTGTTGGGCCTTGGTAATGTGCTCATGTATGGGAGTTCAAAACCCATGTATGGGGTGAAACCCAAGTACTCATGGTGGGATTATTGTTATTGTAGTTTGTTGTTGTAGTGGAATATTGTTTCACCTTGGCTGACACACTTATTGTGTAATGTGAAAATTATTTATGATGTTTTTGGACAATTGAATCAGGGCCTCGAATGGAATGAGAGTTGAGTATGCATGCATAATTCTAGTCACTCATAATTATTTTGTGACATGCATCACTTTAGGCAGGCAAGGTAAAATGTGTTTTTGGGGTAAGTTGTTGATCTTAAATTTCTTTTCCTTAATTTTGAAATTGAATTGAAAATGGTGAATGATATAAAATTGTAATTGTTAAAATGATGAAATAATGTGAATTACTGGGTTTCTAAATGGTAATATTTATGTGAAAATGATAATTCTATTATATAACCAAGATATAGGTGTAGGATGGTTAAGGTTAGTGATAACACCTCAATTTTGATCACATGGAGAGGTTTAGGGAAAAGACTTGTAGTGGTTTCTTATTATTTACTACTATAAAGTAAATGTGATAAAGTTGTTTTATGAGTCCTAAGATGTGTGTTTTTAATTTTGTAGATATTCTTCCATGACGACTCTTGTTGAGAGGATGACAAGAGTTTATGACTAGTAATTCCCTACCAGTAGTGGAACCTGAGGCGCCGATAGTGCTGGGTGTAACACCATAAGATTTTTATGAGATAGATTTTTAATTTCATTGATTTACTATGTTGTACTCTACATCAAGATAAGCTTGAACTAAACACAACAGGTGCTTGGATTTTGGTATATGCAACACTATGTTTAGTGTGTGTGACATACAATTTCATGTTCTTTTGATAAAATTCTTTTCAAAGAAGAACAAGCTTAAGAGAATTGCTAAATATTATTATGCTACCTTATAACATAATAATTATAATGGTGGGTATGGAAAATATTAACTATGTAACACCCCAAGCTTCCACGGTACGTTTCCCTTCGAATAATGCGATAGCGTGTGTTGTACGCAACCTCGAGTTCTAACACACACCACAACTAATTAAACTAGCCGTGGTGAATAGTAATACCTAATTTTTGAAATCATATATATTTTATATTTCAAAATGGACTTCATTTTTGGATTCGGAATATTGAAATTAGCCTAGGGTGAGATTTTGGTACTTTTCGGATAACTTTTATATTTTGATGAATAGTGAAAATTACTAAATTTTAATTAAAATCAACTTTTTTAATCAAAATAATTAATATTGATAAATTATGAATTTGAGTGGTTTTAAAGTATATTTAGAATATATTTTTACCATTTAATTTAATGTTTGTCATTGGACATAATTTCACAATTAAACCAGACATAAACAAGTGTCAATCTTTTGATAGTTATTATCTCTTAAAAACACGCTTTTTTATTTTAACAACGGGAATTAATTTTAAATTAATTTCTGCCACTTCTGTGTTTTGAATTTGGAAAAATGGATTACATATTTGGAATCAGGATGTCCAAATTATGTAAATAGGTAACTTTTATTTTTACACATTTTGAATAATTACTGCGGTAAATATTTTATTTACCATGGTTAAAGGGTAAATCCGGTAAATAAGGGTTAAAAAATAATATTATAATAATACAAAATTACCCTAAAACGTGTCCTAACCTTATTGGTGGACACATACCCGACCATGTGCATCCTTGGGTCGATTTGGGGACCCCTTAGAGCCACTTGTATGTGGTAGGGACACATTATATTAATAAAGTTAAAATAAAAATAAAAATGGCATAAGCTTACATATTTTAGAAGAACAATTTTTACATAGGGTTATACATGTTGGATTTTCGATTATAAATATTCATTAGAAAGATAAAAAGATTTCCTACATAATGATATTTTATTTATAATTTTTAGACATCAAATAATTTAAATTATTATTGACACAATAATGATGCAATGTTTACCTCATTAATAAATCATTTAAATAAATAAGATTATAATGATTAAAATATTATCTAAAACCCGTCCAATTCTTATTGGTTGATGTTATTTAGAAAATGAGTCATCTTATCTTCGACCTCAATGATTTTTGGACCATTATAAACCGAATATAATTATATTATAAAGTAATACTTTCACTCTTTCCTAAAGAGCCCCTCCTCTCCCTTATAAAAGGAGACCACTTCTACTCATTCCTCACACCTCTCAAGCCACTTGGCTCGTCCAAACCCTGCCCAAATACTCTCCCAACTTCCCTAACTACAACCTAGAGGCCTTATTTTGATCAGAAAACCAACCTAAGGATCCCTTTTGATCAAATCAAAAGGAAGAACCCGAAGAAGAGGTAATGTTTTCACCACCCCTTTTCAAGTTCCTTTCTTCTTCCACTTCTTCTTTCATTGCTCTTACCATTCTAAAATAATAAATCCAGTATCTCACATATACTATGATGTTATTATAAATATGGTACAACCATATTCAGTATTCTATCCACCCTTTGAATAACATGTCACCATACGTGCGTACGTACGGCTTACCGTCTCCACGTCGTGGTGTAATTGTTATTCAATATATTATTATTTGGATGGGTATAATAATGATGTGAAACTCATGTAAATAATAAATATAACATGTTAATTATTCTGTATATATGATATAACATCCATTTATATATTATTTTAATATCAAAATAATGATATTGTCGCTCGTGCGTACATACGGACTACCGTCTCCACAAACGCGATAAGATTCATTCTCCATCGTATCCATTCAAGTATAATTATCATTTGATGATTTAAAAATGATGTTTAAGGACTTGATATCATTCTGGATATGAATAATATACAACCTATCCATTACAAACATGTCTTACGTAACAAAACATATAAAATAAAACAAGTAAGTTAACACCCGAAACAACGATAATACTAAGATATTATTATAAAATCAATATTAAAAGATCATATATGATATCATATTAATGTATATGATTATTGTATAATTTAATAACTATTATTTCACCATTATACAGGAGGTTAACTTACCCCAACCAAGGAAAAGTACAAGGTAAGGGGTTTTCATCTCACTCCTTATTCCCGTGAGATTCATGACATATTGCCACCATCACCTTTTGTGTGGTGTATGTACTACCCATAATTATATTATTTGTGTAATACACTCTAATTTATGTGTATTTACATATTAATTGTATGGTACCTATTTCATGGGTTTTATGTTTCATAAGTTACCAAATTGGTAAGGGTTATTTCACAATCTCTTCATTATCCGAGGTTGTTTATATGTAATAATCTACTGGGATCTCTTTATCATTCACATCCATGTTTCTTCAAAATGTATTTCAAAACATTTTTATTATTTACAAGAATATGGGTTAAAGTAATTTATACCCTTTTTTGACTTTTTATAAGAGGAATCTTTCTGTCGTTTTCAAAACAAGGTCCTTTTTAACCTTTTCGACAGAATTAAGGTAAGAATGTTTTTTTTAACTTATACGGCGAGTGCGGTTATTTTCTGCCGTTATAAAATCTTAAAAGCGTTCCTTACAAGATTATAAGAATATTTTCAAGAAAATGTTTTATTTTATATGGCTCTTAAATGCTTTCAAAAATAGAAAGAGATATTTATCCAAAAAGTGTTTTGATTTCATCTATGTCAACATCCTTTGATGGATTTTACGCTTATTTGAAACTGATTTATTATGATACAAAACTTCTATATTGTATTGAAGGTTTTGTGATATGTTTGATTGTGGATGTGCTATTTTTATACCATTCATAGTTTATGGTGAAATTATTGACATTTCGTATGCTAGTTTTAATACGAATGTTTATGTTATGTTTAAACCTTTTCATATGGGAATGCATTGGACTTAATATGTGACAGGTGGAGCCCGCTATAGCTCATCGATGCATCGGTAGGTATCATGAGACAAACTAGTGTCTTGGCACAAGGCCTTGGCAAAATCTTATTTGTAGTCTTGGCACGAGGCTTTGGCTATGTGGTTATGATAGTCTGGCATTATGCATTCCAACATTATGAAAGTGGTTATTGATTTTGCATGTGATTATTCGATTAGTAGAATAACCATGTGAATAAGTAAATGGAATTATTTCATTTTATTTATTCCATACTATGTTAAAAGTTTAAGTTTAAAAGGCTTTTTTTTAGTTATACATTGCCTTAAATGTTTATCCTTATTTATGAAAGTTTCCGCTATATTGTTATCCTTACTGGGCATTTGAGCTCACCCCTTTTCTATGTTTTATTTTTCCCAGGAAGTGAAGATGTAAATTATGAATGACCTGCAGGGATATTATGTGGGGATATGAGTGTGTATTATGGAGACAATATGTTGTTGTAGTAGTTTTTCATTTTATGATGTAATGTAAGACTTATGAATATATCTAGTGTTTCCAAGGCTACTAAACCAATTGGTCTTTCGAGATTTGATCTTTCTTGTGATCATGCCAATGTTATGTAATAATGCAACGACTCTGGGTAACTAGGGTCAGGGCGTTACAGTTGGTATCAGAGGAAGTTTAGTACAAACCTTGTAAGCTAGATTTAGATAAACTCTGATTAGAGCACGTAGACCTAAGATAAACTTTGAGGATTAGTATAGAAGAACTTCCTAGAATTTTGGTATTGTAGAGATTTTGTGAGTTTTCCGAGCAATACATCCCTGTCTGGATACGAGCAGGTAGAGGCGGCTCTGGCACAGATTTACCTAGGGGTAAAACCCGAAAACACCGCTTTGAGCTAGACTCGAATGGGAACTGGTGCACGACAACGGGCCTTGCTGCACTCTTGGTTACGACACTCCCGGGGGATATGCTTAGGATAACTCTCATTTTCTTTACAAATCATTATGAAGGGTTTATGAGTATATAATTCCTCAAAGAAAACATTTTTATGATTATGGATTATATCCATAAATAGTTCAATTTATGTTAAGTGTTTTATAAGTATGGGATTATGTATTTTGATTCATAAACTGATCTAGTTTATGCCATTGTTTAGAAATGGCGCCTAGTGGAAGAAATGGAAACCGTATCAATGAACGCACTCCATGTAGGTATTTCCCTCCTGCTCAAGATAATTATAGTGGAGATGGTGATGCAACTGGTGCCGATCAGCTAATCACCATACTGGGACAACTTACTCAGGTTATGAATAATAACCTTACCCGTATGGAGCACCCCGATCCGCAGCGTGGAGGATCAATGTTAGATCGATTCATGAGGCAACAACCACCAACATTCAATGGGAGTACAAATCCCTTAGTAGCTGAGAAATGGATAAATTCCCTAGAGAAAATATTTCAGGCTTTGGGGAGCAGTGAAAGGGAAAAAGTTATCATGGCAGTTTACCGCCTCACTAGAGATGCTGATTAATGGTGGTCATTGATTCAAAACATGAAGGAAGATGATGAAGTATCAAATATGGAATGGAGGGAGTTCAAAGATCTATTTTTAGAAAAATACTTCCCTCGCGACCATCGAGCAGATATGGAAAGGCAATTTCTAAGTTTGAGACAGAAGGAGGATGAGAATGTCGCAAAGTATGAGGCTAACTTTACAAGGTTAGCAAGGTACGCTGGTGATTATATACGTAACCAAAGAAGTAAGATTGATCGTTTCTTTGATGGGTTAAAACCATTTCTCCGTCGAGCATTAGTCTCACAATCCTTTTCATCGTACGAAGACATTGTCTCATGTGCTATCAAGACCGAAAAGGAATTCTCTAAGTCTTATGACTTTAAAGCAAAGCAAGAGAAGAAGAGACCTGCTGATCAATCTGGGAATGGAAATAAGGGGAAAAAGAAAAAGGTTGAATATCAATCCTGTGGTAAATGCGGGAAGAAACACCCTAGTACTTGCTTGAAGGGAATGGGAGTCTGTTACAAGTGTGGTGAAAAAGGCCACCAAGCTCGTGATTGCAAGGGGAAGAAGGAAGCTACCAACGTTCAGTGTTACAATTGCAGGGAGATGGGGCATTATGTAAATGAATGTCCTAAGCGTCAGGAGAACTTTCCTCAGAAAAGGCCAAGGGATCAAGGCCAGGCTTATGCTATCACTACTGCTGAGGTAGAAGCTCCGAAAGACGTGGTGGCAGGTAATTTAATGGTTTCCTCAAGTTTAGCAAATGCATTATTTGATTCTGGATCATCGCATTGTTTCATATCTTCCCAGTTTGCTAAGAAAATTAGATATTTACAATTTGATTTAACAAGGGAGTTGTCAGTTAAAACTCCTAAGGGAAGTATCATTGCAACAAAGTTTTGTGAATCAGTCCCCATTAGAGCACATAAATTTTCTTTATCTGCTGATCTCATCGTCATACCTATGATTGAGTTTGATATAATCCTCGGTATGGACTGGCTTTCGGAATATGATGCGAAAATTTATTGTAAGAATAAAGAGGTTACGATTCTTGATGATAATGATAAGGAACACCTTATTTTTAGAGCAGAATCGTCACCACCTAATTCTTATTTAGATCCACCCCCAGTAGCTCAACTTAATTCAATTATTGGGGAGGAAGAGAATGAAATAACTGTCAGTGAGGAAAGGAATGTTCAAATAGAGGATGTACCTATTGTGAAAGAATTTGTAGATGTATTTCTGGAAGATTTACCTGGACATCCTCCAGAACGAGAAGTTGAGTTTTCCATTGATTTGATTCCTGGATCAAGGCCTATATCAAAGACCCCTTATAGAATGGCCATTGTAGAATTAGTCGAACTAAAGAAACAACTAGAGGAATTGAGTAATAAGGGATTTATTCGCCCTAGTGTTTCTCCATGGGGAGCCCCTGTTCTTTTTGTTAAAATGAAAGATGGATCTATGAGGTTATGTATCGACTACAGGGAGATCAATGCTATAACGATAAAGAACAAGTATCCCCTACCTCGTATTGATGATTTATTTGACCAACTGCATGGAGCTCAATACTTTTCAAAGATTGACCTTCGATCTGGATACCATCAGTTGTGTGTGAAGAAGGAAGACATTCCGAAGACAGCATTTCGAACCAGGTACGGGCATTACGAGTTTACTGTAATGCCGTTTGGATTGACTAATGCACCCTCTGTATTCATGGATCTGATGAATAGAGTTTTCAAGGAGTATCTTGATGAATTTGTGGTGGTATTTATTGATGATATCTTGGTATACTCCAAAACCTACGAAGATCATGAAAATCACTTGCGCATTATCTTGAAGACTCTGAGGAGGCATGAATTATATGGGAAGTTTAGCAAGTGTGAATTCTGGCTTCATGAGATTTCTTTTCTTGGCCATATTGTCTCTAAAGATGGAATCTCTGTTGATCCTTCTAAGACCAAGGCAATCCAAGAATGGCCAGCACCTACGAGTATAACTGAGGTACGTAGTTTTATTGGTTTGGCAGGTTATTATCGACGTTTCGTCCAGAATTTTTCCCGATTGGCTAACCCATTAACGAAGCTCACACGTAAAGGGGTTAAATTTGTTTGGACAAAAGAGTGTGAAGAATGTTTCGAAGAACTGAAGAAAAGATTAGTCAATGCTCCTATATTGACTCTACCATCGGGGAATGATGGGTTCGTTATTTATAGTGATGCATCAAAGAAAGGACTTGGTTGTGTCCTTATGCAGAATGATAGAGTTATTGCCTATGGATCACGATAGTTGAAAATTCATGAACAAAACTATCCTACTCATGATCTTGAGTTAGCAGCTGTGATCTTTGCTTTGAAGATATGAAGACACTACCTCTATGGTGAAAAATGTGAGATTTATACTGATCACAAGAGTTTGAAGTATATTTTCTCACAAAAAGAACTCAACATGAGGCAAAGGAGATGCCTTGAATTACTCAAGGATTATGATTGCACGATACACTACCACCCGGGGAAAGAAAACAAGGTGGAAGATGCTTTGATCAGAAAATACCATGGAGTTTTGAACATGATGAGAATTGAAAGGGATCCAATTTTCATGGATCTAGTGAAGATGGACATGGGAATAACCAGGGAAGGTGAAACATCAATGCTTTTTCAAATGGTTGTCAAACCATCTTTACTAGAAAGGATTAAGAGTTCTCAAACCGATGATGAAGAATTTCAGAAGAAGATTAAAGCTGTGAATGATGGGAGATTGAGAGACTTTGTGTATGAAGATGGAATTTTGAAATTCGGGAAGAGACTTTGTGTTCCCGATTTACCTGATCTGAAAAGGGAATTGCTGGATGATGCTCATAGTTCCAATTTCTCTATACACCCTGGGAGCACCAAAATGTATAGAGATTTGAAGGAACATTTTTGGTGGGACAACATGAAGAGGGAGATTGCTGATTTTATGTCAAGATGTATGGTTTGTCAACAAGTGAAAGCTGGAAGGCAACAGCCTGGAGGAGTCATGCAACCTCTTCCCATACCAGAGTGGAAATGGGACAATATTACGATGGACTTTGTCATGGGGCTACCAAAGACTCCTAGAAGGAACGATGCAATATGGGTTATTGTTGATCGTCTTACCAAGTCAGCACATTTTCTTTCTATAAGAGAAGATCTACCCTTGGAACGTCTAGCAAGACTATACATTAATGAAGTTGTGAGACTTCATGGAGTACCCCTATCGATTGTTTCTGATCGTGATCCCTGTTTTACTTCAAGATTTTGGAAAAGTCTTCAGAAATCCCTGG
Organism: Viscum album; assembly: GCA_963277665.1. NCBI lineage: Eukaryota > Viridiplantae > Streptophyta > Magnoliopsida > Santalales > Viscaceae > Viscum > Viscum album. The sequence continues at coordinate 927,563,094 of OY728132.1, forward strand.
ATACTGATCTTCATTTGAGCACTGCTTACCACCCTTAGACAGATGGACAATCAGAACGGACTATTAAAACCCTAGAAGACATGTTGAGATCTTGCTCACTTGACTTTCAGGGTATGTGGGATCAATATTTACCACTAGTAGAATTTTCCTATAACAATAGCTTCCATTCGAGTATTCAGATGGCACCATATGAAGCGTTATATGGAAAGAGATGTCGTACACCAACCTGTTGGGATGAGGTTGGTGAAAGAAAACTTGTAGGCCCAGAACTGGTGGAGGAAACGGTGGAAATGGTGAAAGTAATCCAAAATCACATCAAAGCAGCTCAAAGTAGGCAGAAAAGCTATGCCGATAATCGAAGGAAGGATTTGGAATTTCAGGTCGGTGATCATGTTTTCCTGAAGGTATCTCCATGGAAGGGAGTCATACGTTTTGGTAAGAAAGGTAAATTGAGTCCCAGGTACATCGGACCTTTCGAAATTCTAGAACGAGTTGAGGTTGTAGCTTACCGATTGGCAATGCCGCCAAGTCTCTCTAAAGTTCACGATGTGTTCCACGTATCTCTGTTGAGGAAATACATGCCTGACCCAACGCATGTACTCACCTATGAATAATTAGAACTGGAACCTGATCTGTCTTATTGCGAAGAGCCCGTCAGGATTCTTGATACGAGAGAACAAGTACTGAGAAACCGGACGACGCGTCTGGTAAAAGTTTTGTGGAGAAACCATAAGATGGAAGAGGCAACGTGGGAACCCGAGGAACTTATGATGAAGAACCACCCGAGTCTTTTTATGCAGTAATACCCTAGAAATTGCGAGGATGCAATTATTTGAAGGAGGGGATAATGTAACACCCCAAGCTTCCACGGTACGTTTCCCTTCGAATAATGCGATAGCGTGTGTTGTACGCAACCTCGAGTTCTAACACACACCATAACTAATTAAACTAGCCGTTGTGAATAGTAATACCTAATTTTTGAAATCATATATATTTAATATTTCAAAATGGACTTCATTTTTGGATTCGGAATATTGAAATTAGCCTAGGGTGAAATTTTGGTACTTTTCGGATAACTTTTATATTTTGATGAATAGTGAAAATTACTAAATTTTAATTAAAATCAACTTTTTTAATCAAAATAATTAATATTGATAAATTATGAATTAGAGTGGTTTTAAAGTATATTTAGAATATATTTTTACCATTTAATTTAATGTTTTTCATTGGACATAATTTCACAATTAAACCAGACATAAACAAGTGTCAATCTTTTGATAGTTATTATCTCTTAAAAACACGCTTTTTATTTTAACAACGGGAATTAATTTTAAATTAATTTCTGCCACTTCTGTGTTTTGAATTTAAAAAAATGGATTACATATTTTGAATCAGGATGTCCAAATTATGTAAATAGGTAACTTTTATTTTTACACATTTTGAATAATTACTGCGGTAAATATTTTATTTACCACGGTTAAAGGGTAAATCCGGTAAATAAGGGTTAAAAAATAATATTATAATAATACAAAATTACCCTAAAACGTGTCCTAACCTTATCGGTGGACACATACCCGACCATGGGAATCCTTGGGTCGATTTGGGGACCCCTTAGAGCCACTTTTATGTGGTAGGGACACATTATATTAATAAAGTTAAAATAAAAATAAAAATGGCATAAGCTTACATATTTTAGAAGAACAATTTTTACATAGAGTTATACATGTTGGATTTTCAATTATAAATATTCATTAGAAATCTAAAAAGATTTACTACATAATGATATTTTATTTATAATTTTTAGACATCAAATAATTTAAATTATTAATGACACAATAATGATGCAATGTTTACCTCATTAATAAATCATTTAAATAAATAAGGTTATAATGATTAAAATATTATCTAAAACCTGTCAAATTCTTATTGGTTGATGTTATTTAGAAAATGAGTCATCTTATCTTCGACCTCAATGATTTTTGGACCATTATAAACCGAATATAATTATATTATAAAGTAATACTTTCACTCTTTCCTAAAGAGCCCCTCCTCTCCCTTATAAAAGGAGACCACTTCTACTCATTCCTCACACCTCTCAAGCCACTTGGCTCATCCAAACCCTGCCCAAATACTCTCCCAACTTCCCTAACTACAACCTATAGGCCTTAGTTTGATCAGAAAGCCAACCTAAGGGGCCCTTTTGATCAAATCAAAAGGAAGAACCCGAAGAAGAGGTAATGTTTTCACCACCCCTTTTCAAGTTCCTTTCTTCTTCCACTTCTTCTTTCTTTGTTATTACCATTCTAAAATAATAAATCCAGTATCTCACATAAACTGTGATGTTATTATAAATATGGTAAAACCATATTCATTATTCTATCCACCCTTTGAATAACATGTCACCATACGTGCGTACGTACGGCTTACCATCTCCACGTCGTGGTGTAATTGTTATTCAATATATTATTATTTGGATGGGTATAATAATGATGTGCAACTCATGTAAATAATAAATATAACATGTTAATTATTCTGTATATATGATATAACATCCATTTATATATTATTTTAATATCAAAAGAATGATATTGTCGCTCGTGCGTACGTACGGACTACCGTCTCCACAAACGCGATAAGATTCATTCTCCATCGTATCCATTCAAGTATAATTATCATTTGATGATTTAAAAATGATGTTTAAGGACTTGATATCATTCTGGATATGAATAATATACAACCTATCCATTACAAACATGGCTTACGTAACAAAACATATAAAATAAAACAAGTAAGTTAACACCCGAAACAACGATAATACTAAGATATTATTATCAAATCAATATTAAAAGATCATATATGATATCATATTAATGTATATGATTATTGTATAATTTAATAACAATTATTTCACCATTATACAGGAGGTTAAACTACCCCAACCAAGGAAAAGTACAAGGTAAGGGGTTTTCATCTCACTCCTTATTCCCGTGAGATTCATGCCATATTGCCACCATCACCTTTTGTGTGGTGTATGTACTACCCATAATTATATTCTTTGTGTAATACACTCTAATTTATGTGTATTTACATATTAATTGTATGGTACCTATTTCATGGATTGTATGTTTCATAAGTTACCAAATTGGTAAGGGTTATTTCACAATCTCTTCATTATCCGAGGTTGTTTATATGTAATAATCTACTGGGATCTCTTTATCATCCACATCCATGTTTCTTCAAAATGTATTTCAAAACATTTTTATTATTTACAAGAATATGGGTTAAAGTCATTTATACCCTTGTTTGACTTTTTATAAGAGGAATCTTTCTGTCGTTTTCAAAACAAGGTCCTTTTTAACCTTTTCGATAGAATTAAGGTAAGAATGTTTTTTTAACTTATACGGCGAGTGCGGTTATTTTCTGCCGTTATAAAATCTTAAAAGCGTTCCTTACAAGATTATAAGAATATTTTCAAGAAAATGTTTTATTTTATATGGCTCTTAAATGCTTTCAAAAATAGAAATAGATATTTCTCCAAAAAGTGTTTTGATTTCATCTATGTCAACATCCTTTGATGGATTTTACGCTTATTTGAAGTTGATTTATTATGATACAAAACTTCTATATTGTATTGAAGGTTTTGTGATATGTTTGATTGTGGATGTGATATTTTTATACCATTCATAGTTTATGGTGAAATTATTGACATTTCGTATGCTAGTTTTAATACGAATGTTTATGTTATGTTTAAACCTTTTCATATGGGAATGCATTGGACTTAATATGTGACGGGTGGAGCCCGCTATAGCTCCTCGATGCATCTGTAGGTCTCATGAGACAAACTAGTGTCTTGGCACAAGGCCTTGGATAAATCTTATTTGTAGTCTTGGCACGAGGCTTTGGCTATGTGGTTATGATAGTCTGGCATTATGCATTCCAACATTATGAAAGTGGTTATTGATTTTGCATGTGATTATTCGATTAGTAGAATAACCATGTGAATAAGTAAATGGCATTATTTCATTTTATTTATGCCATACTATGTTAAAAGTTCAAGTTTAAAAGGCTTTTGTTTTAGTTATACGTTGCCTTAAATTTTTATCCTTATTTATGAAAGTTTCCGCTATATTGTTATCCTTACTGGGCATTTGAGCTCACCCCTTTTCTATGTTTTATTTTTCCCAGGAAGTGAAGATGTAAATTATGAATGACCTGCAGGGATATTATGTGGGGATATGAGTGTGTATTATGGAGACAATATATTGTTGTAGTAGTTTTTCATTTTATGATGTAATGTAAGACTTATGAATATATCTAGTGTTTCCAAGGCTACTAAACCCATCAGTCTTTCGAGATTTGATCTTTCTTGTGATCATGCCAATGTTATGTAATAATGCACCGACTCTGGGTAACTAGGGTCGGGGCGTTACAAACTAAATTATGAAAATATTCTTTAAACATGATTTTAAAATTCATTCATTGGTAAGAAATTAATTATAAATGAAAATAAAACCCATTTTTAAAAAGGAAAAGTTTTTCTAAAAAAATATTTAAATGAATATAATTGAGTTTATAAAATAAAAAAACTACTCTTGGTGGATTTTATTAAGGAAATATATATTTAATATATTCAATATAATATTTAAAATCTGTCTTTTACATTTTCTTGACATGATATAAGAACATTATCAATTTTTAGGATAAAAGAATTTTTTTTAAAAAATATATAGTTTTACCACCTTTTAATGGAAAATCCATTTTAAATATAGTTTCTGATAATTTCATAAATTATATTTTAAAAAATAAACTTCTTCTTTGAAAAAGAGATATAAAAATTTACTTTAGATAAATTTTTGATAGTTTTCTGATAACTTTCAAATTGTGATGAATAGTAAATATATACGAAATTTTAATTGAAAACATCTTTTTTCATCAAAATAATTTATTCTACTAAATTATATTATTGAATGGTTTTAAATTATAAATAGAAAATATTTTTATCATTTAATATAGTTTACTCCATTTGAATTAATCTTACATTGAATTAAAATGTAAAAACATTTCAATCTTTTCTATGTTTTAACTTTTAAAACATGTATTCTTATTCTGACAAAGAGATTAATTTTAAATTAATTACTACAAATTCTATTTTTTTAATTTTGAAAATGGATTTCCTAATTTAAATTAGTGATTCCATATTATGTAAGTATCTTCCTTTCATTTCTGACATTATGAATAGAAACTTCGGTAATTTTTATTAATAAGGTAAAAGGGTAGATCTTGTAATTAAAGGTAAAAATAATGTTATAAAATTAACCTAACACTTGTCCTATTATCATTGGATGAGTTATTTTCAACTTAAATAATCCTTGGGTTAAAATGGTACCCTTTGGAAGCCACTTGGATGAGATTAAGAAATTTAAATTTTTTTTATTTAAAGAAAAGTGAAATATGTCTTATTCAAATTTTAATAATTATATAATTTTAATATAAGGTTATATATAAGATAAATTCAACTATAAAAAATCATTTAAAATATTTTTTTTTTATTTTTCATGGAATTTTTTATTTTTATTTTTTGTAAATAAATAATTTCCATAAATTCTTATACATTGATGATGCAGAAATTATTTAATTCACGAGAAATCAACAAAATAATATTTTTTAAAGTGGTAATAATAATGAAAAGACAAAAAAACACATGAAAAAATATTAATCATAGATTATATCTCAACCATAATCATCGAATGGCTGAGTTATTGGAAATTTGGAGCCATATGGAAAAGATTATGACACTTATAATATTTTATTTAAAGTGATGTTAAAGTTGTCACATTAATGTTTTAATACATATAAAATTTTTAATGTAGAATTTTCCTGAAGATACATTTTAATATAAGTATTATTATAAAATATAGAGGATTTAACTTCATCATATCATTTTATTTTTAATTTTTATTCAAAAAATAAATATATTAAATAATTACACAAAACTGATGTAGTAATGATTTTATTAATGGAAATATAAAATTAATATTACTAAAAATATTAAAATAAATAATATTTGTGATAATTAAAATATCAAATGAATTTTATAGATTACATTTACCCATTATATAAGTAATAATATATTTTTTTCAAGGATAACATCTTATATTGATATTTAAAAAAAAACATGAAATGAATAGTATCAAAATTGAAACTATTGTTGTTTTATCAAAATAATGTTTTATTAAATTATGTATAAATCATAATTTTTTTTAAAAATATATAATAATAATTATTCGGTAAAAATTGTTCTAAATTATTTATTTATGGTCTAATTTACATCAAATAAGTAAATATTTCACCCATTTAATATTGAAATATTTTTCACCTTAGTTAAAAATTAAATAGAATAACTAATTGTTAATTAAAATGATAAGGTTTAAATTGATATAAATACCTATCTAAAATTTATTGGTGTATGATATTACAACCATATATCATCTCATACATTAAATTAGTAAATTTTTTAGGTTTTTCTATGTGGTTTGAAATTATTATAAATAAATATTTTTTGAAATTCTAAAGGTACCCTCAACCTCAATTATAAAAGGGAACCTCCTCCTTCATTTATTAAACAATAATTATGCCCTAAAGTTCATCCACCACATTCCCATTTCTCTTATCAACTTCCCTAGTCACATTCTAGAGGTTTTGGTCTTCTCCAAAGACCAAATCTAGTGCTTTAAGAAGAGATCTAGGGGGATCTCATCGAAGAAGAGGTAATCTTCTCTACCGATTCTTTCAAACTTCTTTATTCTTATAATTCATATTAAAGAGTTGTTTCTATTATAAATTAATAACTCAAGTATCAATTATACACTGATATTTTATTATGATTAGGTAAAAACCATATTCTACCTTCTATCTATCCTATAAAAGGATAAATCACCATGTGTGCATATGTACGGATTACCTCTCCACACTGTGGTGTAATATGTTTTTTTACCACCACCTTACTTGGATGGGTATAATTATGGAACTAATAAATATATGTGATTATTATAACATTATATGGATTCTTTAAAAAAATATATATCATCCAATTCCATACTATTTCAAAATTATGGGAATGATATCATCACTTGTGCGTACGTACAACCTATTGCTGCCATAATACGATGCGATTAATTCTACATGATATAAATTAAATCATGATTATACAATTGTATAGAATTAATAAATATGATATATATTATGTTAATATAATTTTGTACTCATATAAGTATGACCTAATAAGTATAACCAGAACTTATTTGACAAAAATGGTTAAGAAAATGAAGATCTTAATACCTGAATAACGAGTAATTGTGAAGTGTTATTAGAAAATAGATGATAATATGATCATATTTGATATCATAAAAATGGATATTATTCTGGAATAAGTCTATGGAATTATTTAAATAATTATACAGGAGTTTTGGATACATACAAAGGATATCGCACCTAAGGTAAGGGATAAATTTTCAATCTCATTATTATCTAACATTATTTATACGTAAGTATACACTGGGGTATATTTATAATCCATGTTCATGTTTCATAAATATACATTCCAAAATATTCATTCTATACTTCTACAATTGTTTAAAGTCAATTTTACCCATTGGTTAATTTTTAATAAATAGTATGAAAGGAATATTTTCTTATTTTCAATATGAGGTACTTTTTGAATTTTTGACAAAAGTTTGAGAAGAATGCTTTCTCATAACTTATATGAAATGAATAGATTTTTAATTTTTCATAACACATTATTTCCATGAAGCTTCCTTTACAATATTTCAAGTTTATTTTCAAATAAATTCTTTTGTTTTAATATTCCATGGAATTTTGAGAAAAGAAAACATTTTTAAAGAAAAAGTATATATTTCTCAAGAATTAACTTCAAGTGTTCCATTAAAATTCTTTTCCATATAAGATGGAATTATTTGATAGGGTTATATTTCAAGTATACTATCCATATTTTTCCCATTGTTTGATTGTTTTTATGATGGAATTCTATTATGAAATCCATTTGTTTTACATGGATTATTTTATGGTGGAATGATGTTTTAAGACACCCATTTTATTAAATAGGTTATGATGTATGATTTATGTTTTTATAGCATAGGAAATAAATATTTAATTATGAGATAGGTGGGACCTATATCTCCCTCCAATTAATTGGGAAAATATTTATATCTTATGAGATAGATAGCGATAGAATGAGAAATTATCTTGGTTCAGTAATACAAGGATGGAATGAGGGGTGAGCTCAATTCAGTAATGGACTTTGTCCACTATGATGGTCTTGGAAATGATCCTTGACTAATATGAAATTATTTTATATGCTTATGTTTATGCCATAAAATTTCACATATTATGTTATGACTTTTGGGATTATGTTCATTGATTCTTATGAACGTTTATCATTTATCCCATGATATGAAATCATGATCTTTGATATGTAGGATAAGTTTTTCAAATGTTATGTTCTCATGTACTATGATTATGATATGATTGATATCTCCGTTGTTTACCCTTACTCAACATATGATGTCACTCTTTATTATATTTTCTTTTCCCAAGGATACAATGAAAGGTTTTAGGTAGGAAAATTAAAGGTAAAGATCTTTATGGAAGATATTGAATATGTTTCACCAAATTAGAAGAATGTGTTCCAAGTTTCCCAAGGCACAAAACTAATACGGTCTTTGGGCGTTAATTTGTGTAATAAATTAAGTATTCTATACATGTAATTTAATTTTCATGTACATAAATCTTGGGTTGTTAGATTGGGTGGGGATGTAGGGTAGCAGTTCCAAGAGAATTTCTCTCACTTCATGAGAAGAGAACCAGGGTTGGTTGAGAAGAGCATGTCTGACATAAATATGGAGTTTCAGTTATAGATACCTCCGAATTTCATTGGATAGGGTGAACCTAAGGGATCTGAGTTATCGGTTGAGTACATTGAGATGATACTTTACAGTTTGGAGACTCCTACTGAGAGGAGGGTCAAGTTGGATGCTTATATGCTACAGGGATTGGTGAAGCGTCGGTGGGACATTTAGGCACGGAACAGACATACTAATTGTATATTATGGATGGTATTCTTGGAGAGGTTCTTGGAGCACTTCTATCTAGAGATGTTGAGGCAGGAGAAATCAGTAGAGTTCATGCAGCTAACTCAAGGGAGAATGTTTGTGATGGATTATGTTGGATGCTTTACAAACCAGTAGTGGTTTATTCAGCATTGATAGGAGATGACACAACTATAATGAGAAGCTATCAGGATGGATTAAAGTGAGAGATTAAGTCCCAATTTAGAAACATTAGGTTAAAGAAGTTTGATGAGGTGGTGGATCGGGATCTCATCACTTAGGAGAACCTTAAGGAGGCTTCCAGTTATGGATAGATAATTGCCACTGGATGTTTAGAAGGTGTGACTTTTGAGAGTAGGAAGCATCATTATGAGAACTTTAGCCAGGGAAGTGGGAAATAGAGTGACTATATAGGAGGATAAATTCTAGAGGACCTTAATAGATTGGTCTTCCATAAATGTGGTAGTCTAGTCCACTATCTTCAAAATTGTTCCTAACCACGAGTAGAGTTCTGGTCTTGTGGCCAGATGAAACATCTCTAGAAGTTCTGTAGGACATAGCAATAGAAGGACAGTGAGGGTATAGCAAGAGAGAGTAAAAGTGTGGGAAGGGGATCTTCTACACCTTATCATACTGGAAGCTGGAGTTCTACTGGTTGAGGTGGTGGACTTAGTGCTTCTGGGAAAGAGCACCCATATCAATAGAGTGGTGCTACATAGGGGATTCAGACTATATCACAAGGAAGAGGGGTAAGGAAACTACATGCAGTGTAGCATGCACTTGTCGATAGTGAGGCTGGACCGTCGATAGTGAGATGTACTCTTCTTGTAGATTCTACATTATTTAGTGCCTTATATGATAGAGGTTCCTCTCATTACTTCATATATTCAAAACCTTTTAATGTTTTGATCCTGGGGATGGAGTTTGTGAGAGGTTTAATGAGCATACATACACCTTTGGGAGTATGGTGTAGATACATCTCTTTATGCACGGGGTGTTCTCTTAAAGTTGGGGAGTATTGTTTTCTATGGGATCTCTATATCATTGACATGTCAGTATTCGACCTAATTATATCTATTGATTGGATTGTTGCATACCGAGCCCACATAATTGTTTTTCAGAGGGGAGTGACATTTATGTCTCCTAAGGGTGACCATTATATTCACCGTGGGGAGTGGGATATCCAATAACGAAGAGAAGGTTCAATTAATCAGAAACTAGGAGAGATCATAGCCTAGGTTTCTAGTTTATTTCTCTATGATGGAGTCATAAGGCATGATATCTTTCCAACTGTGGTGGAAGAGTTTTAGGATTATTTTTCTGAAGACTTATCAGGTCTACCACCTAAAAGAGATGTGTAATTCATTATTGAGATCATGTTAGGAGTTGAGATAGTATCTACTACACTTCATATAATGAGACTAACAGAGCTTCAAGATCTCAAGACTTAGTTAGAGGAGTTGTATGATAAAGGTTTTATCTATCTGAGTACACCACCATAAGGATCACCTGTGTTGTTTGCAAAGAAGGATGGTGGGAGTTTTCACTTGTGTGTTAATTACTGAAAGTTGAACAATTTGACTATAAAGAACCAGTATCCTCTTTCACGTATCCATGATCATTTTGAATAATTGAGAAGAGCTTGTATGTTCTTGAATATCAACTAGAGATTGGGGTATCATTAACTGAGAGTACGGAATTTTGATTTACTAAGGACTGCTTTCAGAAGTAGGTATAGCCTATATGAGTTCATCATAATGTCATTTTGGTTAAACAACACACTAGTAGTATTTATGTAATTGATTCAAAAAATATTCCATCCAAACCTATATCAATTTGTGGTTGTGTTTATGGACAACATCTTGGTGTTCTTAAAGACTCATGACGATCATACCCAACATCTTGACATTGTCATGAGTACACCGAGAGAGCATCATCTATACACCAAGATAAATAAGATTTAGTTTTGGATTGACTAGGTACACTTATTAGGACACAAAATCTCATAGTAAAGTGTTTCAGTGGACCTAGAGAAGGTTCGTGCACTAGTTTCTTATGATCATCGCAAGAACATATTTCATATCCATAGATTTCTGGGGTTAGATGGATATTACCAGAGATTCATCTACGACATTTCACATTCGGATGTGCTACTTTCAGGCTTGAAAAAAATGAGGATAATGTTTGATTGGTTGGAAACTTGTGATAAGGCCTTGCAGGAGTTAAATAATCATTTGAAATCAATACCCATCTTTATCCTACTTTATCCATTTGAGGAATACACAGTTTATTATGGTGCTTCTGGGACCACACTCAGTGTTTTGTTGATGAAAGAAGATCAAGTTGTGGTCTATGGGTCTCGATATCTAAGGCCACATGAACAAAAATACCCTCTATGCATGACATCAAGCCAGCAGTAGTGGTTTATGATTTGAAGTGTGGGTGTTATTATCTGTTGGGGGAGAAGTTTACAGTGTATATAGAACAAATAATCATAAGGTATATCTTCTTGTAGTGATATTTGAATCTTTGGCAGTGAATATGGGTTGAGTATATGAAATATTTTGATTTTTAGCTAGAATATATGCATGGGAAAGGAAATAATGTTTTTTATTCCTTAAGCAGGAAGACTCATGCTCAGGTAGCTCAATAGTCTAGTGCTAATTGGAAGATGAGGACTTACTAGATGAGATGTATGTGGTGGTTTAGGAGAACCAGGAAAAGATAACTCTAGTGTCAGTTTCAATGGATTCTACACTTTTGAGATGGATCAGGGAAAAACAGTATGAGGATCCTGAGTGTTTGAACTTGAGGTAAATCCTTGAAGATGAGGATTCACCTTCAAATTGGTTTATAGATGAGTATGATATCATTTGTGATAGGAATCAGGTTGTTGTTCCTATGTGCATGCGAGAGGGGATCACGTAAGAATTTCATGCCTCGAAGTGGTTGGTATATCCAAGTGTGACCAAAATGTACTGTGACCTATGAAAAAAAGTTTAGTTGCCGAGAATGGAAAAGGAGATAGTAGGTTTCATTACATGATTTTACACCTGTCAGCTGGTGAAGGCAGCGTATCAATGACCTGAAAGATTTCTATAGTTGTTACCCATTCTAGTGTGTAAGTGGGATTATATGAAAATTTACATTTTGGTGGGTCTCTTGACTAAACCAAGTAAGAATAATTCTATCTGGGTTATTATGAATTGACTGAAGAAAGTAACATCTTTATTTCCTATATGGGAGACATTCTTAGTGGAGAAGATGAGAGAATTTTATGTTCGGGAGATGGTCCATCTTCATGAGGTTTCACAGAGTATAGTTTTAGATCGTGACTCACATTTCACTTAATATTTTTGGTAGGGAATATAGAAATCTCTTGATACAGAAGTATTATTGAGTATAGATTTCCACCCACAAATAGATGGCTAGTCATAGCATACTATAAAGGTTCTTGAGGATATGATGTGGGCATGTGTTCTTAACATTAGTGGGTCTTTAGAGAAGCACTTTTATTTAGTGGAGTTTTCCTATAATAATAGTTATCAAAAAAATATATAGATGGAACCACATGAGGCTCTTTATGTTAGGCCTTCCATATCACTGTTATGATGGATGGAGGTTAGTGAGTCAGAGTTGTTAGGATCAAGTCTCGTATAGGAGACGTCAGAGCAGGTTTAGCTGATTCAAAAATGTATTGTAGTAGCTCAGAGTAGGTAGAATTCATATGCTGATAGATGATGATGAACCATATATTTTACATAGGGTGATATTTTATTCCTTTAGGTGCAGCCTAGGATGGTTCACTGTAGGATATAGAGGTAAGGAAAGCTTTCACATATATTACTTGGACCATTTGAGGTAGCATAGAGAATTGGGTCAATGGAATATTGATTGGATCTTCCATACAAATATAGTGGTATGCATGATGTTTTCCATGTGTCAAAACTATGGTGGTATCACCCTGACCTTTCTCATGTGATTGATGTGTATGATGTTGATCTTGAGATAGATGCGTCCTTTGAGGAGCATCTGATACATGTTTTTGGTCACAGTGAGAAACTGTTGTAGTGAAATATCTTGTTGATATTTTATGTATTGTGGAAACATGGGAATATATAGGAGGAAACAAGGTAAATTTATAAAGACATACATGATTAGTGGCCCAATCATTTTGGTTTTGAATCACAGGGAAGCTTAGGAGTTCAGCTCGAGGATGAGATTTTATAAGGTGGGGAAATTGTAAGATCTTGACTATTTTTTGGAGTTGACTTGGGATTGAAATCAAGAACTCTTTTGTCCATATTTGATTACTTTTTGTTTGGGTTATGAATTGTGGTGTGTTTGGGTGGATTTTTGAGAAATATGAAAGAAAAAGGGTTGTTCATGGTTGGCGCATGGTTAATGAAAATCGTGCGCCCAAGCCTAGCTAACCATACGAACCCAAGCAGAAGGGATTCCCATGGCTAGTGCATGGTTTGGAAAACTGTGTTCCCTAAAAGGAGAAACTACACAACCCTAAAATAACAGTCACATGGTTGGCACACAGTTAGGGAAAATTGTGCACCCTATCGCAGCTAAGTGTGTGCGGGAATTAAAATCTCTTCAAAATTATTTTTAAATTTTTGTGAACCCCCTAATTAACCCCAAATCGACACCCATTCGACCCTAGGTGGTATTTCATGATTTTGGAGCTCTCCAGATGAATTCCAAGCCTTCCAAACCTCCTTTATTTTTTATTTGAATCCTATATCGAAGATCTTTTCCTCTCTCAGTAAGTGGATCATATCTCATTACTTTCCCATTCATCCACCTTCTATATCTCGTTCTTTTGGTGGGATATAACCTTTTATTTTTCTAGATCTAGATTGATATTTCGTGAATCTAGATCTAGGCTTGTGGATTTATATTCAAGAAACAAGATATATCATTTTATTTAATCCTGATTTAAGGTTTTGATATTCGGATCTAGATCTACATCGTTATGCCACTCAATATTTGGGGATTTTATTTGGTGATTATATGTTGGAAAATTGAGGTAAGTTGTCTAATATTCAATTCCCATAGTCGTGAATTTTTTACATGAATGAAAATTATAGAATTTCTATTTCATGAACCATCCCAGAGGGGCCTGTGTTGTGACTACCCTATGCCCACCTCCAATAGGCTAGGGGATGGTGACTAGTAACGAGTAGAAATATCCCACAAATGGAAGGCATTATCCTATGTACTAGTACACATGTACGCATATCCAATCCAAAAATGTGGAAATGTAAAAACACTAAGTAAAAAATGCATGAAAACCACCAGATCCCACAACTAGAGTACAATAGTGGAAGTACTGAAAAGTAAACATGGCCAAAATACAAACCCTCCAAAAGAGTTTGTAACCAAAACTCCAACCTATAAGAAAAGAGATACTGGGACTACTGTCTAAACCATAGGAACAAACCTCATATGTCTGGCCTTGCTAAGCACCACGTGGTCCTATTCTTCCTAGGACTTCGTCAATTGGGTCGATCTTCTACACAAGACACGACATGTATGGACAAATCCCATGTAGGGGTGAGTAAAACAATACTCAGTAGGGAACCCCAAAATCATAAAGGAATACCACAAAGGAATTTTACAAAGGAATATCACAAAGGAATACCATGAAGGAATGATGTAAAGGAGTACCACAAAGTAATACCACAAAAGAGTACCATACAAGAATACCACAAAATAATACCAAAAATGAATTCCACATAGGAATACTACATAGGAATAAAACATAGGAATACCGCACAAGAATACAACACAGGAGTACCACACAGGAATACCAGATAGGAGTACCACACAGGAGTACCACATAGGAATACCATACTAAAGTACCACACTGAAATACCACATAGGAATACCACCTAGGAGTACCACACATGAGAACCATAAAGGATAACCACACGAGAGTACCACACACGAGTACCACACAAAAATACCACAAAGGAATACCACACAATCATTTATACACATGTATATATTTACAATACATAAAATAAGAATATCCATATATACTCATAAGAAACTCCCCTCCATCGGGCAGTCTTAAACAACTATCAGACATATGATTTTGATAGAAGAACACTCAATCTAAGATATCTCCCTCCTAGAGCCATGATATCATCGGAGACACTCATGAAGAGGTCAAGCTCATCTGGGTATTGCCCAAATGAGAACATATTGGTCAATAAAGATTATGATACTATAGAGAGGGGATCACACCTAGTTAGATTGGGGGTTCCACTAACCCAATCTAGATCAATTCGCAATGTAGGAGATCACGACCAGTCTCATTGTGGGATAACATGGACCCTACTGATGCAGCCCGCTAGGTGGAGGATCTACACCCTACTCATAGAGGTTATGAAATTCCATAGACTCCACTAGGGGTGACAGAGGATCGCACTCTAGTCCCAAGGAGGGATGCCTGAATCTATATGGGACTCAGCCTTTAAAGGGGATTATAATCCAATGATGTGGATGTAATACCGTACTGAACCCTCAAGGAAAAGACCAAGGGAAATTCTTCAACCTATATTATTCCAAGATAAAAACACATAACATTATGTCAAAAGTATTGCATCATCATCATAGTCTTAGCACTATATACATCTCATCAAACGAACTTAACATTTAAAAGTTATCACAGTTTAAAGTTTCAAAGAAGGGGGAAAATGGGTTGTGGAATGACTGCACAGTCGGTCCACTAACCCTAGAAGTTAATCACAGTGGTCAATCCCCCTATGGTTGATCGCCCTGTAGTCAATCTGTGTGATTATTCCATGTTCAACTGTGCCATAGAATCTTGATCTACTGTGGAGGTTGATCGTGCGACCGCCCCGGGTTGACCATGCAACTGCCCCAGGTCGACCATGTGACCACCCCAAATCAACATGAGGTCCGACCCAAATATGAAATGTTATGCTGGTCCAACCTGACCTGTTGGGTTAGAACTGGCCGACTGAATCTGACCCCGCTCACTCGACCCTTCCCTATTCATCTAAATCATCCTGCTCATACAGACCATATTCGTCTTGCCCAACCCACTCAGCCTGACCTTGTTCCACATGGTTGTTGTTCGCATCCAATGTATCCTTTGGTTCTACCACCATCACCGCCATTCTCCGCTACCTCGCCTCGCCAGATAGCCGCCATGCGATGCTAGAACACTGCATCAGACCCGCACCGGTGGTCCCTTATACAAACCACTAAGCCACCTCCAATGCCATTAAATCAAAAGGGTCATATATCTGAGCTCCTAAAGTACCATAATATAATGATCTAGCCTCTTTTGTCAGTTTTCCTCAAATCTAGGGGTCTGGTCGCATTCAAAACCACCCGAAAAGTCAAACTGTGTCCGTGAGGGTCCAACAGAGATGAACGCCATGAATGAGGTAAATGGAAACACAAATAAAACCCTAAGTAATGAACCATGCCATTTTTTCATGTTAGACTCAATTAATTCTCATTATAACGATGAATTAAGAAGAGTTGGAAAACTACCAAAAATAAGTCCTACAATTATCAACCATCTCGCAACCATCGAACCACATATCAATCTGTTCATGGATTGACCCATGTTCATCATGGATGTCAAGAATAGGAAAATATAAAAAAGAAAAAACCACCCTACCTCGATTCAGATCAGTCACTTATGAAGGAAGACCGTTGTTTATTTTGTCGTTGGTGAGGTCCCTTCGAATCAGTTGTGCATTGATCATTGATCCACAATCTATCACTGTTTGTTCAATAGAGTTCTTCCAAAGATCTCCCTAGTGATTATCAAGTATTCCTAGGGTTATGCAGCAAACCCTGGGATTTATAAATAAGGAAAAATTTAAAGTAAAAGTCACTAAATCAACAGAAATACTTTTAATTTAAATTATTTAATGACAATTACATCTCTTTTGAGTTTTTTCACAGAAGTCCCATGTCGACTAAGTATAATTCATGCCTATAGAAAAGACCACATTAAAAACTCAATGGTGGTATCGTATTTCCAATTCAATTCACTATTCATGAGTTATTAGTATTTTAAAAATAATATAATTTTATTTAATAATTTTTTTTATGGGTACATCCTTGGTGACTTTTTCTACAGATGACCCAGGATGACCAAAGTTAGGCCACTCTTAGGGTAAAGCCTATATTTTGAACTCAACTGTTCCCTCATATTTCTGATTTGGGCACTCATTTAAGAGTTATTAATGTTTATTAGGAAAACTGTATGCGCGTTCTATTAAAAGTTTAACATTTTTTAAATATTGTTCTGAGAAAACCCAGCCTCAGGATCTCATATCGTCTTAGCATCTGGTCTTAAAATCAATCCATATAATATCTAGAAATAATACATGGAAAATATAATGTGTTACATTCTCCCTACCTTGGGGCTTTATGTCCCTGAAATCCAAGACAAGGGATACCCAAAAAGATGAGGGTAATGAGCACGAATCAGAGCCTCCTACACCCATGTGATCTCTTGGATATTCCCATTCTAACACTGGACACTCACTAAAGGAATCGTTCACTCATGAAGGATCCTCTTAACTCCTATCAAAATCCAATATGTTTTTTTGTAGTATATCCTCTAGTACCTGAATTGTTGGCCTAGTCTGGTTGTCCGTCTATGGATGAAACACTATGCTCAAGCATAACTGAGTCCTAAACCCCTCATGAAATCCCTTCCATAACTAGGATGTAAATAAATCATCATGATCTAAAACTATCATCGATGGAACTCCATGGAGTCGAACTATCTCCTACGCATAGAGGAATCCCAAGTTCTCTACTAAACTGTACTCTCAAATAGCTAAAAAGTGGTCCAACTTGGTGAGTTGGTCAATGATCACCCATATGGCATGGTTTCCCCTATACATAAATGATAAAATCATCATGACTTCAATAGATATCCCATCTCACTTCTATTCTGGAACCTCGAGGGGTTGATCACTCTTTGGAACCCGGTGCCCATCCTTCACTTACTGAGAAGTAATTCATCAGGAAATGAACTCTGAAACTCTATTCTTCATCCATAGCCACCAAAATTGACATCATTGGCCCTGTTACATCTTCACCATGCTTGAATGTATCTCAAAATGGGTGTATGGAACCCCCTCAAAACCTCCTCCTTCAACACCACAAGTAAAATTGCGTGCCCTATAAAATGAATGACATACTCCCCACCTCTTGAATATCAATCAGGATCATGCCCTATGAATATCTGAGCATGTAGGGACTCACAATTGGTATCCCCATGTTGTGCCTCCCAGACTCGATTTAAGAGTGTAGGGGTGACAACAATCGACTGAAGGTAAGATCTTCCATCTCCATCCACAATGGATATCTCCAATGTGGCCAAAAACTCTGACACCTCATTCAAAAACTACAAGCTAGATATCCTTCATAGTACTAGAGGAACTCTAGCCAACACATCTATCTCAACCTATACTAGGTCCACTGCAACTCAGTCACCAATGTAAGAAACTGAGGACTCATAACATCCACTGCACTGAGGGTCAGATTATCCAATTGATGATTAGTCGATAGCACCCTCTTATGAATTAGTCCATCTTGCATTGTATGTGTTACCTTTTTACCAATAAGGGAAAACTTGGTTCCATCACCACAGACACACCGTCCTCTTCTACAAGATACAAATGATGAAATGTAAAAATCCTAAGTAAAGAACGCATGAAAACTACTAGATCCCACAACTAGAGTACAACAATGAATGTACTAGAAAGTAAATAAGACCAGAATGAAATCCCACCAAAAGATTCTGTAACCACAAGTACAACCTATAAGAAAAGAGGTACTGGGACTACTGTCTAAAATGTAGGAACACTCCTCATTGTTCATCCTCTCTTAACACCAATTGGTCCTGATATGCCTAGGAATTCTTCAAACGGATCGATCATATGCACAATATACAACATGTGTGGGTAAATCCCATGTATGGGTGAGTAAAACAATTATCAGTAGAGCAACATGAGACCAAAAAGTAATACCACGAAGGAATTCCATGAAGGAAAACCACTAAGTAATACCACGATGGAATTACACAAAGTAGTACCGCAAAGAAATACCACACAAGAGTACCACACAGGAATACCACACATGAATACCACATGGTAATACCAAAAAGGAATACCATAAGGGAATACCACACAAGAATACAGTATAGGAATACAACTTTGGAATACCACACAGGAATACCAAATAAGAGTTTCACACTATAATACCACACATGAGTTAAACATAGGAGTACGACACAGTAATACCACACAAGAATTCCACACAGGAATACCACATAGGAATACCGCACAGGAGTACCAAACTGGAGTACCAAATAGGAGTACCACACAGGAATACCACACATTATTACCATACAGAAATTCCACACAAGAATAGCGCACATAAATACCACATTGGAATATCTACACATGTGTAATGACCCGAATCCAGAGCTCCTCCACTGGTGCCCTGTAACCGGTTCACCACATGACCTCAAGCACGTTTCCCCAAATGCCAGAGGCTGCCAAATAGAAATGAGGGCCTTAATGAGTCATTGGGGATACTATGCCTTCATTTGGTAAGGTATACAACAGAAAAAACAACAGTCAATAGCAGAAGCAGTAACAACATGCATAACAAAAGAAACCAGACAACGGAAGCAATGAATACATATAGCAATGGTGATAATGATGCAGCAGGTACAAGTGTCTAAGGGAAACATGAAACAAAACAACATGCTGAAATACAACTGAAACCAAGTTCAAAAGGAAAACAAAGTAAGCTCCTCAGCATCACGAGCCACGACTCGATCCCATTCTCTCCAGCTCCAGTGCAATCAAGAACTTGAAGTAGAAGGGCACTTGCCCTTATCTACACCTGTAGCAACATAATCTGCTTGGGCCCAAAAGCATGGCCCAAACAGGATGTGAGATACAATCCCAGCAGGCAATCACCAAAAGATTTGTGCCTAAAAATCAATGAATACATGGAAGTAATAAAACAAGAAGCAGTAAACAGGAAAACACACATCAGCTACAATCCACAGTCCTAACATATAAGGTACTCAAGTAAACAACCAGTAACAAAATTAAACAGGTAACCCTTTGGGTATCTCTCACAGCATAACCCCTATGGTTCAACCCACAAGCACTAGAAACCCTCTGGGAGGCACAAACAGTCTCACCCCTCTGGTTTAGCTAAAAAGGTAGACTCTCTGGGGAAGAACTCACTATCAATTCCCCCTATAGTCTCGTATCGTACTAAAGACTCTCTGGGGGAAGCACTCAACGTCTCATTACCCCTATGCCCCACGTCGAGGAAACTACAGACTCTCTGGGGAAGCACTCAACATCAATTCCCCCTATGGTCTCGCATCATATTGAAAGACACTCTGGAGAAGCCCTTACATCAATTCTCCCTATGGTCTACTACACTAGGCTCTCACAGTCCTTTGTGGAAAAGTAAAACATGCTCAGCGCACATGCATCATCCAAGTAAACCTCAAGAACTACTTGACTATCAAATAAGGCTCAACAACATAATAAAGTAGCAGTTCCACTATCCTACGACTAGGAATGGCAGCTGGCAAAATGCCAAACAGGCAGAACAAGCATGGAAAATAAATCTGAGCACGAAACAAACTATTCTACTCACAAGCATGAACCTCTACTATATCAATCAAGAAAAGCAGGCAATACAGCATGGGAACACCAGGAACGCATAATTCCCCGTTCAAGGGAATTGGTGTAATTTTCACAAATACTCATCAACTTTCTAAGGAAAGGCACAAAACACCTACCTCGATCCTAGGAGATCGATATACGTGAAACTCGATGGAAGATTCCACTTAGAATGATGAAGATCTGAGAAAACGCACAAAACATCCAACCTTCAATAACTTGGAAACAAGGAGGAATCAAGAAACAAGGCTCAAGCAGAAGGAAGAACTCACCGCTGCGATTCCAACACAATCTACCGTGCTCGAATCAGAGATTGGACGGCGAGGCAGGAGCTTGGGGAAGATTCGGCCGTACGGGTCACTCTCGGATGGACGAAACCTGATGAAAAAGACGCTTCAGTGTGTCAGGTGTGACCCTAGTCCGTTTAATGAAAAAAAGAAAGTACACGGTGTGTACTTCTTGAGTACATGGCATGTACTTCAGTTTTCCGTAATTCAAATTAACCGGCCTCCAACTCACCCTTACACACTGTGTGTGTGGCCCAGACACGGCCAACACACGACTTTGAGTGGGAAAAGAGTACACGGTGTGTACTCAGAAAGTATGCGACGTGTACTTCAACAATTTTCAGAAAGTTAATTTTTCTCAAAAACTCCAGTAAAAAGGAATGTGTGCCTGAAAGGAAGATCCGGGTTCTTACAAACTCCCCCCCTTAAAGAAATTCATCCCCTAATTTTCCTAACGAGGCGGAGAAGAGGAAACCCCGAACAGCTCCGGCCACTGCAATCGTACATCGGTCTCCCTCTCCCAGGTCTCATCCTGTACTCGCCCGTGCTACCATAGCACTCGTACCAGAGGAACAAACCGCCCGCGGAGAACCTTCGTACTCAGATTGAAAATCTGGATAGGATGCTCCTCGAACGATGCATCCGCTTCAAGCTCGACTTCCTCAGGCTGAAAGATGTGAGACAGGTCTTAAAAGTAAAGTCGGAGCTGAGAGACGTGGAAGACGTCGTGCATGGCCCGATACCTCTGAGGTAGCTGCAACCGATAGGCAATTGGCCCAACTATCTCCAAGACCTCAAACGGCCCGACGTACCGCGGTGAAAGCTTACCCTATCTCTGAATTATCTTGTGTCCCAGCCTCGGCGTGACACATAGGAAAACCTAATATCCAACCTCGTAGTCCAGAGGTCATCTCCGCTGATCAGCATAAGAATTATGTCGAGACTGTGCTGTAGAAATCCTCTTTTGAATCAACTCTATCTTCTCTGAGGTCTCCTGAACAAGATGAGGTCCCAGCCAAGCTGCCTCTCCTAACTCCAGCCAGCATAAGGGTGATCGGCATGACCTACCGTATAAAGCCTCATATGGTGCCTTCTGAATGGTCTCCTGGAAGCTGTTATTGTAGGCGAACTCCACCAGAAGAATATTCTTCTCCCAAGAACCACCAAAGTCTGGAATGCAATCTTGGAGAATATCCTCAAGCACCTGGATCGTGCGCTCGGACTGGACATCAGTCTGGGGATGGTATGCTGTACTCAGAAGTACCTGTGTACCCAAGTCCTTCTGAAGTCCCTGATAGAACCGAGAGGTAAATCGCACATCCCTATCTGAAACAATGGAGTGTGGAACTCCATGCAGATGCACACTCTCTCTGATGTGAATTCGTCCCAGATCATCGATACTAAAGGTCTCCTTGATCGGAAATAGGTGATCAACCTTCGTGAGCCTGTCGATGACAACCCAAACAACATCGTTCCCTTGAGGTGACCTGATCAATCCGGTAACGAAGTCCATTGCAACATCGTTCCACTTCCACTTAGGAATGGGTAACTGCTTAAAAAGCCCTGTTGGTCGCTGATGCTCTGCTTTCACCTACTGACAAGTAGAACATCTCATGACAAAACCAGCAACATCCTTCTTCATACCTGGCCACCAGTATTGGCGATGAAGGTCCTGATACATCTTGGTGATGCCATGATGAATTTCCCAAACAGAGGAAAGGAAATACCGCATCAGCTCCTCGCATATGTCTACTGGGACCCATATGCGTCCCTGGAAATGCAAGATCTCATCCTCGCCCACTGTCTATTCGGGAAGAGGTTCCTCCCTTGACACGCTCTCCCGCATGACTAGGCCTTCTGAGTCTGATAGTTGTCTCATCCATACCCAATCGAGAAGGGTAGAGGTAACAGCTACATAAGAAAGGTAAGTCTGTCCCTGTCTTCCATGCACCTCCAGATGCATCTCAGAGAACAGAGCCATTAGCTGCCACTCACTGCTAGCCTCTTGAACTGCCTGAATCTGATTTATCCTGCTCAATGCATCAGCCACTGCATTTCCCTTACCCTGAATATAGGCAATCTAGAAGTCAAAAGACTATATATACTCAACCCACCTGCGCTGCCTCAGATTCAGATCACGCTGAGTGAAGATATACTTGAGACTCTTGTGGTCAGTGAAGACCACAAAGTGCTCTCCCAGAAGATAGTTTCTCCAACAGTGCAAGGCATGAACAACAGTTTCCAACTCTAGATCTTGCGTAGGGTAGTTCCTCTCATGTGGCCTCAACTGCCGAGACCCGTATGCAACAAATCCATCTACCTGCATAAGCACAACTCCTAGCCCGATACCTAAAGCATCACAATACACAATGTAGCTCTTGCCTGGCTCCGACAAGACTAGTATTGGTGTTGATGTCAACCTCCCTTTCATCTCCTTAAAGGCTGACTCACGAGAATCTGACCATAAGAACCTTGCCCCCTTCTTGGTCAGACCTGTCAAGGGTACTACTAGACGAGAAAAGTCCTGAATGAAGCGTCTGTAGTATCCAGCCAACCATAGGAAGCTCCGTACCTCAAACACATTCTTCGGCTTCTCCCAAGAAACTAAAGATCTCACTTTCTCTGGGTCCACTGAAACTTCTACCTCTGAGATGACGTGACCCAAGAAGTGAATCTGATCCATCTAGAAGTGGAACTTTGAGAGTTTAGCATAAAGCCAATGCTATCTCAGTGTACTCAGAATGATATCAAGATGTGTGGCATGGTCGTGTCGAGTGTGAGAGTACACCATGATATCATCCACGAAGACCACAACGAAGGAGTCCAAGTAAGGATGGAACACTCAGTACATCAGTGCCATGAAAACTGCAGGTGCGTTCGTGAGACCGAACGGCATAACCGTATACTCGTAAAGACCATACCTTCTCCAGAAGGCTGTCAGAGGTATATTTGATGGTCTAATGTGAAACTGATGATAACCGGACTTCAAATCGATCTTTGAAAACACCCGGGCTCCTCGAAGCTGATCTAAAAGGTCATCAATCCTTAGAAAAGGATATCGGTTCTTGACCGTCATCTGGTTCAGCTTTCACTAATCCACACAATGCCGAAGGGTACCATCTGCCTTCTTCACAAACAGGACAAAAAAACCCCAAGGAGAAGTACTGGGTTGGATGAAACCCTTTGCCTTCAACTCCTCCAACTGCTTCTTGAGCTCTTGCAACTCAGGTGTAGCCATCCTATAAGGAGGAATGGATACCGGTGCTGCTTCTGGCACGATCTCAATAGAGAAGTCCACCTCACGCTCTAGAGGAAAACCTGATAAGTCCTCTGGAAAGACTTCCCTGAAACGATCCACCACTGGAGGAAAGTCCAACTGTGAAGTCCCTAGATTATCCAGATACAGGCTAGCAATCTGGGCTGTCACCCTTCCCATCCCATGATGCTCGAGTCCTGCTCGACTCGCCTGAACATCCAATTCGCCTCTATGAAGAAAACATCCACCCTCCGGTGAAATGAAACTCACTCTGCGGTGATAACAGTCGACAACTTCCTGGAAGGGAACCAATCAGTCCATTTCGAGAATGACATCATAGCCTGTCATCGCTAGGACGTAGAGATCCCATAAGAAATGATACCTTGAAACCTCGATAGGGAACTATCTACACTGGCGTACACTAGATGTTCTTGTCCTCAAAGGTGTGTCTAGTGTCAACGAGTCGGCAGAAGAAAAGATGCGGAGCCTAAGGATCTCCATGAAAACAATAGAGATAAAGCTATGTGTAGCACCAGTATCAAAAAGAGCTGAAGATAAAACTGAGGCTACTACAACCGTACCTCGAACTGTAGAAGGGCCGGGTTCCAACTCCTGATAAGTCTGCTCCATGGCGAAAGACTGGCCTACACCGCGGCCCTGCGCCCTTGGCTGACCACTCTGAGCTGAACCTCCCTATTGGTGCTGAGGGACTAGTGGCTAACTACCATGGTCTCGACCTCCACCTCAGCCCGAATGGCCAGAAGAACTCCAGTTCCCCGACTGGTGAGAAACTGGTGGTGCTGATCCTGAACGAGGAGTTATGGAAGAACCCCGGTCACCAGCTGCTGGTGAGAAAACCTGGCAGAAATGCTAAAGGTGACCCATCTTGCTTCAAGATCGGCACTCCACGGGGTCTCTCTGGTACTGCGACCTTGTGTGCCCTAACCGGCAACAGTGGTAACATGTCACCTGGCTGCTTGATGATGCATCTCACTTCCTCAAATCACCGCTCATAGACTCCCTACGGCTCTTCATGCTGTCATCTAGAGGAAAACTAGCTCTGGAAGCAGAACCGCCCTAGCTCGTAGCTCCAGAGTCTCTCAGATTGTGCTCTACAATCAGTGCCTAGTTGACGATGGAAGTGATGGAAGTCAACTGGAAGCTGTTCACACGCGAGCGGATCTCTCGCCTGAGTCCCTCCTCAAACTTCCTCGCCATGTACACCCCACTCCCATCTTGAAGGGGTGTAAAACGCTATAGGTCGGTGAAATGATAGGAATAATCCATGACAGATAGAGTACCATGCACTAAGCTCATGAACTCTTGGGATCGATCGACCCTCAGGGTCTCCGGGTAGAAGTAGTCGTAGAACACACACTGAAACTCCTCCCAAGTCACAGCCTGCTGTTGACCCGCCTGTGAGATCACGTCCCCCACCTCTTGGAGGAGTCTCGGAGCATGTAGGTGGAGAGCTTGACCCGCCTCTCTGGAGGCGTCTCCATATGCTCGAAGATAGTCAGTATGGCTTCCATCCCTGACTCTGTAGCCTGAGGTCCCCCCTCACCCGAGAACGTGGAAGGATGCTGCTGCTGAAAGAACCGCGTCAAGTCTGCCATAGTCGAGGTAGGAGGCAGTTCTCCCTGAAAGGTCTGCATCATCCTCGTGAATCGCTCCCTGAACTGCGCATCAGCACCCGCAACTGGTATGACAACTGGTGCCAAGGCTGGCTCGGCTAGGGGATCGGCAAGAAGTCCCTGATCAGCTATATCTGGCGTATAATCACTTCCTGACAACAGACGTATGACCGGAGGACATTTCAGAGGCATAGCTCTGAAAGATCAAAGTACACCTTAGATCAGAAAAACAAGGACAGAGAACACAAGAGTACAAAACATGAACAGGGGAAGAAAAACACAAAAGATTGCAAAACACGACTACACGACATGTATAAAAACTACACGGCGTGTCTTCTTAATCCACTGAAATGGGCGTGTAATCTTGCCCCACAAGTCATGTAACACCTCAAAATACATGGCGTGTTGACCCCAACACACGGTGTATACAAGAAAACTATTCCCCTTCCTGAGTCTCTTTACACGGCTAACCCACACGGTCCGACTTAACCCGAGACTACACAACATGTTCTAAACAAACACGACGTGTACTAGACAAGGCTTCGACAACCCGTGTTGTTGAGCACACGACCGTCTACACGGCTGAACCTTACATGGCATGCTCCGAACAAATACAACGTGTATAGGAGAAGGTGACACTATCCCGTGTTGTTCGTGACATGGCCAGGTACCCGAACAAGACTACACGACATGTTCCTAACAAACACTGCATATGTAAAAGAAGGTAAAGCCATCCCATGTTGTTCGTGACACGTCCGGGTACCTGGAAAATACTACACGACATGTTTCCTAAAGACACGGCATGTTCTACCCAAGCCTTCTTGACTCGTGTTCTTAGTGATACGACTGGGTACACGGCTCCAAACTTACACGACGTGTACCTACCGTACACGGCGTGTTCCTGAAGTTACTTTCACGACACTGTGTTCTGCTCACACGGTCAGTGAAATGGCCTAAAAACTACACTAAATTTTCCCAAAAAGTACACACCATGAATTCGGGGTTTTTCTGGGCAGTAGGTCAGAAACTGCATAGAATACCAGAAACACTAAAAAAAAGGGAAAGAGGTGCCAAGTTTCGATTCATGAGGGACCATAACACCTCAAGAACCAAAATTTGGTGTTCACTTTAAGAAAAGAACAAAACAAACAATTTTCTAACATGACAACAGAGAATCTATCAATCATCTATCACAACAGCAAGCATAATCTACACAGAATCTATCGCAACAACATTCAATCGCTAATGCACCCTAGATGGCATGTAAATAATACATGACATGTTATTTATACAAGTGCCTATATGATGCATGAGATGACATACCCTCATCTCATTGGGTTTCAACAGAAATAGAACCGCAATATCAAAATAATAATAGCACAAGCCATGTGAATCACTCTAGGTGAAATCAGATCAACCATAAAATCTCAAAACTAGTAAATTGCAATTAACGATGTAGTATGGATCTTCCCTATACATGGGTTAGCTACTCCCGAGCACAACTTAATGCCAATTACCAAATCCCTCTTATCACAGGCTAAGGTCTCCAAATAGTAAAGCAAGAGAAAAAAATCCTTTGATACCACTTTGTAATGACCCGAATCCTGAGCCCCTCCACTGGTGCCCCATACCCGGTTCTCCAAATGACCTCAATCATGTTTCCCCAAATGCCAGAGGCTTTCGACTAGAATCGAGGGCCTTGATGAGTCGGTAGGGAAACTATGCCATCATTCGGTAATCTATACAGTGGAAAAAACAACAGTCAATAGCAGAAGCAATAGCAACATGCATAACAACAGAAACCAGACAGTGGAAGCAATGAATACTTATAGTAATGGTGATAATGATGCATCATGTACAAGTGTATAAGGAAAATATCAAACACAACAACATGCTGAAATACAAGTGAAACCAAGTGCAAAAGGAAAACAAAGTAAACTCCTCAGCATCACGAGCCACGACTCGGTCCCATGCTCTCCAGCTCCAGTGAAATCAAGAACCTGAAGTAGAAGGGAGCTTGACCTTATCTATACCTGCAGCAACATAGTCTGCTTGGGCCCAAAAGCATGGCCCAAACAGGGTGTGAGATACAATCCTAGTAGGAAATCACCCAAAGATTTGTGCCTAATAGTCAATGAATACATGGCAGTAATAAAACAAGAAGCAGTAAATAGGAAATCAAACAACAACTACAATCCACAGTCCTAATATATAAGGTACTCAAGTAAACAACCATTAACAAAAGTAAACAGGTAACCCTCTAGGTAGCTCTCACAGCCTAACCCCTATGGTTCAACCCACAAGCACTAGCAACCCTCTGGGAGGCACACATAGTCTCACCCCTATGGTTCATCTAAAAAGGTAGACTCTCTGGGGAAGCACTCACCGTCAATTCCCCCTATAGTCTCGTATCGTACTAAAGGCTCTCTAGGGAAGAACTCAATGTCTCATTCCCCCTATGGCCCGCATCGAGGAAACTACAGACTCTCTGGGGAAACACTCAAAGTCAATTCCCCTATAGTCTCGCATAGTATTGAAATACACTCTGGAGAAGCCCTTACGTCAATTCTCTCTATGTACTACTACACTAGGCTCTCACAGTCTTGTGTGGAAAAGTAAAACATGCTCAGCGCACATGAATCATCCAAGTAAACCTCAAGAACTAATTGGTTATCAACTAAGGCTCAACTGCATAATAAAGTAGTAGTTCCACTATCCTACGACTAGGCATGGCATCTGGAAAAACGCCAAACAAGAAGATCAAGCATGGAAAAGCAATCTGAGCATGAAAAAAACTATTCTACTCACAATCATGAACCTTTACTACAACAATCAAGCAAAGTAGGCAATACAGCAAGGGAACAACAGGAACACGCAATTCCCCGTTCAAGATAATTGGTGGAATTTGCACAAATACTCATCAAATTTCTACAGAAAGGCACAAACCTCCTACCTAGATCCTAAGAGATCGATATACGTGAACCTCGATGGTAGACTCCCCTTAGAACGACAAAGATCTGAGAAAACGCACAAAACGTCCAGCCTTCGATAACTTGGAAACAAAGAGGAATCAAGAAACAAGGCTCAAGCAGAAGGAAGAACTCACCGCTAAGATTCCAATGCAATCGACCATGATCAAATTAGAGAAGGGACGGTGAGGCAGGAGCTCAGGGAATATTCGGCCGTACGGGTCGCTCTCGAACGGATGAAACCTGAAGAAGAAGACGCTTCTGTGCGTCAGGCGCGACCCCGGTCTGTTTAATGAAAAAAAGAAAGTACACGACATGTACTTCTTGAGTACACGGTGTGTAATTCAGTTTTACGTACTCGGAATTAACTGGCCTCCACCTCACCCTTACACACCATTTGTGTGGCCCAGACACAGCTAGCACATGGCTTCGAGTGGGAAAAGTGTACACGGCATGTACTTAGAAAGTACATGACGAGTACTTCAAAAATCTCAAGAAAGTTCATTTTTCTCAAAAACTCCAGAAAAATGGAAAGCGTACCTGAAAGGAAGATCCGAGTTCTTAAAACATGTATATGTCTACAATGAATATAACAGGAATATGCAGATATACTCATGAGAAACACCCCCACCATCAGGTGGTCTTAAAAAAATTGTAATCCAAACACTTTTACTTCAAGCACGCTTGTTCTAGGAGATCTCACTCCTTGAGCCATGATATCATTGGAGAGACTCGTGAAGATGTCTAGATCATCTAGGACCTTCCCATGTGAGAACTTATATCCCAAGGAATGTTATGATACCACAAAGATGGGATAATTCCCAATCACATTGGTGGATACCACTAACCCAATATGAATCAATTCTCAATGTAGGGGATCATGCCCAGTCACATTGGGGGATACCACAGACCCTACCAATGAGGCTCACTGGGTGGGGGATCAACACCCTACTCACTAAGCTTATGTGATTACATAGACTCCACTAGGGGTGATAGAGGATCGTACTCTAGTCCCAGGGAGGGTTTCCCAACTCTATCCATGACATGAACTCTAGAGGGGATTACAATCCAGTTATGTAGACACAATACCGTACTTAATCCTCAAGGGAAAAACCAAGGGAAATTCTCTCAGCATACATTTTTCTAAGATAAAAAATCCTAATATTATTTCAAAAGGACATTTTCATTTTCATGGTCCTTATATCGTATAATTCTCGTCAAATGGATGCACCATTTGATAGTTATTGTAATTTGAAGTTTCAAAGAAGGGGGACACTTGGTTGTGGACCGATTGCACGGTCGGTCCACTGACCCTGGAAGTCAACCAATGCAGTTGATCCACCCCATAGTTGGCTGACCCATAGTCGATCTGTGTGACTGTTCTATAGTTGACCACACTGCGGAAACTCAAGCTGTCGTGGAGGTTGACCGCGCGACCGCCCCGGGTGGACCTGAGGTCCGACCCTGGGTCTGTCTTGGTTCCAGGTCAGTCTTCTGGGATGACCTAACCCACTAGGTTAGACCTGGCCCACTAGGTCTGATCCATCCATATACACCTAGGCTTGGCCCACTCGGCCATGCCCTGCTCATCCATCCTAGCCTACTCAGCCAGGCCCTGCTCCACCAGGTCATCAGCCACATCACACATGGTTGCCAGTAGCGTCCCATGTGGTTGCCACATTTTCATCCCTTGGCTCCAATGGATCACATGTGTCCTTACACCGCACCACAAATTTCCTCCACCACCATTCTCTCGCCTTATTGGACTGCTACCAGGCCTCATCAGACCACCACATAGAACCTGCACCAGTGGTACCTTCTACAGACCACCAAGCCACCTCTGGTGTCCATAAATCGAAATGATTGCAGATCTAAGCTCCTCGGGTCCAGATCTACATAGATCTGTCCCCCTTTTTAAATTTTCTCAAATCTAGGGGTCTTATTGGGTTTAAGAACTTTCGTTCATGTCTAACAATGGCCACGAGGGTCCAACGACAATGAACGCAAAGAACATGGTAAAAGAAAGAACAAAGAAAACCTTAAGGAATGAATCTCGACCTTTGTTTGTGTCAGCCTCAATTCATTTTTATTATAATGAATAATTATGAAGAATTAGGAAAAACCTTGAAAATAGGCCTCACAATTATTAACCATCCCACAATGATCGAACCACATATTAGGATGTTCATTGAATAACCCACGTTAATCATGTAAATAAATAATGGAGAAAACACATAAAGAAACAACCACCCAACCACAATTTAGATCAGTCACTGATGAAGGCAAGTCTTTATTCGATTATCATTGGAAGGGTCCCTTCAAATTGGTTGCACATTGATCGTCGATCCATGATCTATTGTAATTTGTTTGAGAGAGTTCTTCCCAAGTTATCCCTTGAGATTCTCTGATATTCCTAGGTTTATGTGGTAAACCCTATTATTTTTTTATAAGAATACATTTAAGGGAAGAGTCGTTGTGTCAACAAAAATAATTTTTATTTAATTTATTTAATGATGATTACATCCTTTTTGAGTTTTTCCATAGAATACCCACATCGACTATGATTAATTTGTGCCTAGGAAAAACACTACATTATGAACTCAAAGGTGGTCTCATATTTCCAATCCGAGTCACCATTCATGAATGATTACAATTTTAAAAATAAATAAATTTATTTTATTTATTTTATTTATGGTTATGTCCTTTGTGAAGTTTTCTAAAAGTGACTGACACCAACCAAAGTTAGGTCTTTTATAGGATAAATTCACCACTCAGAGCTCAATTTCTCCCATGGAATTTTGATCTGAGAAACTGTTTAAGAGTTATTACACTTTTTTTAGTGAAATTGTGTGTGTGTGCTATTAAAATTTTAATATTTTCTAAAAAACTATTCCAAGCACAATGGGCCTTAGAATCGTACGTTGTCTCAGCAGATGGTCTTAAAATAAATTCATATAATATTTAAAAATAATACATGGAAAATATGAAACGTTACATGCAAGTGTTCTTTAGTAATTTAAATTCCTAAATTAGCTTTATTAATGTAGCCAATTGATTAATGGAATTATTTTGGTCATAGATATTTAATTGGATAATCAATTATGTTATTGAGGGGCTTCCAAATTGTATAATTAATTGTGGAATTTATTATGAGATTTAGGTATTGTAATTTAGATAATAAATTAGGGGATTAATTATGAGATATTGAATTAGTTTAGTTGAGATGGTTAATTGTGGAATTAATTATGTGCATTTGATATTGTGATTTAGACAATTAATTTTGGGATTAATTAATAAGATTTGAGATTGACAATAAGATAATTGATTCTAAAAATTAATTATGGGATTTGAGTTGTGAATATTGATTAATTAGTTATTAAATGGATAAATGAATTTTATAACTTAATTAATTGGTGAATTAATTAAGGTTAATTATGTGATAAAGTATTTAATGAATTTGTAATGGAATTAGAGTTATAAATTAGTTATTGAATTAATTATTATTATTTATGTGATTAGTTAATTGTTAGATTAACTAATGGAATTTTTGAGATTAACTAATTTTTTAATTAGGAATGGAAATTATGTTGATAACTAATTTTTGAATTAATTATGTGTAAAAGAATGGGAACATGGTCTTTCTAATGGGAAAAGTTTGAATGGAAACATGGTCATTCACTTGTGAGTAAAGGAATTGGAACACGGTCATTCAATTGAGAAGTATACATTGTATCATGGACATTTTACTTGTGAGTAAAGTAAAGGGAACATGGTCATTAAATTTATAAGTATAAATTATAACATAGTCATTGTACTTATGAGTAAAATAATGGGAATAGGGTCATTATTTTGTGTGAGGTTTGATTGATAACATGGTAATTCAAGCATGAATGTAATAATGGTAACATGGGAAATCATGTAATGGTTGAAAAGGCACTCAAAAATATGGAATCACATGAGAATACTTTGTGCTTCGACTGGACCTGAAATAGGTATTGAGATATGATATGACCTTTGAATTATTCAAGCTCTAGAATGAGCTAAAGTAGGTATTAAGAAATGATATTACCTAGAACACTTTGGGCTCTGAAATGAGCTGAAGCTTGCATGAGATATGGGTGTCCTCAAGAACCCTAGAGTTAATGTGGTTAAATAAAGAATAAATGATAATGTGATAACTATTTTTTTATTCATTTTACTTATTTATTTATAGATCTGTAGGCACTATTATCTGACTGGATTTGTTTTAGACATCGTTGGTGGTGGCCTACTGAGTTATACTCTCACCCTACACGGGCTACCTGATCGGTACCCAAATAGAATTTATTGTTCCCGGATAGGTTAAGGGAAAAGACCCTGTGTTAGATGGATAATTTGGGTATGGATCTTGTATGAGGGAACTAGATGTGGTTTGAGACCTGCTTGGGAGTTTTCTGTGTGATTATTTTCATCTTTCATTTTAGATGACTTTCACATACATTTGCATGGCATGTTTCTTCTTTAGTTGGATATTGTATTTATTTATTTGATTACTAATATGTATTGTTGTTTTTTATTATTATATATTTCTTCCACTATTGTTTATTATTTCTATTGGTGTATTACTCTGATAAAATAGGTTATAGTCTCCCCAAGAATGACTTATCAGACCCTCCCTCTTATTCGGAAGCCTATGGCATACAGGGAGGTGCACTTGAGGTCATGAAACTAACCAACTCGAGGCACCGGTGTGTGGAACCTGGGTTAGGATTTTAAATTTTTCATGTCCTATGAAAATCAAAAACATCACTCGTGTGTACGTATGACTTACCATCTCCACAGAGCGTTGTAATTTGTTTTTCATAATCACTTTATTTAGATGGTTATAAAAATGGACATAATGAATATATATGTTATTTATGACAAAATTATTCTTCAGTAATTATAAAATCATATCTACCTACTTACTGTACAATCTATTCGAAAATAATAATGTCACTCGTGTGTACGTGTGGACTACCACCTCCATGAAGCAACGTGATCTGTTTTACATTTCTGCTATACATTGATGGTAATAAGGATAGATTTAATAAATATATAATATTTAAAAGATATAAAATTTATAATTTAAAGATAAATTATTATTTACCTTTATTTTGTTCTGTTCGTCAAATATTTAAAATATTTTTCATGTGTATGGATCGCCTACTGTCTCCACGGACAGTATAATTCATTTTCCCTATCTATAGATTTTATAGATAAATATAAATAAATAAATATATATATATATAAGTATATAATTTATATATATTATATTTAGATCAAAAATAACATCTTGGAGATAATGGAACCATGATCAATGTATAAGGACCAAAACTAAAAAAATGATATTATCATGAAAAAACGCAATAGTTTTCACTCAGAAACAACGATTTCAATAATGAATTATTAATAAATTAGTGTTGAAATAATATAAATAGAACATATATGATATTATAAGTATGTATATGATTATATTATAGAATAAAAATTAATTAAAATTTGATATACATGAGGATAAAATCACTTATAAAGAAATTCAGATCTAAGGTAAGGGTTATCTCATCTGAATTTTGTTTCTGTGAGACATATGCTATATTCAACACTTTTTTCTTTCATGTGGTGTATATAATATCTATATGAAATTTTATATTATGAATAAATTTATATTCATTTAATTTAATGTTTTATTTGAATTTATTTCTTTTATTATGGTTATGATTCAAAAGATACCAAAGCGGTAAGGTATTTCTTTTACCATCTCATTTTTAGGGATTGTTTATGTTTTAATTTACATTGATGGAAATTATATGATACATATCTTATAAAAAAAATTCATTTTATTTTATTATGGTTATTCAGAAAATTTTCATGTAATAGTACCATTTCTACTATTGGGTACATAAAAATATCAATAAAAAGTTTTTAATAAAAAATACTATATTTCCTATTTATTCAAAAGTTTTTTCTTATATGGCCATGTTTTCTAAAAATATTTTCAAGAATTTTCTTTATATTCACATATTAATTCTTAAATTCATTTTTCACCCATGATTTAATTTTTAAAAAATGGTTTAAAAGGGATCTTTAGTCCTTTTTCTAAACAATTTACATTCTAATTTCCACTAAAAATAAAAAATTAATCATTATTTTTACTTATGAGAAACAAATGGAAGTTCCTATCATCATGAATTCATAATGATTTAATTATTCCTTTAAAATTTTCCAATGTTATTTTCAAATAAAATTTTTTCTCTAATATTTAGTAAATTTTTAGATTTAAATAAGTGATGTCAAAGTGAAAATGTTAGTTTTACCTCAAGAAATGTTTTGGAGGTCTCTTAATGTTATGTTCAACTATGAAAACACCCATTTATGTTAATAGGGATATGATACAATGGTAAAATCATCTTCAATTATCTAGATGGTCTATGATGATAAATTATTGATGTTTTGTATTCTTGATTCAATACGAATAATTGTTGATTTATAAGGTATTTTTAGAATAAATTGTTTTGATCATTAAAAATATAAGGAATACATAGGATATGAAAGTGATGGGTGGGAACCAGTTATAGATAGTTCCTTGATACATCAATAAGTTCTACGAGGGAAAAAAATTTGGCATAATATATAGGCTAAGTCTTTAAGGTCATGTCATAATAGTTGGGTTTGGTGTCTATCGATCCATATAATGAAAATTTCTTGGTTGAGAGGACTTGATGGAATAATAGTTTTTTGGTTGATAAGCATTGATGGAATGATAATGTCTTGGCTTAGAGGCCTTGTAGTACGATTAATGATTTCTTATTTGAGATTCCTTTATCATGAATGTCCAAAATTATGCATTTCCTTTATGAAGAACTCATTTTTCATTATCCATATGTTTTATATATTGATATTAGTCATGTATTCCCATTGAATTCATTTTATTAATTGAATGAAATGTGTTTTGATTATCTACTATGTCATGTTAATTATTTCTTATTTTCTCATGATCGATTATGTGGTACCTAAATATTACTGAGCATCTAAGCTAACCCATTATTTGTTTTCCTTTACCTAGGATGTGAAGAAGGATATTATGAATGATATCAAGGATGAAAGAATATTTATTATACTATGTTTTTATATTTCAAATTTAATATGAAAATCATGTATGTATCTATTTTACCAAGACTACTAAACTATTCGGTCCTTTGAGATATGATCACTTGTATCAAGTGCCAATGTAATAAAGTAATCACCAACTTTGGCCTACTAGGGTTAGGTTCCTTACATCCATCTTTACTCATAAGCATTTGGGATTCTGGGTGGATGAGACCAAGGTTGTTTTTGAAATCCTTTAGTTCACATTCCATCATCTTGAAATGATCCTTCAGGATAAGCAGTTGGATGTTGACTTCCACGGTATGGGGGATTCTTTATATAGTGGGGAGACTGTCAGTTAATGGTTTCTATCTTCATAGTGTATCCATTACTTCAAGAACTGTTATATCATTCTGTCACCTGCAATAGATTTTGTGATTATGGATTGTCATCACTCCTAGTGGGAGGTATACCCAATCATGATAAATATTTTTTATTATATGATGCATTGATTCTAGTGGTTTTGTATAAAATAGTATGTTGTTGATTTTGTCTCCCAAGGTAATACCTATCAGCAGATCATGGTCGAGCATTAAAAGAATTCTATTTTTCTTCATCCCCTTCCCATACATACATTGAAGTGGGTTAATATATTTATTGAATACCTTTTGGGTTTCCACATACTCATTGAGGAAATAATGTGATTTGGCTGGTGACTGATCGAATAACTAAATCAAATCACTTTATCTCTATTTGTGATACCACCAAAGTTGAGGATTTGGGAAATATGTATGCACAGGAAATTTTTAGATTACATTGAGTTCCATGTACTATTATTTCTGATAGGGATCCTTGGTTCACATGTCATTTTTGGATAGGACTCTAGGATGTGATGGGATATTTGCAAAATTTGACCATGGAATACCATCCTCAGATAGTTGGTCAGACATAATGGGCTATATATATTCTAGAGAACATGCTTTGTTCTTGCATCCTTGCCTTCAGAGGAGCATGGGACTTTGCTTTGAGGCTCGTTGAGTTTACATATAAAAATATGTACTAGCTATCCATTAATATGGAACCCTTTGAGGCCATTTACATTTGACCTTGTAAATATTAACTTTATTGGTAAGATATTGGTGAAGCTTCACTTGTGGGACATAGTTTGGTCTAGAAAATGATGGAAAATATCCAAATTATTCAATAGAGGTTAGTGATGATATAGAGTTGGTATAAATATTATGTGGGTCTCCAATTACATCATTTGTAGTTTTCTATCAGTGACCAGGTGTTTTTTTAGAGTCTCACCTTGACTGGATCACCATATGCTTAAAAAATAAGTGAATTTGTAACCATAATACATGGTACCATTTGATATTATTGAGAGGATTGTAAAATAATATTACTCTTTGGATTTTCCTCCTCTGACGATTTTAATATATGAAGTTTTTCAAGTGTCACAACTCCAAAAATATATTTCAGACCCATCTCATGTATTGAATTGGGAGTACCATGATGTGAAACCTAGTATGACTGTGACTGAGCAGCCAGTTAGGATTGTTGATTCTCATATGAAGGTTCTCTATGGGAATTATATTCCATTAGTCTAGGTTTTATTGAATCATGGTTTTGATTATCACAAGATGTGGGAACATGAGATGTTGATGATAAATTAATGGCCTCATCTTGTTGTGAACCTATTTTATTAAAAAGGCTTTTTTGGGGGTAGAAATAACTTATTGTGGGGATAATTATAACATCCCAACTCTTTCTTTTAGATAATTACATTCCTTTTTTTTACCGTCTTATGTTTGCGTCCCTTCACGGGTCATTTTTTGGAGAATTCTGGATTTTTTTTGAGGTTTCTAGGATAGTTCATGGTTAGATAATAGTTACGGAAAACCATGTGGGTTACCCATGAAACCATAAATCTTGGGTTATAATTACATAGGAGCATGCATATTTATCTACACGTTTAGGGAAAACCATATAGCCTTCCCTTCAAACCTTGAGATTATGGTTAGAGGCACTTCACATGGTTGGAACATAGTTTTTCAAACTATGTGACCAAATAATGTGTTGCTTCTAGAATCATAGAAAGTTGGACAAGGTTGGAACACCATTTGATAAATTGTATGACCAAACCATACAACATGAATTAATTTTTCAGATTTTCTAATTTTAATTTTTGAAACCCAAATTTTAAATCTAAAATACTCTCCTTACAACCTTATTCAATGCATTGAAATTTTATGGATCTATTTATTTAATTTTATCCTTTCCAAACATGAATATTTGTGGATTGAAGTTTATATCGAAGCACTAAATCTCATTTGTTAAGGGTAACTGAGATCTATTTGTGACTTTTCTATTACTCATATCTCTTTTTCGTCAAGGGTGGTGGATCCTTATGTCATTGATGTATCTGGATAATTATTTATATAATTTTGGTTCTTCTATTCTTCTTTGATTGGTTCTATACTTTCATATATCCATGTGTGTGGATCATGTGTAGGGTGTTTTGTGATACCATGATTGAGGTAGGTGGTTTCATAAGTCAATTCATATGAATTAAAACCATTTTTTTCTTGTTTTATTTTAAATTGATTTCAAATTAATTTAAAAATCATGATTTTATACATTTGATAAATATTATTGAAATTTCATTGTGTGTATGTGTGTTGAAATTACTTTGACAATTTATTTAGAAATAAAAGTATTAATTTCCCAAAAAAGGATCATTATTTGAGATGAATGGTTTTCCCATTTATTGGTTTACTTGAATCACATTGAAGAATGGGTAGTTAAGTGGGTATTTATGGAAAATAACTATAGGCATTTACTATCTCTACCTATGCATGGAATGTTGATGAAAATGATATTGAATTATGTTGAGGGAAGAGATTTCACTCAATGGGGTGCACACATATTCTCTAGTGTCGTATCTCACTAAGGCGTGTGAGGATCAATGATCCTTGATCTAAAAAAACCCATGAATCACAACCATGGTTCTATGATTGGAAATGTTTTAAAATTATTTATACATGCCAATGTTTTTAAAGTGACTATTCAGGTCTTTTTGATGGAATTTTTTTTTCAGGTTTATTTTGATGGAAATTCACATTTTCACATGTTTTAAAATTTCCATTAAAATGACTTCAAGAAAATTTTTTCATTATATATTTTGAAAATATTACCATTCCATGATTTATTGATCACATTTGGTTTATTTGATATGGAATTCTTATATAATACTTGTTGGGATCCAACTGGCTAGTATTGCTGACACCCGGTTTTTTTTTTCTGGCATTTGTAGACATTATTATGCTAGGTCTATAAAAAGGCAAAGCACCACATGAAGGCTATGGGTGCTCTTGATAGTAGAACCTTGAATGTTTTTGGTGATAGGAGGAGTATTTGATCCACTTTTTATAAGAAGATATTGTGTTGGTTTTTTATTTGGGTCCTGTAATTGTCTAATTGTGGTACTTTCTTCTTGATGAGTGTTCTGGAATACCAAGTGTTTGTGGAATTTTTATGGTATTTTTGATTTATATATTTTTATTTTAGGTTGAAATCACCCCCAAACTTTTTTTATTAATTCCCTAGAACTTGTCTCTAGCCTATAGAGATTGAGAATGCCTTTCAGTCCGTGTTAGTGCAAATTCGGGTATTGGTTGAGCCAATTATCTGGGTTGGTTTTTGGTATGAAGAGTAACGGTCCTTTTAGTGGATTTATAAGGGTTAAAACACACTTAATAGTCCATATATAAGGTTCCATGTATTTAGAAAAAAATATTAAAGTGTTGGATTGGTCATTTCATTACACCTTGATCATGTCATGAGGATTTCTTGAGGGAGATTGGGTTTTGTCTTGAGTGAGATTCCCCAAACCCACACTCTCAGATCTAATGATAAAATCACATAATTTAAATACTAGATTTAATACAAAATTATACGACCCAAATAAATATACTTAATTTTATATATCAACTCAGTATTTAAAAATTGCATCTCATAAATATTCACACATAGTCCAAGAACCCAATGGTTTAGTGTCTTTGGAAATCAAATACTTAAAAATCATATTTCACATTATTTATTCAACATCTAACAAAAATTTTCCACATAATAATTCCTTCTAAATAAAATCATATATATAATTTCCAAAAGAACTAGAAAACACAATTATTGATATTAAATGACCTGTAAGGGGAAAACTTATCAACTTATCTTCAATGGTTGATTATAATCATGTGAGAAAACATGAAGGGACAAATATTAGATTAAAAATAACTTAAAACAACAATAGTTCTTCATAGGTAAATATTGAAGAACATGCAATATCAAATTATTTAACAAATAACATGGAATAAGAGTGTGAAAATATAATATAATAAACATGAGCCATAGTGTTTATCTTAGGAATATAGAAAAACATAGAACTTTTCATAAGAGTGTGGAACATGCATAATTATAAGAAATAATAACATTGTGGGAAAATTTAACTTTAACTAAGTACATGAATATAACTTGGAATATTATAATAATGTCCATGTATCATGTTTTTAACATAACAATAATGTCCACGCATCAAATTGTAAACATTATCACATGAAGTCCAAAACATTTAGAAATGAATTGGAGGATGTTATAGGACCTCACCTATATTATGGAATTAATTTACCTAATAAATATTAGGTATTTAAGAGACCCACCTTATTTCATGGATATATTAGGCCCATCCCATCTCAGGGATTTAATAGACCCAATCTGTATTAGGGATTTAACGGCCCAACCCATCTCAAAATTATAAATCATATGAATTTGTTACATATGAAACTAGTCGTATATCATATCATAAGAAACCCATGGAAATTAAATTTGTTTCGTATCATTTAAAATGGAATTAAATAAAATGACATCAATAATTAAATTGGATTATACAAAATTCAATCACATAAGAAGAGTATTTAATAAGGGAATTTAGAAGGGGATTCATAAAACATAACTCTAGAAGAGGTATATCCTTTGGGGATAAGGTGAAAAATAGAAGATAAATAGAAAAAAATACTTCATAAATATTTTCAACATTATCTTAAAAACATGATGTTACGAGTCATTTTAAAAAATTCCTTTCAAAAATAGGATGTTCATCCTCCCCCGCACTTATAAAAGGATACCATCGATCCTATATTGTACACACTTAAAAATAATCTTATCTAAGACAATAAACTCCAAAATCCCTTACTATCATCCCTCCACATGTCCTAGAGATCATATTTTTTTCATAATACCAACCTTATATGGATTAAAGAGTAAAAAAAATGGTTTTTATAAAGAAGAGGTATAGATTTCAACTGAATGTTTTAGTTTTATTTCTTCTAATACCTAATATAAATATATGTTATTAATCCTAAAATAATAAATTAAGCATCATAAATATATTAAAATATTGTTATGATAATGAAACCACCATTATCCAACATATTTTTCATAAAATTGGAAATGAAAGGCAATGCAGCCATGTACATGTGGACTATCACCTCTATGTAATAATATGATTCATTATCCATTCACCATAATTCATGATTGGTTATTATTATATATTTAATGTTTATATATGATATTTATGAAATCATTATACTTATTGAATTATAATATCTGATATACCTTCCTACCTTTCCATCCGTTGAAGAATGATAAAGTCATTCATGTGTATGTGTGGACTACCACCTCCACGAAGCGATGCGGTTCATTTTTTCATTTTCTCTATACATGGATATTAATAAGAATTTATTTAGATGATTTAAATGAAATATATGATACAATAATTCTTCAATAAAGGTTAATTATTATTTTTCTTTCTTTTGCTCCAACCATCAAAAACTAGAAACACCACTCATGTGTAAATACGAGCTACCATCTCTACAAAGGGATGTAATTAATTATTCACCACTACTTTATGTGAATAATTATTAATTTGTATATGATGAATACATATGATTATTATGTCATTATTTTTATTTTTTAGATGATGAAACTGTGACCAAGGTGAAATTATAGGAACCATATAATCGAAATATACATGAAAAATGGATCAATTATCAAGAAGAAGGGTAATTTTAATAATAAATTATTAATAAATGATTAATAAGATATTATAACTAAGTAATATATGGTATGATATTCATGAATATGTATCTAGAATATA
This sequence comes from Viscum album, assembly GCA_963277665.1. NCBI lineage: Eukaryota > Viridiplantae > Streptophyta > Magnoliopsida > Santalales > Viscaceae > Viscum > Viscum album. The sequence continues at coordinate 927,605,418 of OY728132.1, forward strand.
TTTATAATAAATATATTATTTATATATGATATTTTAATGTGTACAATGAAATATGAGACGTGAGGTATGAGATTTATGTTTCAATCCCATTTTAATAGTGATTGTTTATGGTTGAGGTTCCATTGAGAAAATTATATGATATTTATCTGATAAAACCCTTTTATTTTTCTCTCTTTGGTACACAAAATGGTTTGAAAATGTTTTTTTTATATGGCCTAACTTCTCTACTTTCAGTCGAAAAATCATTTTCTTCCACATCCATGTTTAATAAAAGAAATTCAAGAATGGTTTTAACTATTAATAAACGATTTTTTAATGTAACTTATACAAATTTATTAATTTTTAAAAAAGGATTTCAAGATTATATTAATGTAATTTTCTGAACAATGTATTTTTAACTGATGCTGTGAACATAATCTTTATTTTAAATATTACAACATGAACAGAATTTCATGTCATCATGATTGGTCAATGATTTGAATATGACATTGTATTTTTTCGCAGTTCATTTAAAATAAAATATTTTCCTTAATATTTTGAAAATATTTGTGTTTTAAATAAATTATTTCAAAATGAAGAGGGTATTTTACTTAAAAAATATTATATTTATCTTTTAAAGAAAATTTACATATATGATAACATCGTTTGATTTTAATTGTGATCTAAATGGGATATGATCCAATTATATCATCATTATTATTTATATGGATAATTTATTATCGTGATGATGAAAAGTTTATTAAACCTATTTATCTTCCATATGTTATGTCATGGTGATATAATGAATGTTTTATGATATTGTGGATTCATATTAATAGATTAGTATTATATGATAGTTGGGTTCATTATGACCCTCAAATTCAGTGGATAATGTGATATTTATATCTCTTGAGATGGTGATGATAAGAGTAGACATGGTTAGAAATGGATTTGTTCATATATTGAATCATGAGTAATATTTCTTTCTAGATATCCCGATAGAAATATTTGTGTACATGATTGCGAATAGATCTATCAAAATTTTGATGTGTGAGTATGTTCACTTTCTTTATATGATGACAAAATTATGCATGGACATGATTGTTTTTATCTATGTTCACAAGATTATTATTTCCTAAGCTTATGATGTAACATGACCATGTTATGAATCTTAAATTACGATTACTTCTTTGATATCATTATTGATCATGCTTCAAGATATGAATTGATTTTGGATTTAATGATATATTATTTGTTGTGTATGAATGTTTTGTGTTGAGAACATGCACTTGAATATGTTATAATACACATATGATCATCATATGCTCTAATGATTGATCTCTAAAATGTTTACCCTTACTAAGAATCTATGATCACCCTTTATTATGATTCCCCTCCCCATGTTTTGATGGAAGGTTTTAAGAATAAAGTTTCTACATGGGTAACTTATGTAAAGAAATATATTTGAGATAATGAAAATTATACTTAAATAATATTTTTATGTATCTAGTATCTAAATATACTAAACCTTTACGATCCATGGGAAAGTATTATCATGAAATGTAATAAATATTCATATAACATGATATAATATTTTTGTAATTTATGCTCAATTAAATTAATATAATATCATCTAAAATTTGAAATGTATGAATATAGTGAACTTAGAATCATGGAGTTTAAAAAGTAACCTTATAACTCAAACAAAAGAAATTATGTTAGAAAAATCCATTATAGCTTTGGTAACCATTGGATAAAAAAACATTGAAAGAGAAATCATGAAATGGATTTTTAAACCACTTTAATTTTAAGAAAATTATTGTAAAATATATCCATATAGTAGTATATACATCACATAAAATAAAACAAGGGGGGAAATGAAATATTTATCAAAGAAAGTAAATTGAGCTGGAAAAAACCATTACTGAAATCATATCGTTGAAGAAAATTTAATTTGAAAAGGATTGTATTAAAATATTATTACATAATAAGGTATAATTTACCTAAATTCTATGAATAATTTTAAAGAATAATGATCATAACTCAATGAATGAAAATCGACTTAATAAAAACCTTTACCTTTTATCCCGACATCCATGAAAGAACTTTAAACTCCAGTATAATACGCATAACAATATTAATAACTTATTTCATAACCTTATTAAAAAACATCATACTTTATACTATATAATTATATAATAATTCATTATACATTTATTTGTTATATGTTATTTATTTTCATCGTCAGATGTTAGGGATCTTAATTATTTCACACACGCTTTGTAATGTTGATGTCAATCCTCATTCTCTGATACCATGTTCATAATTAATAAATTATTAAAGGTACTATAATATATGATAAATAGTTATTTATAATGTTCTAATTTCATTCCATGTGTGTTTTATCTTTCACACATAAATATAAAATCGGTAACAAGATTGTTTGATTAATTTTTTAAGAACAAAAGGTGGCATATTTATAATGGGATAGATATTAATATAATGGCCAATTTATATTTATAGAATCAGAATAATGTAATATATATAATATTTATTCAGTAAATAAAAATATTCGAACCATCCATGTAAGTCTGAGACGGAAAATGCAATAGGTTATTCAGGGGGGTGGTAGTATACACAGAGCACGAGTAGTGTGTTGATTTCCCAATAGATACGGGGGAGATAGATAATGGTTATTACATAAATATAATAATTTTTTTGTATGACAATGAAATTTATTTCATTATATTATTTTTTATTTGGAGGAGTTTTGATGACAGAAATATATAAGAAAATGTTAGGGAGTGGATAATACTCATATTGAGGGATAAAATCATCTCTTAAAATAACTCTTCGAAATGGAGGACATAGGACACTTTATTATAACTAGGTTATCCGAAACATGGAAGAGTAATATAAGGGAGGAATAATGGGTATATTTTAAAGATAATTTTAAAGGATAAATTTGTCCTGATGTGGGTGGAAGTGGGATCCCTTTATAGAAAAAAATGATGTACATTTCCTAGGAAACTAGTGTTTGGTGAAGGGTAAAGAAAGAATCACATGAAAGTTAGGTGAGTTAGGTGAAGAAATGTTGATGAAACATATGGGTATGAATTTACTACCAAAAAATTATCTTCTATAAGTTCTATTTTTCAATTTGATTTTGTAAAATTTGAGCAACCTTAAATTACCCTTTTTACCCATATTTAACATGATTAAATTTTCACCATAGTAATTTTTTTACTAAAAATATAAGATGACCCCTTCTTCCTAATTTCAATATGATAAATAATAATTTTGACTCTATTAAATTTAATTAAATGTCTAAATATGAAAAATATAACTTTTAAATTAAAGAATAAGATATAAAAACATTTTTTTTGGAAAATGTCTTTTTATACATTAAGTATTTTTATTCTTATTCACTAAAATTTTATAATTAAATGAGTTTTAATCTATTTTTTAACATTTTTAAAAAACATATTACAGTTATAAAAAATGGATCTATTTATTTTGATAAAAATCACACATTTTTTATAAAAACAATTTTTAAAATAAATTTTATACCATGGTAACTAATATATTCATTGGAAACTTATTTTTTTATGTTCAAAATAAAAATTGTATTATTAAAACATTTGGATATTTTTATTATAAATAAATAAATAAATTTATACCCAATTTATATTCTTGATAAAAAATAATTTAATATAATAGTTCATATCACAATAAAAAAATTCAGGAGAAATCTATCTTTTAACAAAAAAGGATTTATTACTATTTTCTGTCTAGGGATAAATATTATATGGAAATTAATTTATTTTATTATATATATTATCAATAAATTTCATTAAAATCATTCTTTAGTATATTTGAATTAAAAGTACACAATACTTCAAAAAATGGACCTTCGAAAAATAACACTTTTATATTAAATATATTTTTAAAAAATGAAATAAAAAATAATTATTTGTATTAAAAAAATATTATTTTTATGAATCCAATGATATGTAATTTTATAAATATATCGTATGATAATAATATATAGCATATATAAAATTATAGATATTGTATTTTTATATATTATTTATTATTTTTGAATTATATTATTTTAAATTTTTTATTAATAACACACAACTTTAGTATACCTATTGGATACGTATATCCAATGACTATATTTTCAATGGCCTTATTTCCAATGACCATATTTCAGATGACCATATTTATAACAATAGGATTTTACCCCTGTATATAATCTAACATACAACAGTAAAATCATTCATCCTATTCATTCACTTCTCTCTCAACATGCCTATAATAACTCTATTTCTTTTCCTTTTTTTAATATTTTTTATCAAGATAATGATCTTCATGAAAAATCATGAGAATAATGATTTTATGTTCATGGTTTTTTTATATGCATTTGGTTTTAATACTCTTGTACTTTTTTTAATGATGTTACATATTTTATCTTTATAATTTATTCATGTTTATCTTATATTATAATATTCTACCTCAATAAAATGTATCACAATTTTTTTAGTTTGGTTTTGTGTGTGAAATAATCTATCAATTACGTAGTTTTTATTAAAGGGAAGTAGATTCTAAAATCTCAGGGTGTTTCATTCTCCCATTTAAATAAATTACATCCATGAAATTTTAATTATTTCCCACTGAAGAAATAATCTAAGGGTATCTATAAGATATACATGATTGAATATATAATTTATAATGAGATATCAAATTTTCAATCTTAGGGAAAACAATTATCTTTTCTATCCTAATATGAATATATTTAGATTTTCAATTATCTCAACCATTTGAATGAAATAAGATTCAATAAAAGATATGATGACTTATTCTTGTGAATGAGTTTATAATGGTCTACCTTGAATGTATTATGATATATAGATAAGTGTACATGATTTATCCACTTAAATACCCTATTTTTTAGATGGAAATGATTAATTTTTCATTACCAATGATCGTGAACTATATATTGTCTTTCAATATAATGTATTTTCAACCATTATTTGACTAAAAAACTTACTAAACTATAATGGTCTTCATTATATGAAGAATTCAACGTTGAGTAGTTTAACCTCAATCACTTAAAACCTGATTTGATAGTTTAAATAATATCAAAGTAAAACAACATATGAAAATGGATACTAATCCTATGGTTTTATAACTAATAACACATTCGACATGTCTTCTATGTTAAGTCCCTTGTTAACTATTTGAGTGAAGTATCCTATATTATTAGGAATCAAGACCCGTATTATGTAATTTATTTCCTAGACATGTTTATCATAATACTTTCATTGAGATGTTATCATGGGATGATTTAGGATATTAAATGATATTTCCCCATATAAATATTAACATGATCCCTTTTTCAAGACATTTAATCCATGACAAATACCACATTTATTTCTATAAAGGGAAGATAAGATAGATCATTAATAAGTAACTTCCCATAAACCATGATAATGATTTTTATTCCTTAGAAACAATTCCTATGTATTCTTATTAGTAATTCGACATACATTGTTTAAGGTGGAGAATCAACATTCATAATAAATATTTATGACATAAAAATAATATATTAACAGATCTTCAGTGGACGATATGTTTAACTTTCACCACATAATTATTATGATCCACTTTGGTGAACTTCATTTTATAGGCCCTTCCGTATTCCTGAAGAACCTTTGTGATGTTTTTTTAACAATGTTTTTTATTTGTTGAAAACTAAACATTTTTGTAAAATACTATTTCTGTTATTTGGGATCTAACCCAGTACATTGTAATGAGTTTTAATAAGAATTTTTTGAGTTTCTGAATCCAAAAAAATGGAGAGAAAAGTTTTATATTCAAGAAATTTGTTTTGAAGACACGAGTTTCCAAACTCAGGTTTTCAGAATGAGCAGTACCAGATGCTGAAGGTGTATGGAAGTTGGGAGCTGGAAGTTCTATAGATTTTTTTATTGGGTGTACCATCAGACTCAGATCCATCAGTATGAAGTTAAAGAATCATCAGACATAGTTTTGGTATGAAATTTATAAGTTCCTGAAAATTAATGTAAAAATGTTTTTGAAGATGTTGAATGAAGATTAGTAATGTTAGGAGTTAGAAATTTTTCATACATTATAACTTAATCAAATGATTCTTTGCTGGTCATGAAGTTCTCACCAATCATGAAAATTATCATAACAAAATCTTTTGAAAAATGAGGAACTATAAATATTGTATTGGTTCTCGAAACATGGACACAGAAGATCAGATCCAGAAGTAATAGATAGAGAATTTTTCAGAAGTCTAAATGAGTTATATTTGATGAGGTTTGAATAATTTAAAAGTTGTTGAGCAGTTTTTCCATCGTAATGAGAATTTCATCATAACGAGAATTCCATCGTAATGATAATTCCAACCTAATGAGGATTCCATCGGACTGACTCTGAGAAGGAAGGATAGTCAAACTTACTCTAAGAAGTACAGTTAATTATACTGACTCTGAGAAGGAAATTAAATAATATTATCTCAGATAGAGAAGATAATTAAATTGTAATGAACAGTGGAAGTTAGTCATATCGTAATGAGAAGAGGAATATAGTCAGATCGTAATAATGTTAAAGAAGATAATCTGACTAAAACTGAGGAATTTAATTAGACTAAAGTTAAGGAAGTTATATTGGATAGAAGAAAAGTTAGTATGTTTGAGAAGACTGATTTTGAAGAAATATTAAGAGGGTTTGAAGCATTCAAAGATAAAGTTAAAATATGTGTAGATCTTAGGGTTTTTGAATTTGAGAGAGTGGGGAAATTTTTCATGTTTTTCACCTTTCCTATTCTAAGTTTCATAAAAATAGAAGAACATTACATTCATACTTTATAACTTTTTTACCTAAGAAGAAAAGGTAGAGCACTGCAGAATTATTGTCAAAGTTATATTTCTTGACAAAGATGTTATTAGAATATCAGACGGCTGAAAGTTTTCTTATCGGACTGAGGAAGATCGTACTGACAAAGATAGGAATAAGCAGTTGAGTAGGGTTTCAGAATTGAAGTTCAAGAAAAGGTTTCATCATACCAATTCAATCATAATGAGTCAATTGGACTGAGGAAATCAGACCCAAGTTCATCATGCTGAGGTTCCAGACATAGTTTTGAGGAGGAAAAGTTTTTGTGATCTTTCATTTTGTGGCTCAATTCTTTGTAAATAAACTTTATAAACAGATGATAGTATATATAATCATTCCTATCAGGATATAGTATGTGTTTAATGGGTGTTATCAAATTTTTTAGTAACTTTATCCTAATAGTGAATTTTTATTCACTTCTTCATAATAGTAAATTTTCATAGGCCCATGAGAGTGTTTATGGAAAAGATGTAGGTTCTCACACTGAGGCCAAGCCTTGTAAATCTCATGTTATTTACAAGATTTCCTACTTTTTCATGAATGAGTATTTACTAACAGATGATAAGGATATAAAATTTAACAGGTTGCAGGGGTTAAGTTTTTAAAAGTACTGAGAGTTAAAAAAGTGAACATATGATTCACCCACAGTGATTATTCGATCTTTTGGAACCTTAATTAGTAACAGAGACAAGGATCCCTTATTCCTATCATGGATAATATTAATTTTATCAATAGTTTAGGAATTCCTACATTTGATGGAAAAATTTATTATGCTTGAAAAAATAGGATGATTTCTTATCTCTTATCACTTGGCCTGTAAGTTGTTTATGTAGCTACAATTTGTTTTCCACCTATTGAGAAATATTCTCCAATGATGATTAATGAAAAAATAAATATTGAATCTGATGGAAAGGCTAGAAATTCCATCCTTATATCTCTACCAGAAAATGTTTATATGGAGGTGATGAGTCTCAAAACTTCCATGAGCATATGGGACAAGATGTATTGTTTTTTTGAAGGGGATACTAAATTTAAGGAAGAAAAGATACGAATTTGGAGTAATAATTTTGAATACATAAGAATTAAATTTGAAGAAACTATTTAGGAATACTTCACCAGGGTAAATGAAATTGTTTGAAAAATCATGGGATTTGGATATGTTTAGGAAGATTCAAAAATAATAAGGAAACTTATGAGAAACTTTCTAGACATGTTTGATTCTAAAATTTCTTCTTTAAAACATAAATATGATTTATCTTTTGATTAATTTCAAGGCATTTTTTTTCTTATTAAATGTGAAAATCTCCAATGTTTAAAAATAAGATGAAAGATGAAATGGATTTTGAATCTATGAGAAAGATGAAAATTCAAGATATTGAAGATACCAATCCTTTTGATTATGAGGACAAAGGGGATAATAATTTTAATGATAAATACATTTGTCTTATCTCTAAGAACTATCAAAGAGGAAGAGGAAACTATGTAGGTAAACATCCTCTCAAATGTTTTGAGTGTGGTTGAATTAGGAATTTTGTTAGGAATTTTCCTAAGATGAATACTGGAGAATATCAAGATTATTCAGATGAAAAACCTTGATTTAAGAAATGGAACAAAAGTTCTAAAGAAGAAATTTCATCCAAAATATCTAAAAATAAGTTTACTGGTAACAAGACAAGTATTTTGAGTAAGAAAGATGAATCATACTCAATTGAAAACAATTCTATCAAAGATGAAATTTCAAAAGAGTTTAGAACATTCATTACAAAAGTTTATAAAAATAATGACTCCTCAAATAGGGAATAAGAAGGAGGTAAATAATCTTAAAAAAAGTATCATCTCATAAAAGAACATGTTGCATGTCTTAAGAAAAAAAATATATCAAGAAATAAATCAAAATGATAATGAATGGTTTTGCAAATTTTGTTAAAGGTGAAAAAGATGTTGTCACGCTAGAAGAAGGATACATCCTAGAGATATTAATTTACAAACTTAGAATTGTTGAATAGGTAAAGACGGTTGAATATCTCAATACAAAGTTGGAAGATAAGGAAGAAGAGGTTAATAAGTTTCAATCAAAACTTATTGAGTCTTAAATTAACATAAGACAAATTATTGAAAACCTCAAAATATCTTCAAAATTAAAAGCTGATACTTCTCAAGTTTCCATGAAAGTTCAAATCACAAATTAGGTGAAATCCTCTTCCACTAGAAATAATGTTTCATATGGTTTTCATAAAATTTCATCTAAGAATAAAAGTGCTGGGAAAGTTTGGATGGAGAAATTTGAGAAACCTATCACATCTACAAAAGTTGAAAACTAACTCATAGGGAAATATGGTCCATGACCAGAGTATGTTAGAGTTGGAATAAATTATCAACCTCAATAAATATTCTACATAGAAATATCTTACTTCAATAAAAAATCAAGATTTTATGGTTTTTGTTGGTTTTGTGGAATCTATGGGCACATGGATTATAATTTTTGGATCAACTTGTCACTTCCTAGAAGAAAAATTGAATATAGATAAAGAAATTGTGAAATAATAATGAGTAACTTTCCTAACCCATGGGAAGTTAGAAAAAAAATCTAAAGATGTGAGAAAATTTCCAACAAATAATCATGTTGAATGTCATAAAGAAGTCTGCAGAAGATGTGATCAGACAGGTTATCATGCTGGATGTTTTATGACACTCCTAGAACAAGATTCTTATAGTAGAAAATAAAAGGATTCTAGAAAGAAGAAAGTTGATGAAAGGACATTTGTTGTTGAGACAACTTTTAAAGAAACTAAAATTAATAAAACATGGATACATGATAGTGTTAATTCTTCACACATGAAAGGTGATATAATGATCTTGAAAAATGTTGAAAAATATGATAGAGGAGCAATTACTTTTGGAAATGATAGTTCCTTCAGAATTAGAGGAATAGGAACTTTTGAAATAGAACATGAAAAACTAAAAAAATAAGTTCTATTTATTGATAGACTGAAACAAAACTTAATAAGTGTGAGTCAATTTTGTGATGAAGGAAAAAAGAAGTTGTTTTTAGAAAAGACTCTTGTATCATCAAAAGTATTGAGATGAAAAATTTGTAACCAAGGGAGAAAAAATGAGAAAAAATCTTTTTATTTTTTTAGAACATAACAATTCATGTTATCATAGTTTTGCAGATGAGAATAAGTTGTGGAACTGAAGACTAGGACACATTGGGTAGAAAATTATGAACAAACTCTCTAAAGTTGATGTTGTACTAAATTTTCCAGAATCAAAAAGAAGAGAAGAATATTTTTGTAACTTTTTAGAAAGGAAAGATGACTAATAAAATTCATAAGAAAGTTGAGATTCATTCTACAAAACAACTTGAAATTTTTCATTCTATCTTATGTGGGTTGATGAGACATCACTCAAAAAAGATGATTTATAATTTATCACATTCATTGAGGATTTCACTTGAATTACTAAAATCATGTTTATCAATCACAAGTCTGAACTATTCAAATTTTTAGATTCTTCAAAAAAATATGTTGAGAAAGAAATGGGCATTTACATAAAGAATTTGAGAACAGATAATGGTATAGAATTTACATGAAATACTTTTGAAACTTATATGAGAAATCATGATATCAAAAAACATTATAGTACTCCATACAATCCACACAAAAATGGAGTAGAAAAAGAAATGAATATAATTTTGGTGGAAATGGGAAGAAGCATGTTAGCAGAATAAAAGATTTCAAAGTTCTATTCGAGAGAAGTTTTCAGTACTATTGTACATGTTCAGAACAAATTTTTGTTGAGACCGAAAACCAACATGAATTCTTATGAAATGTGATATAACAAAAAACCATCATTTAAGAACTTTAAAGTTTTTTGAAGTCCACGTTTACTTATAATCATAAATCCATATTTGGGAAAGTTTGATGAGAATGATCATAAAGTAAATTTTATGGGTTATTCTCCCAATGGAATATGTTACAAATACTAGAACAAAAAATTACAAAGGTATTTGGACTCATATGATGTTAATGTAATTGAAAATCAAAATTCCTTAAAAAAAGTTATTGATAATACTGAGGAGGATAAACAGGATATTTCTAATGATAGTGAGTCAAAACATCCATACCAAGATTCAGGAGAATCGTGTGATGAGGAAAGTTCATCAGGAAGATAAACATTGAAATTTCTATATTACCCCATAATTCCATGAATTGTTTTTATTAAATGATATTTTTCAAGACTAGAATCTCAGACGACACATGATTTCGAGGGCCGAAGTGGCCATAAAGTATTTTTGAACTTTTTTTGAGGTTCATTAAATAATCATGTGAGTAGGTTTTTCTATCATTTAAACCAATGTCTGGACTATATGGTGGGTAGTACAGAGGACAAGTTGTGTAGTTTCACTTAGGATGTGGCTGATATGGGCCTGCAAGGGGCTCTACGCTGCTAGGTTCCCCCCACTGTCGCCTTCCTCTCCCCCGTGCGGGTCAGCTATAGATATTTTCTTCAGCGCTTCTCCTGGGAGAGTTCATGGTGGTGAAACCTCCTATTGTGGTGATGATTCTTGAATTTTCATTGTTGTTGGTTTGAGGTCCACAAGCGGAAGACTGACATTGATGTCGGGAAGTTCCATCTGCGGGTTCGTGGGTTCGATGTCAGATCTGCGGTTTCAGGGTTACAACCTTGATCTATGGTGGTTTTGAGTGCTTTGGGTTTTGATGTGGTCTTCTCTGGAAGGATCAAAGGTGGTTATGGGTCTGGTTTTGGATCGATTTGTTGGTGGAGAGACTTACATTTAGTGTTTCTGGATCTCGGGTGATTGTTATTGTGGTGGTGGTTTTAAGATTTTATTTTTAGTATGCAAACTTCTGTTCTTGAACATGATGTGATGGTTTTGAATCTGTGTATTATTGTGATTCCCCTTATTGTTGTGAATATTCATTGTGAATCTGGTTCAGTGGTGTTTTCTTCTATGTGGTCTGGGGTTCAAGGGTCTTTACTGTCAGATCTGCTTCAGGGGATTCTTCCGATGAGGTTTAGAGCTGAGAGTTTTCACCAAATCATGTCTATCTGGAATCAGATGTTTGAGAGCGTATGGATATTGCCATCGGTACTAGGTCTGTGTGTCTCTGTATTGGATAGCTAGCCAGCAGTGATGAGAAGGTGGAAGCTAGACTGACTGTTTTTATGATGGGGAGGGGCCCCTCCTGTTGATGTGATCCAGTTTCATCTCTTTTGGTCCTTTGTGGCACAATTTAATGTTTTAAGTCGTGTAGCCATGTTGGGTTCCACCTTATCCCTTAAAAGGGGTTTATGATAATAATAAAATTTTAATTTTATGTTAGTCAAAACGGTGCCTGGATCAAAAATCCGAGGGCACTGTTCAACTTAGAGTGTTGGGATTTGCCTAAAAAGGGCCTAATGTTTGCTGGCATGAGCCAACAGTGGAAGTTAGTTTTTGACCATAAATAAAACAATTAATTAATAATTATTTTATTTTCAAATCCTTATATCACCTAAATGGTAACACTTATTGGAAATTTGAGAATACTGTTGATCTAGTGATGAAGTGTTTCCCTTAGGCAGAGCTTAACCTCAACCGTCGTGGGTCAAGTGTGAAAGATAGTTTTTAGGTATTATTTAATAGAATTAAAATGGTGCGCATGCGTTGTTTTGGAAAAATCTAAATGGGTCCTCGGATTGAAAATATGATAAAACCGTTGCATCCTGAATGGAGACATTACCTAAGAATGGACCTAACCACAACCGGCGCGGGTCAAGGGAAAAAGTTAATTTTTGTCCATTTTAAGAAAAATAAAATAAACTTAAAAAGATTATTTTATTCAAAATTTGTTTTGCTAAAACGTAGAGATGACCCAACTGTTTCATTCCATAAATGAATTAGTACAAGGACTCTTTAACAGAATTGTAACAAAAATGTTGTTTCATATGTGAAACTGCGTAACGACACAATGACTTATTTTAACAGAAATGTTGCGATTCATTTCCCTTTTAATGAGATGATGGGGTTGGAGAAACAGATTTAGATATGTAATTCTTCTGATGAACAATATGAAAATTATCTCTAATGAATAACACCATATAATTGGAAAAGCGGTGATGAAACCTTGGATAACGGATCCGGGACTGACAAATAATGAATGCCATTATCTTCAAACGGATCGTGAATACATGCGGACAGATCTCCATCATCGACGAGCCTTCCCTCCGATCAAAGATTCTCTAGGTTGGGGTTAGTTTTGAATTGATTTCCCCATTCTTCTTTCTAAAACAATGAATGCAGATTAACTCACAAACAGGTTGATCGGAAGATCGCTTTTTCTTGCAAGAGGTTGTTTTATCTCAGGGATTGCATTAGGATTATTTATTTGTGGATAGAACCTTAATTCCCCCTCATTCCCATGTTTCAAAACCTCTAACGTAGAGGGTGAGGGACAACATGAACATGGCCCGAGAACCTTCACTGTGGGCGTTCTTATGTGTTCTTCGTGACCGAATCTCTGAATTGTCAGCAAGGTGACACTGAGGCTATAGAAGGAAAGACAACACCCTCAAGGAGGCTGGAGGCATAGACGGTTTAAGGAACGAACTATTTATGTGGACCCAGGGGTCCGTAGAAAATCCCACCAGTGACCAGTGGCCGTGGGCGGGTGGCAACGTGCCACGACGGCGTGCTGAGGTGGAGGTCACAACTAGCTAGGGAAATGACAGTGTAGCAGGCGCCACCGGCAGCTAGTGGAGGAAGGACACATCCACCCAGCCACATCGGTTGAGTGGCCCATGGTTGGGACCGTGGAATGATGGCACGCGGTCCAGCGGGGACCACATGCAAGAGGAAGGGTGGCTGGCTTAGCCAGTCGTGGCTTGCCATAAACTGGATGCCCTTCGAGCGTCTGAGCTGGAGGAGGAACCGACCCACACAAGCGGGATGGGCAGGAGCCGGGTCGGGCTGCCAACGATCCGGGATGAATCCCGACCGGGTCAGACTGAGGTTGGGTTAGCGGACCCGAGTCTGGTCAGTGGACCCTGGTCTGGGTCGGATTAGGCCGGACCTGGACCCGACTGACCCCTTTTCGTAAAAACAATCATAACTCTCAAACCACACACTCGATTGATGAGTCATTTGTAGCGTCGGAACCCTCGTGATGATATTGATCTTTTGTAATGTTCTAATGGGACTTTCATGGAAATTTGGATACGAAGAATGGCTTAAGAATTCGATTCTCTTGGAATCAAACGTGCTACGTGCAGGAATCCAGTGGCTGGATTATACCCAAAGACTGCAAATAAGAGGCCCTCTGTGAACCATGTAATACTGGGCTTGTGTGGACCAGCTATGATTTCCCAAGTAGGAAGCAGCTCTGTGTGACCCGAGAGGCCCAGAGTGGGGAGAGGCTTCGTGTGACCCAATAGACCCACGGTACTAATCAGGGATGAGAACCTTAGTATGATGGACTAAGTGGGAAGTGGCTCTATGTGACCCAGTAGGCCCATGGCGGGGAGCGACTCTGTGTGACCCAGTAGTCCCATGGTAGGGAGTAGCTCTGTGTGACCCATCAGACCCACAATACTCATCAGGGATGAGTACCTCAGTAGTCCAAGGTGTTCAGTGTACAACTGACAGTTTTTCCTTACATACATTAGATTATACCTATGTGAGCTGACAGTACTTTGTGTATACATTCCTTTGTGGGTTTTCCCTTTTGTTTTGGGATCCCTATGGAGTATTTTGTTATTAACCCTTGCACAGGCTTCGCCCTAACATGTTGTGTCTGGTGCAGATGAAAGGATCATTGACAGAGACCTTAGCGGTCTAGGACCAGGCAGCGCCCAGTGAGATTCGACAGGTATGATGTACTTCCACAGCTTCCAATAGCCACTCCATGTCTATCCTTACAGAGGCGTCTTCTACAGATGTCTTACAGAGATCCTTTTTACTTTTATATTTTCAATTTTCCTTTTTTTGGGTTTGTATTCTGGCCCATGTTACTTATATCTTGTACCTTTACTCACTGGTTGTTTAGTGGAATGCATTTTTTCCTTTCCAGCTATTTGGGATGTGGTTGTGAGTGTGTGTAAATGTGTATAGGTAATCAGGAAAATGCCTCCCAGTCGTGCGATAATTACTTTAGTGCTAGTCATCATCTCCTAGCCTTTGGGAGGCGGGCTAGGGGTAGTCATGGCACGAGACCTGGGGGACTGGTCATGACAAAGTGGTATCAGAGCTGGTTGGTTCTACCTCAAATACCGGGAGTCTATGGTTTTGTTTTGGGGCAATAATGTTAAGTGTTTCAAGTTTGAATTTCATGACGGGGACACCTGTGTCGGTGCAACGACCAACATATCCATATATTAGGACTTTGGTAACCTGCTTTCTAACTCATTACATTGAAACACTGGTTGTAGGAAATAAAGGGTACATGCATCATGTATGATTTTTAGTATTTTTCCTCTTTTCCTTCTCGAATCAGTTCACCAGGTATAATCTATTGATCGTGGTACATCTTCATCTGTTTCAGGTTGCCTCCATCTAGAAAGCAATCCAGGATTCTGATACGTGGCCATAAGGATAGTCCACCTAGCGACGAGGCATCAGTTTAGGGACCAGTGATAGAGATGGCCCTACCGGGTGGTGTAATAGTGTTGCCACCACCCGTTGATCAGTAATTAATGTCGATGCTACCGGTAGAGGATCCACGCAGGCTCAACACCTTTCATGACATCTAGAGGTAGAGGCCTACCAGGTTCCGGGGTGAGACTGACCCCTAGGTGGCCGAGGATTGGTTTGAAGTGGTTACACAAGTCTTCCGTATTGTGAGGATTCCTCTCGACCAAATGGAGATCTTAGATGCGAGGATTATTTAGGGATTGGTAAGTAGATGGTGGAGCTTGATGATTCAGACACATGATGAGGAAACCCTCACATAGATAGACTTTGATAGCCTCTTCATAGAGGAGTTATTCATGGCAACATTGTGCTCTGTGCGCATAAATGAGCTACTGAACCTACAACAATGTATCCTGAAAATAACAGCATACTCAGTGAGATTCAATAAGATTTCTCACTACTCTACATACATGATTTGAGACCCATTCCTCAGGGCAGAAGCCTTTGAGCAGGGACTGCCCAGGGAGATCAGGGTGTCCATGATGTCTCTTAGTATCCCTACTCAGGCTGGAGTGATGGAGAGATCCCTATTTTCAGAGAGATTCCTGGCAGAGCGGGCATTGGTAGCTGAAGCCACCAGTAGACACCAGGCATCAGAGTGTTCAGTGGTGGGTAGCAGGAAGCATACACAGGGACCCAAGTGGGTCAAGCCTTTCACATGACGATCCCAGGAGTCAAGGTCAATAGTTCGGGGCTCCCAGAGAAGAGGGGTCATCAGGGGGTCAGGCTATGCTTCTCATGTGGTTGGCAGGGACACATGGCTCGTGATTGCCCAACCTTCCATGCATATGATCAACATACGGTCGAGGGACCACCAAGTCAAGGGAAGAGGTTTAAGTGAGGAGGTCTGTAGGTTGGCAGACGTGGAAAAGGAGAAGCTAGTGTGGAATGTGGGGGACAGAGGTTCGAGGTACTACCACCACCACCCCTAGGTGGTCCTACATAGGCTCAGGGAGCTAGTGGATAGGGGTGGTCTTAACTTCAGGAAGTGAAGGCCTATGACCACAACACTCAAGAGATGATTAGCGGTGAAATCTGTGTCTTCTACACCTTAGTTGTAGTTATTATAGACAAGATTTCTAGTCACTCTTTCCATTCCATAGACCTCGTTCGAGTCTTGGAGAATCTGGTGGAGCTGTTGGCTCGATCCCTATGATTTGAGACTCCTACGAGATAGGATTCAACAATCACACACTGGTGTTTCCAGTGTGATCTTACTGTTAGAGGTGAGATATTTGGCTGGGATCTCCTAGTAGCGGCATCAAGGGCTTACAATTTCATCTTGGGTATGGACTGGTTATCCACAGTTCATGCTCAGATCAACTGTCTTAGGCCTAGAGTTCAGTTTGTCTATAAGGATGGGACCAGGTTTTCCTGCACCAGCAATAGGGAGATCTTGCAACACAGGACAGACATACTCGGAGGAGGGTGCAACTGATCACTCACTAGTTGGCTATCCTTACCCTAGGTGTGGTGGACGAGGGAAGTCCTCATTTTCTTGTAGTGGTGGAAGAGTATGAAGATGTATTTCCAAAGAATGTTATGAGACTACCTTCTCATAATTAGGTAGACTTCTAAATCAATCTATACCTGATGATGACACCGATATCCACACCAGGATATCGAATGGATCCCGTAGAGCTTAGTGAATTGAGAGCAAAGCTGGAGGACTTGTAGGAGAAGGGATTCGTGAGACCCAGTATTTCACCGTGGGAAGCCCCAGTTTTGTTTTCCATGAAGGCATATAGGAGTTTGTGGTTTTGTGTGAAATTACAACGCCTAAATAAGGTGACTGTGAAGAACAAGTATCCACTACCAAGAATTGATGACCTCTTCAATCATCTGAAGGGAGTGAGATGGTTATCAAAGATAGACCTTAGATGATGATATCACCAGCTTTGGGAAGAGGATGAGGATATACCGAAGACATCCTTTAGATGTCGGTATGGCCAATATCAGTTATTGGTGATGTTGTTCGGTGTAACCAACACCCCGGAAATGTTCATGGAACTAAAAAACAGGATCTTCCAGGCTTACCTCAATCGTTTTGTGGTGGTCTTCATTGATTACATCCCGGTGTACTCAGAATCCAAAGAGGAGCATGCTACACACCTACTGAAACAAAATGGATGTGTGATAGTCTATACCCATCCAATTAATGATCCATGAGGATTATTGCACAATATATGATCTAGCATTGACTACAATGAGATTCACATTGAAAATTTGACATCATTATCTCTATGGAGAGAAATGTGACATATATATGTGACATAAAAGACACAAGTATATATTTACAAAAAATGATTTAAATATGAAATGATGAATGTGTTTAGAGATGATTAAGGATTATTATTGTTCAATCCATTACTATCTTAAGAAGTTGAACAGAGTGTCATATGCTCTGAGTATAAAAGATATTGTAACCCTATCCACGACGAAGATTAAAAGGGATCCAATCTTCTCTGACATGTAAAGGATATACATGGAACTCATTAATAAAATTTCATCCTGTAACGCCTTGACCCTAGATACTCAAAGTCAGTGAATTATTACATAACATTGGCATGATCACAAGAAAGATCAAATCTTGAAAGACCGATTGGTTTAGTAGCCTTGGAAACATTATATATATTCATAAAGTTTACATTGCATCAATAAGTGAAAAACTAAAACAACATATTGTCTTCATCTCCCCTCATACTATCCCTATAGGTCATTCATAAAATACTTTTTCACATCTTAGGAAAAATAAAACATTGAAAGGGGTGAGCTCAGATGCTCTGTAAGGATAACAATATATCGGAAACTTTCATAAATAAACATAAAAATTTAAGGCAATGTATAACTAAAACAAAATCCTTTTAAACTTTAACTTCAGCTTAATATGGCAACGATAAAATGAAATAATTCCATTTACTTATTCACATGGATATTCTACTAGTCAAATAATCACATGAAAATATTAATAACCAATTTCATAATGACGAAATGCATAATGCCAGACTATCATAACTGCGTAGCCAAGGCCTCGTGCCAAGACTACAAATAAGATTTTGTCAAAGCCTTGTGCCAAGACACTAGTTTGTCTCATGAGACCTACCGATGCAATTTTTTTAGAAGATACTTACGTTTAAAATTTCTCAAATATACTCCATTGTTTTACTGAAAACATTATACAAGCTTTTGAAAACAAAATAACTAATTCTGAGACTGCTCAACTAATTACAGGTCATGATGGGTCCATTCCTAATCCCTTTCTGTCTACCACACTCGAGAGTCGGGTTTTTTGAAAACATTTTTAAGCTTGCGTTAAATTTGTATACATTTGCACTGGATTTTCATATATTTGAGAGAAATATCTCTATTTTTTTTTGAAATCATTTAAAAATCACATAATTATAAAATAAAACCTTTATTTTGAAAATATCCTTATAATCTTGTAAGGAAAGCATCAACGATTTTATAACGGAAAAAAATAGCCGCACCCGCCATATAAGTTAAAAAACATTCTTACCTTAATTCTGTCGAAAAGGTTAAAAAGCACCTTGTTTTGAAAACAACGGAAAGATTCCTTTATAAACTTCTTATAAAAATTAAAACAAGGGTATAAATGACTTTAACCCATATTCTTGTAAATAGTAAAAAAATTTTGAAATACATTTTTAAGAAACATGGATGTGGATGATAAAGAAATCCCAATATTATTACGTATAAACAACCTCAGATAATGAAGAGATTGCGAAATAAACCCTTACTTTGTACTTTTTCCTTGGTCGACGGTAGGTTAACCTCCTGTATAATAGTGGAATAATTGTTATTGAATTATACAAGAATCATTTACATTAATATGATATCATATATGATCTTTTAATATTGATTTGTTAATAATATCTTAGTACTATCGTCATTTCGAGTGTTAACTTACTCGTTTTCCTTTATATTATTTGTTACCTAAGCCATGTTTGTTATGGATAGGTTGTATCTTATTCATATAAAGAATTATATAAAGTCCTTAAACATTATTTTTAATCATCAAATGAGAATTATACTTGAATTGATACGATGGATAATGAATCTCATCACGTTCGTGGAGACGGTAGTCCGTATGTACACACGAGTGACAATATCATTCTTTTGATGTTAAAATAATATATAATTGGATGACATATCATATAGACAGAATAATTATCATGTTATATTTATTATTTACATGAATTACACATCATTATTATACCAATACAAATAATAATTTATTGAATGACAATTACACCACGATGTAGTGAAAACATTACCTCCTCTTTGGGTTCTTCCTTTTGATTTGATCAAAAGGGATCCTTAGGATAGATTTCTGATCAAAATAAGGCCTCCAGGTTGTAGTGAGGGAAGTTGAGAGAGTATTTGGGCCGGGTTTGGCCGATCAAAAAGGCTTTTAATGTGTGAATTATTGAGAAGGGGGAGTTCCCTTTTATAAGAGGGGTGAGGGGTACCTTTGGAAAAGCTAAAAATATTATTTTATAATAAGTTCATATTTGGTTTCTAATGGCTCCAAAGAGGATTATTTAAAGTTTAAGGTGGGTATGGGTCTAAAACCACTCAACCAATATAATTTATATAGGTTTGGGTCATTATATTAACCTTATCTTTAATTATTAACTCTTAGTTAATTAGTTTCACTTTTACAATGTCTCTTTGTATTTTTATATTATATGGTTAATAAACTTACTATATACACCCAAGATACCCCCAAGTGGTCCATTAACGACACATATATCATGATATAAGTCTCTTGGCCTAACCTTAGATTTTTAGGAATTGAATATAAATTAATAATATAATATTTGTTTTAAAAACTCATTTATGTCAATTTTGACACTATTGGGCATTTTGTTTTTGATAAATTCATAACAGAATTATTACTTCGAAAACAATTTATATAATCAATTATAATATTTCATATTAACCTATAAAATTAGTGGAATTCATAAAAAGTCTCAAATTACATTTATTTTGATCTTTATAATATCAATTATTTTAATATTTCATTAATTAGGTAATTACTGCATCACCATTGTGTCATAAATAACATAAACTATTTAATGTATAAAAATTATAAATAATATACCATTATATATGAAATCTTTTTAGCTTTCTAATTAATATTTACAATAGAATTTATCTTATGTATAACTCTATATTAAAAATGTTTTAGTAAATAAACTTTGATTTTAACTCTTTTAACTCTTCTTTGAATTAATTAATAATAAATGTCCTAATCTAATACAAGTGGACCTAAATGATAATATTTTACTCCTAAGGTTGTTTTTGGTCGAGATACACTTTTCCAATAGAATTAGGACATGTGTTAGGGTAATATTAATATAATTTTTACCCTTAATTACCCTATTTACTTTTAACCGCGGTAAATAAAAGTAAAAAGTTACTATTCACCAAAAATTATTTTCATCTCATTGAACAACATTTTACTCCTTGATATTAACCATGTATCTCGGATTTTCGAAATTCCACTCACAGAAGCGGTGAGATTAAGTTTTATGAAAAATTCAGTTTTTTAACTACCACTTAGTGGTTTCACTATTCATCAAACAATGAAAATTTCCAGAAAAATACCAAAAATTAGGCCTAAGCTATATTTGATATTATGAATTCAATAATGATGTCTATTTTACCAAATTCAAAACATATTAGTTGCATTAATTAATTTAAAAATTAATTCCCGTTGTCAAAACAAATAGCGTGTTTTTAAGAGATAATAACTATCAAAAGATTGACACTTGTTTATGTCTGGTTTAAATGTGAAATTACATCCAATGACCAACATTGTATTAAATGGTAAAAATATATTCTAAATATACTTTAAAACCACTCAAATTAATAATTCATCACAATTATTTATTTTTATTAAAAAAGTTGTTTTTAATTAAAATTTAGTAATTTTCACTATTCATAAAAATATGAAAGTTATCCGAAAAGTACCAAAATTTCACCCTAAGCTAATTTCGATATTAAGAATCCAAAAATGAAGTCCATTTTGAAAGATAAAATTTATAAAATTTCAAAAAGTGGGTATTACTATTCATAACCGTTAGTTTGATTGGTTGTGGTGTGTTAGAATCTCGAAGTTGCATACAATGCACGCCATTGCATTATTCAAAGGGAAACGTACCGTGGAAGCTTGGGGTGTTTGATTCTCCCCTCCTTCAATAAATTGCGTCATCGCAATTTTTTTTAAAATTGGGCTTGAGAATATAATGGAAAGTCCCACATCGGAAAAAGAGTCAATAAAACTATCACTTTAAAAGAAAGGAAGAGAGGTATAAAGGTCACCCAGGATAACCCATATTAGGATTCCATGTTGAAAAACATGGATATGGACGATAAACTAAGTGTTTAGTTCTGATGGAGAGGGATATAAAACATGATCAGGAGAAAGTTAACAATAAGAAAATCACAAACTTGTGTTGGGACAAACAGTCATTAGTCTCCCAGTAGGAAAAGTAAATGGACAACATTTTTTGTTTTAAGTTACATTACATAAGGATGAGGAATTCATTTATGATATTGACTAAGAACATAAAGAGATATACTTACTTTTTAAGTAGAGTTTCATTCTTTAATAAATTTTTACCACTAACTCATTTTTTTTGAACAATGAGTATTCAAGAAGACGTGGTCACAATGGGAGAGCTAGAATAAACTTATATAGAAATACATGATCCACGTTGGATAAAATATATATTTACCTTGTCTTTAGTGATTAATCAAAACCAAAATTGTTAGTATAATATCTGATTATTCCCCAAATAGATATTCCATTAGAGAAAAAAACACTAATCTTAATCTCTAAAATTAAACCATCAATACCCAAAATTAAATAAATACCATTCAATAATAAATTGTCCTTAAAAATCATTTAATATAATCCAAACTAATATTGAAACCCAAAACTTGTAAGAATGTAGTCTTCCACATTAAATTGTATCTCCAAATGACATTAATTACTCTTAAAGTCACATACTTAAAAGTAATTAACCTAACCATTTCCATAAATAACCCAAATCACTATAAATATACAATAAAAAAATTGATAAAAATCCACTATTAATCCTCAAATGAAATCCCATACTATTCTATTTTCCTCGGGAATATAGTGTTCACAACAAAGTGAACAACTTCAAAAATAACATTTATCACTTAATCACCAAATCATTTTCCTATACTAAGGGTATTCATTTGATAAGACATAAGATCCCAAATAAAATTATTATTGATCAATAAAATCATTTAACTAAAAATAATAGTCACATTAACCAGGGACTTCACGTAGTCTAGTGGTAGACGATAAATCCCAATCGCACTTTGGTTGTGGGTTCGATTCCCACAGCTTTGTCCGATGCGATGGGTTGTCACACGGTCTTCATGTTGTCCATTTCAAAAACTATATTTTATAACATTACCAAAAAGAGATAAATTCCTCAAAATAACCATAACATAATTTAACCACAAATCTTATCTCATACCTTTCATTTTCATCCCAAATTATAATAACTTATAATTTCCTCAAACCCAATGATCATATAAAAACAAATGGTTATTTATAACTATATCCACAAGAGAATAGATAATTCTTCCTCAAATATCATTCTCACATGGAAAACTGCAGGGTTAAAAATACAAGATAAAATTATTCCAAAGTAAACCCATCAACAAGGAGCACTAATACTTTTCAAACATTTCTCCAACCATTTATTTCCACATAGATTCTTCTTTGACCAAGAAAATATCCTATAGAATAGGGAATTCACTCGGGTAATGGCCAGGTCCCCAACATTTAATCCAATGACTGTAAATGGAATCGTGGGACCATTTTTATCTTCTTCCATAGTACTCTTCATTTTTCTTCAGCAATTATTCACTTTATGTCCTTCCTTCCCGCACGTAAAGCATTTATTTGTACCATTGAGACACTTTCCTGGGTGTCTCCTTCCACATTTCCTACATGATGGAAATTGAGGATTCTTTTCTCTATGGTCTCCACTGCTAGATCTCTTATCATTCATCACCTTTCTCTTCTTTTTTGAGTCCGATAATTGGTTAATATATATATTGTTGATCATATTTTTGGAAAAATGATTTGGCATAAAGATGATATCTTTTACGCCTATCAACATTCCATTTTGTTTCTCATTTCCACCGCCGTTCCCACCTTTTACGTTATTCTCAAAGTCACTATGACTTCCTTGGAATCTAGCCATTGACTAAAACCAGAAAGCATTGTGTGAGTAGCAGTAGTCATAAAATCATTTAGAGATTAACATGTCACCATATTCTCAATTTGAAACACATTAGGATTAACCAAGGTCATTTACTCTCATCTTATTTATATAATACTTCAGATCGGTTTGTAAAGAAATTGTAAATTATCCTAAGCATATCCCCCAAGAGTTTTGTAACTAAGAGTGCTTCAAGGCCCGTTGTCGTGCACCAGTTCCCATTCGAGTCTAACTCAAAGTGGTGTTTTCGGGTTTTACCCCTAGGTACATCTGTTCCAGAGCCGCCTCTACCTACTCTTATCCAGACAGGGATGTATTGCTCAGAAAACTCACTAAATCTCTACAATACCAAAATTCTAGGAAGTTCTTCTATAATAATCCTCAAAGTTCATCTTAGATATACGTGCTCTAATCAGAGTTTATCTAAATCTAGCTTCCAAGGTTTGTACTAAACTTCCTCTGATACCAACTGTAATGTCCCGACCCTAGATACCCAGAGTCAGTGCATTATTACATAACATTGACATGATCACAAGAAAGATCAAGTCTCGAAAGACCGATTAGTTTAGTAGCCTTGGAAACACTAGATATATTCATAATGTTTACATTACATCAATAAGTGAAAAACTACAACAACATATTTTCTTTATATCCCCTCATACTATCCATACAGGTCATTCATAAAATACTTTTTCACATCCTGGGAAAAAGAAAACATTAAAAGGGGTGAGATCAGATGCTCAGTAAGGATAACAATATAGCGGAAACATTCATAAATAAACATAAAAATTTAAGGCAATGTATAACTAAAACAAAATCCTTTTAAACTTGAACTTCAACATAATATGGTAAGGATAAAATGAAATAATACCATTTACTTATTCACATTGATATTCTACTAGTCGAATAATCACATGAAAATATTAATAACCACTTTCATAATGACAGAATGCATAATTATAGACTATCATAACCACGTAGCCAAGGCCTCGTGCCAAGAATACAAATAAGATTTTGGCAAGGCCTTATGACAAGACAATAGTTTGTCTCATGAGACCTACCGATGCAATTTTTTTAGAAGATACTTACATTTAAAATTGCTCAAATATACTCCAGTGTTTTACTGAAAACATTATGCAAGCTTCTGAAAACAAAATAACTAATTCTGAGATTTCTTGACTAATTACAGACCATGATGGGTCCACGCCCAATCCCTTCCTGTCTACCACACTCGAGAGTCGGGTTTTCTGAAAACATTTTTAAGATTGCGTTAAATACGTATACATTTGCACTGGATTTTCATATATTTGAGAGAAACATCTCTCTCTTTTTTTTGAAATCATTTAAAAATCACATAATTATAAAAGAAAACATTTATTTTGAAAATATCCTTATAATCTTGTAAGGAAAGCTTCAACGACTTTATAATGGCATAAAAAAGCCGCACCTGCCGTATAAGTTAAAAAAACATTCTTACCTTAATTCTGTCGAAAAGGTTAAAAAGCACCTTGTTTGGAAAACGACGGAAAGATTCCTTTATAAAATTCTTATAAAAAGTCAAAAAGGGTACAAATGACTTTAACCCATATTCTTGTAAATAGTAAAAATGTTTTGAAATACATTTTTAAGAAACATGGATGTGGATGATAATGAAATCCCAGTAGATTATTACGTATAAACAACCTCAGATAATGAAGAGATTGCAAAATAAACACTTACTTTGTACTTTTTCCTTGGTCGATGGTAGTTTAACCTCCTGTATAATGGTGAAATAATTTTTATTTAATTATAAAAGAATCATTTACATTAATATGATATCATATATGATCTTTTAACATTGATTTATTAATAATATCTTAGTATTATCGTCATTTCGGGTGTTAACTTACTCATTTTCCTTTATATTCTTTGTTACGTAAGTCATCTTTTTTATGGATAGGTTGTATCTTATTAATATCCAGAATTATATAAAGTCCTTAAACATTATTTTTAATCATAAAATGAGAATTATACTTGAATGGATACGATGGAGAATGAATCTCATCGCGTTCGTGGAGATGGTAGTCCGTACGTACGCACGAGTGACAATATCATTCTTTTGATGTTAAAATAATATATAATTGGATGGTATATCATATAGACAGAATAATTATCATGTTATATTTATTATTTACATGAATTACACATCATTATTATACCCATCCAAATAATAATTTATTGAATGACAATTACACCATGACGTGGAGACGGTAAGCCGTACGTACGCACGTATGGTGACATGCCATTCAAAGGATGGATAGAATACTGAATATGGTTGTACCATATTTATAATAACATCATAGTATATAGAAGATACTGGAGTTATTATTTTAGAATATAAATAAAAAAGAGAGAAGAAGTTGAAGAAGAAAGGAACTTGAAAGAGGGTGGTGAAAACATTACCTCCTCTTCGGGTTCTTCCTTTTGATTTGATCAAAAGGGCTCCTTATATTGGCTTTCTAATCAAACTAAGGACTCTAGGTTGTAGTGAGGGAATTTGAGAGAGTATTTGGGCCGGGCGTGGCTGAGCCAAAAGGCTTCGAATGTGTGAATTAGTGAGGAGGGGGAGTGCCCTTTTATAAGATGGGTGAGGGGAACCTTTGGAAAAGCTAAAAATATTATTTTATAATAAATTCATATTCAGTTTATAATGGCTCCAAAGTGGATTATTTAAAGGTTAAGGTGGGTATGGGTCGAAAACCACTCAAACAATATAATTTAGATAGGTTTGGGTCATTATATTAACTTTATCTTTAAGTATTAACTCTTAGTTAATTAGTTTCACTTTTACAATGTCTCTTTGTATTTTTATATTATATGGTTAATAAAATTACTATATACATCCAAGAAACCCCAAGTGGTCCATTAATGATACACCTATCATGATATAAGTCTCTTGGAAGAACCTTAGATTTTTAGGAATTGAATATAAATTAATAATATAATATTTGTTTTAAAAACTCTTTTATGTCAATTTTGAAACTATTGGGTATTTTGTTTTTGATAAATTCATAACAGCATTATTACTTCAAACAAAATTTAAACAATCAATCCTAATATGTCATATTAACCTAGAAAATTATTGGAATTCATAAAAAGTCTCAAATTACATTTATTTTGATATTTATAATATCAATTATTTTAATGTTTCATTAATTAGGTAATTACTCTATCACCATTATGTCATAAATAAATTAAATTATTTAATGTCTAAGAATTATAATTAAAATACCATTATTTATTAAATATTTTTAGCTTTCTAATGAATATTTACAATCGAATTATCTTATGTATAACCCTATATTAAAAATGTTTTAGTAAATAAACTTTGATTATAACTCTTTTAACTCTTCTTTGAATTAAATAATAATAAATATCCTAATCTAATACAAGTGAACCTAAATGATAATATTTTAATCCTAAGGTTGTTTTTGGTTGACATACTTCTTTCAATAGAATTAGGAAATTTGTTAGGGTAATATTAGTATCATTTTTACCCTTAATTACCATATTTACTTTTAACCGTGGTAAATAAAAGTAAAAAGTTACTATTCACCAAAAAATAGTTTCATCTCATTGAACCAAATTTTACTACTTGATATTAACCGTGTCTCTCGGATTTTAAAAATTCCACTCATAGAAGCGGTAAAATTGAGTTCTATGAAAAATTCGGTTTTTAACTACCACTTAGTGGTTTCACTATTCATCAAAAAAATCAAAGTTTCCAGAAAAATACCAATAATTAGGCCTAAGATATATTTGATATTATAAATTCAAAAATTATGTCTATTTTAACAAATTAAAAACATATTAGTTGCATTAATTAATTTAAAAATTAATTCCTGTCGTCAAAACAAATAGCGTGTTTTTAAGAGATAATAACTATCAAAAGATTGACACTTGTTTATGTCTGGTTTAAATGTGAAATTACATCCAATGACCAACATTGATTAAATGGTAAAAATATATTCTAAATATACTTTAAAACCACTCAAATTAATAATTTATCACTGTTAATTATTTCGATTAAAAAAGTTGTCTTTAATTAAAATTTAGTAATTTTCACTATTCATCAAAATATGAAAGTTATTCGAAAAGTACTAAAATTTCACCCTAAGATAATTTCAATATTATGAATCGAAAAATGAAGTCCATTCCAAAAGAAAAAATTTATAAAATTTCAAAAAGTAGGTATTACTATTCATAACAGCTAGTTTGATTGGTTGTGGTGTGTTAGAATCTCGAAGTTGCATACAATGCACGCCATTGAATTATTCAAAGGGAAACGTACCGTGAATGCTTGGGCTATTACAAATCATAACTTTTTAAAATAATTTCTCAACCATACATTATTTAGAGTATCAAGGATGCCCAAAAATATGATGGGGAGCTACAGAGAAATGTAGTGAATATTCCAGAGTTCAAATTTTCTAAAGAGTGAGTTATCAAGTTTGGAACCCTTATATGTTTCCCATAGAAACCAGAAATGAAGAGGGGAAATTTGGATGATGTGCATAGGTAATCCTTCTATATTCATCAAATAATCACTATGATGTGTAGATATCAAAAGAAAAAATTACAGTGGGATAAAATAAAGTAGGAGATTATCGAATTTTTATCTTGATGCATGGTATGCCAACAAGTTAAGGCTGAACAATAGAAGTCTAAGGGTATGATATATCCATTTCCTATACTAGTATGGAAATTAGAAAACATTACCATGAATTTCATTTTAAGACTCACTAGGACATCTGATGGAAATAACACCATTTGGGTGGTAGTCGATCACCTAAGAAATTTTTTGCATTTTATTACTATCAAAGAATATTTCTCCTTTGACCAAATCACTAAGATATAAATCAGAGAAGTGGTAAGAATTCATGGAGTTACACCTTCTATTACATCTCTTCAAAATATGAGGTTTACCTTGAGGTTATAGAGTAGTCTTCTGTAAGTGTTGAATAAAGAGTTGAGTTTCAACACTTCATATCACCTTCAAACAGATAGTCAGTATTAGAGAACCATTCATACTCTAGATGATATGCTATGATTATGATCAATGGATTTCTAAATATATTGGGATCAATGACTTCCCATAGTGGAGTTCTCATATAACAGAAGTTCCCATTCTAGAATTCAAATGGTACCTTATGAGGCTCTGTATAGGAGGAGGTGTTAGACACCAACATATTGGGATGAATTTGGATAGTAGAATATGATGGGAACTGATCTTATCCAAGATATAAGAGAGAGGGATCAAACCAGTCGGTGTCATATGGAATCTATACAGAGTCAATAGAAAAGATATGTTGACAATAATTGATGAGACCTAGATTTTGAGGTGGAGATAAAATGATCCTTCGTATATTACCATGGAAAAATTCATGAGGTTTTGGATGAAGGTAAAATCATAGTACTAGATACATCGACCCCTTTGACATCCCTAGTCACATCATAGTTATGTCATATTTTCTAGGACTCCCACCTAACTTAACTCATGTCTATGATGTGTTCCTTATATCCATGTTAAGGATGTACATACAAAACACCTCACAAATACAGAATCCAAAGGAAATCACACTCTTTATAATGAATTTACCCTTCCTCTACCTCTATAATACCCTATAAAGGTTTTCAAAAGCTTTTTAGAAGCTTCTCACAAGCTTTTAGAAGCACCCTCTAAATGTAATGGATTCTCTCCACTTCCTTTTTATTTATGTACTTTCTTTGTATAAATCCACTCAATTTCTAATTTTTCATGATTTAATGTGTTTTTACACAAACCTTTACTATCTATCTGATGCTCTAGTAGTGAGAGATCACCTTTCACTCTTACTGAACCCTTTTATTAACCTTTATTCATACTTGTTATACTTCTGAAATTATCCTGATATTTTTCATTCCAAACTTTTATGTTTTGAATATCCATCCTCATTTCCACTCAAGGGAATTCAACTAGAAGTACCTATCCTTCATTGATTGAAGAATTCTATGTATGTAACCCACACTACTTAATCATGAGATTAAAAGTAATGAAATACATCCTTAAGTTGTATAATCTATGTGACACATAAATGCATGTACATGATATGAATGTGACAGGTGGACTAATAATTATATAGTCCTGTAATGCATTGGTTATCTCATGAGATGCCATGTATGGTGAATGAGTGGTTATCCTAAGCACATTTGTTATGATTTCTTGCGGGTTAGCCTTGAGTTTTTACTATGATATCAAGTTCAATGTTGTTTGAACATTCCTATAGTGATGCATCCAAAAAAGGATTGGGTTGAGTACAGACAAAAAATGGATGTGTGATAGACTGTACCCCCTTCCAATTAATGATCCACGAGGATTATTGCACAATGTATGATCTAAAATTGGATACAGTGATATTCACATTGAAAATTTGACATCATTATTTCTATGGGGAGAAATGTGACATATATATGTATCATAAAAGACACAAGTATATATTTACAAAAAAGGATTTAAATATGAACCGATGAACGTGGTTAGAGATGATTAAGGATTATGATTGTTCATTCCATTACTATCTTAAAAATCTAAACAGAGTGGCATATGCTCTGAGTAGAAAGGATATCGTAACCCTATCGAAGATGAGGATTAAAAGGGATACAATCTTCTTTGACATGTAAATGATATACATGGGACTCATAAATGAAAAGTCAAAGGATCCAAAAATATTATTTTTTAGTAAATAATTAAAGGAAATTATGAATCTTCATTAAAGAAGTTGTTCTGGGCCATCCATCAATCACCCATATCTTCAAAGGATCCACAAATATTCCTTTTTAGTGATAAATTCCCTTGGAATGTTACTTTATCCATAAAAAAACTTACATTTACTATAACACCCCAGAATGATAAAGGGTTAAAAGAATAATGATATGAATTTTGTCGATAGGGTGCACCTTTATTTTCGGGAGCCTACTGGATTAGAACTACACAACAAAACGTTCATATCCTAGAGTAGTGATCTGGATGGGTAACCTTCTGGGAAGTTTTCCAGAGTGTGTGTGAGTGAGGAAAAAGTACATTGAAAAGAACATGTGTTGGCCTGTGAGGATAATTAATAGTCTGATGACCCATTCAGGTATGTGGGTGGGCCCCAAGGAGGGAACCACATATCTGTGGGGTAACTGGTGGTACCTGGTTGGCCAGGACCTGGTAGTTGTGTTAACGCAGGGTGTCTTTGTGGTTAGTGGGGCCCATTTTTTACATTGTTATTTGATCATAAACCCATCCATAAATGTGGTGGCACTGTCTGAATTTAGATATAGGGTCTACAATGAAGACATTGTGCTCTAAAGGGGGGGGGGGGGGGTGAATGTAATACCCTTGAATATTAAAGGGCCAAAATACTAAAATTTATGACTCATGTTAATAAGGTGAACCTTTATGTTTGGGAGCCTGCTTGATTAAAATTTCACAGTTATGCATGTTTTTCCTAGAGTAGTGGTAAGGATGGATGACCTTTGGGGAAGTTTCCCATGATGTGTGTGAGTGAGGAGAAAACACACTAGAAAAAACATGTGTTGGCCTGTGGGTATAGTCATTAGTCTGATGACCCGTTTGGGTAAGTGGGTGGGTCCCCATTGAGGGGACCACATGTTTGTGGGGAAACTGGTGGTACCTGGAGGCCCAAGACATGACAACCATGTAAATGCGGGGTGTCTATGTGATTAGTGGGGCCTATTTGTTACATTTTTAGTACATTGTAGAAATTTTTTCCTTTCATAAGGACTTCATTATAGCTTTCAAATGCTCCTCATCTTCCTCCATGATTTTAGAGTTGATAAGAATATATTCTATCAACATAAATTTTTTTTATCGAGGTAATACTTAAAGATTCTCTTCATTAAATCCATGAATATAATTGGGGAATTAATGAGTCCAAATGGAATCACTATGAACTCATAGTACCCGTACCTTGTATGAAAATTAGTTTTAGATATTTTTTACTTCTTCTCCTTTACTTGATAATATCTTGACAAATGATTCACCTTAGAGAAGTACTATGCTCCACATAGCCAATTGAAAAAGTCATAAATCTGTGGAAGAGTATACTTTTTCTTTATCATGATCATATTGAGTTCGTTATAATCAATGAAGTAGTGCATTCACCCATCCTTCTTGAGGAACGAGACTGGTGAACCCCATAATGAAGCACTTAGGCATATAAACCCTTTATCTATATTATATCATAATTTCATCTTCATTTCCTCAAGATCAACAATAGACATTTTATATGAAGTATTGAATATTGTCAAATATTTGAGTATAAGATAAATCAAGAACTCAACCTATTGTATTGGGGGTAGACCAAAAAACTCTTCAGGTAACACATCAACATATTACCATATAATAGAAATTTCATAAAAGACAATCATTTCCTTAGTATTAATCATTTTATCTATTTATGCTTACTCATAAGGTAATAATAGCCATTCCTGAGATGATGATAACAAATGAGATCCATACTCATCCTTACACTTGTAAATAATCGAAGGGAAATTCATGATATAAAGTATGATTTCATTCTCTCGAAAATTTATGTTGGATTTATATAAGGGAATCTAGTCCATACCCAGAATTTTATCAAATTATTCGAAAGGGAGCATCAAAAGGTTTTCTGGGAATTTCATCCAACAAATATTGAATTGGGAGAATTTATATACTTGGGATGCAATAATTTTTCAATTTAACATTCTTAATACTAGCTCAACTTCCATGTTTTAAGGTATTGTTTGAATAGTTATAAAAATCATTCCTAATATAAAATAATACGTAGAGGTATAATCAAATAATATTGTTTCTATCCTTTAATGAACAACTAGAATACCTCTCACCACTTTTTTTCAAGACCCACTAGTATAGTTGTGATGTCATAATATCACCCTTGCACTATATGCCATTAACGTTGTTGTATTTAGTTATCATCAACAACCCTTGGCTTAGTGCATTGGTTTTCAAAGTGTCATTGTTCCTTAAAATTGAAACATTGGATAATAGGACGAGGGTTGACATCATCATTCTTTTCTTCCATCACATTGGTGGGTTTCTCCCATCTACATTCACTAGCTAGGTTCCCTTCCTTACCTCACCTAAAGAATTTATTTTCCCCCATCTAGAAATTTCTAGGATGCATCTTCCTACAGTTTTGATAATTCGGATGTTGGAATTTCTTATCACCATGAGATTTCTCTATCACTCAGCCAAAATTAAAATCCATTCTCTACTTCTTGTCTCCACACCCCTAAGACCCTAGAGATTCTCCAATCTATATTTTTTACTTTGAGGACACATCAAAAAGTTTCCTCATAGTTTTCAGAGTATATAATTGTAAAATATTTTCCTACATTTGGCTTTTGACCATTGAAGAAGTGGTCAACTTTACTTTTGGGTTAAATGAAATACGAAGGCATATCATGTCAGTCTTATGAAATTTTCCTCACACGAACTAATGGTTTTGTTATCCTTTTTATTTAATCCAAGGAACTCCCTTTCTATCTTACATTGGAGAGTGTGAGAAAAATATTAATTGAAAAACAATTTCTTGAATTCCTTCCACACTATCGCTTCAATCACTTCCTCAAGACTCATATTCCTGATCAATGTACTCCATTGATCATATTATCCTTTCATATGATAAACAACCAAAAAAAATTGTTTTTCCTAGATCATTAAAGTACAAAGAATATATTTTCAATGGATTTGATCCATTGTTCCATGATTAAGTGATCAAAAAATCCATTGAAAGTTAGAGGCCTTTCTTACATAAAGGTCCAAATTGAAATTTTCCCTTTATTTTTTGAGATGTGGGGTTTCCCCCTGAATTAAGTTTATTTTAAAAACATGAGTTAATTAAGTAAGTATCATCATGAAGTTATCAACGCTTTCTCTAATCAGGTTGGAAATCTCATTTGAGAAGTCATCACATTTCCCATCAAACTAGTTGTTGACCCAGTTCTTACTATTTTTATCCATTGACTAAAAATGAAGGAAAATTAGGGATAATAATTTTCAAAATATTAAACACATAAAATGTAAACCATGAACATTAATGTTATAACTCATAAATATCATATATTACACAACCTATGAATATATATGTTTCAATCTATGTTATCCATGGTCTATTTCTCAAAATAATATTTTATAGAAATTTCTGTTCCTTTCATAATGGTTTATAAAGATCTTATGAATTTATCAAAGCATATCCATTGAGAGTTTCCAACTAGGTGTGTATTAAGGCAAATTTTTTTGCACCAAGTGACGATTTATTTATTACCCAATGCCCCATTTTTAGTGTTTTTACCCCTAGGTACAACTGTTCCAGATCCAAATCCACTTACAATATCCAGATATGAATTTTGATGCTTGTAAATCAATCACTCTACACTTTACCAAAATTTAGGGATGTTTTCCTATGTTTATTCTTATCCCTAAGTCATTGACTAATGTTTACTCATCCTAATCCTCAAAAATAACTAGTCCTTTCTCTATTAATAACTATGAAAACCCATATATTTAATACACTTTATTTCACGACTTATTACATAAAAATACACATAATACAATCCCAAAATATCAAGAGACCTAGTGTATTTGGGTTATTATATATATATATATCATAATATGTTGAAACAAAATTATTTAAAAACTCAATAATATTCCCTTCTAGTAAATTGAACTATTAATACTACACGAGATAACCTAGGGATGTACAAAAGAAAGGGGTGATCTATAATGCCCAGTAAGAAAAAAATAAAAGCATAACATGATGAAAGTAATTCATGAGATTCAAGAGGCATATCAAGGTGACATGAAAGGATGATAATAATAAACATGAAAATTGAATCATTATATAAGATGATAAAATCAAAGAAACATAGGAATGCAAAAACAACATAAAACATGACATCATAAGAATAAGTCAATGCTAACCACCAAGTCATCATAATAGAGTGTGCTTAGGTTAACCACTAATGCACCATACATGGTATTTCATGAGAAAAGACATTTTCTAATGAATTGGAGGGATATATAATTTTGGGCTCGTTGGTCACATTCATATCATGTACATGCATTTTTGTGCCACATAGATCATACAACATAAATATGTCATTCATCAAATTTAATTAGACAATTAAGGAGTGTGGTTTACATTCATGGAAGTAACCAGTAAATGGAGGATAGGTACATCTTGGTTAATTCACTTGAGTGAGAATGGGGATTAGTATTCAAAACACAAAATCTTGGCCTGATAAATCTCTAGATAATTTTGGCATCATATCATGTGTACATAAATGATCATAGAAAATTTTAATGAGAGAAAAATGTGGCATCACATTACTATGTAATAATAAGGATACTAAAGGAATTTGTAAAATCACATGGTCCTTAACCTCTAACTTCAAGGACCTCCTCCTTCGATCGATATAAGACTTCAGATGGTCTTACACTACGTTTATCATCTCTAAACCATCAAGACTTATCTGTAGTACTCTTTACCACATTGGGACTAAAGATAAATGACTATATAACTTCAATCTACCATAGTTGGGATCTTCATTAACTCCCAAAAAAATTCCTAAAATGGAGCCATATCGATGGATGAATGGTAGATTTTTTTATAGGAAAACTTAACCAAAGGCAAGTACATCATCCATGATCCATCAAAACCAAAGACACATGCCAACAACATGTATCCTTGGGTATAGATGGTTCACTCCATCTATCCATATATCTAAAGGCGGAAAGTAGTGCTAAGGTGTAGCCGAGTTCCAAATTAATTCTACAATCCCCTCTAGACTCATGAGGTAAATCAAGCATCTTGGTTTGAGATTATGGACCTTGGAACTCCATGTAGAAACACAATCCCATCCACAAATCTCCATGTTAAATATTTCATGATGCTTGACTCATTGATTTCTAATAAGTTAGGTGACTTATTAAGAAGATCCATGATTACCCAGATAACATCATATCTTCCATAATATTGGGGTAATCCTATGATTAAGTCCATTGAGATGCATTACCAATTCAATTAGGGGGAATCCAAAGTAAGAAAAAACCACTAGCAACGTGATTTTATTCCTTCACTATCTATAAAACTAGATACCACACCATGAAATCCACCACTACCCATTTCATAACAGGCTACCAAAATAATTTACTTAAACTATGATACATTTTGGATACTATTGGGTGCACCACTATGGGAGAGATATGAAACTCGTGAAGGAATTCCTCACACATCACTATATGGAAAAACATAATTCTATGAAACATCAACCAGTGATGGTAATCCTATGACCACACTATAGGGGAATTACCTTGAACAACTCATTCCCACATAAAATCCACCTATAGGTCTCACCAATGAGGCTCCTCCACCTACTACATCAGATAAAACTTCACTATCATATGAAACGAGAAACCTACACTATCAACCGCCATTTCAACAAGGTGCATTGCTACCAAATAAATAGTTTCCATGTAATCATCCATTTACTCTTGAATAATATCCTTTTATGAAATTTTTCTCTGTGTGTCAACCAAAAATTTTCTTTTCCCAAGGGTTTCAAAGATCTCAATGTTGTAGTCCTAGAGAAATTTCATCCACCTCTATTTCCATAGATTTAGGTTGTGATGATGGAAACAATACCTCAAACTATTATGAATGGGGAAGAAAAAAAAACATTATATGATGATGTAATGTTACCAAAATTTCCTGGAAAACACCACTTCCATAAATTCCAAACCATGGGTGGCATAGTTATGCTCAAGGGAGCATAACTATCTAGACCCACAGGAGACCATATACTGCTACTGTATCAAGATGCAACATAGACCCAAATAGGATGTTTCATAGAACACGTCAAACATCATGCACTACTCATGAAATTAGAGAACTGGGGCATTGACTAACTGCTATTTCAGGTAGATGAAATATTCCAAACATTGATTTTTCCAAAATAAATCTTGGTCCATTCAAGTCAATGTTATAAACAGGGTATAAATATGATATAGGTCAGACACTAGCCTCTAAAAATAACCTTCATTACCAAGGATGTTAGAAACTCCACAACATTATTGGGTGTCACCCAAGAAACAACCACTAAAAACATTAAGGGGCCCACTGATACTCTCTACTAAGACACTAAATGTATAAGTAGGTGAACCTCCTACATCAGGAACTTTCAATTGGAATATTTACATTAGATTTGGTGGTGTTTTAGAGTCTGTAAAATGTACCTTAGATACCCAAAATGTTTCTCCTTAAAACTCAATTATATAAGAATTTTATTGATGAAAATGACTATAAACTGGTCCAATAAATCATGAAATATAGATTTTATGAGCCCCATGAATGTTGTTGGTGAATTCACTTAACCAAATGACATAACTATAAACCCAAAGTGTCCATATTTACACTATAAGGTAGTATTCAAGATATATTCCTCTATTACCCTCATCTGATGATACCCAAATCACAAATCGATCATAAAAATTTATTAGTTCCTCTCAAATGGTCAAAAAGATCATTGATTCTCGGAAGAGGGTAACAATTTTTGATTGTCTCCTAATTTAGTATTTGATTGCCCATACACAGCCTTAGACTACGATATTCCTTGTTAAATAATAACACCAGGGTACCCCATGATGATACACCCAACCAGATGAAACCCTTATACATAAAATCATCTATTTGAATCATCAACACCGATAACATAGAAGGTGTCATCCAATAAGGATCCATTGAAATTGGAGAGACACCCAACTATAATTCTATTCCAAACTTGGTGTCATGTTGAGTGGGTAGTGTTATATCCTCCCCAATAAGAATAAATGAAAACTCATTGGTGACTATGGAAGCCTCTATAGTTCATCGACCAGTAGCTTTATCGACAATTTTTTTATAAAGGAAAGAACGGGTTCCACATGCCTACTGCCCGTATGATAACCTCTCTCACTAACAAAAACTACACGCTAACCATATTCATTAGAGAATGAGACTCCCCAATAGAAAAATTGATAATTACACATATAGTATGACACCATTTCAGGTCAAGGATGAAATTATATGTTTTTATCTATATAAAAAAGAAATACCTACATGATTAATGCTGCCCCATCATCAGTGTAAACGCACAAAA
The DNA here is from genome assembly GCA_963277665.1 of Viscum album. NCBI lineage: Eukaryota > Viridiplantae > Streptophyta > Magnoliopsida > Santalales > Viscaceae > Viscum > Viscum album. The sequence goes on from OY728132.1 coordinate 927,643,536, forward strand.
CAAATAAAACATGAAGGTATGGCCTCCAGTAGAATAGTAAACACTAGGAGAAAGAAAAGCCTCTCCATTCCCAGTTCTAGTGCACAAATTAAGGTGGGTGCAATAATGTATTGTGATTCTCTTAAATAAAATAGGGTTGACACAATGGTAGATGATAAGTTAATCATACCTTGGATGATCTCTAGATCCTTTGGTGTTGGAATCTCCATGGAATGTAGCTGTCTACACCCAAATCATATGCTCTTCTATTATCGACAACCTCTATGGCCATGCTTATATCAGGGCCTTTGAAGACAGGGAATATCTTGATGTTATCATCTTCTTAACCTATCTCCTCTTAGCGGGGCATAATCTTGTTTCCCCTATAGATAATTAAACCTCACTAGCATATGCTATTGAGGATGACGCTAGAATTGACCATCACCAACATGTGATATCCAAGGACCATTGGGAACTGATACTAGAAATAGTCATGAACCCCATAAAAAATAACACAAGTCTAGTACCCATAAGAAGGGAATGAGAGGTACTAACCCCATAAAGTAAGAGAGGAAACTTCTAGGGCTGACTCCCCATTAGTTGAAACCATAAAGGACCTAATATCTAAGACCGACCACCAAAAACATTGTTCAAAAATGAATAATGCTAGATCCCCTCACATGAAAACACTCAATGTGAGTGCATTTTCTCGATCACATATGCCTTCTTTTGTACCTCCAAATACAAAGACAATGTAAATAGAGTAACAACATACTAGATATATGGGAGGAGTTCCCCCTCATGGCATTGTGCATGAGACTCCTCATCGAGAAAAAGATCTAGAGTAAAATGAAAAAGATCCTTAAACTCAATTCCCATATCTCACATAGTAATACTCCTCACTAAATTTAATGCCTCAACTCCATTTACCTAGATTCAGTGCATTAATAGATAACATTGGCAGGATCACAAGAGATCATGTCCTGAAATACTGATCAGTTTAGTAGCCTTGGAAGTACTGGATACATACATAACTTTTAAATGACATTATGAAATGAAAAAGACAAAAACATTCTGTCTCATTTGAACACACTCATATCCCTTAGCCTATCATTTCAGGTCAGTCATAATATACTTCCTCACATGCTAGGAAAAATAAAACATAAGATAGGGGTGATCTCAGATACTCAGAAAAGATAACAATATAGCAGAAACTATCACAAATAAGCATTAAACTTTAAGGAAATGTATAAGACTAAAACAATATCCTTTTAAACGTAAAATTAATAATAACATGGAAAATATAAATCAAATAATTCCATTCACATATTCACATGGATATTCTACTAGTCGAATAATCGCATGTAATATCAATAGATAATATCATAATGAAGAAATGCACAATGCCGAACATCATAACCACATAGTCAAGGCCTCGTGCCAAGACTACAAAAAAAATATTGTTATGGACTTATTCCAAGACACTAGTTTGTCTCATGAGACCTACCGATTCATAGAAGAGCTATAGTGGGCCCCTTCCGTCACTTACTACATCCAATGCATTCCTCATATGAAAAGGGTGATACATGACATAAACATTCATATTAAAATACCATAAGAAATGTTCATAATTTAACCATAAACTGTGAATGAAATAAAAATAGCACATCCACATTCAAAAATATCATAAAACTATCAATAAAATATTGAATATTGTATCATAATAAATCAAATTCAATTAAACATAAAATCAAACAATATATGTTGACACAGATGAAACCAATCCAAAACTATTTGAGAGAAATATCTATTTCTACTTTGAAATAATTTAAAAGTCCCATGATTATAAAAGAAAACTTTTATTACAATATATTCTTATAAGCTTGTAAGGTAATCTTTAAAGGTGTTATAATAGCAGAAAATTGCCGGACACGCCGTATATATTAAAAAACTTTCTTTCCTAAATTTTTCAGAAAGGTCAAAAAATGGACTTATTAGGAAAATAACGGAGAGATTCCTTTCAAAACATTTTATAAAAATTCAAACAAGGGTATAAATTAATTTTACCCATATTCTAGGAAATATTTAAAATGTTTTGAAATAAATTTTTAAGAAACATGGATGTAAATGATAAAGAAGTCTCAGTAATTATTTATATATAAACAACCTCAGATAATAATGAGATTGTAAAATTAACCCTTAACTTGTACTTTTCCTTAGTAGAGGGTAGGTTAACCTCATGTATAATGGTTAAATCATTGTTATTATATTATAAAATAACCACATACATAAATATGATATCATATATGATCCTCTAATATTGCTTTGTTAATAATATTTTAGTAGTATCATTGTTTCGGGTGTTAACTGATTCATTTTCCATTATATGTTTTGTTACATAAGTCTTGTTTGTTATGGATAGGATGTATTTTATCCATATCCATAATGATATTATGTTCTTAAATAATATTTTTTAATCATCAAATGAATATTATTCTAGAATGGTTACGATGGGGAACAAAATCTCACCGCGTCATGGAGATGTTAAGCCGTACGTACACATGAGAGAGAATATAATTCTATTGATGGTGAAATTGTATGTAATTGGATGGTATATTATATATAAAGAATCATTAAAATTTCATATTTATTATTTTAATCAACTATACTCGTTATTATACCCATCCAAATATTTAAGTGTTGAATAACAAACTACACCACAACATGGAGACGGTAAGTCGTACACACGCACGTATAGTGACTTTGTCATTCATAGGATAGATAGAATAATGAATACGGTTTTACTATATTTATAATACCATATAAGTATGTAGAAGGTACTGAAGGTATTATTTTATTATGGAAATAACAACAAAATAGGATGTAGAAGAAGAAAAGAACTTTGAAAGAGGTTATAAAATAATTATCTCTTCTCTGGGTGCTTTCTTTTGATTTGAACAAAAGGGATCCATAGGTTGGATTTATGATAAAAGTAAGGATTCTAGGTTGAATTTAGGGTAGTTGGGAGGATATTTGAGCAGGTTTTGGACAAGTAAAATGGCTTTGGAGGTGTGAATTTAGGAGAATGGGAAGTACCCTTTTATAAGAGAGTTGAGGGGTACTTTAGCAAAAGATTGAAACATAAATTTATTGTAAAATTATTTTCGGTTTCCAATAGATCCAAATTGATTTATATCTATTATAAGATGGGTATGGATAGAAATATTCTCAACCAATAGGTTTTATACAAGTTTATGCCCCCATATTATCCTCATCTTTTTAGATTTAACTGTTAGTTAAATAGTTTAACTTTTACCATGTCTTCTTGTATTCTTATACTACATGGTAAATATATTTACTATAAAATGACAAAAGAACCTAAAGTGGTTCATTAATGACATATTTAACATTATATTAGTCATTTGGACTAATATTATATTTTTAAGACTATTATATAATTTAATAAAATAGTATTTGTTTTAAAAACTCATTTATGTCAATTTTGAAACTATTTAGTATTTGATTTTTGTTAAAATCATAAAAACATGATTACTATAAAAAAATAAATTTAATCAACCCTAACATGTAATATACACAAATAAAATTCGTGGATGGAATCAAAATTTTATATTTACATTTATTTTAATAATTATAATATCAATTATTCTAATATTTCATTAATAAGGTAATCACTGCCTCATCATTGTGTCATAAATAAATTTAATTATTTAATGTCCAAGAATTATAAATAAAATACTATGATGTATTAAATAATTTTATCTTTCTAATAAATAATTATAGTCGAATTTATCTTATGTATAACCCTATACTAAAAATGTTTTGGTTATTAAAATATGAATTTAATACTTTTAACTCTTATTTAAATGAAATAAAATAAATGTTCTAATCTTACCCAAGTGGATAAAAAAGGATCATATTTTTTTACCTAAGGTTGATTTTGGTCTAAAAACACATATCCGATAGAATTAAGACATCTGTTGGGGTAATTTTATATTATTATAATATTTTTTACCATTAATTACAATATTTATTTTTAACCGTGGTAAATAAAATTCAAAAGTTTCTATTCACAAAATTATTTTCATCATATTGAACCACATTTTAATTACTAATGAAAACCGTGTCTATCATATAATCAAAATTTAATTTATAGAAGCGGTAAAATTACTTTTTATGCAAATTTGCAAATGTGCCTATAAGGGTAAGAGACGTTAAAAAGTTCAATAAAATTTTATCTATCTAATCTTATTATAAAATGACTCCAATGAATTAAATTGGACAAATGTAGTTATTATGTATCTATTTTTACTTGAAAATAAATTTAAATTAAAAATAATTATTTAAATAAATATTTGGTTTTAAACAACAACACAATAGTTTTCACTATTCATCAAAAAATGAATGCTTTCAGAAAAATTAAAAAAAAATCACGCTAAGCTAATTTCGATATTCCAAATCCAAAAAAGAAGTCCATTTTGAAAAATAAATTTTTTAAAATTTAAGAAAGTGGATATTACTATTCATAACTGCTTTTTTAATGGCTAGTTTGATTGGTCGTGGTGTGCTTGAACTCGGAGCTTTGTACAACACAAGATATTGTATTATTCAAAGAGAAGCGTACCGTGGAAGCTTGAGGTGTTACATTCTTCCCTCCTCAAAATAGTTATTTCCTCAAAATTTCTATAATATAACTGCATAACAAGATTCAGGTGGTTGATCATCATATTTTCCTCAGGTTCCCACATTGCCTCTTCTATTTTATGGTTTATCCAAAGAACATTTACTAGACGAGTTGTCCAGTTTCTCAACATTTGTTCTCTGGTATCAAGAATGTTGATAGGCTCTTCACAATAAGATAGTTCTTGTTGTAGTTCTATTTTTTAAAAGGTGATTACATGCATTGGTTATAAAATGTATTTTCTCTACAGTGATACATGGAACACATCATGAACTTTGGAGAGACTTTGCAACATTTCCCAATGGTAAGCTACAACTCTAATTTTTTCTATATTTTCAAAAGGTCTGATGTACCTGGGAGTTAATTAACCCTTCTTAACGAATCATATAACACCCTTCTATTGAGATACCTTCAATAAATCATGATCTCCTACTTGAAATTCCAAATCCTTCCTGTGGGTATCAGTATAGCTATTTTTCCTACTTTGATCTACTTTGATGTGGATTTGGATAATCTTCACCTTTTCCATCGTTTCATCAACACGTTCTAGAGCTATGATTTTTCTTTAACCAATATCATCCCAACAAGTTGGTGTGTGACATCTCTTTCCATATAACGCTTCATATGGTGCCATATGAATACTTGAATAAAATATTTTGTTAAAGGAAAATTCTACCATAGGTAAATACTAAAACACATACCTTGAAAGTCAAGTGACAATGATCTCAACATGTCTTCTATGGTTTGATTAGTTCATTATGATTTTCCATCAGTTTGAGGGTGGTTTGCAGTGCTCAAGTGAAGTTCAGTATCTAGGGATTTTTGAAGAACTTTATAGAATATTGATGTAAAATAAGGATCACGATTAGAAAAAACTGATAGGGGTACACCATGAAGTCTTAAAACTTCATTAATATATAGTCTTGATAAACGTTCAAGTTGTAAATATTCTCTTATAGTAAGAAAATGTGATGACTTGGTAAGACGATCAACAATGAACCATATTGCATCATTCCTTCTAAGAGTATTTGGTATCCCCATGATAAATTCCATCATAATATCATCCCATTTCCACTCAAGTATGGGAAAAGGTTTCATGACTCTTCTAGGATGTTGTATTCTATCCTCACCTATTGACAAACCATACATCTTGACACATAATCAGTAATATCCCTCTTCATGTTGTCCCACCAAAAATGTTCCTTCAAATCTATATACATATTAGTGCTACATGGGTGTATAGAGAAATTGGAGCTATGAACATCATCCATCAATTCCCTTTTTAGATCATGTATATCGAGAACAGAAAGCCTCTTCCCAAATTTGAAAATTCCACCTTCATATACGAAGATAATCAATCTCCCATCATTCACAGCTTTAATCTTCTTTTGAAACTCCTCATCATCAGTCTGAGAACTTTTTATCCTTTCTAGTAAATATGGTTTGTAAACCATTTAAAAAAGTATTGATGTTTCACCTTCCATGATTATTCCCATTTCCATATTTACTAGATCCATGAACATAGGATCTCTTTCAACTCTCATCTTGTTCAGAACTCCATGATCCTTTCTACTCAAATAATATTCCACCTTATTTGCCTTCCCTAGGTGGTAGTGTATTGTGAAATCATAATCTTTGAGTAGTTGAATCTATCAACTTTTCCTCATGTTATGTTCTTTCTATGATAAAATATACTTAAAACTCTTTTGATTAGTATATATCTCACATTTTTCACCATAGAGATAATGTCTTTATATCTTCAGAGCAAATATAACAACTACTAACTCGAGATCATGAGTGTTATATTTTTTTCATGAATCCTTAGCTGTCGTGATGCATAATAAATAACTCTATCATTATTCATAAGGAAACAACCAAGTCCTTTCTTTGAAGCATCACTATAAATAACAAACCCATCATTCCCCGATGGTAGAGTAAAGAGAGAAGAAATGACCAATATTCTCTTTAAATATTCAAAACATTATTCACACTCTTTTGTACAAAAAAATTTAATCACTTTACATGAGATCTTGGTTAATGAGTTAGCCAATCAGGAAATATTTTGGATGAAACATCGATAGTAACCTGCTAAACCAATAAAACTGTGTACCTGAGTTATGGTCGTCGATGCTAGCCATTCTGGGATTTCCGATGTTTTCTTGTATTTTTATACAACATGGTTATTATAGTTACTATAAAATACCAAGAGAACCTCAAGTGGTTAATTAATGAAATATGTAACATTATTTAAGTCAGTTGGCTGAATCTTATATTTTTTGGACAATTATATAATTTAATAGAATAATAATTTTTTAAAAACTCATTTATGTCAATTTTTACACTATTTAGTATTTGGTTTTGTTTAAAGTCATAAAAACTTGATTCCTTCAAAAAAAATACATTTAATAAACCCTAAAATGTCATATTCACCTTGAAAATTCTTGGATGACATCAAAAGTTTCAACTTACATTTATTTTAATATTTATAATATCAATTATTTGAATCATTCATTAATAAGATAGTTATTACATCATCATTGTGTCTTAAATAAATTTAATTATTAAATTTATAAAAATTATAAATAAAATACTATGATGTAGGAAATATTTTTATATTTCTAATGAATATTTATATTTGAATTTATCTTATGTATAACCCTTTATTAAAAATGATTTAGTTATTAAAATATGAATTTAACACTTTTAACTCTTCATTAAATAAAATATAATAAATGTACTAATCTAACCCATGTGGATAAAAAAGGATCATATTTTTGTCCTATGTTTTATTTTGGTTGAAAAACATTTATCCAATATAATTAAAACATGTGTTGGGGTAATTTTATAATATTATTATATTTTTTTTACCTTTATTACCCTATTTATTTTTAACCATGGTAAATAAAATTCAAAAGTTACCATTCAACAAAAATTATTTAAAATCTATTGAACAACATTTTACTTACGAATGATAACCGAATCTTTATGATTTTTTAAATTCAATTAACAGAAGTGGTAAAATTACTTTTATTCAAATTTACAAATGTGCCTAGAAGGTGGGTAAAAGACGTTAAAAAGTTAAATAAAATTTTATATATTTAATATTATTATAAAATGGCTCAAATGAATTACATTGGACTAATATAGGTATTATGTATCTATTTTTACATTAAAATAAATTTAAATTAAAAATATTTATTTAAATAAAATGTCAGTTTTAAACAATAACGCAGTGTTTTTCACTATTCATAAAAAATTGAATGTTTTTAGAATAATACCCCAAATTAACCCTAAGCTAATTTTATATTCTGAATCCAAAATCGAAGTCGTTTTTGAAAAATAAAATTCATAAAATTTCAAAAAGTGGGTAATATTATTCATAACTTCTTTTTAAATGGAATGTTTAATTGGTCATGGTGTACTAGAACTCAGAGCTACGTACAACGCAAGATATTGTATTATTCAAAGAGAAGCATACCATGGAATATTGGGGTGTTACACTAAATAGAAATTATCTCATTCCACTTAATTTCATTCATCATTTATGATAGGAAATACACTCTAAACCCTTTCTAGAAATATTCCCTTGAAATGTATGCCTCTTTTTTCCCCATAATATACAATTTCCACCATTGATGCATTGTACCCCTCATCTAATTGACTTTTAGAAAAACCCAGTACTATTATCGATCCTGAATCAAACTAAAGGAGATCCCAAACTCCTTAAAAAAATACTTTATGTCTAGATCAGTGACACTACCCACATATTTCACCAAATCTTTCAACTGAAAGGCACACAATGTCCTATTCCACTACTCATCCTCCATGCTTGATGAACCCTTTGAAGGTTAACCAGGTCAGCCTACTAAACCTCACCAAGATGAGATAGGTGCGTATGACATCCCAGAGATATAATTGAAATGGAAATAGTGATTTATTAAGCTTTCTAGTATGGAATATTAAGTTTAATTAATTTAATTCATTTTTAATCCTTCAATTCACCTAACTCAATCAAAAGAGTAGAAAATATGATACATGTACCTTTCTCAAGAGTCTATCCTATGAGCAGTATCACTTCATATATAATGATTGAATGTCTTAATTTCCTTGTATCGAATCATAGGTGGCCCTAAAATCAGGTGTCCTAGCTAGTATCCCTTGATTATGTCACACACTAGGTTTGATAACAATGTTTCATTTCCAAGACCATGAAATACTCACAGTGACCAATCCCAAGCTCTATCTTATCCCCCAACCAATACCTTTGATACAAATCTTTCATGATCCTCTCCCTCCATAGGTACCCAACCTCGGCCAGTAATGAAGGAAGAGAAATAATGATCATCGAGTCCCACCTCCAATAGGTCTTGGGCCGATGAATAACATCAAGGGTATAAAGAAAGTAACACATATGGGAGTAGTTACCCTCATTAGATAAGTAGGATCAGGATATAGGATATCAACCACCAAACAACCCCATAACATAAAGAAAATAAAAAACCAATAATATTCTAAAATGCATGTAATATCATAAGAATACAAATAAAGGGTCTTCAAAAAAGTACTAAAATACAATCCTATGACAACAAATAAATAGATCCAAGATCAATGATTGAAATGCCCATATTGGTATGTGATTCCCTTATGATAACCTGATAATATATATATATATATATATCAAGGTGAGCATAACATGTATACTCAACATGATTATTGAAACATCCTGACTTTTTCAAAGAGATACATATACTTAATTTACTATAAAAAACCTCTTGTTTTATGATAATAACATACTTAAGAGGATAAAGAGCAGTTTGAGAGGGTCCGAGAATTGTTTGGAGACAAGAGATCCTAATTTTGAAAAAATAGACATAGTCTTGGAATCTTGGATATTGGAAAAGATAAATATTAAAAATTAAATGTTACATGGGAAATTTTGTTTATTAGAACATTGAAAATTAAATATTAAAAATTAACATTAATCAAAATATTAGTACATTGAAATCTAAATATTAATTTTTTGAAAAATTTAAATTAATTAATTAATACAATAATTATAAGTTATAGAGTTACGAAAAATTAAAATAACAAAATAAAAAAATAAAACCTATAAATTGAAATTTCATTTGTTAATTAATTAATTAAATTAACATAACATTTATTTATTAAAAATAAAATGACTTAGAAATTAAATTCAGATTCATTAAAAAGTTAAAACATGGTAAGATTAAAAACTAAATATGAAAAGATGTTAAATAATTTATTTATTAATTAATTTAAAAAAACAAATAAATTAATTAATGGAATTACATAAACACTGATATTAAACAAAAAAACTAAAAATTGATATTTTAAATAATGAATCATAATTAGATAAAAAATAAATCTGCAAATAATTAATAGTTTAAATGTAAAAAACAATTATTTTACAATAAAACGCATTAATTTAATACTTTGATAACAAATTAGACAATTACAAAAATTAAATAATTAAATGACATAATTTTCACTAAAAACACATTTTACACAATAAAGAATTATGTGTAAAAGGATTCAAATAAAGGTCACATCAATTATACTAAAGTGTTATTATATTAAAGGAATAACTATTATTTGTTCCTATCTATCCACATAGAAAAAAGTATCGTTAATTATAGGTTGTGCATAAATCCCTTTAAGGGAATAATCAAATCATAAAATGATTAAAATAATACAATTGAGAAAAAGGAATATCGAAGTAACATAAAAGGGTGAGAATCATAAACACAAACATTTAATCATGAAATAAGATTTTATAATCAAGGAAATATAGGAATGTTATAACAGCATAAAACTTAACATCATAAGAAAAACTCAAGGCCAACCACTGAGACATCATAAAATAGTGTTCTTTGGATAACCACCCATGAACCATACATGGTATCTCATTAGATAAAAACATTATCCAATGCATTGTGAGACTATATAATTCTAAGACCACCTTTCTAATTCATATCATGTAAATGTATTTATGTGTGAAATAGATCATACAACATAAAGATGTATTTCATCACGTTTAATATTAAGAATAAAGAGTTTGGGTTACATACATAGAAGTAACCATTCATTGAAGGATAGGTACATATAGGTGAATTACCTTGAGTGTAAATGGGGATGGGTATTCAAAATATAAATGTTTGGCATGAAAAATCTTAGGATAATTTTAGCAGCATAACATAAGCACATAAATGTTAATAGAAGGGTTTAGTGAGAGTGAAATGTGATACCTCATTAGTAGAGAATCATAAGGAAGGTAAAGGTATGTGTAAAAACACATTACAACATGAAAAATTTGAAATTAAATTTATTTATACAAATAAAGTACTTAAATGAAAAGGAAGAGAAGAGAATACCTTACCCTAAGAGGGTGATTATAAAAGTTTTTAAAAAGCTTATTAAGAGTTTGTGAAAACCTTCAAAAGGAATTATAGGGGTATAGGTGGAGTAAATTCATGACACATAGTATGATTTCATTTGGATTCGATAGTTATGAGGTGTCTGGTACATATATCCTTAATAGGGATAAAATGAATACTACATGTACATGAGTTAGGTTAGGTGGGAGTGCTAGTCAATATGAAAAAGATCTGATGTGATCAAGGATCTCAAAATGGATGATGTATCCAGTACTAAGATTTCCCTTATTCCAAAACCACATGAATTTATTCCATGGTGATATATGAAGGAACATTTTAACTCTAACCTCAAACTCTAGGCCTCATCAATGACTGTCAACATCTGTTTTCCATCGAATTTTCACAGATTCCATATGAAACTAAATGGTTTGATCCTTATCTATTATCTCTTGGATAATATTAGGTCCCATCATCTTTTTTACTCCAAATTCATCCCAATATGTTGGTAATACCTCCTCTTATACAGATCCTCATAAGGTACCATTTAAATGCTAGAATGGGAACTTTTGATATATGATAACTCTACTAGGGGAAGGCACTGATCCTAATATCCTTAAATTCCATTGATTTTGATCTTCACATATCATCTATTGTTTTAATGGTTCTCTCAAACTAACTTTATGTATGAATGTGATATATAGTTCCAAAACTCCCCTCCATATTCAAAACATCCTAAGGGATACTCTAGAACCTTGAGGTAAACAACAGATGTTGATGAGATATATTTGAGGGTGGCACTCAATGCAGTCTTACCACATCACATATTTATATCTTGGAATGTTTTTCAATAGAGAAATATTATTTGATAGTAATAAAATGAAAAAAATTTATTAGGTGATCGACTACCACCCAAATGGTGTTATTTCCTTAAGATTTCCTAGTGAGTCTTGTGATGAAATCCATGGTTATGTTTTCCCATTTCCATACTAGTATGGTAAATGGATACATCATACCCTTATAATTCTGTTGTTCGACCTTGACTTGTTTTCATACTATGCATCAAGATACAAATTCTATAATATCACACTTCATTTTATTCCACAATAATTTTATCTTCAGATATCTATACATCCTAGTGATTCTAGGATGAATATATAAGGAATAACTATGAACATGATCCAAACATTCCCTCTTTGATTTTGATTTTGATGAGAGACATATCAATGTTACAAACCTGATAACTCACTCTTTAGAAACGTTGAACTATGGAATATTATCTACATTTTACTGTAGCTCCCAATAATATTTTTAGGCCTCTTTGGTCCTCTCAAGAATGGATGGTTGTGTAATTATTTGAGAAAGGTAGGATGAAATTTCATTTATGAGTCCGATGTCTATCCTTTACATGTCAAAGATGACTAGATCCCTTTCAATCCTCATCATGGATAAGGTTATGATATCATTTCTGCTCATAGGATCTGCCACTATGTACAGGTTCTTAAGATGTTAATGGATTGAACAATAATAATATTTAATCTTATCTAACAACCTTCATTGGTGAATATTTAAATAATTTTGGTACATATATAGTTGTGTCTTTTATGATACATATATATGTCTCAAATCTCCCCATAAATATAATTTCACCAATTCTTAAATGAGAATATCACTATAGCCAATTATAGATCAAACATTGTGAAATTATCTTCATGTATCATTAATTGGTAGGAGGCATAGGTGATCACATTTCCATTTTGTGTTAGTACACAGCCCAAGCCCTTTTTAGATGCATCACTGTAGATCACAAATCCTTCCCCAATTATGGGTAATGTGAGAACTGGTGTAGTTATTAGCCTCTTATTATACTATTTAAAGATCTCCTCACATTCATCAGTCAAGAAAAACGTTTCTCCCTTCTAATTTATATTTCATAGTGGGATTTAAAATCATGATAAATTTCTATCAAATAGACTATATTACCCAATTAATCCAAGGAAACTAGGAATCTCAATCACAGATGTTAATCTGGGCCATCCATCAATTACCCCCATCTTCAAAGGATCCAAAAATATTACATTTTTAGTGATATAATTCCCTAGTAATGTTACATTCCCCATCAAACACTCACATTTACAGTACTTTGTAGAGAAAATTTCCTTTCACAAGGTCTTCAATACAACATTCAAATGCTCATAATTTTCCTCCTTTATTTTAGAGTAGATAAGAATATACTCTATAAACACTACCAATTTTTTAGGTAATCTATAAAGACACTATTTATTAAGACCATGAAGATAGATGAAGGATTAGTGAGTCCAAATGGAATCAGTATGAACTCATAGTACCTGTAACTTGTATGAAAATCAGTTTTGTAGATACAATCCTTATCCTTTACTTGATAATATCCTAATAGAAGATCCACCTTAGAGATGTATTGGGATCCACATAGATGATCGAACAAGTCATCAATCAATGGAAGAGTATAATTATTCTTTATAATGACCATATTGATTTCATGAGAATCAATACAGTTGTGCATTGACCCATCCTTCTCGAGGAAAGGGATTAGTCCACCCCATAGTGAATCACTTAGGCATATAAACCATTTATCTGGATTCTCTTGTAGTTTATTCTTTGGATCTTTATGATCAATATTTTCCATTCTATATGGAGTCTTGGATATTGGAAAATCTCTGGGAATAAGTTCAAACAAGAACTCAATACATCATATTGGCGGAAGACTAGAAAAATATTCAGGTAACACATCAACATATTACCTTACAATAGGAATTTCATAAACGCTAATCATATCCTTAGTATCACTTAATATTCCTCGATACGCTTACTCTTAAAGTAATATATCCATGCTTGAGACGATGATTAAAAATGAGATCCATCCTTATCTTTAAACTTATATAGAATCAGAGGGAGATTCATGATACAGAGTATGATTTTCTTCTCTCAATAATTTATGTTGGATTTATATAAGGTAATATAGTCTATACCTAGAATTGTATAGAACTATGAAAAATGTACTATCCTAAGTTTTTATGGTAATATTATCCAAAAAATATTGAAAGGGGGGAAGTTATATACTTAGTATGCAATAATTTCTCCATTTAATTTTCTCACTACTAGGTCAACTTCCATGTTTTCTGTTGTTATTTGAATTGTTCTAGAAAACAGTCCTAATATGCAAGAATGTGTAGAGGTAGTATGAAATAGTACTTTTTCTATCCTTAAATGAACAATAGAATGCCTCTCACCACGTTTTTGTCAAGATCCACTTTTATAGTTGTGATTTGATAAGATCACCCTTGTACTCTAGGTAATTGAGGTTGTTGTCATTGGTTATCATTAAAAACCCTTTTCTTAGTGCATTGGTATTCATAGGGTCCTTATTCCTTACAATTGAAACATTGGATATTAGGTTTAGAGTTGACAAGAGAATTACTTTCTTCCATCACATTGGTGGGTTTCTACCATCGACATTCACTTACTAGGTTCCATTCCTTCCTATACCTAAATCATTTACTTTTCCACTTCTATAAATTTATAGGATGCTTCATCCAGTACTTTTTACAATTAGGATGTTGTAAGTTTTAACCACCATGATATTTCTCTATCACTCTACCAAAATTAAAATCAATTCTCCACTTCTTATCTCCACACCCCTGAGACCCTCGAGAGTCTTCAATATCAATTTTTTACTTTGAGTACACATAAAACAATTTACACAAAACTTTCCGAGTCTCTAGTTGTAAAATATTTTCATACATTAGATTTTATCCCATTGAATAAGTGGTCAAATTTACATTTGGGTTCAATTACAAAGATAGAAGAATATCATGAGATTATTATGAAATTTTCCTCATACAAGCTAATGGTTCTATTATCCTTTTCCTTAAAACCATGGAAATACCTCTACATTTTATGTTAAAGACTGTGAGAAAAATATTAATTGAAAAAATAATTTCATAAATTCTTTTCACCCCATCAGTTCGATCTCTTCCCCAAGATTCATATTCTTGATCAACATCCACCATTTATTATATTATCCTTCCATATGATAAACATCCAACACGACCTTATTTTTTATAGATAATTGAAGCAAAAATAATATTTTTTTAATGGAGTTGATCCATTGTTCCATGATCAAGTGATCAGAGAATCCACTGAAAGTTAGAGACTTTCTTTCAAAAAGGTCCAAATTACAACAATCACTTTATTTTAGGGATGTGATCTTTCCCTGTAATTTATGTTTCCATTAAAAGTATGAGTTAATTGAGTAAGTATAGTCATGAAGTTCTCAAATATTTCCCCCATTAGGTTAGAAACCTCATTTGGGAAGTCATCACATTCCCCATCATGCTGGTTTTGACCCAGTTCTTCTTATTTCCAGTAATTGACTAAAAATAAAGGAAAAATAGTGATGATAATTTTTAAAGTATCAAACACATAAGAGGGAAACCATGAAAATTTAAGGGATAACTCATTAATTTCATATATTCCATAACTTATGATTTTATAGGTCTTAATATATATAATCCATGGTATATTTCCAAATATAATATTTTATAGAAATTTTTGTTCCCTTTATAATGGTTTATAAAGATATTGTGAATTTTTTAAAGGATATCCCTTGAGAGTGTAAAACCAAGTGTGTATAAAGACTACTTTTTTGTGCCCTAGATGATGATAAATTTTACAAAAAATTCACCCTTTTTAGAGTTATTACCCCAAGGTAAAACTATGCTAGAGCCACATCCACTTATAATATCCAGATAGGAATTTTGTTTCTTGGAAATCAATAACTGTATATTTTACCAAATTATAGGGATGTGTTACTATGTTTAGACTTATCCCTAAGTCATAGACTATGATTTTCTAATACTAATCCCACAAAATAACTAGACCTTTCTCTGATACCAACTGTGAAAAACCATATATTCAATACACTTTATTTCATGACTTACTACATAAAAATACACATAATACAATCCTAAAATACCGATAGGTTTAGTGTCTTTGGGTTATTGGAAACATATCGCAATAACCTAAAACAACATTATTTAGAAACTCCATAGTATATGATTATATTAAATTCATCTTCTAATACTGCATGGGATAACCTGGGGATATACAAAATAAAGTAGTGAGATATAAAGCCAAGTAAAAAAAATAATAAAATAATAACATGATAAATGTAATACATGTGAGTCAAGAGAAATTTCAAGGAGATATAAAAGGATTATAATCATAAAAATGAACATTGAACCATGATATAAGATGATATAATCAAAGAATCATATGAATGCAAAACAACATAAAACACAATACTGCAATCATAAGACAATTCGAAACGCCAATACATCATAACATAGTGTTATTAGGTTAACCACTCGTGAACCATACATAGTATTTCATTAGATAAAAACATTACCAAATGAATGGAGGGATATATAATTCTGGTCCCACCGGTCACATTCATATCATGTACATGCATTTTTGTTCCACATAGATAATACAACATAAAGATTTATTTCATCACATTTAATTGTATAATTAAGGAGTGTTGGTTACATACAAGGATGTCCCTAATTAATGATGAACATGTACATCTAGGTGAATTTTCTTGAGTGGAAATGGGGATTGGTATTCAAAACCGAATAGTTCGTCATGGAAAATATTTGAATAATTTGGGAATTATATCATGTGTATATAAAGGATCATAGAAGGTTTTAATGATAGTGAAAGGTGGTCTATCACCACTAAGGGATCATAAGGATACTAAATGGATTTGAAAAATCACATGGCCTCTAACATCTAACTTTAAGGACCTCCTCCTATGATCAACATAAGACATCAAACGGTCCTGTGCCACATTAATCCTATCAAGAACCATCTAGACCTTATTTTTCATACTCTTTACCACATTGGGGATAAGGATAAATGAATCTATAACTTCAATCTAGCATAATGGGGATCTTCATGTCCTCCCATAAAACACCTCAAATAGAGCCATACCGATGGATGAGTGGTAGATTTTGTTAGAGGAAAACTTAAACAAAGGTAAGTACATAATCCATGATCTGTCGAAACCCAAGACACTTTCCCACAACATGTCCACTTGGGTCTCGATGGTTCACTCCATCTGTATATATATCTAAAGGTTGAAAGTGGGGATAAGGTGTAACCAAGTGACAAATGCATTCTACAATCATCTCTAGACTCATGTGGTAAAAAATCATCCTAGTCTAAGATTATGGACATTGGAACTCCATGTAGCCATAAAATCCCATACACATACATCCATGACAATTCATCCACGATGCTTGACTCATTGATTGTTAAGAAGTTAGATGAATTCTTAATAATATCCATGATTACCCAGATAAAATCATATCATCCATAAGCCTAGGGTAATACTATTATTATGTACATTGAGATGCCTTCCCAATTTAATTAGGGGACATCCAAAGGATGAAAAAAATAGCAGTAACATGATGTTATTCCTTCACAAGTTGGAAAACTAGACACCACACCATGAACTCTTCCATTTTCTGGTTCAACCTGAGCTATAAAAATCATGTCATCAGTGTGTGAAACATTTCGGGTACTCATGGGTGAACCGCTATAAAACTCATGAGGGAATCCCAAAAGCATCTACAAAGGGGGGAAACATACTTATATTAAATTTCAACCAATAATGGTTATCCTATGACCACCATCCAGGGGAATTACTCTAAACAACTCATTCCCACATCAATTCCACCTATAGGTCTTGCCAATGAGACTCCTCCACCCACTATATCAGATAAAACTTCACTATCATTCGAAATAAGATAACTCCACTATCAACTTCCATTTAATCAAGGTGAATTGATACTAACTACTCCATTAAACTCTAATAATCCCTTTAATCCTAAAAAATATTCATTCATGACATTTTTCTCAGTGTGCCATCCATGATATTATTTATCCCAAAGGTTTTAGTGATATCAATGTAATATTCCAAAAGAAACCCCATCTAGATATATTATCATTGATTCAGGTTATGTTGAGAGAAACTATACCTCAAAATATTATGATTAGGGAAGACCAGAAACCATTCAATGATGAAGTGATGTTTCCACAATTTCATGGAAAACACCACTACCATCAATTACAGATCATGGGTGTTATAGTTATGCTCATGGGGGAATAACTATATAGACCCATAAGAGATCATAGCCTATTTTTTTATCAAGAAAAAAACTAGAGCCAAACTTAAAGTGTCACAGAACACCTCAAACATCAACCCCTAGTTAGGAAACTAGAGAATTGAGGCACTGACTAACAACCCTTTTAGGTTGATAAAATATTCCGGAAACTAATCGGTCCAAACTAAAGTCTAGTCATTCCTAGTAAAATATATAAATGGGGTCACAATATGAGAAAATTTGGGAAAAACCACAAAAATAACCCAAATGACCAAGGAAGATGGAAAATCTGTATCATTATTGGGTGTTTCCCAATAAAAAAACACCTCAAACTTTAAGGGGTCCACTGATACTCTCTATTGAGACACCAAATTTCTATGGATGTGAACTTAAATCATAACGAACATTCACTTGGATAATTTAAAATATATTTAGTGGTGTTGGAGAATCAATATAATTTACCATAGATATACAACATGATCCTCAGTACACCTCAAGTATATAAGAATCTCATTGATGAAAGCAACTATAAACTGGTCCAAGAAATCATGAAATATGGAGTTTATGATCCCCAAGAACACTGTTGGTGCATTAGTTTCACCGGATGAAATAAATATAAACCGAAAGTGTCCATATTTACACTAGAATGATGTATTTGAGATATATTCCTATATTACCTTCATCTAATATAACCATGACCACAAATTGATCATAAAAAACTAGTCATCTCCTCTCAAATTTTCAAAAAGACCATCGATTATCCGGATAAGGTAATTATTATTGAATGACACCTAATTTATCATTTATTAGTCCATACCCAACCTTATAATTCCATCTACATTATTAGATAATAACACTAGGGTGCCCCATGTTGATACACACATCCAGATGAAACCCTTCTACATTAGATCATTTATCCAAATCATCAACACCCATAACTTAGAAGGAGTCTTCTGATATGGATCCATCAAAATTGGAGAGAAACCCAACTATTATTCTATCCCAAACTTGCTGTCATGCTGAGGGGGTAGTGTTATAAACTCCAAAGTAAGAAATACTAAAAATTCCTTGAAGACTATAAAAGCCTCCATAGTCTCATCACCCACGAACATCACTGAAAATTATTCTATCAAAGAAATAAGGGGCTCCACAAGCCTACTGTCCTTCTAATAACCACTATCACTAATAGAAATGATAACCATATACATCATAGAATGTGACTATCATATAAATTAAATTGATAATCACACACATATAATACAATTATTCCATGTTTAGGATGACATAATATGGTTTTGTCAGCAGCAAGAAGAAATAACCACATGTCAAATACTGCCCCATCACCAGCATAAACCCCCAGAATAAATTGAATATGAAGGTTTGTTCCCCGATGGCATAGTAAACACTCTGGGCATGAGAATCCACTCTATGTCCAATTCCAAATCATTAATTAAAGTGGGTTTAATAATGTATTGTGATTCTTCTAAATCAAACAGGGTAGACATAAGGGTACATTATAAGTTAAGCATGCCTTTGATGATCTCTAGCTCTAATGGTGATGGAATATCCCAAGAATGTAATTGTGTAAACCCAAATCCAATTCCCTACTGGTATCAACCACCTCTATGGACATGATTTTATCTAGGCCCTAGAAGACAATGAATATATTGATGTCATCACATTCCTAACCTATCTCCTCTTAGTGGGGAATAATCTTATTTCCCCCACCACTGATAAAAACTCACTGCCATATTCTATTGAGGATGATACTGTACTTGAAAATCACCACCATGTGATATCCAAGGACCGTTGGGCACTAATACTGGTGAAAGTGATAAAACCCATAAAAAATCACATTAGTCTGGTAACTCTAAGAAGGGAATGAGTGCGACTAGCCCTAGAAAACAAGAAATTAAACTTCTAAGGCCTAATCCCCACAGATCAAAACCAAAAAGTACCTGACATATAAGATCATTCACCAAAATAATTGTTCACAAAGGAACAAAACTGGCACCCCTCTTATGACAACCCTCCATGTGAGTGAGTTACCTTGATCACATGTGCCTTCTTATGTATGTTCAAATACACTAGAAATATAAATAGAGTAACTGCATACTAGATAGATGGGTAGAGTGACCCCTCATGATGATGTGCATGGGAATCCTAATCTGGAAAAGGATTGAGGGTGAAATGATAAAGGTACTTAAACCCGATTCCCATATCTCACATAGTCATAATCACATTCTAAATAGAAATTAGCTCATGAAACTTAACTGCCTTCATCATTGATGATAGGAAATGCACCAAAAACTCTTTCTTGAAATATCCCCATGAAACTTCTACCTCCCTTTTCTCCTCAAGACACAATGTCCACTGTTAAGGTATTGTACCCCTCATTAGAAATCAGCTCATGAAACTTAACTAAATGAGATACCAAGCTCCTCCAATAAGTAATATGTGTCCATATTAGTGATGTTTCCACCATACTTCACCAAATATTTCTACTAAAAGGAACATAATGTATTCTTACACTGCTCATCCTCCTCTACTAGATTAACCCTTCAATGATCAAATAAGTCAGCCTGTTAAACCTCACCAGTCCAATCAAGACAAGGATGAAATCCCAGGTCTATAATTGAATGTGAAACAATGATTTACTAATATCTCATGTATTATAAATATTAATTTCATTTTATTAAATTCATTTTAAATCCCTGAATTCAGCCCAATCAATCACAAGAATATACAATATGATATATGTACCTTTCCTAGGTCTCTATCCTAAGAGAAGTAACACTTCATCTAGAACATTTGATAGGATTATAGTCCTTGAAATGGATCAAAGGGGGGCCTAAAATCACATGTCCTAGCTGGTCTCTCATGATTATGTCACACACTAGGTTTTCTAACATTGTTTCCTTGCCAAAGCCATGAAATATTAATAGCTCCTAATCCCAAGCTCCATATTTTCCCCAAATCAACAACTTTTATATAATTATTTCATGACCCCTACCACCATAGGTACCCCACCTGGGCTAGTAATGATGGAATGGAGATAATGATCATGGAGTCCCACTTCCAATAGGCCCTGGGTTGGAGACTTGTACCAAGGGTATAAAGAAAGTCACACATATGGAAGTCATTACCCTCAATAGATAAGTAGGATCAGGAGATAGGATATCAACCACCATAAAACTCCATAACAAAAAGAAAAGAAAAAACCCATAATATCCTAAAATGCATGTAATGTCATATGAATAAAAATAAAATTTTTCAAAAAAATTACCAAAATAAAATCCTATGGCAGGAAATCAACAGATCCAAGCTTAATGATAGAAATGTAAAACTTGGTCTCTAATTCCCTAATGATAAACTTATATATATATATATATATATCAAGGTTAGAATAAAATGTATACACTATTCGATAATTGAAACATTCTGGATTTTATAGATAGCTACAAATGCTTAATTTACTATAAAAACATCTCATTTTATTCTTGTAATTTAATTAAGAGGATAATGAGAAGTTTTCTCATGTCCGAGACTCATTTGGATCCTAGAGCTCCTAATTTTGGAAAGATAGATAGAGTCGCACAGTTATCTCATGGTTAGAGCTAACCATGCAAGTGATATAATAAACTATAAAGGGGATCATCTTTAGTTATAACCATTTCATTCATGACTCACAACCATACGAGGATCTCTAGTACACCGTTAAGGGCCGCACACCCATGTTTGAAATTTCATAGGGACCTACAGTAAGGCACACTATTTTTCCAAATTGTGAACCTAGTAGCCAACCTTAGTGACACTTAGTTAGCATGGGTGATAGTTGGCTCAAGGTTTGGACAAACCATGTGACCAAACCATGCACCCTTTAAATGAAGTATAAAACAACAACCCCACTTCTTTTAAACATAAAAAATCTTCCTCCTCCCTCCCTTACACAGCGGACCACATGCTTGGAAAATCCCTTTTCCTCTCCTACCTAAGATTTGAGCTAGGATCTTCATCTAGTGTATGATTCCTTTATCGTAAGTTGTGTTGTATATCCAATGGTAAGCTCTTTATTCATATTACTTCCTTTTTTGGTTTATCTCACCATCTTTGGAGCTATTTTGGTGTGAGCTAATATTTCCTATTTTTAGGGAATTTTTATTATTTTTAAAATTTCTCCCATTCCACTTTGAATATGAAGAAGATTATGGATAAGTGTTTATATACCAACCTGAGGTAGGATGTTTAGTTAATTTCCCGAAAGTTTTGTTGCTTTATATGGTGCACTGTTATGCTATGTGCCAGATCCTTTCGATGATGCAACCTAAATATAAAATTAATTAAATGTATGTATACTGGTTTGTTCAAGATAACCCTATAAAACAAAATTAAATGTCATAGGATGTACACCTCAAAGGAATCCACAACTTAGGTTGTGATATTCTCAATGTATTATGAGATTTATACTTATACATGGAATTAAACCACCACTTAAGGTATGTTGAGTTTTTTTGGTGACATGATTACTGATATTTATCTTGATATCAGAAAAAGGATGTTTATTAATGTTTTTGAGGAATTTAAGAAGGATCCAAACATCATCTTCAAAGATATTCCTTGGAAATGAGTTATGGATTCTAGTTTTCTTGAACTCTATTGGAGAATCTCTCCATCAATTTTGTAGAATGGTTTTTCAAAGACTTTCTAGAATCTTGTTTTTATTCTCAGTTGTTTGGTGTTGTTGTTGTTTCATTCAGACACATCTGGAATCCATGAATCATCATTTTTGTGCAGTTGTTTTTCCTCAATTTCCTACTAGTACTGTTTTTCAAGAGGTTGTTGGTTCATTATTATGTTATCTTGGAGTTTCTACCCTCATGAAGAAGGTGGGCATGAAGTAGTGAGATAATCTATTTGTGTTTTTTTGTTACATCATTTACCCACTTATTTTTATGATGGTGTAAGATCATTAAACCTCATGATTTTATTGTAACCCTTTGCTTTAATAAATTTTTGGTGCATGAATTAGCTGAAGAATTCATGTCATAGCCTTTCAAAAAATGGTATGCCATGATCATAGCCCCTTATTCTTCTTATTGCAATTTAAGTAATTCTTATGAATTGAAATAGCCAAGGTTTATTATGTTGATTTATTGAATGGTATGTGTTGAATTTTTGTCACGACCATTCCCCATGTCAAGTTGAGGGTGATACATGGGTTATAGTTTAAAATTACTTGGATGGACTCATCAATCCTAATTATAAAAGAATTTATAAATTAATTATTTCATATCAGTAGTGATAAATGGGTTCTTTATAGAACACCATAGATGAGCTCACTAGGTGGATATCTTTATGAATCCCATGAATGATACCTAGTTCTCTAGTGGATTACCCTGGATATGATCGGTAAGCACCATTACCATACAATTCCGTGAGCAATACCTAGTTCTTAATGTTGTATACCATGGATGGACAAAAAGGGTTATGCCTCATACCATGTCATTAGTGATACTAGTTTCTTTATACAGATGTTTTGGATGGAATCCTATAGTGATGGATTTTTGATATAACTTTATTGGAGTGATACTTGGGTTCCCTTTTATATATTTCTTAGGACATGCATTGGATTAAAATTAATTAAAACTAAGGATTTCTACACCAATCCAAAGAACTTGCTTGGGTTTGGTCTATGATTTATATTTTAATTTTATTATGGCCTAGTTATACCTTCATGATCATATGACACAAGTGTTAAGAAACATCTTAAAAGATTATGGATGCCTTGGGATTGCGCCTCAGGTCCTAATTGTTATTACGTATCTATATATATGCACATATATTCCTATATGTACATAAAGAATATATATAATTACCTTTATATATTTATAAATATATATATACAGGTTTAAATCTGTTCAGAGATATCCGGATTTTATTAAAGTAGGTATTGTCGATCGGGTATCACTTGATGAACCTGATTTGATGTGATTTAATCATTTTAATGTCTTAGTTTTATTATTACCTACACACTCATCACTTTATATTAAAAAACTATATAGTTCTAGACACTGATGGTGGTAGCCTAATGAGTATATATGACACCCTTCTTAGGACACTAATTGGTACCTGAATAGATCTTGTGGATGAAGGTAGGAACAAAGGGAAGAGTCTGGTTGTGGATGCTTGATTATCTTATTATGGAGTATATTATCAGAGGATCGAGATTATGCATGCGATTATAATGGATATAGTTTTTGAATTTTTTTGTATATCATGATGTATATTACTATACCCCTATTTTACTTTTTTATATCACATGGCATTAGCATCATTCTGTATATGAATTTGATTCTGCTCCACCTGTGTATTATATCTAGATGATTTATTATTATGTTATTAGTTATTTATTACTATTTTCATTGCTTATCATTATTGTAAACCACTATGATACACTATGACCATGAGGGTATAATATATGAACTATAACACTATAGAACCTCATTTCTAGCAAGTAGCCTCTGGTGTACGGGGAGGCATGCTTGAAGGCATGTGGCCAATCGAGTTCGGTTACTTATAAGTGATTGGGTCTGAGATGATAAAAAGTGGTTTCAAAGGATTATTATTTTCCTTTTTTATTTCTATTTTGGTATTATAATGAAGACTAAGAATGTTTTGTAATTTTGAAATGAGCCTATGTCTGGGAGTAGCTAACCCACGTACAGGTGAAATCCAAATTACCTAGGTTAGGAGATTGCTGTTTTGGTTTACGCCTATTACAATTGTACTGATTTCACCATTCGGTGATGTACAAGAGTTGTGAGATTTTATATTATTGTGAGTTTTCCTTTACCCTCGGCTTGATGATGCAAGGCGGTATCATCTCATGGATCATTATAGGAACTGGAGGGTTCACATTTCATGCATAAACCATGCCATATTTTTATTACTGTGTGCATTTCTTGCTACATATTATTGGTTTTTTCAGTTGTATTTGAAGATGTGATAATGTATCTTGCTGGGATAGAATAATTGGATTAATTAAAGTATCTGCACCAACCTAAATGGTGTTTTCATATATAGATTTATGGTGTCACCTTAATCAATCAATTATTCCATGTCTGAGCCATGGATCATTGGTTCCACGGCTAGAAACACTAGATGATTTTGATTATGTGAATTCCAATTATAAATTATGAAGCTTGTACTTATACAAATTGGGAATGGAAATTCATTTAATAAAATCATTTTATATGAACTGTTATGTCTTGATACTAAATGTAAGGTTTAGGTTGCTGTTACATGACGTTCCATTTGATACTTATAATTTATATGCCTTTATAACTTGGGAATGGTGATGCATAAAACTAGACCATGATATCTAGATATATATAAATGAGTACAAACTTAACTAAATT
The DNA here is from genome assembly GCA_963277665.1 of Viscum album. NCBI lineage: Eukaryota > Viridiplantae > Streptophyta > Magnoliopsida > Santalales > Viscaceae > Viscum > Viscum album. The sequence goes on from OY728132.1 coordinate 927,669,229, forward strand.
TAAATTCTTAAATGGAAATGTTTACCATTAAATGGGGGATTCCAATTAAAAAGTAAAATGTATTTACTTCTATACCTTATAATTGAAACTCCATATACTAGAACCTCTTTGACGTAATGTGTGACCTTGTCCCTGACCCAACCTTAGTAGTGGGAAGTAGGCAGAGTATCTTGTGACCACTATGATCATTCTTATCAACAAGACCTAGTTTTAGGAGTAGGCAGATAGGTTTGAACCATTTTCATTAGAAGGATTTTACCTACCCAATTTTGATATCTTTGATCCCATTTGATTTTAAATATTCTCTCAGGAATTTGTTTAGAAATTTTATAGCTATGATGTTATTATTTCCTCGATTCTCATTCCAGGAGGATGATGACTATCATGCTCTGGAGGAGGTGGGCCCTAAGCCACTAGTATTTCCTCATGTGGTTCCACATGAGGCACCTACTACTATTCCTCATCTGGGAATTGATTCTTAGATTTGAGAGACCTTGTTATGCTTTATTCAGTTTTTACAAGGATCTCCTTGACCCACCACTACTATGATAGAGTTGATATGATAAATAATGTAGAAGAATCCTCCCAATTTATCGACGGATTGCGGGCCTCAGGATTCTGAATCATGTCTAGAGGCCATGCTATCTATATTTTAGCATTTGGAGACACCTCTTAAGTGTAGGTTCAATCTAGATATTTTTTTCTTTGAAATTTTATAAATTGTTGGTGTGATGTTATCACATAAGATGATTTACATTAAAGGATGCTCTGGGTAGACTTCCATACATCCTTATATGAATACATATTCCCTCAGACACTAAGAGAGGAACGAGACAGGGAATTTATGCATCTACATCAGGGTTTTATGTTTGTGATGGAGTATTCAACTTATTTAAGTAAGTTTCATCACTTCACATTGAATGTTTCTGGTGACAAGTTGACAAGAGTAAGAAGGTTCGAGGATGGGCTTGCATACGATATTTGATTATAGGTAAATGTATTTCAGTTGAATACCATTTATGAGATAGTGAATCAGGCCCTCGTCACTGAGCTGAACCTGAGGGAGGATGGAAGTGTGAGCTAGGGTGGTTCAAAATTGAGACAAGGAGGCGGTTTATCTGACATTAGAAAACATTAATTCGAGTTTTCTTGTGGGGGTAGTGCCACTCATATGACATGCACTGATAGATACATAATGTGTCACTAATGTGATAGGGTGGGCCATACATATACCATGTTTACAAAGGACCCAATTGAGTGTCGAGCTTGTGGTAGGATGGGACACATTTAGTGATTTTTTGAACTTTCCCTCCAGTACCTAGTGAGAAGGGATATTCACTGACTCTATATTTGGGTACAACATCAGAAGATCCACATCATGTAGGGAGCTAGACTACTACCATCCAATCAAGATAAGGATTTGAAAATTTCTAGGGCAACTAAACATCAAAGATAAAATGCCTACAGAGTTGACATACACATGTTAGTCAGATTACATCTTAGGGCCACAAATCTGTCCATATATATGTAGTGTATCCTACTCTTGAGGAGTAGAGTCCAGGAAATTCTATAGTTCAATATATTATTCTTGTGGCCTATACATTTGTTTCTACCTTATTCAATATAGGTGATTCACATTTCTTCATATCTGTGGAAATTATGGAATGTTTGGTCTTAAAAGTAGAGTAATTATATGGATTGATGACCCTAAATACACCATTGGGAATCCAAAATGAGAGAATAAATCGATGTAAGGTGTTCCCCCTTGTGATAGGTGGTTATCTTTTTTAATAGATCATGTTTTTCCTCTAGATGAAATGTTTTGAAATCATACATGGAATGGACTGTTTGGTATCTTATCATGATCATGGATGTTTATATCACCACAGGTTGTCCTTCACATCACCTGAGGGTGGTATTTATATCCACAAGGGTGAGTGGGATGTCCAGTTGAGTCGAGATGCACCTTAGCATCATGGACTAGGTGGAGCGATAACCCATATTTCTAGTGTTTTATGAGTGATCAAATAAGTTGGCATAAAGATTTCTCTCCAATAGTGTATTTTTTCAGGGACGTCATCCATGAATACTTTTATAGGCTACCTCTTGTAAGAGAGGTGGAGGTCACCATTGCGTTAGTGTTAGGAGAAACACTAATTTCCATTCCTCCTTATAGGATGATAACTAGCGAGCTTCAGAAACTTAATAAGAAACTAAGGAATTTTGAAGCTAAGGGTTTTATACAACCCAGTACTTCTCCATGGGGTACACCTATGTTATTTTAAAAGAAGACAGATGATACCCTTAGATTTTCCATGGATTATTTATAGTTTCACTAACTTAATGTTAAGAAAAGGTATATAATACCACATATAGATGACTCTTCAACCAGCTTTGAGAAGCGATAGTTTTCTCCGAGACAAATTTGAGTTTAGGTTATAATAAGGTGCATGTTAGGGTATCAATACATACCATGCAAAAAATTTTAATTCCATAAGATTTTACTATATGTGTTTTTTTAATAAATTTAATTTCTTTGATAGTTTTCATTGCATTAAACACCGATCTTAAATAAACTCCAAAATATTATTATTTTAACAGGACTATTATAAACTTGCTGTTAAATTGGTAGGTGTGAGAAGGATTAAATATATCATAATATATATATAAATTTTATGTACTATAAAAAATTATTCATTATTTGGAAATAAACACATAATTTTTAGTAAAATCATTTTTCTTCAAATATATGTTTTCTTCAAAAAGAGATTTTTATTTATTTTTTTTGAGAAAATACAAATAATTATTTTTTTAAAGATTTAGAAATTTTTTTTGATAAAATAAAAATCATTTTTGGTTTCATATTTTAAAAAATTATCTAAGGATGAAATTTTAATAATTTTTTGAAAATTTTACTTTTTTAGTGAATTGTAAAGAAATACCGATTTTTTATAAAACTCTCATTTTATTTATATTTAAATTTGATTTAATGATTTTAATCTGATATAAAAGTAATTTATGTACTTTTTAGTAAGATATAAACAAATTAATTACATTAAAATAATCTTTATACCTTATTTTTTTATAAGTACATTTTTGGGCTTAAAAACACATTTATCCAAAAAAACTATTTCTTATTGCATTTTGACTGTTTAATTTTAAGTGTGAATTTTTAACTTCCATCTTTATAATTTTATCAAATTTATTCCATATTTTTAATTAGAAGTTATAAATTATTTTATATGGTCATTTTCATTTTTATTCATAAAAAAGTTACTATTGTAAAAAAATTTATTTACCGCAATATAGGAAAAGTAATGTAGCGGGTTAAGGTTAAAGGGTAAAATCATAAAATACCTAAAAAATACAAAATAAAATGATAATTTGATGTTTTTATTGAACTTAAACATAATTTAAAACATTAATTATCAATAAAATTTATTGGAATTAATTCTACCCAAATGTGGTTGGCTTTAAATATAAATCAATCATTATTTAATCACTTAAAACCACCCCTCCTCAATTATAAATACCACAACTCACCACCCCATTTCTCCTAAAAATAATTTAATAACTTAAAATATCTACCAAAACCCCTACTCCCCACTCTCCCCATGTCCAAGTGATGTTGGTCTCACCCAAATACAGATTCCATGGTCTTTAAGGGGTCTGCCAAGGAGGTGATATTCAAGCCGTATATTTCTCAATAAACCTCTATTAATTTATTTTCTTACTCTACCATCACTTAACTTCCTTTAACCATAAAATCCAAATAACTCAAGTATCATGTATATATGGAAATTTTATATTTATATTGTAAAATTTTTGATCCACCCCTTTTCTTATCTTCTTTTATTCAAAGAAATGAAACCATTGTCTAAATTATGACGATTAATCGTCTCTGTGGATAATAATTTTTCTTATTACATTACGACCATAAAATCTTGGTAAAACAACATTTTAATTTGTATTTTATAACAAATTTCATGTTTTTGAAATAATATATAGACATAATATTAAATAAAATTAAACTAGTTCGTGATGGTCAGAAAAACTGCCAAAATAAACTCAACATTTATCATCAATATTTTATCAAATGAATCATCCTCAGGTTAGAATAAAAAATGATATATGGGACTATTTAAACTTATATAAGTATATTAATACCATTTCATTTTAGTTATGGAGATTTATTTCAATTTGAAAAGAAAATCCATAATTTCTCACAAGTGAACCGGCCATGAAACATTGAAACAAACACCTCCAAGACAGTAAAAATAATTAAATAATATTAATGAATGGGTAGTATGATGTTATAAAAATATGAAATAAGGTATTATAAATATTAATATGTTTCTATAATGGATTAATAAAATTCTTTAAACCTTTATAAATGAGGTTAATTTATGAAAAAATAAATGGAAACGTGAGGTAAGGGTTTCTCATCTCACTTTTACTTCTGTGAGATTTATGCCTTATTCAACACTTATTTATTGTGCATGGTGTATATAATGACCATTAATATATAATATAATTAATATAATTATCTTAATATTTTTAAATGTTTCATTTTATAATTATTACTTCTTTTGAACATACAATTCAACTAATTACAAAGTGGTAATGGATTTCTTAACTCACTTTCCTTTCATTGGGTAAAACTTCTACTTCCCTGATTATGCCATGTTAAGATTATGTGTGGGATTAATTTAGATTATCTTATACTGTATTTCAAATTTTTTTTATGTAGATTTACATCTTATTCACATAATTTATTCAATTGATAAATTTTCACTTTAATGATATGATATATATATGGGACTTTATTTTAAAAATTATATTTTTAAAGTTTCCCTTAAAACATACTTTTTCTTCCATGATTGTGATTTCAAAAAAAAATTCAAAAATGTTTTAATATTCTCTTATGATTTTTTAAAGTCATTTTTACTCAGTTTTTACAGTTTACAAAATGGTTTGAAAGGATTGTTTTTTTCATTTTCTAAATAAGGTTTTTTGTGACATTTTTGAAAAAATATGAAAAGAATTTTTTTTAAACTTATAATCAATGAGAAGAATATTCTACCAGCATGATTCATGGATGATTTTGATGTTTCCTTTAAAATATTAAAAGATTATTTTCAATGAAAATGTTTACTTTTATAATTTCATGAATCTTTAAAAATAAATTATTTGAAAATGAAAATGTTATTTTTCAAGAATCATTTCGAGTGATATTTCAAAATTATTCTCCATCTAAGATAACATTATCTGATGTTATTTATGATTTAATGTGGATATTATTCAAGTATAATATCCTTATTCTTTTTATGGTTGGTCTATGTTTATTATGGAATGATATTTATAAAACCTTTTTTTTGATGAGATATCATATGATGAAATGTTTATGATAAAAATTTCAATTCATGGGTTCTAATATGATGAATAAATTATGTTCTTGTGGAGAACATAAGTATGGTTATCATTAAATGATTGTGGTTAAATTATAACCAAGTATGGTGGTTACTTTATAACCAATTTTGATTGATACATTATAACTAATGATGGGTGGGACCTATATCTCCCTATAATTAATTTGTTAATGATGTGTTTCTCATGAGATAGTTAGGAATTAAATAGTAAGTGAACTTAGTTCAGTAAGACATGACTAGAATGGGATGTGAACTTGATTTAGTAAGACAAGACTGGAATATAGAGTGAACTCAGTTATGTAAGGGACTTTGTTCGCTATGATTGTCTTGGGAGTGAACCTTGAATACTATAATGATTTTTGGAGTTAACCCATTATAGTATAAGGAAAGGGTTTACACTAGGGATGGTGGCGTGTCCCGCCTAGAAGGTGTAGCCTCCCATAGAGTTCCATTATATGTTTTGGAAATGATACTTGACTGCTTAGAGAATTATTTTCTATGCTTATATGTATGCCACATTCTATGCCATATGAAAATGTCATACTCTCATGGATCATGTTATTTTATGATTCATGTCTGATGAAATTATATTATTTACTCCATTTCTCAAGATTATGATATTTGATATGTAGAGTATAATTTTCAAATGTTATGATCAAGTTCTTATTCCCTCATTATTATGTTATGATTGATATCTCCCTTATTTACACTTAACGAGCATCTAAGATTACACTTTTTTTATGTTTCTTTTCCCTAAGAAATGAATAATGGTATTAAATATGATATTTCAAAAAGGGTTCCAGTTATGAATGAATAAGTGAGAGATTATGTAGATGTTTTATGAACTAGTTGTTTATGTTTCCAGGTTTCCAAAGACACTAAAACAATAAAGTTCCAGCATGGTTTTGTTATTTTATTTAATAAATATTCATCTATTTAGATTTAATATCTATTTATAAATATAATGTGTCATTATAGTTAGTATTAGAGAAATTTATAGTTTTTCTTTGGAAACTAGGGTGAGAAAACCTTAAGTAAGATCTATAAGGATAAGTATAAGTATGGGTTACAACCTTAAAATTTTGGTAACAATTATGAATAACCTAAGTTTAAACTTAAGGTGTCATAGATTAAAATTCTATACATGATTTCACTTGATTATTTGGTTTTCTGACTATGATTAGGGTTACTCACACTACGCATTTTGGGTTTTAGACAATGACTAGAACCAGGTTGATTCATGTTAATGATGAATGTGATAGACAATGGAATGATATTCCTTGTGAGAAAACAAATGAAACAAGAGTAAAAATTTACAACTATTTTATTATGTATAATCATAAATCTTATAATATGACCAACAATATCAACTTTGGTGAGTTTATTGACTCATTTAATAAGAGAAAGATGGAGTGGCATGGTAACCATAGAGGAAAGAAAGTTCAATTTTCCTCATGTAAAAAATATGGGAAGAGGAATCAAGGAGAATGTTTCAAAGTAACTAGAAGATGATTTGGGTGTAGAAAACAAGGACACAAAGAAAGTAATTTCAAATGAAATGTGAAATGTTCAGTTAACACAATGGATGAGAATAATGGTATTATTAAGGAATCGTCGATAGTTAAATGTTTTAAATGTGGAATGTATGAGAATTATTCATATTGACGCCCTAGGGGGAATGATTATGAAGAGATCTATAATGGTTTTATGATTAATGGTTATATTACTAATGATGAAGATACTACGAATGACATTTGAGATGGAAGAAGTGTTAAGGAATAAAATGATGAATCCTGGTTAATAGTTTAAGAAGTAGGTGGAATTATTGGGTGTTTATCTATTGTAATTTAAGAATAATATTGTATAAGTACTTAAATGGTATAATAAAACAAATAAGAATTGTTCCATTGAAGTTTTTCCTTGTGTTTTTTAATGTTTTTATTGAATGGTACTGGTAACCATGAAAAGTGATTAAAGTGGTAAGGTGATCTTTTTTTAGAAAACATGATTTACGGAATTATAACCCTTAATATGGTCATGATGTTGACATAATGATGATATAAATAGATAATTTTTTATAATAAAATAAATGGTATAGTATTGATGACCTTGGTAAGGATTAGTATTATTATTGAGTTTATAGAATTTCTAGATTTATGGTACGAGGAAAGAGTTAATTTTTGAAAGCATGCATGTTTTTACTAATGTTTTATGGTAACTCATATTATTAACATTTCATAAGAGAATACATGATAATTATATTCACATGTTTGGTGTGTGAAAACTAAGAGCTATATCATGTTTTTTGGGAGATTAATTATAAGTTGATTTTAAAAATTTAGTGACATTCATTCAAATTTTTTTGATTTTAATTTTTTTGGTTTGTTTATAAGGGTAACCATTTATGAAATTGATTATGTTGAACTTTGGACATGGTTTTAGTGATTAATTTATTACTCAACCATATGAACATTTATGTGTATTGGATAACCCATGATAACTATTTTTTTATGATAACTAGAGACAAAAGGAATGACTTGTCACTCCATTATGAATCTTATGTTCCACTAGTTCTTTAGGCATTGAAATATCAAATTCATTTAATAAATAAAGAAATGTAGTGGAAATTGAGCAATTCACAACCAAAGAGTAATATTGAACTTAAAAGATTAAATAAATTAAGTATATATTCTAAAATGATTTTGAAATAAAATGTTATCCTATTATCAACATTTTTGATGATATTAATGACATTTTTCAGACCTATTTGGTCTATGGTTTTGTGTTAATTAATCTTTTAATGACTATATTCTCTATTATTCTTCATTAGAAATTGATAGTTAGAATCCCATTCCGTGTCCATATTTTCAATTGCTACTAATATTATCCTAATCAAATTCATAGTTTTGTGGTGATCATCACCTTTTACATTCCCTATATTCAAGAGGAAGTCTTATTGGCCATTTTTATGATGTGGGTTTCCCACAAAAGAATTTTTAAATATCCACCTTTTATTTTCAAAGTGAAATTTTAAATTATGATGACATAATTTCTTTAAATTCTTGATCGTATCGGGATGGTGTCCTATTGATCAACACTTCCACTGATCCTCTCTCACGTCCAAGATATGATCCATGTATCTCTCTTGGGGAAGTACATACCTGATCCCTCATATGTACTAAACATAGTAGCCATACCACCAACGAAATATATTTCATATGATAAATAACCAATAAATATTATATTTCAAATATTTAAAGTTCAATGAAATGATACTACTCACCTGATCAATGTTTTGCGGAAAAAGCTCTAGCTTGATGAAGCTATGTGTGAACTTGAGGATGTGATGAGGTAAAGGCATCCTCATCTATTTTTATCTGAGTGACTAATTTTGAGAAAAAAATCATTTTAAGGGGAGTATAATGTAACACCCAATGATTTTATGGTATGTATCTTTTTGAATAAATTTAATTTCTTTGAGATTTTACATTACATGGAATTTCGTTCTTAAACAAACTCCAAAATATTATTATTTTAACATGAACATTATAAAATATCAATTAAATTGGTTGATGTGAATAATATTAAATATATTATTAAACATATATGAATTTTATGTTCAATACAAAATTACTTATGCTGATTAAATAAACATATAATTTTTAGTAAATTCATTTTGTTATTCAAATTTATATTTTCTTCAAAAAGTGATTTTTATTGCTTTCTAGGAGAAAAAACATAAATATTTTTTTACACTTTTATAAAGGTAAAAAATTTATTTTATTTTTCATGGAAAAATTATATTAGGATAAATTTTTTAGAATGTTTTGAATAGTTTAATTTTTCAGTGAATAGTAAAAAATACCGATTTTTATAAAACTAGAATTTTCATTATATTTAAAAGTCATTTTATGATTTGAAAATGATACAAAAAAAATTAAGTACTCTTTATTTTGATATAATATAATTAAATATAATTAAATAATATATTTACCATATTTTGGTATATGTATATTTTTGGGCTTAAAAACACATCCTTCCCAAAAGACTGTTTTTCGTTGCATTTTGGTGGTTTAACTTTAAATGTAATTTTGAAAATTTTGGGTTTTGAATTTTTGAAAATGGATTATATATTTGGAATAATGTGTTAAAAATAATTTTATAATTCTATTTTTATTTTTACGCATTAAAAATGTTACCGTGGTAAGAAAATGATTTACTAAAGTATAGGTTAAATAATGTAGCAGGTTAAAGTTAAATGGTAAAGGCATAAAATACCTAAAAAATACAAAATAAAATGGGTGGGTGATGTGTTTCTAGAACTTAATCATCATTTTCTACATTAATTATCAATAAAATTTGTTGTAATTAATGCCACCAAAATGAGGTTTTTTTAAATATAAAATAATCATTATTTAATCACTTTAAACCACCCCTCCTCAAGTATAAATACCACTCCTCACACTACGCATTTTGGGTTTTAGACAATGACTGGAACCAGGTTGATTCATGTTAATGATGAATGTGATGTACAATGGAATGATATTCCTTGTGAGAAAACAAATGAAACAAGAGTCAAAATTTAAAATTATTTTATTATGTATAATCATAAATCTTATAATATGATCAACAATATCAACTTTGGTGAGTTTATTGACTCATCTAATAAGAGAAAGATGGATTGGCATGGTGACCATAGAGGAAAGAAAGTTCAATTTTCCTCATGTAAAGAATATGGGAAGAGGAATCAAGGAGAATTTTTCAAAGTAACTAGAAGATGATTTGGGTGTAGAAAACAAGGACACAAAGAAAGTAATTTCAAATGAAATGTGAAATGTTCAGTTAACACAATGGATGAGAATAATGGTATTATTAAGGAATCATCGATAGTTAAATGTTTTAAATGTGGAATGTATGAGAATTATTCATATTGACGCCCTAGGGGGAATGATTATGAAGAGATCTATAATGGTTTTATGATTAATGGTTATATTACTAATGATGAAGATACTACGAATGACATTTGAGATGGAAGAAGTGTTAAGGAATAAAATGATGAATCCTGGTTAATAGTTCAAGAAGTAGGTGGAATTATTGGGTGTTTATCTATTGTAATTTAAGAATAATATTGTATAAGTACTTAAATGGTATAATAAAACAAATAAGAATTGTTCCATTGATGTTTTTCCTTGTGTTTTTTAATGTTTTTATTGAATGGTACTAGTAACCATGAAAAGTGATTAAAGTGGTAAGGTGATATTTTTTTAGAAAACATGATTTACGGAATTATAACCCTTAATATGGTCATGATGTTGACATAATAATGATATAAATAGATAATTTTTTATAATAAAATAAATGGTATAGTATTGATGACCTTGGTAAGGATTAGTATTATTATTGAGTTTATAGAATTTCTAGATTTATGGTACGAGGAAAGAGTTAATTTTTGAAAGCATGCATGTTTTTACTAAGGTTTTATGGTAACTCATATTATTAACATTTCATAAGAGAATACATGATAATTATATTCACATGTTTGGTGTGTGAAAACTAAGAGCTATATCATGTTTTTTGGGAGATTAATTATAAGTTGATTTTAAAAATTTAGTGACATTCATTCAAATTTTTTTGATTTTAATTTTTTTGGTTTGTTTATAAGGGTAACCATTTATGAAATTGATTATGTTGAACATTGGACATGGTTTTAGTGATTAATTTATTACTTAACCATATGAACATTTATGTGTATTGGATAACCCATGATAACTATTTTTTTATGATAACTAGAGACAAAAGGAATGACTTGTCACTCCATTATGAATCTTATGTTCCACTAGTTCTTTAGGCATTAAAATTTCAAATTCATTTAATAAATAAATAAATGTAGTGGAAATTGAGCAATTCACATATGAATGGTTTTAATTATGTGATGGTGGTTACTTTATAAACAATGATGGAGGTTATGTTGTAACCAAGGACATTGGTTTCATTATAACCAATGATGGACGACACCTATATCTCTCTCTAATGTATTGGGTAATGATTTATATCTCATGAGATAGACATGAATGAAATGGGAAGTGAACTTGATTTAGAAAGATACTACTAGAATGGGAATTGAACTCGGTTCAGTAAGAGAGGAATGAAATGGGTATTGAACTTGGTTTAGTAAGGTAATTTATCTTCTATGATGGTCTTGGGAGTGAACCTTGACTACTATGATGGTTTGGGGAGTGAACCCATTCCAATATGAAGAATGTTCTGCCACTGGGGATGGTTGTGTATACCACCAAGAGGTGAAGTCTCCCATAGAGTGCTCTTATATGTTTGGAAATGATCCTTGACTACGAAGAGAATGAATTTATATGATTATGTGTATGCCACATTCCATGTCTTATACAAATGTTATTCTCTCAAGGATCATGTTATTTTATGATTCATGCCTTGTGAACTTCTAGGATTTATTCCATGAATCCATATTATGATCTTTGATATGAAGTGTATAATTTTCCATTGTTATTATCATGTTCTTATTATATTATGATTATGTTATGATTGATATCTCCCTTGTACAACCTTACTAATATTCTGATCTCATCGTTTTCTAATGTTTATTTTCCCCAATATATTAAGAAAGGTATTAAGTATGATATGTAAAAAAGGTTCGTAGTTATGAAATAATAAGAAGGTAATGATGTAGATCTTTTATAAACCAGTTTTTTATGTTTCCATGTTTTAAAAGACACTAAACCCATATAGTTTTGGTATATGTTTGTTATGTTATGTTATGTAATGAATATTCATCTATTTAGATGTAATTTCAATGTATGAAAGGATGGGTCATTATAAATGTTTTAGACAATACATGGATTATATGAATATTTGGTTATGTGATTTGGTGTTAAGAACACACCATTAATTTTCATGGCCCTGATGAAATGGGTTTTCCACCCATATTAGGATTCTTTTGTGGTATTATTCATGGAAAATATATTTGTGTATTATCATACTTGACATGACCATGACAAACATCTTGATATCTTTCCAAATACTCTAATAGAGAACCAATTTTATAAAAAGAACAAAAATACCACTTCTGGATTGATAAGATTCATTTTCTAGGTCACATAATCTCAGAGATAGGATTATCAGTTGACCTAGAGAAGGTGAGAACTACAGTTTTATGGGATTATCCCAAGAACATTTTTGACATACAGAGTCTATTAGGGATAGATGACTATGAAAAGAATTTCATTCAGGAATTATCATGTACAGTGGTTCCTCACATAGTCTTGACTAAAAAGGGTGTTATGTTTTTGTGGTATGAAGCCAATGATACAACCTTTCAGGAGTTGAATGGGAGACTATATTCAGCACCGATCCTAAATCTTCTAGATCCAGAAAGAAGCTAAATATTTTGTTATGATGCGCTAGGAATTAGGTTATGAGTAGTTCTAATGCAGGGAGATTGAGTTGTAGCATAAAAGTCTCACAAAATGAGACATCATGAGTGGAATTATCCTACGCATGACCTCGAGTTGGCAACTGTGGTTCATGATTTATACTGTTGGAGGCATTATCTATTGGGGGATCAGTTATCCATTTACACTGATTATAAAAGCCTCAAATACATTTCCACATAGTGTGACATGAATATCAAGAAACAAAGGTGGGTAAATAACCTACACTCAATTGAATTTGAGCTCACTTATACACCCATGAAAGGAAATTCACTAGATGAAACCATAAGTTAAAAAACTCAAACAAAGCTCATCTAAGAGGCCAATAGTGAGTGGTGGTTGATGACCCTATATTATGAGATACACCTAGAGGTTTAGTAATGTAATGGGAATTATATTTTATCATCTATTTAAGTGATATCCTATCTTATGGAATGGGTAATGATAAGATAGATTTAAGATACTAAGGGCCTAATCTTGAGAGAGAGTGCCTCAGGTGAGGAACCACCATCTGGGTGATTTATTGATGTGGATGAGAACCTAAAATTTTATGGGTGTGTTTGGGTGCCTGTATACATATGAGAAGAATTGATGTGAGAGTATCATTCCACTATTTGGGAACCACAACCTGGTCCTACCAAGACGTACTAATATGAAGATCGTTAGTATTGGTAGAATGGTATAATGTGGAATATTGTAAGTTTTACCACATAGTGTTCCACCTATTAGTAGATGAAGCCCGAGAATCATCACCCTGATAGAATTAAACAACCTATGTCCCTTCTTGAGTGGAAATGGGATGACTTCACCATGAATTTTGAGAAATATTTTCCAATATCATGTTGAGGTAGTGTTTTTTGGTTCTGAGCGCAGTTTAAGTGTGCCTTGGTGGGTGATATATTAAAATTTATTTTAATTATAATTAATTAAAACCATGAGAAAGGATCTTACATGTAAAATTTATAATTTATTTATTTAATATTTGAAGAAATGAATACATGGGATTAGGATATTTATTCATTGATAAATATTGATCATCTGAAAAGACCCTTTCATATTTCCTTCATTTCACTATGATGATCTAAAGATAGAATCCATATTGTGGTGATCTACACATGCTCCTTTGATCTCTGAGTAATACCACTCAATCTCTAGGTGCTAGCACGAAGAATCAAATGTAACGTGTTGTCGTTCTTGATCAATATTTTTTCAGTATTGAAGAAATATATATTTCATATTGAATTCTTGATAGGGAAAGAGAAGGAGGAGTTGAGAGAGAATTTATTATGTTCAACAATTACCAAATTTGAATTCACCAATTGATACTCTACACAATAGAAAAACCCATCTATTTATAGAGTTATAATTTTAGTTATAATAATTATTTAATGTGTTCCAACCATTAAATAATATAAAAACCTTTAATAAACCCCATTCCAAATAATTATATTATTTTTTTTGGTGCACACCATCTTTGGAAATAATAAGTATTATTAATTCAACTTCTTAATTAATATTTTTCACCAAACTCAGTCTCGGCCCATTAAAACTCCTCAAGAATTTATTGAATACACAAATAAAATATTTTATTCTCTTAAATAAATATTTTATTCACAACCCAGTAAATAAATATTTATTTTATATTCAATAAAATAAATTAATATATTTTTGTCATAATCTGGTGAATAAATATTTATTTAATATGTAAAACCAATAAAACTAGACTAAAAATATTCCTCATTCTTGATAATAATATTTATTCTATTAATTAAATTCAAATAGAATTTAATCGAGATGAATGGAAAACCTTAGTGTTTGAACCTCTAGGATTATTTCTCATTAGCATTAGGCGGGCCTGCCTAAAGTCCAAGATTACTATCCAATAATGGGTAAAGACACCTCTAAGAAATAAATTAATATTGCAATGAAGAAAACCCCATTGAAACACTCACTGAGTAATATAATCCTTTTTTCAAAATATCTCTTTAAGAATTTTGCACATCTATATGCATGATATGTCTTTCATTGACTATCTGGAATAAACAAATTGTTAAACCATTACCATGAGATTTATGGTGGTGGTTCTATTCTAATCAAAAGGATGAGATACCATCTTCCATAAGTATTGAAGGGAAAAATCCTTCCTTGACTTATCCATTAATGACATGTAAATCATGATGCACCCAACATACCCTACCTTACCGTGGATATATGTCATCACAATTTTCATCATCAAATACAAGTGTACAAGAAATTAAATTCATTAATGATATTCTTAAATTCTAAATACAATTACACATGCTCATAAATAGGAATATCTAATGACACTAAAATGTGCAGAAATCTTATTGGAGGGTCTACCCTCATAATCTCCCATATTAGAGATTACCGAGTGAAAAACTCATGAGAAGAAGACTCATATTATTAAGATTAATCACATATGAAGGTCTAAATACTGTGTGTCCCATCATAATACATTATATAACTGCACGACATTATTAAGAATCTTATCATAGCACTTCAAGGTTTTCATCATAGCATGGAATTATTATGACTATATCAATGTGAAAAATACTCTAGGATATTATTACATTAAAGTAATATAGAAAAATGATTAATATCTAAAAAGTTTTTTAATTTATATTTAATATATAAAATATACATGTAAGAAAAGTAAAAATAGTTGTTCCTAGGACACCAACTCCAATAAAATCCCACTTGGACTAGAGCTATATGCCTATGACACTCATCCCACTAAACCTCACATGATAATCATTTTTCTATAGATTCAAGGATTTAGTCAAGGGGTCCACCATGTTTTCTTCCATGGAAATATTTCTCACATTAACCTCACCACTTTGAGAAAAATACCTCAAGAGATGATACTTTCAAAGTATGTTCTTCATCCGCTGATATGACCTCAAATCTTTTGTAAGTGTCACCACTGCAATATTATCATTGTATAATGTGATAGCATCATTAATACTAGGTACCACAAAAATATCTTAGTTGAAGATACACATCTATACATATTCTTTAGTTTCCTCAAAAGTCGCAATATATTCATACTCTATAGTAGAATTTGAAACCATAGACTACTTAGAGCTCTTCCAACTCACAAAACCTCCATTCAAAGTGAAGATGTATCTCGTTTGTGACTTCATTTCTTCTTGATCGTTTTGGAAAATAGAATCTTCATATACTGTGATGACAAGTTCCACATCTACTCTATAAATTAGGAACATATCCTTAGTATACCTCCAATACTTAAGGATAGTCTTGACTACCATCCAATGGTGATCACCTGGATTAGCTTGAAATCTTCCTACAGAACTTAATTCATAGCTGAGATCTATCCTAGTACATAACAAAACATAAATGTCTGACCCAAACACTGATGCTTATGGAATCCTTTCAATTATACTTATTTCCTCATGTTCATCAGGACACATTTTCTGGAAATATGAATGCCATGTAATGTTATAAATAATCCCATATTGGACTATTCCATACAGAATCTCTTCAGTATCTTTTCAATGTATATACTTTGAATTAGGCCGAGAAACCTCTTGGATTTATCATGATAGATCTTGATCCCAAGAAAATATACTACCTCACCCATATCCTTTATAGAGAATTATTTATTCAACCATACCTTAAAAGACTGTAAGACTAGTATTTCATTTCCAATGAATAATATGTCATTAACATATACTATTAAGAAAACAACTTCACTCAAATTAAACTGTTTGTAGATACAAGGATCACACTCATTTTTTATGAAACCAAATTCCATTATGGATTCATCAAAATGAATATTCTATGACCAAATTTCTTTCTTTAATCCATAAATGGATATTTACAATTTTTATATCTTATTGGAATCCTTTGTATTCACAAAATATTTGGGTTGTGTAATGTAGAAATATTCCTGAAGGTTCCCATTACGGAAGGATATTTTAACATCCATTTTCCAAATCTCATAGTCATGGTAAGTCATAATGTAATGTATAATTCTGATGTATTTTAGCATTGAAACTGGTGAAAAGGTTTTGATTTATTCAATTCATTGATGTTATTTAAACTCATTTTCGACCATTCTTGACTTATAGTTACTAACATTTCCTTTAATGTCAAATTTTTTATTTAATACCATTTTTAAACCAATGGAATTTACATCCACTTTAGGATCTACCAAAATACATTTGGTTTTTTATATGGAATCCATTTCATAATACATGGATTCTTGACACATGGAAACATTTGTGCCATTTACAAATTTCATGTAGATTAGAGGACCATTATTATCATCTAATAATGAGTCACCATACTTAGTGACTAGAAAAACATAACACTCGAGTTCTCTATCCTCTCTTGTACTATTATGTAGTACTTATGTATCCAGAATAGTTTCTTCTTCTATGGGGATTTGAGGAATCTGTTCCTGCTCCAACTCTTGTATACTTTGAGCCTTGAATTCATAGAATTCTATCATACTCCTACTATCACTTTTAGAGATGTGCTCCCTCTCAAGGAATATGTAATGTCTTTCCACTATACCCTTTTTTTATTAGGGGTCATATAGTTAATATCCCTTTATTTCCTTAGGATACCCTATAAAGGTACACTTTTTTCCTTAGGGTAAAATTTTGTTACCTAAAGTGGATTTAACAAATTATTTACAACCACACACATGTAAGTATCACAACATAGGTTTCTTTCCATTCCATAATTAGTATGTTATATTGTCTTCCACATTAGTTTGAACCTATTTATCATTTTTATGTTGTTTATAATATATATATACAAAAGGATAATGGAAGACTCACATGAATCATCATTAATCTCACCATGTCCAATAAGGTGTGGTTCATTCTTTCACTTACACCATTCCACCAAGTCTTATAAGGAAGAGTGAGTTGAGATAGTATCTTTAACTCCCATAAAAAATCAATGAGGTCCTAATTACGATATTCTCCACCATGTTCTGAGAGAAGTTTCTTAATATTCTTATCAAGATGGTTATCAAATTAATTCTTGTATTCTTTGAATTTATAAAAACGAATCCAACTTATCTTTCATTAAGTAAAAATATCCATATATACTAAAATCACTAGTAAAAGTTATAAATTATGAGTTCCCACCCCTTTTTTAAATTGGAAATGGTCCACAAAATTTGGTAATGATCTTATTCAATAAGATATTTGTCCATTTCAACTTTCCTACCGAATAGGTATTTGGTCATTTTACCTTGTAAACATACGTAACATACACCAAGTGGTTTTAGTTCAAAAGAATCTAAATATCCATCTTGATGTACTTTAGTCAATCACTTTTTATTTGTATGACCTAGTCGGTGATGCCAAATTTCGGTGTCATATGAGTCATATGAGGTTGTTTTGATATTGATTTCTATTACTTTGTTTTTGCAATCCAACACATAAAGACATTTATTTAATTGTTCCTTACCATAAAAATGATATAT
Source organism: Viscum album (assembly GCA_963277665.1). Lineage (NCBI taxonomy): Eukaryota > Viridiplantae > Streptophyta > Magnoliopsida > Santalales > Viscaceae > Viscum > Viscum album. The sequence goes on from OY728132.1 coordinate 927,687,606, forward strand.
TTATAAAACAATAAATATTTATTTCCAAATATGAAAATAAAACCATATGTATCTAGTCTGAACACTGATATAATGTTTTTGATAACTAAGGGAACATAATAAAAACCCTTTAAAACCAAGATCATTCTAGTAGATAATATGAGGTGGTGGTTATTGATATCCAAATAAAAAGTTTATCTTTGTTGTATACTCATAGATCAACCTCCCCTTAGTTGATATTTCGTAATCTACATGATTAATGTATTTTATTATATATGTGATCACCAAAAGCTGTATCTAATTACCAATTTGTAGAAAAAGATAAATTTCTCTTGATAAAAAATGTACCTAAAAATTCCCCTTGATATTTTTGATGGGTGCAATTTTTCCTATAGTGTCACTTCTTACCACATACGAAATAGAAAACATCATATTACATTGATTTCCCCTTGATGTTCTTCTTCTTGTAAGGGAATGAAGAATATTTGGGATTAAATATTTTCACTTTCCTATTTCATTTGTTCACTAGATGTATAGAAGGATTTTCACACTTTGTATCCTTATCTACTTTTTTAAGGAGAGTAAGAAGATCCGATAGATATTTCTCAAGATTTTTCAAATTAAAATTTACAAAAACTCTAGAGAAGCTCTTAGTGAGTGATTCTGTAATGAAATTGGTTCCCAGTTATTATAGGAGTATAAGCCTTAGAACATCTAGGTTATTAATGTAACCGATTAGCTTGACTACATGAGGGCAAGCTAGGGAACCCTCTCTAAGATTTCTCTAAAAGATTTTCTTGGATATCTCAAACCATTAGTTTCTATATATCTCTTTGTAAAAACTATGGATGTGATTAAGTATTCTATACACATCAATGTTTTTATGAGACTTCATGAGTTCACTAGAAATAGATTAAATCATCAAACATTTAATGTTTTCCATGTCGGTCAAATGTTTTTCACAGACCAGGAACTCTTTATCACTCACCTCTTTATCAAGAAGATCAAGCATTCATGATTCTAGCACTTATGATTTCTATTCATGGTGTAGCTTAGCTTGAAGGTGTCTAAACCACTCCTAGAAGTTACTAAAATTAAGGAGGCTGTCTTTATCCAATATTGATTGTAGGGATAATGAGGATGATGACATTTACATTTTATTATATAATTAAAATAGAACATTATTAGTACATTTCTTGATTACAAATCATGTATGAAATAATAAATTAATTTGATTAATTTTTATTAAATGCCCCACTATTTTATCATGTCCCCATATCCCTTACCATTGAACATGGAATGCCTAGTATCTATAACATTCTAGTGGAAAGAATCCTATTCCCCTTTACATAACCCCAATGAGGGTTGGTCAGGCTACATAAAGGTAATTAGGTAGGCCGGTCTTTTCCCACTGTGGGTTTGTAGCTCCTTGATCTATTAAGTGGACTCCCTATCCTAAGATCTGAACATGGATTTCTTCAAAGCTTCCCTCCAAGTTATGTCAAGTCTAGAGAGGGGTACTTATCTTGATGTAAGATGGTTATTTTAACCCATAACCTTCGTAATAACTCCACATTAAAAGTAAGTGTCCCAATAAGGGTTGGTCGAACACATAGTTTCAAGACTTTAATTCTTAATCAAGTAATAGAAGGATAAGTATGAATTAATATTTTATTGTGTTATTTTAATTAATTTTTAAGAAATTTTTATCTTATTTTATACTTTACATGTCTTGTTAATATTAAGTGGATGTTACTTAATTAATTAACCATGATGGATAAAGAATTTACACATTTTTTTTAAATTTATGTATTTTCAAATTAATTAATTTATTATTGTGATCGTAGAATTAAATCCATAAAATTAATAAATTCATAGAAAAAAATAATTAAATAATTAAATGACATGTTCATGAGTTTTATCTAATGGTTTATTTAATGACCAGACATTAAATCAACCTTTGACCTAGGGTAAATAACTTCTATTGCCTATCATGACTTGAGATATAACATTCCACCTATCTTACTGTGTATCACCTAAGTTGGAATTATAATGTTTTTATCCAGAACTACCTCCATGTGCTTTGGGATACTCCATTAATTACAAGAATTTATGACTCAAATGTAGGTGAGGGGAACCAAAGTATTAGTCAAAAGGGGATTACATAAATATCATTAGACACATAGTTCCTACATAATAATGGAGGGAGGGATAAAACGTAGGACATAATATTTTATTTAATAACAAAAAAATTGAAAACCCATGCAATAAATTAAATTAAACATCCAACACATACACATGTCTTGGTTAAACTCATGAATGGTCATACATGCGACGAATACAAAAAGTGTAATTGAACATAATTCATTTCTTTATTCATTATTTAATATTAAGATTAATACAATTACATTAATTAATTAATTATGTTTCATCTTAATGATCATCCAAACTTAATTAGAGATACCCATCATTTACGACATTCATTCCAAATAAATTGCAGAACCAATAATAGAATATTAATTAAAATAAATTAATTAATAATTTAATATTATTTGAAACCATTATTAATTTTTTTAAACCCACATTGGTGTGATAATAAATAAAATAAGGTTTTAATGCTGCAATTTTTAGTTTAATGTATTTTTAAATTCTTTTCCTTAACAGTAGACTACACAGTGTGTAAAAATCATCTACATGCCATTTATCTTGGTATCCATGTATCTAGGGTACACACCAAGGTCTATGGAATGTACCTTGGTTAGACTACATGGTGTGTATAGACCAACTATATTCCATGTGTTACACTTTCTGTGTGTACATGATGAATGCTTGAGTCTTCAGCATGTGTTTTGAACACGGAAATTGATGTAATAATTGATGTTTATAATGAATAAATTTCATTTATATAAAAAATTATTATTGTTTTCAGTATCATTCAGTTTTGACTGTTTATAATGACCACATGGATTGTACGATTTATTTTGTTAACCCGTATAGGCTACACAAAGTGTACGACGATACAGATCATGTAATTTGAAAATCGTGTTCCTGGTTGGCTAGTCAACGCATGACATACACCGTGTGTAATTATAGAGTGGAATGTCAAGCATCCCTCAACAAATCTAGATGCAGTGAACTAGGGTACATGGCATGTACTTCCAAGTACACGCTGTGTAGCCCCATCTTACTAGTAAAAAATTAACTGTCTCCCTATGGCATCTCTGATCATTCTTCAATTGTTTTTAAAACTTTAAGAAAATGAAACATTGAATGAATCATGATTAATATGTTGAAGCATGTTAATTTAAATATAATTAAATAACTAATGACAAGAAATGAAAATCTAGACACAACTACACATAGATCAGCAAGGATTTTGCACATCAAATTTATAATTTATCTATTTAATATTTTATGAAATGAATATCTGGGATTATTATATTTCTTTGTTAATGAATTTTGATCATCTAGAAAGACCCTTTTGGACTTCATTAGTTTCACCATGAGGATCCAAGGATAGAATCCCTCTAGTTGTTATCCACACATGCTCCTATGATCTGTTAGCAATGCCACTCCATCTCTAGGTTCTAGCGTGATGAATTTAATGTAATGCATTATTTAGTCTTAAAGATATCTCTTTTACATTTATTATTCATGAGAGGGATATAGAAGGAGTAGTTTATATATAATTCATTATGTGCAACAATTATCTATTATAATTACGCCAATCAATACTATACACAATAGACATAACCATCTATATATAGTTCTTGGTTTTTGGTTAAAATAATTATTTAATTCATTCTTACCATTAAATAATATAGTAAACTTTACTAAAACTCATGTAAAATAATAATAATATTATTTTCTGGCACATACCAACTTGCACAATAATAAGTATTATTTGTCTGATTTCTTAATTAATATTTGACACCATACTTGGTCGTGGTCTGTTGAAACTCCTCTAGTATTTATTTAATATTGGAATAAAATATTTTATTCTCTTATATAAATATTTATTCCCAAACTAGTAAATAAATATTTATTAAATTTTCAATAAAATAAATAAATATATTTTATTCACAATCTAGTGAATAAATATTAATTTAATTTATGTAATCAATAAATATTGAATAAAATTATTTCTTATTCTTGATAATAATATTTATTCCATTAATTAAATTCAAATTTAATTTAATCATGATCAACTAAAACACTTAGTGTGTAACCCTCTTGGATTCTATCCCGTTGGAATTATACGAGCTTGCCTGAAGTATAATATTATTGTCTATTAATGGTTCATGGAACCCAAGAGAAAGAACTTAATTTCACAATGACCACAACCATATATGAACACTCACTATGTAATATAATCCCTTTTTCATAGTATCTCATCAAGAAGGTTTCTCATCAGTTTCAGCAACCTATATGCTTGATATGTCTTTCTTTGACTATCTAGAATAAATACGTCCTTACACCATGGACATGGAATTTAGGGCGATGATAATATTCCAATAAAATGGATGAGATATTAGTTTCCATAAATATTTAAGGGACATATCTTATTTTACTTATTCATTAATGACATGCCAATTATGTTGCACCCAATCTACCCTACCTCACTGTGACGATATGTCATCATGATTGTATTCAAAAAATATAACTGCATGAGTCATGACACTGATTAATGATAATATTAAAGTATAAGTAAAATTACATACACTCACATATATGAAAATCCAATGAAACCAAAACATGAAGAATTTATACTGGCAGATCTATTCTCATAATCTTCCTTCTTAGATATTACCATGTATGAACATTATAAGAAGAAGCCTCACCCACTTACGAGTACTCACACTTGATGGTATAAATACTAAGAGTCCCTTCATAATATGTTATCCAACCATATAACTATATTAAAAATATTTTCATAGTAATTCAAGGTTATCATCATAGTGGGAAACTATTATGAACTCGTCAATACAATAAATAATCTAGGACATTATTACATTAAATACTTGAAAAATAATGAAAAATATGTAACAATATTTTTAATTAATATTAAATATACAAAATATACATGTAATACAAGTAAAAATAGTTAGTTCTAAGAAACCAAATCCAACAATGATGTGTCATGGGTGATCATCGATAGGTCATACACTTTCTTCTGATGAAGGAGACCTTTTCAGTAGATGATATTGGAAGGCTTTACATCTAGTAGGTTGTACGCATTATTGGTTTTTCTCATTCCACTATATTAGATAGAGATACTTGATTTACATCATGGTTCTAGAAGGAGTTTTAGAAATCACTAGGTTTGAAGGTGATTTTTATTATAACATACGGCCCTCAGACCGATGATTAGTCTAAGCATACGATATGGGTGCTAGAGGTCATTCAGGAACATTTCCCTAATCTTGGTGGTTCTTGGAAAACCTCCCACCAATCGTTGAGTTTTCCTACAATTATAGATTTTAGGAAAATATTCAGATGGCTCCCTATGAGGCCCCATATGGTAGGTTGTTCCATTCACCCATGTACTAGTTAGAGGTAGGTGAGGTAGGGTTGTTGAGACCTCATTTCATTTAGGATACTTCTGAATAAGTGCGACTTTTTCAAAATCATATAGATACAACTAATTTTTGGTATAAGTCTAATACTAATCATCACTTCTAGACTCTAGAGTTTGAGGTGGGACATCAGGTATTTTTATGGCATTATCTTAGATTCGTTTATAGACGGATTTGGAGAGAGGGAAATATATCACCACATTACACTGGGAAATTATAATGCTTTGAGTGAGTGGGGCCGGTAGCCTATCGATTGGATTTAACTTAGAGGTATTGGTCCATGCAAGATGTATTCCATGCATCATAGCTTCTCTGTTAAAACTAAATCCCATCACATTCATTTTACCCAGAGGATATTTATCTAGAAGAGTATTCATCCTTTAAGGATCATCATGTGCATATCATTGATTGGTGCACGAAAGATCTATGAGGAAGATTGGTTCCTTTGGTAGGGCTCTATATTAGTACAACCATGTACTAGAGAAGATCTAAGAGAGGGAGGTCGATGTATGTACTAAGTTTATGGAACTTTTCTTTGATGATGTTTACCACTATTAGAAGGAAAAATCAAAGAATATTTATTTTAAGGATGGGAGTTTGCAATATCCCTTGTTTTTTGGAGATGTAAAATACAAAATTTATAGTAAAAAAGCATCTAATTTTATGCTAGTAATGTGATTAAGAGTCTATGTAGTAGTTTGGGAGGGTCCAAGGCTCATTTTGATCCTGGATATCCAAATCTTGGAAAGAAAAACTGGGATATAGTAAAATGTATATGGGTACACAGTTAGTTCTAAATATTCAGCTTAGGACTCACGACCATGCGGGGTACTCCAGTTCACTATTATGGGGCACACAGTTTTTTAAAACCATGTAGACTAGGATACATTACCTTGTTTATAATTTTAGAGTGGACTATAGTAATGTGTATGGTATTCCCAAATTGTGTACCTAGCTTACAACCTTAGTGCTTATTATGAATTATGAGAACATAGTTGGGCCACAATTTGAACAAACTATGCGGCTAAACCATGGACCCTTTAAATGATGGGTAAAATGTAAAATTTCCCATCTATTATTTTAAACATAAAATCACTTCCTCCTTCCTACCTTTAACAGTGGACCACACACATGGAAAACCCCTCTTCCACTCCAACCAAGGCTTTGATCTTGGATCTTCATCCATTGTCTAATTACTTCATCTTCAATTGAATTGGATATCCATTGGTAGGCTTCCCATTAAACTTACTTTCTTTCTTGGTATATCTTTACATCTTTAGTGTTATTTTGGTGTGAGATAATATGCCCTATTTTCATGTAATTTATCTATTTTTCCAAATTCTCTCATTATAATTCAAATATGAAGCCAATAATGGATGAGTGTTCATTTACTAACCTATGGTAGGTGGTCTAGTTATTCTTAAAAAAGTATCATTGCTTTATATTGTGTAATGTTGTGCCATGGGATGGAACCTTCCAATGATGCCTCTTAAATATATAATTAATTAAATGTATGTGTATCACTTTGTCCAGGGTAGACCAAGAAACCAAAATTCAATGTTAGAGGATGTACAACTTGATGGAATCCACCCCTTAGGTTGTGACCTTATAAATATATTATGAGCCTTATGCTTACACATGGAATTGAACCACCACTAAAGGTGTGTTGAGTTGGATTTGGTAACTGAATTTTTTTTAAATTAAATCAATGGGAAATCATAGGCCATGCACTGAGGCCATACTTATTTTTGTTGAAATTTTAGTAAAACTTGTAAATTGAATTAGTTATGTCTTATTATATTGAATTGTTGGATGGTATGAGTTAAATGTTATCCATGACCATTCTCCAAGTCAATCCAAGGGTGATATAAGGGATTCAATTCTGAATTCCTTGGAGGGGCTTGTTGAAATGAATGATAAAATGATTTATAAATGAATTATAGAATGTCGGGAGTGATATATGGGTTATTTATAGAACACCATGGACAAGCTCACTGGTTGGATGTTTTTATGCTTTGCATGACTGATGTCCAGTTCCCTAATGTGTTTCCTTAGATGGGTTCAGTAGGAACTATTACAATACCATGAACCAAACGATACCTAGTTATCTAAAAAGTATACCATGGATGGAATCATAGGGTTATTCCTCATACCATTCCATGAGTGATACTTCGGTCCTTATACAGACACCTTGGATAGACTCCTATTATGATGCGTTTTAGATAGAACATACCTGAAGCAATACCTGGGTTCCTTTTTATGGAATTACTTGGATGGGCCCAAGATTCGAATTAATTAAAACTGAAGTTGAAACTTCCAAGAAAAAGAATATGCTTGGGTTTGGTCCCTGCTTTATACTTAACTATTTTGACAGCCTAATTATACCTCCATGCTTATATGCTATGAGAGTTAATAAAGCCCTTATAAGTATATATAGATGCCTTGGGTTTGTGCCCCAAGTCCTTATTATTACTAAATATCTATATATATGCACATATACTCCTATAAGTATATTAGGAATATATATATACCTTTATATATTTATAAATATAAAAAACTTTATATATGTATAAATATAAATTTAGGGTGACATCTGTTCATAGATTTCCAACTGAGGCTGAAGTTTGTAGTGTTGGTCAGGTATACCATGAAGAACCCATTCTTATGTGATTTATTCATTTTACTATCTTACATTCATTATTTGATACACACTACCCACATTATACACATTGGTAGGATAGTTATAGACATATCTAGTGGTGTCTTATGGAGTATATCTAACAACCTACTCAGGCCACCAGTTAGTACCCAAACAGACCTTATGGAATTAGTTACAAATAAAGGGAAGAGTCCGACTATGGATACTTAATTGTCTTCTTAGGATATAGTACAGAACCAGAGGACCAATGTTTTTATCACAATGCTCATGGAGATAATTTATTTCTTTTTTTAATTTTTTATAACATGAATGAACCTCTTAATCTCAATGGTGTGGTTACAAAAACAAAGTTTCAATCCATTATGTGGCTTGACAATTTAGTGGTCCCACCACCGCTGCCTAACCGTTTGAAGAAAAATAAAATAACATTTTTATGTTATTTTATTATTTTTCAAAAATTATGAAAAACTATTTTTTCTCCCGCCCTACTATGGTGAATGTTAAGCCTCCCCTAAGAGAATCCCAATGCTAGGGATTCAATGGTTCCATCATATTTTTAATTTGAGCATTGGTTCAAAAGATTGAAAACGCCACTCGAACGTTTATTGAACGTACCTTAAAAAAGTTTAAAATTTCGTTCCGGGCACAACAAGCCTCATAATTCAGTGCTATCAATTTTTCCAGACTCTTAATAATCCCAAATAATTTAAAACAATTATATGGATCTTTCAGGTCTTTACATTCTCCCCACCTTAGGGATTTTCACCCCCGAAATCTACTGCAAAACTAGGGGAACAAATTGGGGTACTGAACACGTATCTAAGCCTATCGCTCCCATGTGCTCTCCTAGAGATTCCCATGCTACCAACGAACTCACACAAAAGAAATCGACCACACATGAAGGGCCCGCTCTTGTAGACAATCTATCTCCACAAGAAATTCTGAAAAAATCGCCCCATCGTCGATGTCCAATTCACCCTAGTCGATAACGTGCGATGGATCATGAACGTACCTCCTAATTTGTGATACATGGAATGCATTATGCACCTAGTGCATCTATGGGGGAAGAGATAGACGGAATTCCACCTCGCATACTCTATTGAGGATATGGAAAGGTCTGATGAACCTCAGATATAACTTGATGCCGAGACAAACCTCCGTAATCCTCAACGGGGTAAGAACCATAAGAAGACATGGTCTCCCTCCTCAAAATCCAAGGGTCTTCGTCTTCTGTTGGCATAAGACTTCTACCCGCTCTGTGTAGTCTTCATCCTCTCTTAGATGATCTACAACTTCTCCATGGTAGCCTGTACCAACTCTAGACCCATAAGTGTTGACTCCCCTGGGTATGTCCAGCATAGTGGTGACATGAAAGGTCGCCCATACAGGGCCTCAAATAGAGCCATGACTTTAGTGGAGTGATAACTTTTTTTGTATGAAAACTCAACCAATGGATGTTGGTCCTCCCAACTATAGCCACAATCAAGGACACAAGCATGAAGCATGTCCTTGAGTGTCCGAATGGTCTACTTCGTCAGACCATCTGTCTGAGGATGAAAGGCGGTCAAGAGAAGCTGATTCCCAAATGCCTCCTGTAATCCATTCCACAAATGGGATGTAAAATGAGAATAAATATCTAATACGATCATCGATAGGACCCCATGATGTTGTAAAATATCAGTTATATAGAGTCGTTCCAGGATATCTACTAATCCATGCTCTCAGATCGGTAAGAAGTGGGCCGACATGGTGAGTTGGTCAACGGCCACCCAGATGGAATCTTAGTCCCTAGACATACATGGTAGCCCTGTTATGAAGTCCATGGAGATACCATCCCACTTCCACTATGGTACATCTAGTGGCTAAGCTAAGCCTACTGGTACCTGATGCTCGACCTTCAATTGTTGACAAGTGAGGCATCGTGATACAAACTATGCCACTGCTTTACTCATCCCTGGCCAACAGTACTAACATTGAAGGTCATGGTACATCATTTACACACCATGATGTACCGCCAAAGGGGGTGTGTGGAACTACCGCATCACATCCTCTCATAGTGTCACTAGTACCATGGTGTTCCCTCTGAAGAGGATGATGTGCTACCCACCCTAAAAAAATCCACCAAGAGCTTGTCCTGAAGATATCTAAGAATGTTAGGCCTCACAGTCTACATCCCCATGTTGTGCCTCCCTCAGTCGCTGATGGAGTGGGGAAGTAACTATCATAGACTGGATATAAGCTTCTCCATCACTATCGAAGAAGGAGTACTACAACGTGGCTAGCTGTTGTGCCACCTCACTCAGCAACTGTAGACCAGACCTCCTACTGAGTGCATCTGCAAATACATTCCCCTTACCAGGATTGTATACTATCTCAATTTCATAATCATGGAGGAACTCTAGCCATCATAGATATCTTAGGATCAGGACCTTCTGTGAGAACATAGACCTGAGACTCTTGTGAATAGAGTAGACTGTAAAACATTCACCCATCAAGTAGTTCCACCACATCTTTACTGCAAAGACCACTATTGCTAACTGCAGGTCATATGTAGCGTAGTTCTGCTCATTCTGTCTCAACTACCGTGAGATGTAGGCGATCACCGCTCCGTCCTGCATCAGGAAACAACCCAGTTCGGTTCTTTGATGTGTTGCATTAAACTACATACCCAACTCCATCTTCTGGTAGATTCAAGATGGGGGCACTCGATATTCTCTTCCTCTACTCTTGAAAACTCTTTTGTAAATTCTCCGTACACAAGAAAGGTTGTCCCTTATTTTTTAATGATGACAAGGGTGTCACAACTCTTGGAAATTTGGGTACAAATCTATAGTAGTACCTAGCCAATCCCAAGAAACTTCACACCCCAGTCACACTCTTGGGCGGCTCCCAATAAAGAACTACCTCTATCTTCGCCTGATCCACTGTAACTCCAGCCTCCGAGATAACATTCCCCACGAAGTGGACTTCCCATATCCAAAACTAGAACTTCGAGAGCTTTCCATAAATCTGGTTCTCTTGGAGTGTATCCAGAACTACCTGTAGGTGCATGGCATGCTCCCCCTCCAACACCGAGTATATCAAGATGTCATCAATGAAGGCCACCACGAAGCAATCGAGGTAAGGCTGGAAGATCCTGTTCATGAGCCTGAAGAACACTGCTAGATCATTGGTCACACCGAAGGGCATTACCAAGTACTCATAATGTCCATAACAACATTTGAAGGACATTTTCTGTACGTCTTCATCTCACACTCTGAGACAATGATAGCCTATTCTGAGGTCTATCTTTGAAAACAATCTAGATCCCTTTAGATGGTCGAAGAGATCATCAATTCTTGGGAGTGTATACTTGTTCTTCACGGTCACCTGGTTCAGGCACTGATAGTCCCCTCAAATCCTCAGACTCCCACATACCTTCTCAGTGAAAAAAATCGAGGATTCTCATAGAGAAACATTTGGCCTTATTAACCCCTTCCTCTACAAGTCCTCCAACTATATCCACAACTCACGAAGATCCACGAGAGCCATTCGATATGCTAGTGTAGATATCGGTGCCATATCGGGGTATAGGTCGATGTAGAAATCTACCACTTAGTGTGGAGGTAGTCCCAAAACATCATCATGAAAGACATTAACATACTGGTCCACCACTACAGGATAAGTCAGACTCCTCACAAAAATATCTCTAAGGGTAAGGCTAACCAACTGATGAGTGATTGGCTACACCCTCCTCTGAGAAAGTCCATCCAGTACTTCAAAGATTCCCTTCTCGCTGGTGATGGAAAAATTAGTCCCATCCTCATGGACACACCACACTTTGTGCCTAAAATAATCAATTTGATCATGGACCGTGGATAACTAGTCCATACCAAAGGTGACATCGTAAGGCCTCGACGCTGCTACTAGGAGATCCCAACCAAAGCTCTTTCCTCCTAGAGTAAGATCACACTGCTGAAAAAAATTTGTAATGGTTGAATCCTCTCCCATAAGAGTCTTTAATCATAAGGATCGAGCCAATGACTCTACTAGAATCTCCAAGATTTGAACGAGAGCTATGGAAATAAAAGAGTGACTAGAAATTGTGTCTATATGTATTGCATCTATGGTGGAGTATACACAGATCATACCTCAAATCATCTCTGGGGCACTGTGGGCATAGGCCTCACCTGCCTGAAGCTAAGCTCATCCCTGTCCGCCTGCTCCCTGAGGTTGGGGTGGACCACCAGGAGGTGGTGGTGGTAGATCCTCAAATTTCCGACCACTGCCTACTGCACAACCTACTCCTCTTCCACATCCAATGCCATTCATACCTCCTCGCTCAAATCTCTTCCACTAACACAGTGGTCCCTCGACCGTTGGTTGATCGTCAGTATGACGGTCGGGCAGTCGCGAGCCATGTGGACCTGCCCACTGCACATGAAGAACAGTTTTCTCCTCTACTTCCCTATTCTACCTCGTGAGCTCCGCAACTTTGACCCTGCATCTTGGAGTCTCCCTCCAAGAAGGTCTGGCCCACTTGAACCTCTATATCATCTACTTACTACCTTCTATATATGACTCAGATACCTATTGTCCGGTGTGTCTCTCACCGTCGGTGCCTGCTCAGCTAAGAATCTCTCCACCAATAATTCTCGCTCGAGCACTCCATCCAATGTTGAGATATTGATCGGTATCATAGATGCTCTAATATCCCACTGGAGACCCTTCTCAAAGGTCCGGGACCTGAAGAAAGTGTCCCGTACCATTTTGGTGGCGTAGAATGAGAGGTTAGTGAATCTCTCCGAGTAATGGGCTACTGAAAGGCTAGCAGATATGATCACCATCTGATCTGTTGGTGTCCCAACTAAGCGAAAAATCCATTCCATAGCATCCAACCAGTACTCAGATGCCTAGGGAACTGTCTCTCCTTGAAACCTCAGAGTCCTCTCTCACTAGAACTTATGCAACATGCTCAGTCGGCGTGCACCGTCTGCTAGTGGGGCTGGTGGCAGCTGCTGCCCAATGAGTGGTGGTGCTGCTGGTGCACCACCTGAGGGTGCTATCACTGTAAGAGGGCCATGCACCGAAGCCTCATTGCTCAGTGGGCCATCATCGTGAACTCCCTCCTGAATCCTACATGGCTATTTACATGGTGGAATCTGGAAAATAAATAGGTGTGTCACTGTCAATATGTTATACCAAGTGAGCTAATTCAAAAGAGATCAAATGTAAAACATTTCCAAAACACACACAATAAAAATATTTTTGCACTGAGTCGGAAATTAGAATTCTAGGTCTTGGTGTATGGATACGTCAGCCACTGCACCAACACTGGACTCCCCAAACTGAAAACCATAGTCAAAACACTTAACACTATTGATCCATTGGAAAGATTAGAGTCCTAGTTCTTCGATAGAACTGAATCCTTTGATACCACTTTGTCATGACCCGTCCTCAGGGGCCCATGTCGTGACTACCCCAATCCCACCTTCCATAGGCCAAGGGTTGGTGACTAGCACCAGAAAGGTGTATCCCTAAAATGGGAACACATTTCCTTTGAACCTGAAAATACATTGACCAAGAACACGACAAGATGAAAACCACATAGTAAAACTATAGTAGTGGAAGTGTGTACTAAATGTAAAGGGGATGAAATACAGTCCAAACTGAAAAGATACAACTGCAATAGAAAACAGAAGATAGATACTGAGATCGTCCGCCAAGGATTCTACCTGAAGGGTAGGTACAACTCGTCTCCACACCTCCCCACGTCAACCAGTCATCTTTGTGTACCACTTGGTCCTGGATCCTATAGTCTCAATCGAGCTGCTCGTCATCTTCACAAGACACAACAAGGTGCGGTCAAAGACCCTGTAGGGGTAAATATAACAATACCTAGTAGGGAACCCAAGAACCCTGAAGGTCTCTCAGAAATCCAAAAAGGGAAACCCAAAATCATGATCTCAATCACAAAGCACAAATCCAAAGACTCAGCTCAAACCAGGTATACAACTCATAGTTTAGAAATAAAGACGATTAATATTAATTGATATCATTTTATTCCATTAGTAGGTTTCCACAACTGAACCATGAAGTAGTTGTTTTATTGTCGATCCACATAGGGTCGTATGTCACCGATCCACGATGGGCCGCTCTAAGGTTGGTCCTTGTCGGGTCGCGCACTACTGATCCACACAAGGTCGCTAGAATGCTGATCCACACATGGTCACAATAATGCTGATTCACACAACTTCTCTATAATTCTGAACCACATAGGGTCACTATAATTATAATCCACACATGGTCTCTATAATACAGATCCACACAATGTCAGTATAATGCCGATCCACAAAGGGTCGCTACAATGATGATCCACATGGGGTCTCTATAATGATGATCCATACAGGGTCACTATAATGCATATCCACATAGGGTATCTATAATGCTAATCCACAAATGGTCTCTATAATGGTGATCCACATAGGGTCTCTATATTGCTGATCCATACATGGTCGCTATAATGCTGACATCCGGCCACAAGATTATCCGCACCCAGTGTGATTGAGTTCAATAGTATCCCCACCTCAAGATATTGGCCATACCTCAACCTCCACGACATTACAAATAGGAGTAACCCAATAGACCGCCATGTCGTAAGGGTCCCAACACGACAGACAACGCATCAATCAGACGTTTGGTCTGTGAGTTAGAGACATTTTTGTGTCGAGGGCCCGGTTGGATTCAGATTTGATCCAACATAGTGGTACTCCAACATTCTCTAAAACTCAGTTGGAGTATCTCAAAAGGACCATCTTGTTACAAGGATCCTAGCGCCGTAGACAGTTCGTCAAATGGACTTATGATTTGTGAGATACGACCTTTTAAGCGTATAAGGGATGAAAAGGGTCCAGGTCTGTGTTCGGTCCGACCCGATCAGACCAAACCTACCCACCCTGACATGGGAAGACCCAACCAGATTTAGGTCGACCCAAACTAGTTCGGGTCCGACTCGACCCGGTCCATGTCAGACCTGGCCCGTGTGGTTGGCGCGGTCCGCCAGCCGGCTGATAGACCCCCCTCCCGAACGGCTTTTCCATTCGGGTATTGAACCGGTGGGCCCATGTGTAGCCTCTCTCCTATCATCGGGACCCACGGGGTGTGGTTACCTTCTCTTGTGCCCTGGCTTTGATGTCGCGGCCTCCTCACCACGACACGTGACAACATGCCACCTTCCACCAACACGGCCGGCTGAAGGCCGACCGCCCCTGCCAACCACCACGGCACCTACGAGCGCTGCCTCCATCCGCCACCATCACCCACTTGTGTCGGTTGCCAACCGGACTTCCTCAGGCCACTAGGTGAGATTTGGTGGTCCAATTTTACTTATGAATGCATCTACGGGCCTCCCGAGTTTCTACCGTCACTGCATGGCTTATGGATTCAAGTTTCCATCAAGTTCAAACTTCTCCCATAAAGAACGAGACAAAATCTGAAGTGGAAAAGGGTACGAGACTTTTTCATTTGGCCTACGCCCTCTATATTAGCATCATATCAAGTGGGAGTAAAATAATACAATTCATCACAAGGATAAATTTAAACATAATCAAGCCTACCTCAGAATCGGAGGTGATGTCGCGATTGTGGAAGAAGAATCCACGCTTGATGAAGCCGCCAACGTTCACTGATCCCAAATCGATTCCTATAATGTTTTCGTCCGAGCCTCCATTCTTCATTGATGGAACAAGGTGCGACCGTTCGTCAAAGGTTCCTCACTTCCATGTCAAAAACCCAAGCATGAGCCTCATTTAAATAGAGGGTAAAGGTGATTAATGCAAAAAAATATTAATGAGGTTCATTAATGAATAAACCACTTAATCTCAACAGTGTGGTTACAAAAACAAAGAGACAAGCCATTAAGTGGCTTGACAACTCATCAATCCCACCACCACTTCTCAACCGTTGGTATAAAAATAAAATAACATTTTTATGTTATTTTATTATTCTTCAAAAAGTCTGAAAAACATCCTTTTTCTCACAACCTACTGCGGTTTATGTTAAGCCTCCCTTAAGTGCATCCTGGCACTACAGATTCAATGGTGACCTCATATTTTTAATCTGAGCACTAGTTCAAAATATATAAAATCCCTCTTGCACGTTTATTGAATGTATGTTGAAAAAATTTCAAAATTCCATTCTGGGCACATCGGGCCTCGGAATCAAGCACTGCCAATTTTCAGAGACTCTTAATAATCCCAAATAATTTAAAAAAAATTATATGGAATTTCTAGGTCCTTACAACTAAGCCCAAATATCAGACTCCCACTCTCAAGTATCGTCTTGGATCCACCCACAATTCTAAAATACTTTAACTAGTGGTACCATATTTTCCCTCATCACCTTTTAACTCTGGTCTCTAATTCACATTGGAAAATCTACAAAATATCTATTTGGTTCCAACTCAATGTCCTCACAGTTGATCACATGCATAGGATTTGACTCATACGATTGAAGATGAGAGATGTGGAAATAATTATATACACTTTGATATCATAAAAAATGGTTTAGTCATTATTCCACTACTCCAATATGATTAGTGACCTCAAATGGTCCCACAAACAGTAGTTCTAGCTTTCCTTCCTTTTGTAGATGAAGACACCCCAACTGAGGTGACACTTAGAATAAAATTATGTGACCCATATATAATTCCGAATTTCATATTATTTGGCCGGAATAAGATAGTTTTATACTAAAAATGGTAACCAACTGCTTCCTGATCCAATGAACCCTCTCCGAGGTCTCTTACACCATACTATGCCCAAAAAATTGATGCCTCACCTACCGTGTGCCAACACAGCAGTGAGAAAAATTATTGTCCATAAAGATCCTAAAATGGTTCTATATGTATTGAAGCATGAAAAAAACTATATTTGAACTCCATAAAGAATTGGTAATAATACCAAGAACCAAAAAATTCTTGGACGCATGCTCAAAGCATTTACTCCAAAATCTAGATTGTCTACTCCGACCATCCATCGGTCTTTGGATGATATGTCACACTAATTTTTAGTTGAGTCCTTAAATATATCTGCAAACCTTGCTAAAAAAGTGATGTAAGATGTACTTCTTTACTAGATACTATACTAGAGGGCACTACATGTAGTCGTATGATCTCCCAAACATAAAAAGTTCCCAACTCACCAGAAAAGTGAGTCCATCAAATTGAAAACAATGCACCACCGCAGTTAGAAAATTAATT
The DNA here is from genome assembly GCA_963277665.1 of Viscum album. Lineage (NCBI taxonomy): Eukaryota > Viridiplantae > Streptophyta > Magnoliopsida > Santalales > Viscaceae > Viscum > Viscum album. The sequence continues at coordinate 927,705,058 of OY728132.1, forward strand.
ACCACCCAAATAGATTGATGACTTTTTGGGGTCTTGGGAAAACCCATCATGAAGTTCATTGACACCTCATCCCAATTCCAAATCAGCATAGGAAGTGGATTAAGTAAACCTCATAGTCACTGATACTTTTTCCTGAACCACTAACAAGCCAGGAAAAAATAAACAAAACCCATGATGTCTCTATAACACAATAGTTCAAAGGCCACTTGACTATATCCCAAGCATGGTTTTCAAATAAACCTTATGTGTACCTCCTTGAATAAAAAATGCCACCAACAAACAATGGGGGTCTAAATAGGTACCATGGGGAGGTTATACCCAATGCATTAGAGTGTGAAGTGTAATAATAAAAAACCAAATATCATCCATTAAAATAAACATAAGGCAGAATAAATAACAATTAAAAAGAAATATAATAAATGAAATGTAGTAAGGGGATGAACAGTCATACCATAAAATAGATAATGGCCTACTAGATTAGATACTTATACATACCTTTTTAAAATAAAGAAAATTTGTTGGCCCCATAAAAAAACTGAGCCTAACCTTATCCCAATATCCAACCACATTAAAACCATCCACTCGATCATGCTATCCTAGGACTTACCCAAACCCATTCCTAAAATAGACATGTGAGAGATGCTTAGCTATGCATGTGTAATGGTGGATTGAGCTGAGTGTGAGTAAAAACCTCAATAGGGAACCACTAATGAAGTCCTACACGAAACCAGATATGCAATAATATGTTCATGTGACATGCTCAATATAAATAAAAAAATTCTTAATAATAAATAATATAAAAAATAATACCAACTTCATATTGATGTCAAAATGTCTCTAAGCATGTCATGTGGACCATTCCAACCTATGTAACATAACCATATGATTATCTATCCTTAGGATCGTAACCTCGATTGACTATACCTACTTCTGTCAGCATCGAGGTGTCTCCAATAACATCACAATATCATGCCTACTATATACATAACTAATCCCAGGGTGTAACTTAGGCATCCCAAATTATTAGGATCAAGAAGCTAACCACACTTCATAAATGGATCCACTGACATATCCCAGGAATCCTAGGAATCTCACAAAAATCCATTTATAAATAATTGATCAACGTCTATTCATGTTAATACCAAGAAATCACTAATTTAATTTTATCCCCCAAATAACTATTCCAAATAGCCAGATCCCATGCTTCATGGAAATCTTGATCAAGAACTTGTGAATCATTAATCTTGACCAGTTAGATCCTATGAATGACCATGGATTATCATAAAAATAATAATAACAATAATAAAATAATCCATCAAACCTACATGACTAGATCCTAGGTAGTCTAAGCATCCTAGGGACCCATGACATCCACGATGTCCCATTTATACCTAAGGATAAATCCTATCATCCCGATAATTATTCATATGGTTCAATAGTTGGATCCTTGGATACATGCGGAGTACCCATAATAACGTCATCACATCCAAGTATTCTCACAAATGTATCACATAAGTCCAAATGAATGATCCTAGTAAACACAACTGTGCATCCCCCATATTACCATCACATTAGGCCCATAGGTTGGGTCCTAGAAAGTATCTCTAAGAATAATGGTTGCATTAAGTACAAACACATGCATGCATAAATAAAAGTCAAGGTTTGGTCAACCACCAAAACCCATTATTATAATTCACCACCCCACGAGCTAACATGTTTGGTGCGAGTTTTAATGTTACACACACTATGATCTCTACCCAAATCATACAAACCCACTTAGGGTCAACCAGTCACTAGGGAATCCATTGAGGTCCCCTATGTTATAGATTAAGTGAGGTACCCTCACATGGGTCCTCGGTCTCAACCTAGTAATGAGTCAACACATTAAGATCTAAGGTCATCTCATCCTAAAAAATCATCAATATAGTACCATGGAATTTCTAGCTATATGCTGACCAATATATGGGAAAACACTCAAGTGATGTAACACATCTGATCTCAGTCCTTGAGTTTTCACTCATCCAGTTCACTCACCAAATCCGTGTCTATTTCAATTAAAATCCACGAAGCACCCCTTGAGATGCAGATATCAAAGGCCACCTAACCGATAGACACAACATCAACCATTGGTGGTTGAGGAATTTAGCTAGATCATAAGGGTCCATCATGGCCCTCATCTCCCTAGAGGATCTAAGGGATCTCATTTAATTAAAAAAATAATTGATTATAAATTAGAATTCAACTTATTTATTCAAAAATTATTTTGATCCAAATATAAAATTCCATAAGGTGGTGAGTCCCATACAACGATATATATAATCAAATGCATAAACCATAGGGTGTGTATGAGAAAACACTACGTTTTACTGAATATTTTGTAATAACTTTCCAAGGAATGAATGTAGATACTAAGGCCTATAAAGATCCTTCCATGCATGGTCCCCACTCACACCACCAACCAGGTACCTATCCCATTTCATATGAGCCAATAATAATTAATAATAATATATTTATAATTAATTAACCTGTTTAATCAAAACACCCAACATGGATCATTTGGTGGAACAGTCATCACATTGCTGCATAACACTTGAGTCAAGTCTTACAACATCTGGAGGTTCCATCCCATATCCATGGACCTACACTGATCAAAATACCAAACATCCATCACTAATCCTAATAGAAATTATTTAAATTAAAACCAAAAATCAATGAAAATCCATAACTATGATATACCATGATGACTTACCGATCAACCCAGTGTAGATGGAATCTTGGGACGCCCTTATCAGAGGTTTTATGGAATTCCCTTAATGTTTTTCTTATTCCACCATGATCTGGGGGAATCAAAATTAAATCCATAATAAGGAGAAAAAAAATTAAAAAAACAAGGGAGCAGGAGATCTAATGATATTACTAGAGTTGAAGATGCACATAAAATCACTGAAGAATGGACTCAAAAAAACATCTTGATCAAGGTAGGGGGGGTATATAAAGGGGAGGGACGAGGGATATCCATAAAGGATAAAGAAATTGGTAAAGGGGATCCCCCATATAAAAACATAATAGTTTAATTTTTTAATTTTTCCCTCATTATAACTCCAAATGGTTAGCTAGTGGGTTCAAGCAATATCTGTTTCTATTCCCCGACACCAGCGATGAGTCGATGTCACCACAAACTAATTGGCGAATATGCTGTAGATTTTGTAGGAACATCTTCTCTACCTCTCATGTGGATCCTACGATCCCCTAATATTTCCCCCAAGACTCTAACCACATCAAAAAAACTTCCTTGATGTTTCTAAACCTCTCAGAACATGATTCTGAATCCTGGTTCTTAAAACAACCCAACAACTAATTGGGAAAATGAAAATTTTTCTAAAAATCCCCAATATCATATAAAAATGGGGTATTATAATCTCACCACTATAAATTTTTTTATACTAAATAAATATCAGTTGTCACCCATTATCACCTCCCGACCTATCTCAGTTGTTCATGCACCATTAAAAGATCAAGTTCCAACTCGAAATGCCAAAAACGCTTTTAAAGTGAAGCCTCAGAATTAGGGGGTTGAAGCTACCAAAATATTAGTCAATTCCCATAAACATAAATAAAATACTATGTTGACTCTTACCCAAACCTGTTCATCCTAGTACATGGTCATTCCATTGTCCAAAACAATAACTGACCTATGGTTCTCCTTACTATAATATATAATACATAACTACCAACTACAATACTTTGGTTCCCCCTACCATTATAATATCCCATTATAACTCTATACTAGGGTTTCACCAATGATCCTGAAGAATTTTCTATCCTTAGACACCCAAATATACATAAAATGACTAGTTTAACACTAGCGACTCTCTTCATTTTCAATCTACCAAAATAAACAGATGATCATCCTTCATCCGAGTAAAACATGATCATGCCAAATTTTCCTTGAAAATTCTTGACCAATTCCTAAAACATACTTTCAATAACTAATATGAAATTCCCAAAGTGGTTCTGGGCTCACCACATTGCATCTCATATAGAATCATTGACTTACCTCCTCTAAACGACACTTCCTAAAAACACTTGGCTTCACCTAACAACTTATTACTAGAATACCTGATCATGATTTCTTTAAGTCCAGAGTATAAAGATCCCGAACCTAGTTTCCTAGATTCATTGGTTACTTTTTTCCATTGTTTCCAGATATATGTGAACAAATTATAAAAGACAGAATAGTTTATTAGTATTGGAAGACTAGATACATAGTTGAATTTCAAATTACATTTGAAATGTAAAATAAAATATTTTCTTTTCTTTTAGAACACCATTATTACCTTAAGAATATCTCTACATATCAATCATAAAACACTTCTTGGAATCCTATGGAAAGGTAACCTAAAAAAGGGGATTACATAGATACTCATTATGGGTATGCACACAATGGAATCTATCATGAATACATAATTAATAATCAATATGAAAAGTTAAATAACTAAAAAAACATCCCATTTAATCAATAAAATGACCATAAATAATAATATGGTAGGAATAAATAATGATAAAACAATTCCATTTAAATAATAAATGATATTGAAACTTATCCATGGATATCACAACTAATAAAATAATCACATGGACATCAATAACCAATCTCACAATGAAGTAATTCATAATTATAGAAATTATAAACATATCATCAAGGCCTTGTTACAAGACATATTACATAAATGGGTAAGGCCTTAGGAAAATACCCAAACTATGTTGTCTCATGAGACCTATTGATGCATCAAGGGGATATAATGGGCCCCACCCATCACTTATTAAGTCCATTTCATTTTAAAAATAAGAAGGGAGAAACATAATCAAGATAAAATCTTATGTTGAAAAACTAGTATACAAAATGTTTATAATTTCCTTAATTAATAAACATAATCAACATAAAAATTTATATCATAAAACTGTTATATGAATATTAATGCATCCCACAGTCAAACACATCATAAATAGTCCAAATAAATAATAAGGATGGTATAATTGAAACACATAACCAATGGAGTAAAAGTAAAATAAGGGGTTTTTTCATTGATGAATATAAATGCTATAAAAATTTCCTAAAAACATTCTTGGGGAAAATAACTTTTTCACTTTGAAAACTCACTTTTAAAAACTAAGAATTTCTAGAATTTTAGAAAAAAAATTATTTGGAAAGAATAATGGAAAATTGTAATGGAAGATTCAAATAATTTAGCGGCCATGATGGAGGAATTTTATACTCATGTAGTTTACATTAAAAAAAATATTCCTTTTACATTTTGGGTAAAAGTAAAAGGTAACTCATTTGGGAAATGATAAGAATATTTCTTTTAAGTTTTTTTGAAAAGTAAAGCATGGGTAAAAATGATATTAAAAAATAGTTAGATAATAGTAAGACTATTATTTGATTTTTTTAGAAAACATGGACTTAAAATAGAAAGGGTTTTCAATAAAATTCTGAAATAATTTTATTTTTTCATTAAACATAAATAGTCCTTAATAATGTTGAGATTATGAAATAAACCCTTCCATTAGGTCTGATTTATTTTATACGTGTTAAAACCACCTATATAATAAATATATATTTATTATAAATATATTAAAAATATAAAATCTTATATATCATACCATATATGACATAATTACAACTTTTTATCACCGTTTTATAAACAATTCTTTGTTAAAAATACTATTTTTGGTGATAAATGCATCATTTTTTCATGTATGTTTTGGTTTGGTATTTTCTGTATTTGAATGTTGATCATGGTTAAATTATATAAGGAATTTGAAAAATGATATAAATAGAAATGATTATAATTATATATGTTTTTATAATTCAATCTAAAATTTAGATATAGAAAATTGAGTTACATCGTTCTTAGAGATGATAATCCGAACATATGCATGAATGATGTTTTAATTTTTTTTTCGAAAAATAGAAAAAAGAAATTTAAATAATAATTCACCATGATTTAATCATTATTATATCATATACATCATTTATTCTCATAAAATACATCCTTATTACCATCCATGCCAAAATAAAATTTAAAAAGAATCACATTGCTTCGTGGAGGCGGTAGTTCACATGTAAGCACGATCAACATTATTGTTTTCAAATGGATTAGAAGGTAATAAGTTTTATTTGATATTATAATTCATGAAGTATAATTATTTATATATATATATATATACATTAAATCTACCATTATATTCATTCATTAGTGACAGTGATGGAAAATGAACTATATCAATTTTCAAGGCAGTAGTCCACTTTATACATGATCGACAGTTTTGTTTCCCATTTGATGGAATATGGGATGAATATAGGTTATTAAATTACCACAATAACATATCAGTATATTTAATATAATTGTTTTTTATTTTATCATATTTTTAGAATATTTTTAGGGGGTAGAGGAAGAAATAAAATGAAGATGCATGGTTGATAACTATTCATTTTTTCCAGGGAACCTCTTTAGGTTTAAGCCTAAAACCTTCGTAGAAAGGTTTTATTATCAAAACAGTGGATATAATTCTTGGGGAGTTATGTAATAAAGGGATTTTGGTTAGTCTTGGATGAAACAAATTTCCTTTGAAGTGTGTAATGGAAAGTAGAGGGGGTGTCCTTTTATAAGTGGGGAGAGGGGGCCTTCTTGGAAATATCCTAAAAGAATACAAAATGATATAGTCATTACCAAGAAAAATACCTCAAAATGTCATTAGAATCAAATTTTATATTCAATAAGGTCTAAATATGTCCATAAAATAGTACTTAGACATGTTTTATTGGTAAAATCACCCTCATCTTTGGGTTTAACCCCTAGTAAACTCATTTTATCCTTAAGTGAGGTAGTAAATTATTTATTGTTTTCAATATTCATTACGAAAAAAATTAATTCAAACTTATTAACTAATACTAATTATTTTTATTCAAAATATTTAATCCATTTTACTAATATAAATTCATATATATGACATAATTTAATTTAAAATTAAACCTATAAGGGAGATGAAAAATGAAAATTTTCAAAGAAATTTTTTCCTTAGGTAAAAAATTTTTAGAACAAAATTTGAACATAGATTTGTTTCTAATGATAAAAATTAAATTAATAATAATATAATAAAACTAATTTTACTTTTAATACCATTTTAATATAAAATTTAACCTTTTAAATTCTTTAAATGAAAGGCAGTTTCCAATAAAAATCTGTATTTTTTCACTATTCATCTAAAAATAGTTTTTCATAAAATTATATAAAATTATTTATCAGATATTTTTTTTAATATTTATTTAAAGAAATTATTTAATTTATTAAAATATTTTTTCTAAAAGGTTATACAAATTAATTTTTAATATAATTACGCAAAACATGATGAAATTGTTTTTCAGAAAATTACAATTTTTAAGTATAGAATTGGATTTAATATTATCCCAATGCTTAGAAAAAAATTTAGATGAATGATAAAACAATTTATTAAATATATCATATATAAATTTCATTAAAATGATTCACAAATAGTGATTAATCTAATTTATTAATATAAAAACACATTGTGGCATTAAAAACAGTTTTTTTGAAACAGATTTATTTTACTTTAAAATGTTTTTTATTTTTATTTATAATTGATTGATGAATAATTAATTTATTTTATAAATTTACAAACCATATAAATTTTATAATTTATTTACTCTTATTCATACCCGCAAATTTAATGGCCATGTAATGATAATATATTATATTACGATTCATTTAGACTCTAGGTTGCGTGTGTCACAAGCTATCAAAGATGTCAAATTTATTTAAAGATAAATATATTGGGAAGTCATAGGGTGTTACATAGAGACACCCCATGATCATCTAATCATGATCAATAAATCCCATACCAAAATTCTAGTGATTTTTTATGGTAAAACATTCCACCATCCATTTCCAGTACCATACCATATAGTGACCACTAACGCACCACCGACCGAGACACATTCTAATAATCATCAACCATCCTAATATATATATTCATTCTTGGGATCCGGCTGACACCATATCTGAATTCATGCCTAGCATTCACTGAGGGATCTACATATACTAAGATGTATTTTCTCATTGGAATCCAAATTTTAGTTGGGACTGTCTACTAACTACTATCCCAAACCATGACCCTATCTGCACGGGCCCATAATACTAATGAATGACATCCAACCCCCACTCTAGTAGTGTAATTTTCATCAAATTAGTTGATCAAATCCTCCACCATCATGATCCACACTTAATCCACCCTTATTAGTGATGATTAGACATGGATGAACCTATTAATACACGAGTGATGATATGCAACACCATTCCACGCCTATTCCCACTACCAAGAATGGTGTATATGGAATTAACTAAAATCCCATACATGATGAGGGTCTCACCCTATGGTATCCTATGGTGTACTCTCCACCACATGGTTTCCCTTATTCCACTCTTTAAGTGAAAACTCAATAGGTTCCAAAGAACACATGTGTCACTCCTCCTGAACCATGGTAATTACATCCCAAGTAATGCTTTCTTGAACAAAAAACTTAATCGACCCTGTCACTACACCAGATCCATTTACAATGTATCATCTACCCTGAAGAGACACCATAAATTTCATCAAAACCCTTAGATTCTATTACTGTATGTGTTTCATCAACTCCATAAACCCATGACATACAACCAACAACTCACTTAATCAAAATTAAATAGAATTGTGTGTAACAAACATGTGAGAATTGACATCATATGAGTGAAATGGTTGCATTCTCCCATACTACCTAGTTTACCAATATAATGATCCCCTGAGTTTTATCTCATCATAACTAGTATCATGCACTTAAAAAATTAACCATTCCCCATGAAATTTGAATATCATAAAACTAATATATCCATTGGAACACCTCTTCAAAATTAGTTACTTAACTTATTTCATAGTCTACCTCATGACCACCCACCACACAGTGTTATTTCTCAACCATAAGATTCTATCTATTCTCAAGGTATGTCAACCTCATCCACACACTTATCATTCAACTGTAATTATACCAAGCATCAAGTATATATGCATGATCCCACTTCACTCAATAGCGAGTCCAAAACACTATCACTCAAGGTTCCTTTCCCGAGGAATCCAAGGCATTACAATACCTATATAAAAAATTTGATTTCACCTATATGTGTTGGTCAAATATCCCAAAGCACTCACCCATGCCTCCTCTCTCAAGGCATCATTATACCCAGGCCAACCCCTCTCATGGGTTTACCTAAATCATTACAATGCTTTGAATCACTAACATTGAGTTGTATCTCAAGTTCTCTAGGTCTCTCACCTAGCCCAACTAGTTAGGTCACACTGGGATCTTAAATCACAAGATAGTGCTCAGTTCACCCATATTAACATCACACAAAAAATAATGAGACAAAAACTATATTAAGTATCTCAAAACATAACAACATCACAGACCAACCCACATCTCACTAAGAACTGATTCCCACTGATCATCTACCAATGAGACTGCTCCCCTGAGAATCATGATATAATCGTTCAATAATACCAAATCCAATTACACTAACCAAGATGACTCATTCCTAAAGAAACATGGCCAATAGCTTGGTTAAGTATAGTACCATTCCATGATATATGAAAAAACTCCATATATGTAACACCCCATGCTTCCACATTACGTTTCCCTTTGAATAATGAAATAGCTTGCATTGTACGCAACTTCAAGATTCTAACACACCGCGACCAGTCAAAGTTACTGTTATCAATAGTAATAACCAGTTTTTGAAATTTTATAAAATTTATCTTTCAGAATTGACTTAATTTTTGGTTTTGGAATATTTAAATTTGCTTAGGGTGAAATTTTGGTACATTTCTTATAACTTTAATATTTTGATGAATAGTGAAAGTTACAAAATTTTAATTAAAAAAAATTATTTAACCTAAATAATTAATAGTGATAAATTATGAATTTTTGTGGTTTTAAAGTATATTTAGAATATATTTTTACCATTTAATAAAATTTTGGTCATTGGACATAATTTCACATTTAAACCAGACATAAACAAGTGCCAATCTTTTGATAGTTATTATTTCTTTAAAACCCGCTTTATGTTTTGAAAGCGGGAATTAATATTAAATTAATTTCTGCCACTTATTTGTTTTGAATTTCAAGAAATTGATTTCATATTTGGAGTCGGGATGTCCAATTTTTTTAAATAGGTAACTATTATTTTTAGAAATTTTGAATAATTATTTCGGTAAATATTTTATTCACGATGGTTAAAGGGTAAATCCGATAAATAAGGGTAAAAAAATAATATTATAATAATACTAAATTACCCTAAAACGTGTCCTAACCCTATTTGGTGATACATTTCCGACCAAGGGAATCATTGGGTCGATTTTGGGACCCCATGGATCCACTTGTAAGTGATAAGGACACTTTATATTAATTAAGTTAAAGTAATTACAAAAATGACATAAGCATATATCTTTTAGAAAAATAATTTTTACATAGGGTTATATATGATATATTTTCGACTATAAATATTCATTAGAAATATAAAAATATTTCCTACATAATGGTATTTTATTTATAATTTTTAGACATTTAATAATTAAATTTATTTATGACATAATAATGATGCAATATTTTCCTTATTAATGAAAGAATCAAATAATTAGTATTATTAATATTAAAATAAATATAATTTGAAAGTTTTGATTCCATAAAATAATTTTTTTGGTTAATATGACATATTAGGATTGCTTAAATTAATTATTTTAGAATTAATAAAGTGGTTAAGACTTTAAAAAAAATAAATTATTAAATATTTTCAAAATTGACAGAAATGAGTTTTTAAAACAAATATTATTTTATTAATTGATATTCTATTACTAAAAATATAAAGTTCAGCCAAAGGACTTATATCATGATAGGTGTATCATTGATGGACCACTTGGGGGTTTCTTAGATGTATATAGTAAATTTATTTAATATATAATATAAAAATACAAAGTGACATGGTAAATGTCAAACTAATTAACTAAGAGTTAAAACTAAAAGATAAGGTTAATATAGTTACCAAAATAGTCTAAAATCTATTGGTTGAAAGTATTTCGTCCCATACTCACCTTTAACATTTAATAATCTACTTTGGAGCCATTAGAAACCGAATATGAATTTTTTATAAAATAATATTTCTAGCTTTTCCTAAGGTTCCCCTCACCCCTCTTATAAAAGGGCACTCCACCTTCTCTTAAATTCATACCCTCAAAGCCTTTTGGTTATTCCCATCACTGATTATGATTGCATGATACACTACCATCCGAGGAAGGAAAATAAGGTGGTAGATGCTTTGAGAAGAAAAGATCATGGGGTTTTGAACAATATGAGAATTGAAAGGGATCCTATTTTCATGGATCTAATGAAGATGGACATGGGAATAACCATGGAAGGTGAAACATCAATGATTTTTCAAATGGTTGCTAAACCATATTTACTAGAAAGGATTAAGAGTTCTCAGGCCGATGATAAAGAGTCTCAAAAGAAGATTAAAGCTATGAATGATGGGAGATTGAGTGACTTAGTGTATAAAGATGGAATTTTGAAATTTGGGAAGAGACTTTGTGTTCCCAATATACCTGATCAAAAAAGGGAATTGTTGGATAATTCTCATAATTCCAATTTTTCTATACCATGGGAGAACCAAAATGTATAGATATTTAAAGGAAAATTTTTGGTGGGACAACATGAAGAGGGAGATTGCTGATTTTGTGTTAAGATGTATTGTTTGTCAACAAGTTAAAGCCGGAAGGCAATAGCCTGGAGGAGTCATGCAACCTCTTCCCATACCGGAGTGGAAATGGGATAATATCACAATGGAATTTGTCATGTGACTACCATAGACTCCTAGAAGGAACGATGCAATATGGGTCATTGTTGATCGTCTTACCAAGTCAGTACATTTTCTTGCTACAAGGGAAGATGTACCAATTGAACGACTAGAAAGACTATATATTAATGATGCTGTGAGACTTCATGGAGTACCCCTATCAATTGTTTCAGATCGTGATCCCTGTTTTATATCAAGATTCAGGAAAAGTCTTCAGAATGACCTGGATACTGAACTTCGTTTGAGCACTGCTTACCACCCTCAAACAGATGGACAATCAGAACGGACTATTCAAACCTTAGAAGACATGTTGAGATCATTCTCACTTGACTTTCAGGGTCCGTGGGATCAATATTTACCTCTGGTAGAATTTTACTATCACAATAGATTCCATTCAAGTATTCAGATGGAAGCATATGAAGCGTTATATGGAAAAAGATGTCGCACACCAACCTATTGGGATGATGCTGGGGAAATAAAACTCGTAGGCCCAGAACTGGTGTAGGAAATGATGGAAAAGGTGAAGGTAATCCAAAACCACATCAAAGCATCTCAAAGTAGGCAGAAGAGATACGCTGATAATCGAAGGAAGGATTTGGAATTTTAGGTAGGAGATCATTTTTTCTTGAAGGTATCTCTATGGAATAAAGTTATACATTTCGACAAGAAAGGTTAATTTAGTCCCAAGTGCATAGGAAATTTCGAAATTCTAGAAATAATTGGGGTTGTAGCTTACCAGTTGGAAATTCTGTCAAGTCTCTCCAAAGTTCACGATGTGTTTCACATATCACTGTTGAGAAAATACATGCCTGACCCAACGCATGTACTCACCTATGAGAAAATATAACTAGAACCTGATCTATCTTATTACAAAGATCCCATCAGGATTCTTGATACGAGAGAACAAGTGATGAGAATCCAGATGGCTCGTCTGGTAAATGTTCTATGGAGGAACCATAAAATGGAAGAGGCAACGTGGGAACCCGAGGAACTTATGATGAAGAACCACCCAATACTTTTTATACAGTAATTTTCTAGAAATTTTGAGGACGAAATTATTTGAAGGATGGGATAATTTAACACCCCATGCTTCCACGGTACATTTCCCTTTGAATAATTAAATAGCTTGCATTGTACGCAACTTCGAGATTCTAACACACTGCGACCAATCAAAGTAGCCATTATGAATAGTAATACCCACTTTTTAAAATTTTATAAATTTTATCTTTCAAAATTGACTTCATTTTTGGTTTTGGAATATCTAAATTAGCTTAGGGTGAAATTTTGGAACTTTTCGGATAACTTTTATATTTTGATGAATAGTGAAAATTACTAAATTTTAATTAAAAACAATTTTTTAATCAAAATAATTAATAGTGATAAATTATGAATTTGAGTGGTTTCAAATTATATTTAAAATATATTTCTACCATTTAATACAATGTTGGTCATTGGACATAATTTTAGATTTAAACCAGACATAAACAAGTGTCAATCTTTTGATAGTTATTATTTCTTTAAAACATGTTTTTTGTTTTGACAGCGGGACTTAATTTTAAATTAATTTCTGCCACTTCTATGTTTTGAATTTGGAAAAATGGATTTCATATTTGGAATCAGGATGTGCCAATTGTGTAAATAGGTAACTCTTATTTTTAGAAATTTTGAATAATTACTTCGGTAAATATTTTATTTACCATGGTTAAAGGGTAAATCCGGTAAATAAGGGTAACAAACTAATATTATAATAATAATAAATTACCCTAAAACATGTCCTAAAACTATTTCTTGATAAATGTCTGACCATGGGAATCTTTTTGTCGATTTCGGGACCCCATGGATCCACTTGTAAGTGATAAGGACACTTTATATTAATTAAGTTAAAGTAAATACAAAAATGACATAGGTATATATCTTTTAGAAAAACAATTATTACATAGGGTTATATATGATATATTTTAGACTATAAATATTAATTATAAAAATAAAAATATTTCCTAGATAATGGAATTTTATTTATAATTTTTAGACATTGAATAATTAAATTTATTTATGACGTAATAATGATGCATTATTTTCCTTATTAATGAAAGAATCAAATAATTAGTATTATAAATGTAAAAATATATATTATATGAACGTTTCGATTCCATAAAAGAATCTTATTGGTTAATATGACATGTTAGGATTACATAAATAAATTTTTTTCATATTACTAAAGTGGTTAAGAGTTTAACAAAAATCAATTATTAAATATTGTCAAAATTGACATAAATGAGTTTTTAAAATAAATATTATTTTATTATTTGATATTCTATTCCTAAAAGTATAAGGTTCGGCCAAAGGACTTATATCATTATAGGTGTGTAATTAATGGACCACTTTGGGGTCTCTTGGATGTATATAGTAAGTTTATTAACTATATAATATAAAAATACAATGTGACATGGTAAATGTCAAACTAATTAACTAAGTGTTAAAACTAAAAGATAAGGTTAATATAGTGACCCAAACCTGTCTAAAATATATTGGTTGAAAGGATTTAGACCCATCCCTACATTAAAGTTTAAATAATCCACTTTTTAGTCATTAAAAACCGAATATTAGTTTTTTTATAAAATAATATATCTAGCTTTTCCTCAGGTTCCCCTCACCACTTTTATAAAAGAGAACTCCCCCTTATCTTAAATTCATACCCTCAAAGACTTTTTGTTCGGCCATCCCCTACCCAAATATTCTCTCAACTTCCCTCAATTCAACCTAGAGGCCTTAGTTTTATCAGAAATCAAACCTAGGGAGCCCTTTTGATCAAATCAAAAGGAAGAACCCGAAGAAGAGGTAATGTTTTTACCACCATCTTTCAAGTTCCTTTCTTCTTAAACTTCCTCTTTCTTTGTTATTTCCATTTTAAAATAATAACTCCAGTATCTTAAATATAATGTGATGTTATTATAAATATGGCACAACCATATTCATTATTCTATCCATCCTTTGAATGACATTTCACCATACGTGTGTATGTACGGCTTACCGTCTCCATGTCGTGGTGTAATTGTTATTCAAAACATTATTATTTAAATGGGTATGATAATGATGTGTAATTAATTCAAATAATAAATATAAAATGATAATTATTCTGTATATATGATAATCCACCCAATTATATATTATTTTAATATCAAAAGTATGATATTGCCACTCGTGTGTACATACAGACTACCATCTCCACGAACGCGATGAGATTCATTCCCCATCGTATCCATGCAAGTATAATTCTCATTTGATGATTGAAAATAATGTTTAAGGAGTTGATATAATTCTGTATATGAATAATATACAACCTATATAAAACAAACATGACTTATGTAACAAAACATATAAAAGAAAACGAGTAAGTTAACACCCGAAACGATGATAATACTAAGACATTATTAACAAAGAAATGTTAAAAGATCAT
This sequence comes from Viscum album, assembly GCA_963277665.1. Taxonomy (NCBI): domain Eukaryota; kingdom Viridiplantae; phylum Streptophyta; class Magnoliopsida; order Santalales; family Viscaceae; genus Viscum; species Viscum album. Next base: position 927,720,475 of record OY728132.1, read on the forward strand.
ATATGATATTAAATTAATGTATATGATTATTTTATAATATGATAACAATGATTTAACTATTATACAGGAGGCTAACCTATCACTGACCAAGTAAAATTACAAGGTAAGTGTTTATTTTACAATCTCTTCATTATCTGAGGTTGTTTATTGGTAATTATCTACTGGGACCTCTTTATCATCCACGTCCATGTTTATTAAAAATGTATTTAAAATCATTCATACTTTTTTATAGACTACGGATTAAAGTCATTTATACCGTTTTTTGACTTTTTATAAGAATTTTATAAAGGAATCTTTCTGTTATTTTCCAAATAAGGTCCTTTTTAACCTTTTCATCAAAATTAAGGTAATAATGTTTTTTTAACTTATATGGCGGGTGCGGCTATTCTATGCTGTTATAAAATCATCGAAGATTCCCATACAAGTTTATATGAATATTTTGAAAGTAAATGTTTTATTTTATAATTATGTTACTTTTAAATGATTTAAAAAAATATATTTATCTCAAATAGTTTTGATTTCATCAATGTCAACATCCTTTGATGTATTTTAAGATTATTTGAAGTTGATATATTATGATACAAAACTTACATTTAGTATTGAAGGTTTTGTGATATGTTTGACTGTGGATGTGTTATTTTTATACCATTCATGGTTTATATAGAAAATATTGACATTTCGTATGCTAGTTTTAATATGAATGTTTATGTTATGTTTAAACCTGTTCATATGAGGAATGCATTAGAATTAATTAGTGACGGGAGGAGCCCATTATAGTTCCTCGATGCATTGCTAGGTCTCATGAGACAAAAAATTGTCTTGGAACAAGGCCTGGACCAAAACTTATTTGTAGTCTTGGCATAAAGCCTTGACTATGTGGTTATGATAGTCTGGTATTATACAATCCATCAATATGAAAGTGGTTATTGATATTGCATGTGATTATTCGACTAGTGGAGTATCTATGTGAATAAGTAAATGGAATTATTTCATTTTATCTTTTCCATATTATGCTGAAGTTCAAATTTAAGAGGCTTTTGTTTTAGTTATACATTGCCTTAAATGTTTATGTTGATTTATGAAAGATTCCTCTATATTGTTATCCTTACTGAGCATCTGAGCTCACCCCTTTCAATGTTTTAATTTTCCCAGGATGTAAAGAATTATTTTATGAATGACTTGCAGGGAATGTATGAGGGGATATGAAGAAAATATGTGTTGTAGATTTTTTTCACATTATGATGTAATGTAAGCCTTATGAATATATCTTGTCTTTCCAAGGCTACTAAACTAATCGGTCTTTTGAGACTTGAGATTTTGTGATCATTCCAATGCTATGTAATAATGCACTGACTCTAGGTAACATGGGTTGGGGCTTTACAATATAGGTTGTTATTATCACTTTAAATAACAAAACATAAACAACACTTAACCCTATGGGGCTCATCTCTAAAACAATGACATCCATGTTGGAATATCAATGTCTCTACTCATACCTTACTGAAGGGGTTATAACACTATAATCGTAATTGAGCATCTCACTATAATATCCATAATACCAACCATTAGAATAAAACTTATGTATAAAATTTATCCCATATGAGTAGAATTACACCAAAAACATATACGAGGAAATGTTGCCTGAGAAGTTGTTGATGCTTTAAGTAGTTGAGCCTTAGCCATAAACCTAAATAATCACACTAGAAAGAATATATCACGTGAATCCTTTGCGTATAATATGATGCATGAGATTCATTTATCCTACACATTCCAAGAGACAAAAACCAAATAGTTAGCCTCTTACCAACATTCCAAGAACTAGGATCCGTAAAACACAAACCATAAACATCAAAACCTATGTGAAACACATGATGTGAAAATCAAAACTACTATAATAGTGAAAACTAATATCATGAATCCCATAACAAGGTAATTTGGACCTCTACTAGAAAGGTGTTTATGATTCACCAATAAAGATTCCATCACAAACTCTGACATGTTTTTATGTCTCCTACATACCAAATCCCAAAACAATGACATAAAAAGAAAAATTCTTTGATTCCACTTTTTAAAATTGTGATCTGGATTCCACTCAACTGGTGCTCTAACTTAGTTCCCCATAAGACCACATGTGTGCCTACCTAAATGGCAGAAGCTTCCGACTAGATGCAAGGGCCATTGGAGGTACTATAAGGAGGCTATAACTCTTGTACAAGAGTGAAAAAATGAATAATAAATAACCAAATATCATCCATCATGATAAAAAGATAGTATAAGAAGTAATTTTAAATAGTAAATATAATAAATGAAATACAGTAATTCCCCAAACAACCATACCATAGAACAACTGACATCCCACTGCATCGGTCACATACATAGATTGATACAAAAGAAATAAATGCAATTAAATTCATGAACACATAAAGCGTAACTTTATCCCAATATCTAACCTCATATGATTCATTCACTCTATCATTCTTTTGAGGGCCTCAGCCTAAACCTATGCATGAAATAACCATGTTAGAGCTGCTCAAGTGCCCATGTGCAATGGTGGACAGAGTAGGAAATGAGTACAAAAATCACTAGGGAACCACCATAATAGTATTATATATAACTAGTAATTCAGTGATATGTCCATGTTACATGGTTTATATAAATAAATAATCTATTGAGAAATAAATAAAATAAACCATAAATACCTTCTTTGGATCAATGTCAGAATGTCTCTGAGAACGTCATGTGGAATGTGCCAAACCATGTACCATAATAAGAACATTTTTTAATCCTTATTCCCATAACCTAATAGACTATAAATTCTTTTTCCAGTGGTTGGGTTTCTTTGAGAATCTCACTATATCTTACTAACCATATAAATATTATATCTTAGGGTATAACCTAGGAATCCCAAATTTTCTACCCTAAGTGGACATGTTCTCATCATGAATGGATCCTCACCCAGTTCCCTTGCATCCTATGAATCTCTCCAAACCCTAGTTATAAATAATGGATTAAGGATGATTCCCAAGAAACCTAGGAAATTAATGAATCAAAGTCACCCACATGACTCCATGATAAATGGTTGGATCCTAGTCATCTTGGGAATCCCGACCAAGATAACCTGAATCATCAGGCTCAACTAGTTGGATCCTAGTAATAAACTAGGAATCTCATAAAAATTATAATAAGAATAGAATAATAATAACCTAAGAAAATAATTTTGGATCCTATAAAGGCTAGGAATCCTATGGACCCGTGACATTCATGAATCACATATACACCTGAGGTTGAATCCAGAAATCATAGGGTTTATTCATATGGATTATCAATTGGATTCCATGATATACACCAAGAATCCAAAACAACGCCATCACATTCAATCCTTCTCACAAGTGTGTCACATAAGTCATAAGGATAGATCTTATGAATCACCTTAGTTCATTCACCATACTGCTGTCAGATCAGGCCATGGGTTAGGTCATAAGAACTACATATAGAAACCATGGCTATATCTAGAATAAAAACATGTATACATAAATAAAAGTCAAGGGATGGTAGAAAACCCAAACTAATTAGAAAAATATACCATCCCATTGGCTTACAAATTCAGGTCATGTTCTTAGGTGACACATACTACAATCTTTTCCTAGGCCATACACACCCACATAGGGCCAGTCAGTCATTGGGGAACCCACTAGGGTCTCCTAAGTCATATAATAATAGAGGAACCCTCACATGGGTATTTGGTACCAATAAGGTATTGGGTTGACACACAACAACCTAAGTGCATCACATTCTATGACATCATGATCATGGCTACATGTCCTTTCCATTTACCTAGTGTTTTCCACAAGATAAAACACTCAATAGATGACATATGGAACATATCAAACCTCAAGGTTTCACATGATATGTTGAAACACCCAAGTCATCTTCATTATAATTAAAATTTAGGTAGCACCCCTCAAGGTGATAATATTAAAGGACACATAACCAATGATCATGACCTTGGACATCAGTGGCTCAGGAATCGAGCTAGAGAGTAAGGTCTCATCATGGCCCATGTCACCCTATACGGTCGAATGGATCTCATTTAATTAAAAAATTTAAATAATTACAAATTAAAATTCAATTTAATTATTTAAAAATAATTTTAATTCAAAGGTTGAACACCGTATAGTGGTGAGGCCATATGAAACAATGCATATAATCAAATAAAAAAACCATATAGTAAATATGGGATACCACATAAATTTTTTCTAATCATTTTATATTATATTCTAAGGGATGATAGAAGTTTCTAAGGAACGTCTAGATCCATCGATGCCTGATCCCCACTCAGACCACCAACTTGGTACCTATCCCTTCTCATATGAAACAAAAATAATTATTAATAATCTAATTATAATTAATTAATCAATATAAAAAAATACCCAACATGGAACATTAAGTGGTATACTAACCATGTTGTCATGTCGTATGAGATTTAAGTCCAATGTCATCCCAAGGGTCCATATCATATATCCATTTCTACACCAAGAAAAATCCCCAATAACCATAAAAAAACCAATAATAATTTAATTAAATTAAAATTAAAAACATAATAAAATCTGTATTAGTGATGTGACTTAATGAATCGTTGAGAAACTAGGTGTAGATGATATCTCAGCATAACCTCATCCTATATTTCTTGGAAGGACCTTAATGTTCTGATGATTCCCCCATTCTATAGTAGAATTTATAAAAAATCCCTCAGAAGAGAAATTAAAATAAAAAAATGACTAAAAGATCCAATGAACTTACTTGAGTCAAATATTCACCTAAAATTTCCAATGAATGGCCTAAAAAACAACCCTTGATAAAGGTAGGAGAGGAATAAAAACGTTATGATGAATAGATGGAAACATGAGAGAAAAAAGTGGGGAATGGGCTTCCCCACTTCTAAAAACCAGGGGGGGAATTAGGTAATTTCCCCATAATTAATACTCCCACCATTTAGTCAATGGGTGATGCAATAACTATTTCCCCTAGAAGTCACCCCCAGTAAGCTAGTGGGTCTCCCAATTATTGGGTGGATCTACTAAATTTTTTGTTGCAGTAGCTAACTGGCCTCTCATGAGGCTTCTCCAAGCCTTAGGGATGTCTCCTAAGCCTCATACCAAATCAAAAACACTTTATTGAAGTTTCGAAACATCTAGAAACCTAATTCTGAATCTTGAATCTCAAAACCACCTATCCACTAATTATAAAATTTCAAATTCCTCTCGAAATTTCCATGCTCATACGGACATGATGTATTATAGTATTTTTAATTCCCAACCACCAATTTTTTTATATCTTGATACATCTTCATCAAACCTAAGTGAACTTCCCACCGAGAGACATGAGATCCCATCATAAATTATTCCCTCATTGAAATAAGAACAACCAATATACCATGAATAATAATTAGTTCATCAATTTCCATCAAACACCCTAGAACTAGGTCACTCCCTACCAATTGTTCCTGCATCACTAATCTCTCAGGATATGATTCATGCATAGTATTTACTAGGTCTGCCAAAATTGATGTGATAACGAAGGAAAAACATCTCATCACACCTTGTTCCTTTTATTAATCCACCAACCACTCATCCAACTAGCTCATCAACCTCCATTCCTCCTATGAAGGTCTCTCTAAAAGCTCCCATATTTTCTTATCGAGAGATTCCACATGAATATTACATTTCATAAGAGAACATGACATTTAAAATACAAACTTCTATAGATCACACAATTCCATTTCTAGAAATTCAGGTCCCATTGAGTGAAGATGTGACACAATCTCTTGAGGTATGTGTATATAAAAAATCTATCACTAAAAAGATAATTATGCTAAAAATTTAGAGTGTAAACCATAACTACTAAATCCATGTCATGTGCAAGGTTGTTGCACTCATGGGTTCATAGTTGGTGAGACCCATAACCCACTACATGATCCCTCTAAATTAGAACTACTCCTAAACCAACACATATGGTATCTCAGTAAACCACACATCCAATCTATGGATTTGGAAATATCAGGATTAAATTTATTGTTAGTCTTATCTTTAGATCTACGAAAACCTATTCACATAGCTCTATCCACTCAAAGATCACCCATTCTTCATAAGCCCAGTCATAGGTGCTTCCAAATGGGAGAAGTCTTGTATGAATCATAAGAAGTATCCTTCCATCCTAAGGAAACTAATAATCTCAAAAATATTTCTAGGGTGTTCTCATGAATTCACCACATTTACCTTATCCTGATCTATATAAATTACTACCTCAAAGATCACATGCCCAAGGAAAAGTATCTCCTGGATATAGAAGTGATGTGTAGAGATCTTGGTATAAAGTCAATGAAATCGAAGTTTACTAAATAAAATATCTAGGTATATAACATGTCATTTATATGTCCATGAATATATGAGAGTATAATTACAAATACCATAATGGGGTAATAGAGATATAGGTGAAATATCCTATTTATGAGGGTCATGAACAATGTGGGTGAATTTTTCACCCTAAAAGTCATGGTAAGTTACATTTTGAGTACTTATCTACTATCTTAATTATTGGTTAATCATGGGAAACCACCAGTCTCCCACCAACTAATAAAACATGACCTCAATAAGTTGAAATTGGTATCGATTTTTCATAGTCAAATGGTTTAGATTTCTATAGTCTATATACAACCAAAGACTATGATATTTGTTATTTGTGAACAAATTAGAAGCACCTTAGGGAGATATGATCATTCTGATAAACCCTTTTCCTCAAAATCTTCCAGTTTCACCTTAATTTCCATCAACTCATCCGATTCTGTAATATATTATTGAATCGATATAGGTCATACCTGAATCTTGAGTTTGATATCAAAATCAACTCCTATATGAATAAGAATTGAAAAATCATATGGGAAGACATCATGGTGTATGTCCACTATAGGAGGAAAAGAGGAATAAGCTACTGTTTAATCTGCTGCAAGATCCAATATTTTAATATATGCTGTAAAATAACTAATCTTACTTAGGTATGAACCATTTTACCTACTTTACCATCCTATTCACCAGTCAAAGAAAACTTAACTCTATTGGGAATAATAAATTATACTCAACTCCTAATGAAATTGATGTGTGCCCAATATCTAGTTATCTGGTCCATGATGAATATCACATAAAAGCTAATAAAATCTAAGATCATGAAGTCCCATATATTTTTAAATCAAGAAACTACTATAAGAAATCTCATACATCTCTATATATGATCTAGTTTTTTTCCGAAGGGAGTGCCAATAGATAGTAACATAGAAGATAGATCAACTAGAAAATCAAGTCCAAAAACAAATTTAAAATATTTGAATAAATGGAAATATCTTTTATCAATAAAGGTTGAAGAATGAATATATATATCTAATAACATACCTCAAACAATTGATGGTCCCTCCTACCAATATTTGGAACTTAGTGCACTATATAAATTCAGTATACATTAGATCCACAAGCCTATCCCTGAGAATCAAATATTTCCTAGGTCATTGATGTCTTTATAGTTTGAATATGTTGATGAGAACCCCAATTCGATTTATGGGCTAGAGTATGAATCTCCCCTACACCCCTATGAGAAATTTCCTAAAACACCCTAAAAAAATGATGAATATGACCCATATTCCTTCGCTTATGAGACTTGATCTAATGTCATGGGAATTTTTTTGGTAATGGCCCCTCTGTCCACAATTGAAACACCAAGGAACTAAACCTCCCATAAAAGGGGTTAGAGAAGCTCTGATATACTCTAATTGCATACTATAAGGCAAATGACACTCCTCAACCGTACTCTTCTTGATTCTAGAAGAGGTACCCACTAAAACACTATAAATTCCATAGATTGATCAACAAAGATATGGAAGAATACCTATAACCCTATCCTCCTCCAAACCTTTATTGATCATCAATGATATATACATAACCCCTAGATATGTCATCAGGTTAGAACTCTTGAACTGGTTCCTCAAATCTTGTCAGTGGCCAATATTGAATTTGCTATCCTTCTATGACTCGTTTTCAACCAAACAATAAGCTAAGTTAATAATCTTCCTGAAATTATTTTAGGAAGCATACAATCTCATCAGTCCCTACTAAAGCCTTATAAAAACATGATCATGGTCCATTTTTATCATATCAGAGAATAAATCCTTGAAGAATAGGTCCTTGATTGTCTACCACGTAAGACCCTAATGTATTCCTATCTAGTTAATGACACACCACCACCTCCTTTTGGGTCCTTGAAGCATGAAAATATCCATCATTACCCATCGATCATCTGGGGTCTCCACTAGATCAATGATCCCCCCGATGGTTCAATTCTAGTCCTTAGCATCTTGAGAGACAATAGTTCCTTAGAAGTATAGATGATGCTGTAGTTGGAATTCCCAATCACAATCAACCATTATCCCAGAGACTCCCCTTCCTTGAATAAGCACTATGATGAGGACTCTTGGCTATAACAGTTTTACTGCATGAACAACAACAGTAGGAATAGGGGCATGCTCAGCCAAATCCCTTGGTCCCTCAAGTAGTATAACATGATGGTACTACCTATGAGAAGAATTTTTACCTATATCTATTTATGGTCCACTAAAATATATTCTCAGAAACATTATCTGTATTTCCAAAAATAATTCATTGGACTTGTATAACATATTATTGAAATATCATCCTAATCATTTTATATTCATGATTTGAGTTGGAATTTTATTTTTTTATTTAATTTTTGCTTTTAATTAATGAAACAATTAATTTATCCTTAGGTAAATGATTTTTTTATTTATAATGTAAATTAATTTCTTAATTGATACATGAAAAAATTGATGTTTTTTAGTGATTCATTATTTTTTAGGGAATTTATTGATATCCATTAATTTTTTTTATTTTGAATTTTAATTATTTGATTCAATCCTGAATTAATATTCTTAAATTATAAAAATGATTCCATATAAAAAATGTGTTTTAATATTGTGTAGGTCTTACATAAAAATGGAAAGAGTTCCAAAGTGATCGTAAGGTTAATAATTATTTGCGAGAAAATAGCAAAGTCTTGGAGTTCCAGGACATCACCCCTTTATGTGGTCAATCAAGCAACCAAAAAATGAAAAAAAGGATCAACTATTACACCTCCTAAGAAATAAAACATGGTACCACTTCCTCAAAAATTTTAAAAGAAAATATTGTAACACCCTGATATTTTATTATAGATTTCTCTTCAAATAAATTTTTTTCCATAGCTTGTGATAAATTCAACCCCGAGTCTAAATGTACTGTAATATAGTATATTGTTATAAGCAAGTCATTAAGTTAGTGAACTGAATATGTATAACCATATTTTTGAATATATATTTATATAAAGGTTTTATAATAAACAAATATATTGATAAACAAGTACTCAATTTTTTTCATTCAACATATTGTTTAGAAATAAATTTTTCCTCAAAAATGTTTATTATTTCTTTTTTGGGGAATATAATATAATTAACTTCTTCTTATTTTAAAAAATTTATTTCAAAAAATTAAATTAAAATTTTAAATCATAATTTCAAAATTACGTTAGAGTTAATCTTTTATAATTTCATAAAAAGATTGATTTTTGATGAATAGTGAAAAATACTTTTTTTATTGAAAACCGTCATTTCATTTAAATCATTTAAAATGATATATTTTTTTAAAATTGATTTTAAAATTAAAATTAGTTAATTTATTTTATTAATAATCCAATTATGGTCATTATAATTAACTTTACATTGGATTTGTGTATAAAAACTTCTTATACTTATAAAATCATGTTTTTCTGCTAAATAGTTTTTCATCATGTTTTATAGGTTTAATTTTTAAATTAAAATCTACCATTATATGAATTGAATTTGATAAAATAGATTATATATTTTTAATAATCATGTTAAAAATTTATAATTATTCTAATTACATATTTTATAATGTATTGTAAAAAGAGTAAAAATTTGTTTTTGTGGTTAATGTAAAAACATGTTTACTAGGGGTTAAACCAAGGCATATAGGTATGTTTTGAAATTAAACTTGTTTAAATCTTCTTGGATGACCATATTTTGACATCATAAAATCACACCTTCAAATTTATATCCATTTTGAATTATTTTACTTGATAACTACATTATAATAGTTTAATATTTTATGAAATCCCAAGTGTGTCCACTCCCCCACTTATAAAAGGACACCCCTCATTTCTCTTCTTTTTGCCACTTTGAGCCATATAGATTGAAAAAAACTTACTTAATAATCATTAAAAATTCTATATCAATGAATTATAGGTTCTTTTCTTCTTGAAATAACATTCCAAGGGAACTTAAGAAAGGATCTAAAGGAGGCCAAATGAAGGAAAGGTAATCATCCCACCTGACCTCATTAAAATTATTTCTTCTTATACCAACATTAAATATAATTTATTCATTATAAAATAATAAATTAATTGTAATAAATACACTTCAATTTTATTATGATTATATAACCAAAATTATCTACCCTCTTTTCTGTTAAATGGGATGTGAAAGTATCGTTCATTCGTACGTGTGGACTACCACCTCTATGTAGTGATACAATTCATTTTCCATCACCATCATTCATGGATGGTTATTATGATGGGTTTAATTTTTAAATATTATTTTTATGATATTATTATTATTATTTAATAATATATTATTATCTACCATATTTCCTTCCCATCCTTTGGAAAACAATAATGTCACTAGTGTTCACGAGTGGACTACCACTTCAATGAAGCAATGTGATTCGTTTTTCATTTATATATTAATTGATGGTAATAAGGATAGATTTAATGAAAATAAATGATGTATAAAATATAATAATTACTTTTTAAAGGAAAATTTTTATTTACCTTTTTTTTCAATCCCTTGAAAAGTAAAAAAATCATTCATGCATATGTATGTCCTACTGTCTTCATGAATGGTGTAATTCATTTTTGTATATCTACCATTTATGGATGAATATAAAATATATATATATATATATATATATATATATATATTTAATATATAATATTTTTATATAATTTCTAATATTATTTATAATATGGATCCATGATCAAATTACAAGGACCAAAACTATTGAACAAAAATTATCTGAAAAAATAAAATAGTTAACACCTAGAAAATAGGATTTTAATTATAAATTATTAATAAATGGGTATTGAAATGTTATAATTGGATAATATTTGATATTAAAAGTATTTACAATATTATGTTAAATATGTATAGGAAATTTAAATATATTATATCGGATTTTGTAACACTTTTGAGGCATGCCAAATTTGAGGTAAGGGATTTATATTGCAATCTATTTGTTTATCATGATCGTTTATGATTAAGTTTGTTCTAAAGAAATTTTAGGACCTATCTATAAAAAATATAATTAATTTTAATAACCTATGTTTATTATTGGATATTAAAATTTATCCTTTATTTTTCCTCTCTTTATGAACTCAATATACTGAAAGTCTTTTTTTAAGGAAGTCCATCTTTATATCTCTCTTCAGTTGAAAGTACATTTTCTTCTATATCCATGTTTTCTAAAAATATTTTCAAGAATGTTTTTATAATATCCAATATCTATTTTATTTCATTTTAACCCATTATTAAATTTTTACAAAATTTTTAATAGGATTCTAGATTTGTTTTCTAAACAAGTAATTTTTTAATTTTTATAAAAAATGTAAAAGAAATATTTGTTTTAACGTATATAGATTAAATAGAATTACCCACCCTCATGACTGACCAATGATTTATAGTTTACAGTACAAGTATCTATGGTTCCATTAACTGAAAATATTTTCATTAATATTTTCAAAATTTTTATATTTCATATAAGTGAATTAAAATTGAAAAGCGTATTTTCCATAAGAAATATTATAGTGATATTTTAAAGGAATTTTTAATCTATAATAACATTACTTGATCTTAGTTATGCCTAAATAGGTATATGTTCCAATTAAACCACCCAATTTAATTATTTGTATATATTATAATGATAATTATTTAAGGACGATTCTAGGAAACCCTTTATTTCCCAAGAGCATATTAATTTATGATGAATCTTTTATGAAACTTGTTTCTTTTCCATGGGTTAGGAAATGAGGAAATGCTAAAAAGATTATGAAAACCATTTCCTTTACATGAGTTAGGATGTGATTAATGTTTTATTCTCTAGTTTAAAACATATGTACTATTTTTATTATGTTACCGGTGGGTCTAAAACTTTATATCTCTCAAATGCATTGGGTAATGATGTATATCTCATGAGATAATAAGGGATGGAATAGGGAGTTATCTTGGTTCATTAATGGACTCTATAAACCACTATGATTGTATTTGGAATGAACCTTGAATAAGGATATGATAGAATGGGGATTTAACGCATCCACTATGATAGTATTGGAAGTGATCCTTAACTAAGGAAATGATTTTCTATGATAATGTGTATGCCACAAACATAAGTCTTATGAAAATTTTATGATCTCATGGCTAATGTTATTTGATTCTAATATGATTCATGTATAATAGAACACCATGATTTAGGAAATGAATCAAGAATAAGATCTACGAAATATTATCTATATTTTGAAATGTCAATATCTTGTTCTCATACCTTTATTGTCATGTTACACACATGTGATCATTGATATCTCCATTTTTTACCATTAATGAGCATCAGAGCTCACCCACTTTTATGATTCCCTTCCCCATGTTATGAAGAGAGTTTTTAAGAATTATATGTTTAATAAGGATGATAGTTATGAAGAACTTAGTGGGAGATGATGTATATCTCACATGAAAAAGTTATCTATGTATCCATGTTTCTAAAGACACTAAACCTATATGATTCTGGTATGATTTTTTATTTTATGTAATGAATATTCATCTAATATAATGTAATATTTATGTATGAAAAGTAAGGGTTTATGTAGTTGGAATTATAGTAAGGTTTAGTTAGATTTTGAAACAAGGATGAGAAAAATTTACAGAGAACCCTTAGGATAATCCTATTTATAGGAGAATGTCCAAAGTTATGGTAAATAAATAGTGTTGTTTTCTTAGAAAAATATCCATGTTAAGAAACTACAAGTGGAAATAGTTTTGGAATAGATGCATCTAGGAGTGATAACCCTAAAAGGAGTACTTCTAGTATATCTCAACCATTATATTATTCCATGGTGAGTGTGCCCTTACTGTGCGTCTAGATTGACCTCCCGAGGGATATGATTTGGTTAACTCATATTTTCTTTATGAACCATTATGAAATATTTGAATAGATGATGATCATGATTGTCCTTGGTTAAACCTAATGTTTCATATATTGAAAATAAGGTGTCATGATTTATAAATACTATAAATGATTTTTCATCATTAACCACTCATATTAAATATGCATGATGGTCATTCTTACCATTTTGGTTTTTGTACGGGATTGAAGATCATATAAAAAAGTTGAGGTGGTGATAGGTACAATAAAATATTAAAGTATCTTATTATATCTTTGTCATTATAATTCATTTATATCATGAAAATACCCTAGGAATAAAATTTATATCCTCAATGATTGAATATTGAATTAGTATTGAAACACCCTAATGGTAAAATGATTGCATATCAAGTCTACGATTCTTCTCTAATTGATGTTTTTGGGAATGTGAATCCTACCAATTTCATTCTTATCCATTTAGTTGAATTTAATGGTATCTTAGGCATGGATAGGATTTATTTACATAAATAACACATCAATTATTTAAAAAAGGGAATTCACATTTGATATTCAAAACCAACCTTTGATAATCCATCGATGCATCAATAAATATGAACATAAAATGGAAATTACATTTATTATATGGGTCTTTATTCATATTATAAAGGGTATGAATCTTAGGTGGTTGGGTATAAACTCAATATTGAAGATATTTCTATTTTATGAGAGTTTTTTGATGTTTTTATAAAATATTTACCTTGTCTTACTCTAAATAATGATGTTAGTTTTTCAATAGAACACATAGTGGTGGTATAAAAATTTCAAAGACTCCTTATATAATGGTCCATATTATGTTGAAAATATTGAATAAGAAAATACAAGAGAATCTTTATAAGTGATTCATTTTTACAAGCGAGTCACCATGGGGGGAAACTTTTTTTTATTGAGTAGAACGATGGATCACTAAAACATTGTATTGGTTATTAAGAACTAAAAAAGAACAAAATAAAGAATAAGTATCCTCTACCCTGTATTGTTGATTTTTTCAATCAATTAAAAAGAGATAAATATTTTTCCAATATTGGTCCTTGATTTTTATACTATCATTTGATGGTAAAAAGTGAATACATACCCAAGAAAACCTTCCATACGGGGTATGGACACTATGAACTTATAGTGATTTCATTTGGTCATACCAATTCCCCACCATCTTCATGTATTGAGTGAATATAGACTTTATATATTTCATTGATTGGTTTTTGGTAGTCTTTATAGATGAAATTCAAATTTATTCCAAGAGTAATTTAGAACATTAATATCACTTAAGGATTGTACTAAATTACCTAATGACTGAAAAGTTGTATGAAAAATTTAAAAAGATTTAATTTTCGATATAAAAAGTATCATTTTGGGTAATATAATATGATGAAAGGGTATATCTGAGGATCCATCAAAGATAGAAGTTATTGAACTTTAGACCAGACCAACCATTATGACCAAGATCCATAGTTTTCATGGTTTAGTTAGATACTATTAAAGATTTATGGAGAATTTCTCATGGAAATATAATCCACTAACCAAGATAACTCAAAAAGGATACATGTTCTTTTGGTTAGATAAATGTGAGGAAAATTTCGAGGAACTAAATATAAGGTCATTTGGTGAACCTATTCTTACACTTCCTTGTAGTGGAGAAGGGTTTGTGATTTATAATGTTGCATTAAATATGGGACTAAGATTTATCCTCATGAAGAATTATATATTTATAGATTATGTCTCACGAAAATTGAAGGTTTTTGTAAAGAATTACCCAACTCAGGATTTGGAGTTAGATATAGTATTTTTTTATTAAATATATTAAGGAATTAATTTATAGATAAATTTTTGATATATATGCTAATAATAAAAGTTTAAAGTATATATTCACTTATAAACAGCTTAATATGAACTAGTGATGAAGGATGGAGTTGATTAAAGATTATGAATACCCAAAACATTACCACCATGGAAAATAGAAAAAGGTGGTAGATGCCCTAATTTTAAAGTATCATGTAATATTATCTATGACGAGGATAAAAAAAGATCCAATATATATATATATATATATATATATATATATATATTTGTAAAACATATAATTTGGAATCATTAAGTAATGGGAGAAATCCTATTTTTCCAAATAATTGTTCAACCATATATCCATATGAATATTAAATAAGAATAAATGGAAGATATATAGCTAAAAAAGAACACAAGAAATGTTCTTGTGTTTTACCTTGATTGTGATAGAATGATAAGATTTAGGAACCATGTATGTTTTCTCTCTATACCAGATTTGAAGGAGTTATTGGATGAATATCATAGGTCATAATTCTCTATTCATCCTAGAAGTGTGAAGATGTATTGATATATGAAAGTGTGTTTTTTTGGGAAAATATGAATACATATATTTAAGAGTTTGGAACTCAGTGCTTGGTATGTCAGTAGGTTAAGGATGAGAGAAAAAAGTATAAGTTGATTCTACAACCATTACCCATAATAGAATGGAAATGGGAAACACCACCTTTTATTTTTTCATCATAATCCTCAAAACATCCAAAGTCCAGAATAATATTTAGGTTGTATTCGATAGCCTTATGAATTAATCAAACTTTATTGCTATTAGATAAGGTTTCTATATTGATCATCTTTCTAGAATAAACATTAAAGAAGCAGTAAGGTTACATGGAGTACCAAATTATATTTTATATTATCAGGATTTGAGGTTTACCTCGATGTTTTGGTGAAGTCTTCAACAAACTCTAGATTAAGAGTTTTTTTCAGTAAAACATATCATCCTCAAATAAATACTATGTTTGAGAGAACCATTAAAAACTTAGAGGATATTTTTATTTCTTGTTATATGGATTGAAAAGGTGGTTGGGATCAATATCTTCCCCGTCTCAAGATTTCTTATGATAATGGATTTCACTCAAGAATTCATATGGACACTTATAAATACATATGTGGAATAAAGTATTCAACTCTATCATTCTAGGATGATGTTTGAGAAATAAATCAATTGGGACCTGATCTAGATGGGGAAATGATAGAGAATGTTAGAACCATTCAAAAACACGTCATTGTAGCTAAGAGTCGATAGAAAATTTATGCTGATAATCATTAGTGAAATATGGGATTGAAGTAGATGAGAAGGTATTACTATAAATTTATCCCGGGGAGAAGGTTATGAGATTCATAAATAAGGAAACCTAAGCCATAGGTATGTTGGACCCTTCAAGATTCTTGATCAAGTATGAATGGTATATTATCACTTAGTTCTTCCATCGAAACTATCCCAGGTTCATGATGTGTTCCATGTATCTCTCTAGGAAAATTACATACATGATTCCCAATATATAATATAATAATAGGACTAATGGAGCATGATTTTTTATATAATGTAAAACTAGTTTTCATATTGTATCATAGAGGTAAAATACTAAAAATAAGAATATTCACCTGGTTAAAGTTCACTAAAGGAATCAAAAATTCAAAGAAGCTACATGGGAGCCTAAGGATGTGATGAAAAGAGATATCCTAATTTTTTGAATCAACATTATGGGATTCTGAGGGAAAAAATAATTTTAAGGGGCTAGAATCTAACACCTCTATATTTTATGAAATATTTCTCTCCAAATAAATTTAATTTCTTCGATAGCTTGTGATACACGCAACATTGAGTTTAAATGAATCATAATATAATATACAATTATAACCTATCTATTAATTTTATAAAGGGAATAGGAATAAAAAATTTAAAAAATACTTATAATTGTTTCAGATAAAACAAATATATTTAAAAATAAATACTAATTTTTTTAATGTCTTATTTGCTTTAAAAATACATTTTTCCTCTAAATGGTTGTTAATTTTTTTTTTCTAAGAAACTAATATAATAAATTTTTACCACTTTTCACAAATTTATTTGAAAATTAAAAATTTATTTTTTAAATAATCATGTCAAAATTATCATAGAGTTAAATTTTGAGAATTTTCTAAAAATATTGATTTTTTGTTAAATGGTTATATATACTGATTTTTATTGTAAATTGTCTGTTCCTTTAAATCATATACAAAGTTACATTTTATTTTTTAATGTTTTTAAAATTTAAATTAGTTCATTTATGTTATTAATAATCTAATTATGGTCATTATAGTTAATTTTATGTCGATTTTTGAATAAAAACATTTAATACTTAAGAAAAATGTTCATCATGGAAAAATGATTTTCTTTATGTTTTATTAGTTTAATTTTAAATTAAATTATAAAATTATTTAAATGAAACTTGATAAAATGAGTTCCATATTTTGAACCAAAATTTACAATTACTTATTTGATCTCACTTTCATTTTTGGTCATAATTAATAGTAAAAATAGTAAATGTTTTTCCCCATGGTTAAGGTTAAAAAGGGTTTACCGAGGGTTAAACCAACATATAAGAGTAATTTTTTAAATTAAAATTGTTTAAAATAATATTTTATGAACATATTTCAAACTCATCTTCTTGAAACATCGAAAATATGGCCATTTTGATTGATTTTTCTGGGGAATTTCATTATAATATTTTAATCTTCTATGAAATACCTAGTGTGTACTCTATCACACATAAAAAGGACACTACATTTCTGTTATTTACACCACTTTGATCCATATAGCTCAAAAAAAACCCTATAAAGTTCTCTAATAAAATTCCATGTCTATTAATTATAGGTCATTATCTTTATAAAATACCATTCTAAGGGTCTTTAATAAAGGATTTAAAGGAGGCTAATCGAAGAGAAGGTAATCATCCTACCCGACCTCTTCCAAATTATTTCTTCTTATATCTATTATAAATATATAGTATTTGTCATAAAATAATAAATTATGTATTCTAAATATACTTAAATGTTATTTTTATTATTTAACCACCATTATTCACCCTCTTTTCCATAAAATTGGATGTGAAAGTATCGCTTGTGCATATGTGTGGACTACTGCCTCCACATAGTGACACAATTCATTTTCCATAACCATATTTCATGGATGGTTATAATGATGAGCTTAATGTTTATAAATTATATTTGTTAAAAAATTATCCTTATACAATTAATATATCATATTTACCTTTTTACCATATCATATGTTGGAAAATGATAGTCTCACTCATTTGTACATGTGAACAACCTCCTCCACGAAGTGATGTGAATCTTTTTTGTTTCCTATATAAATGGATTGTAAGGATATATTTAATGAATATATATTATATAATAATTATTATATAAATTATTATTATTATTTACCATTTTTTATCCATCTAAAAGTGAAAACAATGTTCATGTATATATACGACCTACCACCTCCAAGAATGGAGTAATTCATTTTTTTATCTCTACTATTTATAGATTAATATTAATATATATATAATGAATATATATGATATTCAAATAATTATTAAAAATTTGGATACGATGCAACCATGATCAAACTACAAGGAACATAACTACCAAACTAAAATTGTCATGAAAAATGAAACAATTAACACCAGGAAATGACGATTTTAATAATTAATTGTTAATAAATGGGTTTTAAAATGTTATAAGTGGATCATATATAATATTATAAGTATTTAAATGACTATAGTACATAATTATAATAAATTTTAATGTTTTTATAAATGATGTTAGATAACTTTCTAAGCATGTTGAACTTGAAGTAAGAGATTTATGTTAAAATATCATTGTTTATCAAGAGTGCTTACGATTAAGAATATGATGATGAAATTTTATGACCTATATCTCATTAATCAAATGAAGTTTCTTATAATATGGTTATTTAATGAGATTAATTTTTTTCCTTTCATTTTCCTCTATTTAATTATTCAAGATATCGAATGAATTTTTTTAAAGAAAACTTACATTATTTTTCTCTTCAGTTGAAAATCCTTTTTCCTCCATATCCCTGTTTCTAAAAATGTTTTCATGAATATTTTTTACATTATACTATTTTTTTTAAATTTATTTTTAACCATTATTTATATTTTCATTTTTTAAAAAGGAACCTTTTTATTATTTTCCAAACAAGGTACTATTTGACATATTGCTGAAAATGTAAATGGAATCATTATTTTAACGTATATGACATGAATAAAATTTCATTCCCTTATATCTCTCAATGAGTTGAAGCATAATTTGCATGTTTACAAGGTTTTTTGAAAGGAAATGTTTTCCATAATATTTGGGAATTTTATATATTTCAAATAAGTGAATTTAAAGTAAAAAATGGTATTTTCATCATGAAGTATTCCAATGATATATTAATGTAATTTTTCATATATGATAACATTCTTTGATGTTAATTATGATTTATTGGGGATATTATTAAATTATACTAGCCACTTTAATTCTTTGGATGTCCTATGATGATTATAATTTAAGAATTATTCTATGAAACTCAATTCTTTACCATGGGTTTATTAAGTATTGATGAAACTTTATAAAACCCGTTTCTTTTACACTAGTTATGCCATGATGAAATGATGAATTTTTTATGGGACCCAATTCCATTCCATGGGTTATTCTATGATTAATGTTTTATAGTCTTCTGGAACAAATATATATGATTTACATTATGTGATTGGTGGGACTAGATTATATAGCCCTCTAATGCATTGGGTAGAGATGGATATATCATGAGCTAATAAGGTATTAAATGAGGAGTGAACCCAATTCAGTAATAGACTTTTTCCACTATGATAGTTATGAGAGTGAACCATGACTAAGGATATCAAAGAATGAGGAGTGATCCAATTCCATTTTTATAGTTTTGGTAGTTGTCCTTGACAAAGGAAATTATTTTCTATGATTATGTGTATGCCAAATACTTATATCTTATACAAATGTTATTCTATTTTGGATTATGTTATTTTATTCTTTTATGATTTAGGTATTATGAACTAGAAACATTTATAGATGACTCAAGATTATGGAATATGATAAGTTGTGTATGGTTTTAAAATATTAATCACATGATATCATACCCTTATGAACATTTTATACATAAGAGATCATTTACATCAACCTTGTTTATCCTTACTAAGCACCTAAGATCACCCTTTCTTATGTTTTCTTTACCTAGGTTATGAAGATATGTTTTATGTATGATATTTCAAATAAGGATTCTAGTTATAAATAAAATTTTGAGAGATAATGTAGATATCCTATGAAGATGTTTTTTAGGTATACATGATTCCAAAGACACTAAAAATATATGATTATATCATGGTTTTTTATTTTATTTTGTTATAATATAATAACTTTGGTGATGGCACACTGGTGGTTGAGATGAGGAAATTATACCTATCCCATGTTGATGAATTATATATTTTAATAGTTAAATATCTTTCATTAATCTATGTATTTAATCAAACTATATAGAGAATGATAGATTTCCTTATTTATTACACTTTGAATTTATCTTCCCTTCTTCACTACATCACACAAATAGGTCACTTGAGTCTTAATTTTTTGTGATCATGAGAAATTATTTTTCTTACAAGTAATTAGAGATATTATATTTCTAGGATAGGGGATATTAGTGGTTGTAGTAATTATTTCATCCCTCTAGTTAAATGAAAAATTTTAGGTGATGGTAATCATGTGATATTTCACATGATTAGTTAGATAATGGGAGAGTATAAATTGGAATAATTACTTAATTGGAAATATAAGGGGATGATCTGAGGACATGACACTACTTTTAAACTTGAATTTAAAACTAACACTAGTTAGTTATTTTACTCTTTCCATCAACTGAGACTTCAAAATTAAAGAGAAACACACACATACCACTATCATATCTAGAAAAAAACATGAGCCCCACTACCACTAAATTTTACTTGGGTTCAATATTTAATTACTGATCACCCTATGATGGGTGATCATCAATGCATGCATAATTTTTTTATAGAAAAACCTATCCAAGGAGGAAAACGATAAGAAAAATTCATAAGCAACCCAGTACTACCCAAGGATCAAGACTAGTTATCCATACCTACATGTTAGGCACAATCATATATATATATAAAGCATTATCTAGTTCAAATAATTTAAATGACATCATAGTAGACCAAAAAATAACAAACATAGATCAATAAATTTAATTATATGTACTACCATGAATAGTAAGTGAAATGTATATATGAAATGTGATCCTAGATTCCTTTTCATGATGAATAAGTGAACCCAAATCCCATAAAAACAACAACACAACATACTCAAGATCAACATGAAACTATGATGATGAAATTGTAACATCAGTCTCATCACTGGAAACTTTGAGGTCTGTCACATAAGAGCAGCCTAATAACTTATGCGACTCCAAATTATGAGTTCTATACAACCTAAATCTTTTTTACATAGCCTCAAATATATTCAAGATGAATATGAAAAGAAAATTTACTTTGATACCACTTTATAATTCTCCATCCCAAATCAACCGGAGCCAGAGTACCATATGAACTCATGTGTGTCTCCCCATAAATAATAGGTTGATGACTAGTAATGAGGTTTAAAACGTCATTTTTGTGAGAGACTATACCCTCTAAATCAAATGTCTTACATTATAAAAATTTCAAGGAAATAATTGAAATATTAAAATGAACAGTAGAACTAAAAATCAATCAATGTGATATGAGATGGAATTAAAAGTCTTATAGAGTCACAAAAGCTGTAAACTAAGTACCTACAATATTCCAGGTTAACCAATGTATAAGAAATAATTGGAATGTTAAAAAAGTCACTATGAAAACACTCCAGAGTCCATCCCAAAATTACCCGCAAACTCCAATATCTACCTCTTCATCTCCCTAAAATTGGGCCCTTTCTATTTCATGGTTCCCTAATCAAGAAGTCTGCTTATGCTTTGGGATTACTATAAAGGGTGTGAGTATAAACCTAGTAAAACAAAACCAAGGATTCCTTAACTTAAGTGAACAATAATATGAGGTTTATTCCATGATAAATGTAAATGTGATAGAAAGTAACAATCAATTACATACTGAGTGGTCATGTGAATACTAAACCACCATGAACCCCAACAATACCTAATTTAGTTTCACACAGAAAGAATAGACATAACAAAATATATGAACATGGTTTTCCAATTTGGTGAACATATATATTTATGACATTCCAAATGTACAATGAGTCTTAGGTTGGTCGACAAGGATGTTGTATCCCATCTACGTCTTGGGTCATATCGTAAGGCTATCACACCTCATCTATATGTCAGATTAGGACACATGGTTTTTGTATCTTTCCACCACCTTAGGTCAAGCCTCAAGGTCATCGTACTCCTGCCCTGCGTATTGGTCCATCGTTATCAACGTTTCATATCACACATGTTACCCCTCTAAGGGTTAATCATGCTCCAAAGGTATACCTATCATTTTTTAATAGAATAAAAACCAATAAAGGAAATACATTCACACATAATAGGGAATGACCCATTTAGGAAAAAGTAGAACATATCAATAATGAGTCACAGTAGCCTTATAAACACACATGCGACCAAACTATAACATGGTTCTCATTGAATACACACACATACACATGAGATCAATATCAAACATGGGTCTCATTGTACATAAGAACATATAATCACATCATTCCAACAATCATATAAAATGTATCTATATGGTAATTATCTTACTACCTTAATCGTTTTGATGTCAATATTAAGATTTTGGAAGTTATTTTTCACCAATATCATTTTCATACACAAACCGAAACAAACTCGTAAGCTAGGTTTCCCTATAACTGATTCCAATCCAATATAATATTGGTTCTGGAAAAATATTCAAGAAGTGAAATGATAAATAAGGGTATAACCATATCAACAACCCAATGGATTCCAACATAAATGTTATATCTATGTCCATTTAAAGGAAGAAAACCCTCACTCTTAGAATATATATGAGAGAAGATATCCCAAGATCCCTATGATCCTTGATTAATATGAACAAGAATCTATCTCCCAAGGTTTTATCTTCAAATATGGTCAAGTAAGGAGGGATAATAAAAACATGGTTTGAATTCAAGAAGGGTAATCCATATCTCATACTAGATTCATCCAAATTAGAGAAAATACAAGTGAAGGAAGGTGAATTAATTAATAGAGATAACAATGTGTTATTAATTCATTAAACATCCCATTATAATGATCTCTTTCATTTCCACATATAATTGTAACTTCCCCCAAAATATCTGTGGAAAAATATTCTTTATCAAGAACTAAATAGTCATCTCCATGGTGTGGTGACACCCACCATGTCCATGGTTTCCACAAAAATTACCACCATAAGAAACCCGACATGGTCATCCACTATGGTGTGGTGTTAAGAACTTACCCATTTTGGAATCACCATGCACTTATCCATGGTGCAGTGAGGCCAATATGGATATGATCCATCAGAGGACTTGTAACACTATATGACTGTGACCACTACATACCATAAGAGTTTAAACTAGTCCATTTCAAACAGGAAGTTTCCATGCATAAAATGAAATACACCACTATGTCTTACTGCCTGTGGTGTACACTAAAACATTCAAAACCCCTATTTAAGACTCTAAAAAATTTCAAATCATCCCAATTCATAGTTAAACAATCACGCAATCCAAAATTACTTATAAAAAAAGAGGATGCCACACATTCAATTATCATAACAATTTCATCATATTAATAATATACATCTTATCACTTTAAATTTTTAATATAACTGATCAATAAGATTTCCACCATAATTAAATAACCATCACCTCATCAATTCATACATAACATCACCACCACCACTATATCCCTAAAGAATTAACAGATATGCCTCAAGCCAATACATCCTATACAACTATACAAATACCCCAAATCTATTACAATCTACATGTATAGTACCAAAAATCAATAATAAGAAATAAGATAAACAATCATACAAGAAAAAAATAAATAAATAACATATAAAAAACATATAATAATATTAAAAGAAATATCACAACACATAATAATATACAATAATAAGGAAATAGATTACAAATTAACAATTCATAGTAATATTTATCATGCAATACATCTCAACTAATTATTACTAAAACAGTTATAATAATATCTATCCACCATAAAATTTTCAGTCACTTTACTTCATTTATCTATCTAGTTAATTAAGATAAATATCTTGGTCAAAACATAATATTACTACCTATCACAACACCTTCCCTAGAAAACACTGACTGATTACTAATATATACCCAACACTACAACCCCAACACCTAGAACACAACTATATTCTCTAAATAATTTTATAGACCAAGGCTTACCCAACATCCTTATAAAATAATAAACCATCCATAAAACTCTAACTATAAAAACTATTTTATATATCTATCCTAAGATGGAATCCATAATAATACCTTAATCCCACTTCACTAAATTGACACTTCCTACTCTAATCTCATATATTACTTCACTATAACCCATACTCGCATTAAAAATATTAACTCTAGATTAAAATTATATTTATGTTCATTCATGAGTTACTTTATATTACATTAATAATATTTTTAGGTTTACATTTATTTTTTACTTCATCGTACCTTCAAATTAGAGAAATAATCAATCATGATGATATTAATTTAACTTCACTACATATATTCACTAAATATTAAATAATGACAATTCAACTCAAAATCATATCCAATCTTCCATAGTTTCAATTCCATTCCAGATTTCCTTTTATAATTCCATTTCCTAAAAACTTTCCATTTTCAATGGAAATTACATAATAATAGTAGTTTGTGTAAGGAACTGACCTTAAACATTACATATTCTAGAGGATTTATACTATAATTAATTATTTTATATTCCCAAAGATATTTTTGGTTTATAGTTTTTGAGTGTTAGTTCATAACTCTTACACAACAATCCCATATATTACAAAGGGAAAATTCTAATTAGTATCCATTTTCCACAAAAAAAACCTTTAATAAGAAACAAGTTTTATTTTCATGGAATATCTTCACAAATTTGATCTTTACCTCATCCTTGTCCCTAATTATACTTAAATATCATTGATTTTTTTTAAATTTTTGATGAGAACAATAATCATAGGAAGGTACATAGAAAGGATAAATATGTTAGTTTAGTGAAAAAAATGAAAAAAATGAAAAACCATTTCATAAAAACACACTTTTTATCCAAAAATTGAATCATTTTTCCTTTAAAAATATCAATATATTACAATTTAAACTCAAATGATTTCTATGAAATCTAATTAGAAAGCATAAAAAATCATGTAGGTGCCTTGGGAAAACATTACATTAAAACCCAAAAAACACCTACAATTAGATTGAAAATATGGTTACCTTCTAAAATAATTCTTCAAAGGACTTAATCATTACACAATGCATTAGAGATCTATTTGGGAATACCCATAGTATAAGATATATTAGGATAACTTGTGAGATATAATAGATATAAACCCTATATATAATCTATATCTGGATCAACCATGAGCTATAATGGTGTTTAATCCTTTATAAACAATTCCAAAGGATAATATCATGAATAAAACCATTGAAAACCAATTTTAACCCATATACGAAATAATTTCAGATATTAAAATACTCTTTTCTCATAAAAATCCATTTTCAATACCAAAATACCCATAAAAAATGAAAGATGTTTTTTCTTTGAATAAATTATGAAATATTCTTATGTAATAAAAACTTCAAATAATGGTAATGGTGGTGTGGAATGTCATTGTCACCATATACGTTAAAATTGAACATTCCTTTTATCTTTTGTAATGAAAGTCAAACATTCCATAAAAAAATTCCTTTTTAAAAACCATTGAATTAAAGTAAAAATTGGAAAAAAATTAAAAAACATTAATTAATATATAAAAGTGTTTTAAAAAAAGTTTACATGGAAGAAAATTATTTTGAAAATAAATCATAAAAACATTTAAAATGGTGTTTTATGTTAATGTGTCCCTTTCCTCAAGTCTAACGCATTACATATGACCTTTATCTTCCTAAATAATATACAAATGTTAATTATTTACATTCTTGAGAACCATTTTCATGTTTATTATTCAATTTATTTTAATTATTACAATGTCATATACACTTACATAATCATTTAAATTTATGTTAGACAGTTTGATGATATTTGGTTTATTAGTCCAAAATTACTTAGATAGGATGGCATTGGTAAAAAAGACCCTTATTAATTCACTACCAAAATAATAAACATGAAATAATTATCATTTTTATACATCAATTATACATTTCAAACCAATAATGAATGATGGTTATGAAAAATTAAATATATCATAATCATTGAGATGGTAGACTGTATATACACATGAGTAATGTTTCTATTTTTCAACGATCATTACAGAATTTAGATAAGTATTGTTTTATCATTCTAAAATTATTATTATATCAAAAATACTATACTATTATTTTAAACAGGCACATATATATATATATATCATCCATGTGGTGTGGTGATGAAAAATGAATCACATCGCATCGTGGAG
The DNA here is from genome assembly GCA_963277665.1 of Viscum album. Classification (NCBI taxonomy): domain Eukaryota; kingdom Viridiplantae; phylum Streptophyta; class Magnoliopsida; order Santalales; family Viscaceae; genus Viscum; species Viscum album. Next base: position 927,747,392 of record OY728132.1, read on the forward strand.
GTGGTAGTCCACACATACACAAAAACAATGTTATCATTTTTTAGTGAATGAGAAAGTGAGAAATTAAATTATATATGATCCTTAAAGAATAATAAATATGTCATTAATATCATATATATACATTATTTCCATCATTATAACCATCGGTGAGATAAAGTGATGGAAAAAAATTACATTGGTTTCTAAGGAGATAGTCCACCGTACACAAAAATAAAGGTTTTATTTCTCATTTGATAGAATATGAGATTGATATAGGTTTTACAATTAACATAACAACACCTTATTATGTGAAATATACTGGTTTTATTATTTCATCATGGTTAAAGAAGATTTTAATGTGGTTTAAGAAGAAATAAAACAAAAACAATTAGTTATGAATGTTACCTCACCTTCCAAAAATCTATTAAGGCTTACACCAAAGGATATTAGAGTTTAGTTTTATAATAAAAAAAAGACTCTAGGATGTAAGTATAGATGTATGTTAGGGATTTGGTTAGATATTGGCCAAAACAAAAGGTTTTTAAAGTGTGGTGAAATGAGAAGAAGAGGTGCCCTCTTATAAGAGAGGGGAGGAGAACTCTTGAAATTTCATAAAATATTTAATTAATATAAATTAAATTTGATGTAAAAATGGCTCCAAATTGATATTATTATAATTTAAGATGTGTATGAGTCTAAAATCTCTCATAGATTTTTTTTCATAAGTCTGTATCACATATTTTCCTTATCTTTTTCTTTTAACCCCTCTTTACCCTTTTCACACATACCGTGATAATAAGGGGTTTTTACTCCTTTAGGTTCAACCATATCCAAATATATTGGATGTATATATTATTTTTGAGAATTATCTTATCATTTAATAAAATATTTTTTTAAAAATAAGAATTTCAATTTTATAACTATTCATTTACTTCGAATTTTATAACATCAATAATATAATTTAAATTTGAATAAAATATTTTAATTAATAAATAAAATGTTATTTTTATTTTCAATATTCATGGGTCACATTAATTATTTCAAGTTATACTACTTTCAGTAGTTTTAATATCATTTTTTTATTTATCCATTAATTGAAAAATTACTGTGTCAGTATTGTGTATTAATTTAAGATTATTATTTCTTTACTAAAAATTAATAATAAATTTCCATAATGAAGATAAATAATTCATATTTCAAAATAATATTTATAACCAATCATATCCTTATGCGAGACGCATGGGGTGGCCCAATCTTCATGGAATAGGGAGGCAGATGAAGGATGCAGTTCGGTGCTATGTGTCAGATGATGGGTATAGATAGCAGATGAAAGTAGTCAATTAAATCTATAAGGAGTGAGACATACTAATTATACAACACACTCAAGGGAGGGGTGTTATAACCAATCCACAAAACAACACACTTGGGTTGAGGGATAGAATTAGGGGATTTGTGATCTTGGATCACCAATATAACTTATATAGAGATAAAGGAATAATGTACAAGATCAAATGTGAAATTCGGAACAATCCCCAAACAATGGAGAGAAACAAAGAATAAGATATCTATTACAATATTGAGTTCCATAAAAGTTCCATGGGGGTATCTATTTATATCCAAGGGGATGGTACGATAGTGAAGGGTATAATACCCTAAATTCATAAAGGCTAAAATACTTTGTTACCTTAAATTCAAAAATATAAATTCTACCAAATATTTTTTGTAATATTAGAACACCACTTTCCAACTATAGCCCACCAGATTTTAATTTTAGTTCATATCCCACCAGATTTGACTATGGTGTCCAAATATTATATTATAGAATCCTCCATGTGGGAAATCCTTCTTAAATGCATACAACCTTGTGGGAGAGCTTTAAAAATCTTGTTTGGGATGGAATAAGTTATATTATAGGCCCATTTTCTCCTTCCATGAAATGTAATATCTATTGGGCCTATAATGAAGTTACATGGGTACCCGTTGTAGCATTCAACCTCTTAATCTCTCTCACATCATTGGGACTTTCAAATCTAACTCCTCCTCCTATGAAATTTACTTGGTGCCTTCTATATGGTTTTCATCATCCTCCTCCTCTTGAAAAGGATTCATACTTGACTATTCATCCTATACACCAAAAAAAAAAGAAATATTAGAAACATTGAAAGTGGCACTTACACCATACTATCATGGTAAAGCTATCTTGTAAGAATTGTAGTTAATCTTTTGATGCAATCAGAAAGGTCCATCTCCTCGTGGCATGAGTTAATGTATTTTTGGGACATTCACTCGATATTTTTTCTTGAATTTTCATGGGGTTTCTTGATGTATTAAACACACCCTTTTGCATCCATATTAATTGATTCCTACATAGGAAAAGGTACTATATAAATAGGTGAAAGTGGGTTAAATCCCTAAAAAAATTTAAATGGAGAAAATTGAGTAGTGGAATGCTTGGCCTTATTATATGTGAATTCCACATGTGGTAGACACTCCTCATAATTATTTAGATTATTCTTAACAATTTTCCTCAAAAGGGATTATAGTTTCGGATTCACCACCTATTTTTTCTCATTTGTTTTCAGATGAAAAGTAGTTGAAAAAATTAACGTCATACCTAGTTTTTACCATAAGGTATTCCAAAAGAAACTAAGGAATTTTGTGTATCTATTCAACACAATTGTACTCAAAATTCCTTGGAGTTTGACTACTTCCCAAAAGAAAAGTTTTTCAATGTTAGTGGAATCATCTGTTTTGTTACATGGAATAAAATTTGTCATTTTAGAAAAATGATCCACAAAAAAAGAATATCTCCCCCTATTGGTCCTTGGTAACCCCATAATAAAGTCTATTTATATGTCCTCCCAAGGGTTTTGGGGGATTGGGAGAGGAAGATATAATCCATGTAGGTTTAGTTTCAATTTTCTTTTATGGAAAAAAATTCATATTCCCAAAATTATTTCAACAAATCTCAATATCCTAGGCCAATAAAAATATTCACTAAGAACACATAATGTTTTTTCATCACCAAAATATACCATTAACCCAACTGAACGTGAATCCTTCAATGAAAGTAAATGGATAGAGCAATTTGGAATGTAAATATTATCAATCCGAAATAAGAATCCATCTGGTAAATATAACTTTTCCAAACTAACTCTAGGTTTACAATGTTCATAAAGTATCTAAAATCACTAATAGTTGCATATAAATCCTTAATTCATTCAAAACAAAGGAGTTTTGAATCCAATAAGGATAAAAGATAATATCTACTTGAAAGTGCATATTCCACAATATTTTTTCTACCCTTTTTCTGATTTATGACATATAGAAATGATTCAATGAATTACATCCATCTAACATGTAACTTTTTTAGTTTATGTTGTCTCCTAAGGTATTTATGATCCTCATGATCAGAATGGATCAAAAATTATTTAGACCAAAGATAATATTTCCATGTTTTATAACTCTAAACAATACATAGTTTAGAGGTGGTCCATTTAACATCTCACTAAAATAAGAAATGGGCTTTCCTTCATTCATGAGTACTCCACCAATACTAATTCTGATTGCATCACATTCAATTTCAAGTGTCTTACTAATGTCCTAGAGTGCAAGTAGAGGGGTGTGGGTGAGTCACTTATTGAGAGAATAGAAATACTTCTCTTGAGTTTTCTCCTATTTTAAAGGAACATTATTCTCTTTCAATTCATTAAATAAAACTGCTAGTGTGTTGAAGTCCTTCACAAATCTTTTATTAAAAATATCAAGCCCATGAAAATTTCTTACCTACCTAATGGAGGTTAGAGTTGGACACTCTTATATTGCTTTGATATTCATAGTGTCAACAAAACTCTATTTCCTCTCACAAAAAATCCAAGGAAAAAATATTATCCAAGGAAAATTCACACTTAATGATTTTTCTAAACATTTTTTCCTTTTTAACACCTCTAGTAATTTTATTAAGTGATCAACATGTTCATGAAAAGTCATACTACACATGAAAATATCATCAAATTAAAATACCAGAAATTTTCCAATATATACATGTAAGACATAATTAATTAACCTCATAAATGTGCTAGGTACATTGGTGGGACCAAAGGGAATGACTAACCATTCATAAAGTATTTGTTTTTTTTGATAAATTATATCTTCCACTCATATTCTTGTTTCATAATAATTTTATTGTATCCACTCATTAAATCATTTTTTTGAGAAAATAGTAGATCCATTTAACTCATCTACCATGTCATATAAACTAGGTATAGGATGATGATACTTGACTATGATGTTATTGATGGCTCTGCAGTCAATGTACATTCTCTATGATATATCCTTCTTTGGAACTAGAAGCACTAGTATGGCATAAATAATAAGGTTATCTCTGATATATCCCACATCTAATAGCTCTTGAACATGGAATTGAATTTCTTTTGTCTCCTCCAAGATGGTGTGATATACAGGGAGGTTTGGTAGTGATAATCTGGGTATGAGGTCAATTTGATTCGCAATACCTCTAATGTGTGGAAAACCTTATGGAAACTCTTATGGAAAGATATCATCATACACCTGTTACAAATAATCAACAATGTCTGGAAAAGGTGATAAGTCATTAGTATTTAAAAACAACTCTTTGTTCATGAGTAGTATGAGGGGTTTTAGTGAAAACAAAGCTTCCTTAAACTCACTATTTTTATTTCCAACATTGAACCTTTCTATTCTCACAAATTCCTTTTACCTCTTGATTTTTCATTGATCTATATTTCTTTATTATCTCATTTTCTCTCTTTACCTCACTCTCTTATATTTAATTTTCACTCTTTTTTTATACATCAATCATTTTTTTATTCACTCTCAAAATGTGATCTTCCAGAATTTGTTTTGGGGACATGGGGTTGTTGTTTATAGGTTCTCCTCAGAGTAAAAAAGAGTGATGGTTCCAGATGCCATCATGAGTAACATGCAGATTGTACTGCCACAGTCGACCCAACAACAAGTGGCACACCTTCGTAGAAAAAATATTACACAATAACTCATCCTTTTATTTAGAAATGGATGACCATACTTTCACCTTTTTGGTAATATTCATCTATGCACAATAATTCAACCACTTAAGTTGATTTGAATATTGATGCCCCATAGTTAGAAGTACCAACTTCTCCACCAACTCAGTGCTCACTACATTGATACAACATCCTCCATTAATAATAACACTACATACCTTCCCATGGATCTTGCACCATGTACAAAAAAATTTCTCCCGCTACTCCTCTCCCATAGTCATTTGTGTCCTTAGAACTCTCCTAGTGAAAAAAATTTCACCATCTTCCACAAATTCTCCATTATCAATTTTAGGGAATTCTTTATCTTCCTCCTCCATGATCTCACTATCGTTCTCCCATTGTCCATGCTTGTTGATTGTCATGGTGTTCCAATTTGGGCATTAACTAGTGATGTGACCCCTTACTTGACATTTGAAACACTGAATATTCTAATTCCTTGTTTGGTTATCCTCAAAAGTATGTTTATTAGGTGGAAGAATTCCCTTTTCACTTTTGCGGTCAACTACCTCTTTCATCTTTGATGATTTTGCAATCTCCTTCCTTGAATTTCTACATGGAGTGAAAGGTGTAGTGGTTTCCCAGATATTGCTCCTCCATTTGATTTGTTGCTCAAACTTGGTGTCTTGATGGATCATATCTTGTATCTCCACATGGTTTTATATCTCCACTTGATCAACAGTCTCCCAATTGAGCCTCTATAAAAACCGTGCCATGGTTTCCTTCAGTTCCTCCTCAATGTTTGCTTGAATCATGGAAATTTTCATCTCCTTCTAGTAATATTCCACAGTCTTAATCCCTTGGGTGAGGCGTTGAAGTTTATTATAGAGATATCTATGGTAATGTGTGGGAAAAACCACTTCTTCATGAAAAAATTCACGTCATCCCAAGTGTTGATGGGACATCCACCATATTTATCCCTCTCATTTTTCATTTTATCCCACCAAATTAATGTATAAATAGAAAATTTAAGGGAAGAAAGTTTAAATATTTTCTCCTCAGAATATGCATGGAATGAAAACACTTTCTCTACTCCAAGTATTATTTTAGATCACTTTTACCTAGAAATGGAGGGACTTTCACCTTGATCCCACTAAGAATGTCATCATTATGTGGTATCTTTTAGCCTCCTCTAGGTTGTTGGTACAACCACATCTTTTGAGGGACATCCTCGAAATCACCATCAATGTTTTCTATATCATTCTCTATGATGTAGGGGCGTCATGGTGCTAGAGCACACCGTGGGATATCATATATCTTCCTCAGTCTTGGTAGATTATCTAGGTTGTAAATCCTCTCATGTATCACCTCAAAATTCCGATCAGGAAGCCTCTCAAAATGGCTCACAAAATATTGCATTTGTAGTGGCGTAGTTTCGGTTGTGGGAAATATACTTCGACTTCCTTCATCACTAGAATGAGTAATTATCTTCCAAAAATCTTTATCCATGATATATTACACAAAAACAAACACACACACACAATAGGTACACACTCTCACACACAAGATGCCCATAATCATGTAAACAATGATACACACTCACATATGCAAGAAATAAACACTCACACACACAAGTTTTAAACACTCATACACACAAGGATACACACTCAAACACATAATAAATACACACTCATGCATATAAGCATACACACACACACACACACAGACACAATGATACTGACTCATGAGAATTTTTTTTCATATCTCTCCACTCTCAACACTCAATATAAATACCAATATATTCTGAAATATAATACCTTTTTAGGGAAATAACATGCCACCAATCCTTCCCCAATCAATATTGTGTCAGGGGATGGGTTAACACAACCCTCTGAGTGGTAAAGGGTTTAAAAATGGTTAAGGGTGAAAAGAGGTTAGAAAATATGGGTAAAATGGTGGAAAAGAGTAGAAAGTTGTGGTATGTGGGTTTTACCCTATTGTTCAAGATGTAAAAAATTAATAATAATATTATCCAAATATACTATCTTGATGAAGTAAAATTATGGAGAAATTGAGGTATGTAAATGGAATTGGTAATAATGTAATACACAAATAAGTAACTATATCCACTTTTTGTTATTTTTTTCTAGTCAAATATCCACCAAAAGTGTTGTAATTAGAGTTTTAAAGCACAAGATGATTGAACTAAGAGTAATAAATTTTTTTAAGTCTCTCAAATAAAGTATTTTATTAATTTTTAAAAACAAAAAATTATGATTTGAGAGAATTTCATTTTTTTGACTTTTTTTGTGAGATAAAATTCACATATAACGAATTAAATGTGAAAAAAAATATGAGGAATATTTGTATCAATGTAAAAATATTTCAATCCTTTACAAAATAGTCTAAATATAGTGGGTTTAAAAGAAAAAAGGTTTTTCTTTTGTTTTTAATGGGTGGAAAATAGAAAAGATAAGAGAGGTAATTGATATATGGGATAACAGAGGGTGATATATGCCTACCATGTCAACCAGAGCTCTAATATCGATTGAAGTGAGGTTCACTGGGTGGATTTATCTTCCTGGAATAGAGAGACAGATAAAGGACGTATTTCAAGGCTAAGGGGTAGATGATGGGTATGGATAGCGGATGCAAGTAGTCAATCAACGCTATAAGAAGTGTGTCCTACTACTTAGACAACACAGTCAAGGGAGGGGTGTGATGAGAAATACACAAAACCCCACACTTGGGTTGAGGCCCATAAATGGGGGATTTGTTATCCAGTATCACCAATCTAAGTTATAGATTGAGAATGCAAGAATTCACAAGAGAAAGGGGAAAATTCGAAACAATCATATCAAATGGAGAGAAAAAAATATGAAGCGCCCTATTACAATGTGAAATGCTATACAAGTGCCACGGGGGTTACTATTTATAGCCCAGTGGGTGGTATAATAGTCAAGGGAATATTACCCTAAAGCCATAAAGTCCAAGCTAATTTGTTCCCTTAAATTCAAAAATATAAAGTCTACCAAAGAAATTTTTGGAGAAGTAGCACACCTCTTTCCAACTATATCCCACTAGAAACGACTTTTGAGTGCATAGCCCACCAGATTTTAATTTGGAGTCCAAATATGATATTATAGAATACTCCTTGTGGTAAATAATTTCTAAATTCATGTAACTATGTGGGAAAATCTTTAAACATCATATTTGGGCTTGAATAAGTAATATTTTAGGCCTATTTTCTCCTTCCATGAAAAGTAATATTCATTGGGCCTTTAATAAAGCGAGATGAGTGCCCATTATAGCATTGAATCTATTTAATCTCCCTCGTGTCATCGGGCCTTGAAAATCCAACCCATATGTTTATGTAATCGACTCAGTACACATGGTTCTAATCATATACTCTAATTATTTCCATGCAAATAATATTATAGTTATTAAAAAAAGAGTGTGAAACTTTTGACTTTTCATTACATAAAATATTAAAAAGGTCGTAACCAAATAAAAATAAAAAAGCCATATATTTTAAATTTGGATGATTATGTATGAGATATACTCATCTAATAATATTTAGGATAGTTTTAGGGTTATTTGTTTTAGTCATTATCATTTTCTTAACTTTAATTACTCGATTTACACTATACCGTGTTAAAAAAATAACAATGGTTACTATTCATGTTGAATAAAAAATAAAATGGATCTATTTACTAAATTTGGAACCAATTATTCCAATTATGTAATCCATTTTTCAATATTCAGTACCCAACGACATTTGAAGTCCTTTAAAAAAATTTGAATTGAACCTAGGATCACGGTCAAATATAGTAGAGATAAAAACTCTATATAACCAGAGTATATCATTGAGATATAATCAAGAATGTTGTCTCATGTTAATCGTATCGATAATGTGAAGGAAATTCATAGATTTAGTTAATTGATCAATAATAACCCAAATCACATTGTTACCTCGAGATGTATTTGGAAATCCCACAAAAAAATCCATGGATACATTTTACCATTTTAAATATGGTATTGGAAAGGCTAAAGAACCCCCTTTGGAAAATTTCATTTGTCTGTAACCTATTGAAAATTCAAAAATTTCAAGGTAAATTCATCATAATCTCTTTTCATTTCATCCCACCAATAATATCCATGAAGATCTCTATACATCATAGTGCTTCTAAGATGAATGGAAAATAGGTAACTATGAGCTTAAAACAACAATTATATCTTCAAATGGGAATCAAAAGGCACACTTAATCTGTTTACAAACCACAAAAAACCTTCTTTTTAAAAATTATATTTAGTTAACTTACCCTTATTAAATAATTATACCTTTCCTATAACTCACAAATTTCCTTCCAAACTTGATTAATTATTTATGAAAAAGAATAGTATACTGACACATACAAAAAAATAGAGAAGGATCATTCATATAAAACATATAGGAAAAAATAAATTAAATCATTAAACACATGGTCAAGTTCAAAATGTACCATTTTTAATTCATGATTATTTTTCTAACTCAATGAATCGACTACATTGTTTTATTTCTCAGGATGATAATAAATCATACAATCATAATACTTGATAAATTCAAACCATATTCTATATCTCATGTTCAACTATTTATCAATGAATATATACTTAAAACTTTTGTGTTCAATACATATTTCAAACTCTGAACCATATAAATGACGCTTCCAAACTAGATAATGTGTATGATAATTTAACTCATGATGTTTTAGTTGATATGAAGCATAAGAAATCACCTAATCATTCCAAACTAGGACACTACAAAGTCACTTAAAAGTACCAGTACTGTGGATGAAAAAGTCACCATTTCAATAGGGTATATCCAATACTAGATCATTCAATGATATTATTTTTAGTTCTTAAAAATAATCATCACACACTTTTATCCTAATGAATTTAACTCATCTTCAAGTTAACTTTGTCATTGGGCAAGAGAACTGAGCATTGTTTTTAACGAACCTCTAGTAGTAACCTTCTAAACCATGAAAACTACTAACTTTTTTGAAATTGGTAGGTATTTTCCACTTTGAATGAAATTTATTTTTTATGGGGTCAATAGTTATTCCATCTTTTGAAATAATAAATTTATTTCAAACAAAATTCAAACATTCCAAATTCTCTATATAGTATATTTTCTTTTAAGGTTTGAAAAATAATATTATGGTGAATTTCATGATAATCATGAATTTTAGAATATACCAATATATAATCAATAAACACAACAAAAAACTTATCCTAATATTCATGGAAGAATCTATTCCTAAGATCTATAAATATAGCTGGTGAATAAGACAACCCAAATGGAATAACTACAAACTCATGATTCTCATAACTAGTATGAAATACTATACTAGAGATATATTCCTCCTTTACATTCAACTGATGGTAACCTAACCTGATATCATTATTCAAAAAATACATCTCTCCTTGGAGATGATAAAAAAAATCATTGATATTAGGTTAAGGATACTTTCTCTTAACAACGATGTTATTCAAAGCTATATAATCAATGAAAATCCTCATGGAAGCAGTATTATTTTTAACAATCAAAACAAGGTCACCCCAAGGTGATGTACTTGGATGAATGAAACCTTTATCTATAAAATATTTTAATATCATTTTCAGTACCAAAAGTTCCACTTGAGATATTTGATAAGGGGGTTAAGATAATGTTTTAGTATCAATAGGAAATTCAAATGTAAATTAAACCTCCTAATCAAGAATAACACAATGAAATTCTTAGGGAGAAACATCCTTATATTCATTCATTACTAGAAAAACACTACTTTGAATAATTTATTTCTTTTCAATAATAGGATATTGGTAACTTTCACAACTATCTCTAATCATTTTCTTAGCTTTACTATAATTTATCAAAGGGATAAATCATTAAAAAAACATTCATGGATGTTCAATATATCCTAGCATGATAAGATCAAATAAAATACATAAAAAATAATATAAAACTATACCATGGGAAATTAAACAAGATTTTCATAAAATAACATCCTATTAATAATAATAAAAATTTTCTTATAAATCTTAGTTGATTTAACACTTCCACCTAATGTTTTCACAAAAAGTTCTATCTCCCTTTCATGAGGCTATACTTCGAATTCACATGAAAATTTCTTATAAATGTAGGGATGAGAAGATCCATATTCAAACAAGGTATTAACATATTTTGAATAAAAAAGTAACATACCTGTTACCACTTCATTAGATGACCCAACATCAACCATAGCAATAGAAAAAAAATTTCTGCACCTTTTTGATTTCAACCTTGATGATTTGTATCCTGGATGACTAACTTTGGAAACATGTAATCATAAATAATTAACTCATTATAACTAAAAAATCTCATCGATGGATGGATACCGGTTACCCCATTCATTTATTATCCATGAATATTTTCTTTGTAGTCATGAGCCTTTTGAACAATCTTACCACACCAGTAACAGTTTCTATAATTCACTAGACATTCCCCTAGATTCTTTTTTTAAAAAATTATCACAGAATGATAACTTAAATTTCATACCATTTAATTTATTTTATTAAAGATTCCCCATTTCCTTCAATCCATGCATTTTTTCTTATTTCCATAGAATACATAATCATCAACAAACTCCATTTCTACCTTCTCAGCACACTGAACAGGTTTCAAATAAATGTTGAATAAATAGGAATCTAATGGTCCTAGATATCATGTTTTTAGACCTAAGTAAAATAGTTTAATCTTACTATCAATATCTCAGATAAAATATGATGCATAACTAGATAATATTTTAAAATGTAATTCTTATAAAGCTATATAATATTCATCCTTTTTCCTCTATTCCATGAATTGTTTTCCATCCTATGTTAAACAACCTTAGTGAAATATTTCCCAAAGACGATATTATTAAATGTGTCCCAATATGGAATAAATCTCATTTCTCTCTTTGGTATTATTTACCAAATACCACCATTAAAAATCATTACCTTTAAAATGATAAATGCTAATAGTTTCATTTTGATGTTTCAAACAACCCACGAGTTCAATTATCTTCTCTAAGTAATTGATCAAACCTTTGGCTACCATTGGGTCAGAAGATATACTAAATTCTAGAGGATGTTGTCACATAAATTATATATAATGTCAATGTTCCTATTTAGTAGACCTAAATTCTCTCTATCATGGATTTCACCACTATTTATATCCTTTTTCAACTAATCCATCATAATAAGAAATTGATCAGTTCCAATTTCAACCATTCTAGGTTGCTAATTTGGAAGGATATCACCATATTGGTGCCTTCCCACCACAACCTCTTTGTTTCCTCTATAGAAAAACATTATGAACAAACATATTTTAGATGAAGTGACATAGTAATCTTAAAATTCTATTTCATTTCCCCTTAAACGCTGGGTAAAATATTATAAGGTATTATAATATCATTATCCTAACCTCTAAAGTTATCTAAAATTTTCTCTAACACCAACTATAATGTAATATCCCAACCCATGTTCCACTTGACCCATCCTCTAAGTGGGTGTGTCCCATGGTCTCAAACCTGCCTCCCCATATACTAGAGGCTTCCTACTAGTAGCGAGGGTGTGAAGGTGTTACAGTGGGGATACTATACCCTCAAATCATTGTTTCAAAACATATAACAACAACAACCATACATCAATGAATGCATATATCACAGAATAAATAAATAAGTAGTGGAAGAATAAAAAAATGAAGAACTAAATAATAATCAAAATCTACTAGGTAGTGTCATATACATTGATGTATGTCATGCTGATATACAATAGAGAAATAAGGGAACATATACATACAAACATTCAATAAAAAACTACAAAAAGAATAAAAGGGTACTCCACTATTATCTCGAGAATTTACTCGATCCTCTGATCCTAAGCTCCAACTATAGGGAAGCATATCAATAACCAGTAGTAGGGTGATTTTTCTCATCAGAAACTATAGAAAAATAATCTTCTCAGGAACCAAAGGCAGAATGAGTAAGGTTTTGGATAAAATCCTATTATTCCACCACCAATGGTTCCTAGGATTAATCCATGTAGTGCTTGTAACTAAATAGTGTGCAGGTAAGAGTTAAATAATAGACAATTCTGAATAAAAAAACAACCTACTCCGGTTCCTAAAGGAGACATGAAGGCTCTACCTTGATCAGTTCAAGGCTAGGATGTATCTCTGGTCAGTCACTATATATATTATAATAATATATATATATATAGTTGTATATTTCATCCACCTATATGAACCAAGTATGTGTGTACGTAAGTGGGAATATACCAGTAATACTAGGTGCTGGATGTAACGGTGTGTAACTTAGACATCAATGAACAATATAAGGATCCAATAATCTCAATAAATAGGGTAAATTCCCTATATCACATAGTGAGTGGGAGACATCATGACTGTCACTCGATATGGTGAGTGTACCATCATGTCAACACTTGAACAGAGAAATATGGCGCATTAACCCCACCATCCTAATAGTATTAGTTGTGTGAGATTTCATGCTTAACACCCAATATAAGGGAGAATCACACCTTCATGCTCAAAATATCTCTTATTGTCATACCACAACCTATCTCAAGGCATAACACTATTTATAATATAATACATGGGGAATCACATCTCATGTTTCATGTTCACCAAGACCATACATATAAATAGGGCGTAATAGTTCAGTTGATCATTTGATAAAGAAATAGACAATAGTTCTAGCCTTTCCACCCTTCAAACCTTTCATTTAAACCTTTCATTTCAGTAATGGATAAGAAACCCAAAAAACAAAATCCATTTCATTTAGTACAATCCATTCTATTAACTAAGGTTGGAAATTAAATTTATAAGATTCAAATCCATTTAAATGGTGACATGGTCAATAAAGAAATCACCAACAAGGGGAATTCCAATTATAGGTGGTCCAAGAACATAAGAGGTATTGTGGTTTCCATTTAACATTATTATATGAGTGAAATTCCATTTAAGAATCTAGTCAATAGATAAATAGGAGTAATGGTCATCTAGGAAAATTAAACACAAGGAGAAATTCAACTTGAAAAACCCATGGGGTGTCCATAAATGAGGTAAACATCCTTTAAAATACTAAATAAGTATCAATGTGAGTGTATCTAGGAACAATGATCAAATTTTTGATGAAGAACTAAATTAAAAGGAGACTCTCAGATAAATCTGGTGTGAAAAACAATAGAGAAGCTATGAAACATAAAAAATCATAGGAAAAATGATAAGACCTCCTACCTCAAGGCCATAGGTGACTCCTCAATCGATTGAAGCCCCAAATTTGAAGTATGTTAGAAGAAGTCGATGAAACGTTCCAACACCTTGAAAATATGGAAACAATTCTTGCACCTAAATAACACAATGGATATAAATATAAATTGAAATGGGATGGGAGGGGATTTTAGAATTTACTAAGATGGATCCAATGCTTCCAATGGTGCTCAAATAAGACAAAAGATGAAGGAGCTGTCTCAAAGACTAGACTAGGCTTGAGGGTGAGCTATGAGAGGAGAAATAGGGGGATATATTCTAGAGAAAATAAGAAATAAGAAGAAATAGGTAAAAAATTAATTAGGGGAATAATGAACTTTTCACCATTAAAAAAGGGTGGATGGTTTGGCCACATAGTTGGACAAACCATGTTCTAAATGTGTTCCACCCATTTATTCAAAGGGGCAAAATGCATGGTTTGGTGTACAATTTTCATAATCATTTCAAAACCATGCAAAAAACCAATGTCAAATGCATTAATTTTTTGTCATGGCCATGTACTTGGAGTCACACAGTTTTAGAAACACCGTGTAGCACCTTCCAGCCCTATGTTTTCTCCCACATAATTAGTAAAGACCGTGTGACCTTGGAAGTATGGTTTACACTAACCATAAATACCATTAATTTTTCCCATTTTTCAGAACTCTAGGATTTAAAAAAGCCTTGAATTATTATAGAGACTTCCTTCGGATTTATTGCATGTTTAACAAGATTAAACCAAGGATTTAAATACATAAATGACTTGTAACTTCATGAAAAAGGGGTCATTACAACCTCCCATATATAAAAAAACTTTTCACTAAATTTTCCTTTGGAGGGTAAAGAGGTATCATCTACAAAGAGTTCTGGCCATTATGCTTGTATATTAGCTTCCTGTTCCCAGGTCTCATCCTATACTCAGCTGTGCTTACATAGAACCTATACTAAAGGAACTGACCTGACTTAGAGTACCTCCATGCACTGATCAATAATACAAATTTTATTCCCATCGAATGAATTATCCACATCTAATTAAACCTCATCAGGTTGAAAAACGTGTGATGAGTCTAGATAATATCGGTGAAGCTGTGGGATGTTAAAGACATCATGAATAGACTGGTATCTCTAAGGAATTTACAACTGTTATGCCACTTGTTTGATCTATTTTACAACCTCTAAGGGTATAATGAAACTTGTTAAGTCTTACCCTACATTTGAATATGTATATTCCCCAACCTAGGTGAGACTCACAAGAAAACCCAGTATTTGACCTCGAACTTGAGTGGTCACTGATATTTTTTTTGTATATGACTACGATCTATATTGACCTGTCATCATGCAATTTCTGATCAACTAGACTTGCTCTATAGTCTTCTGCATTATACATGGTCCAAGAATAGATACCAACCCTACCTCTAGCTAGCAAAGAGGTGACTGAAAAGTCTTACCATATAAGGCATCATTGGGATCCATCTTGATGGTATCATGAAATATGTCATTATAAGAAAACCTGACGAGGGGAATATGTCTCTCTTAGGAACCGAAAAAGTCATGGACACATGCACAAAGCATTTCCTCTTGTTCCTGAATAGTATGCTTCTTCTGTCCATCATTTTATATGTTATAGGCCATAATAAGAAGCACCTGTGTACCTAAGGCCTTCTGCAACTCCTACTAGAACTGTGATGTAAGGAGATTATCAATTTCAAAAATGATATAATGAGGAGCTCCATGATTGTATAAAACCTCCATAACATATATCTTCCTAGATTATATTCTGGGAAGGTCTATGGTATAGGTAAGAAGTTTATAACCTTCATCAAACTATCAATGAAAATCCACCCTATATTTTTTCCATAAGGTGAACTGGGTAGGCCAGTCCTGAAATCCATCGAAACATCATCTCATTTCCACTAGGGAATATAAAATAGCTATAAAATCCATGTTGGTTGCTGATGTTTTTCTTTCCCCTATTGCCCAGTGGAACATCGAGTGTTGAAGTCTATAATATACTATTTTATACTAGGGTAACAATACTAGCACCATAAACCTCAATACATCTTGGTGACACCGAGATGAACCAACCATACTGAGGCATAAAATTCCCACATCATCCCCTCTTTGACATATACTAAGACACATACACACCCATGGAATTGTAAGGTATCATACCCATCCATGGTCCAACCAATGAAGTATCATCTTATGATAAACATCCGCTTATGAAAAGGCCTTTGGGATCAAATAGTTGCCTCATTCTTACCTGTTCCAAAAAAGTAAAATTCATAGTTATGTCCGAGTGGATAGTTTTACCAGGGTCCTGTTGAACCTTCATATGGATCTCTAAGAATAATTCCACGAGCTTTCATTCTCCACAAGACTCCTAAATCACCTCTTTTTGACCTTTATAACTAAGAGAATCAGCTATAACATTGCCTTTATGAGGCGTATAGGAAAGCTCAAAATCAAATTACTGAAGGTACACGATCCACCTATGCTGTTTGAGATTCAATTTTCATTGTGTAAATACATAATTGATTTCATTGTGATGAGTGAATACCAAAAAATGCTCTCTATGTAGATATTTTATCCAATAGTGTAAGTCATGAACAACAATAGTTAGATTGATGTCATGCATCAGTAATTCAACATGTGAGGACTCATTTGATATGACCCATATATGGTGAATTGCTCATCCTACATCAGAATAGCTCCAAGCCCGATACCAAATGCATCATAGTAAAAAGTATAGATCCTTATAGGCTTTGGAATAATTAGCATCAGTTCTTAAGTTAATCTATCCTTAAACTCATGAAAGGATTTATCATAAGATTCAAACCATAAGAATTTCACACCCTTCTTTGTCAAGCATATACGTGGTGCTACTAGATGTGATAAATCATGGATAAATCACCTATAATATTTGAATATCCCTAAGAAAATTTGGATATAAAATATGTTATTGGGATGCACCCATTAAATTATAGCTCTCACTTTCTTTGGTTCTACTAAAACTCTTATCTCTGAGATAATGTGACCCAATAAGCGGGCCTTCTTGATCCAAATGTGTCATATACTAAGCTTAGAATAGAGATGATGCTCTCTCAGTGTATTCAACACAATATTAAGATGATTTGCACAGTTGTTTCTAGAGTGTGAATACACCATGATATCATCAACAATGACTACCTTTAATGAATATAGATACAGGTGTAAGATCCAATTCATAAGATCCATTAAGAATGCAGGTGTTTCCATGAGTCTGTACGACATAAAAAGGTACTCATATAGACCATAAAAACTCTTGAAAGCTATGTGAGGTATTTATAAGGACCTAACATGCACCTGGTGATAGAAAAACCTAAAATCTATCTTGGAGAACACTCTCTTTCCTAAAAACAGATCAAATATGTCTTTTATTATAGGCATTGGATATCGATTCTCTACCGTGAGCTGGTTCAAGCGATAGAAATCCACACAGAGCCTAAGGTAACCATCTTTCTTGATGGAAAAAAGAATTGGTCAACACCATATAGAAGTGAAGTGGTGTATGAATCCTTTATCCTCTAGATACTCCAACTATTTCTTGAGTACCAGAAGCTCCATAGGTGTCATCATTTAAGGGGGAATGATCACAGGTGTAATTCCTGGAATAATCTAAATGGTAAATTCTACCTATCACATTGGAGGTAGATCATAGAATTGATCAGGAAAGAGATCCCTGAAATGATCCACTATAAGAGGAAACCAATTCGGTTGTAACCCATGGTCATCTAGAAAAATATTGGAGATATGAGATGTGAAACTACCTAACCCTTACTGCTCGGGTCCCGATCACATAACTTACACATCACATTCTCCCTTATGAACATGCATACCTCTATATGGTGATGTAAAAGTCGCCATTTGGTGATAAAAGTCTATATGGGATCAATAGGTAACTTACCAATCCACCCTAAAGATTAGGTCAAATCCCTTCATGCCGATGATATAAATATTCCATATGAAGAGGTATCCACCTATCTCAAGTGGATAGTACTTAAAATGGAGAGCACCCTATGATCATATCTTAACAGGGTATCAAACATCATAACGCCATGAATGTGGTCAATATCGAGGCCAAAACATTACATTATATTTTTAGATATATAAGAGTTAGATGCACTTATTTCAAATAAAGAAAACCCTAATGTGAATACTATTAGAATAGAACCTCATACAATAGAAGTTATGATGCTCTACTCCTCTGGATAGGCTGGATTTCATATAACCGGGCTATACCATAACCTTGTGTCACTGCCTGACTGCCCTGTGCAATCCCCCTCTATTGGAGCTAAGAATCATAAGTCTAACTTCCTATGAATCATCTTCCACCTCAGCCTGATCAACTAGTGGTACTCCATCTACCATCCTAAGGTGATCCTACTATCTATTCTTTTGATCATGGATTAGGTGTAGATCCCTATTCTCTAGGCACTAAAGGGTATGTTATTCAAAAGCTTTGGATATTCTCCATCCTGCCGCATCCTCTACATTCTACTAGATCTTGTAAGAACTCAGGCTTCAAGTGTCCTAGCTTCCCAAACCGGTGACATATCATAAAGATTTCAACATGAGGATCCTGACTTCTTATACCTCCTTGAGTAGCCTCAAAACATCTATTTCACCCAAAAGAAGAACAATTGGTACCTCTTGGTTTCGAACCACCCTGACTTTCACCATCAACATCACTCATTTTTTTCATTGTAATATAGGCATGGTTGATGATTTCATAAATTGAAGTCAACCTGAATAGATTAACCTATGATCAGATGGTGTATACCATCCCATCCTCGAATCACCTAGAGGTCATAAGGTCATCACCCTCTAGAGTTGGAGTGAACCACTATATCTTAGTAAAATGAGCAAAGTATTCTATAACCAACATACAACCCTGCTTTAGGTTCCTAAATTCTCTAGATTTTTCATCCCTCAGAGCTTGGGGAATCAAATAGTCATAGAATACGGTCTAAAAAACTACCTAGACCATATCATGGTGCTGATGAACCTATGTGATAATATCCCACCACCAATTTTTTGAATCACGTAGCATATAAACAACTAGTTTGACCCTCCACTTGGGAGGCATCTCTGTATGCATTAATATTGATAGAATATCTTCGACCATGACTGTAATGCTCTGACACCAGTTACCCAGAGTTGGTGCTTTATTACATAGAATTGGAAAGATAAAAGGAAATCATGTCTCGAAAGACCAATTAGTATAGTATTATTGGAAACAAGATACATACATAAGTTCAATAATTACAACATGAAAAGAAATACAACACGAATTTATTCTATTAAGAACATCCAAGCCTCCGAGATTATTCATTCAAGTCACTCATAACTAACTTCTTCATATCCTGGGAAAATGAAACATAAGAAAGGGGTGAGATCAAACACTCAGTAATAGTATGAAATAAAGTAGAATATAACATAAACATTATGCATGGTGAATAATTGAGAACACATACCTTTACAAATAATGAAAAATTTATGGTAGGAATATTAACTGAGTAAATAATGACATAATGAAACATAACCATGGGTATTCTACTATTCAAATAACCACATGAACCATCAATATTATTTTCATAGAGGGAATTTATAATGTTGTACATTCTAAAACATTATGTTAGGGCCTCGACCAAGACGTCTAAAAATGATTTAAGCCTCAGCCAAAAACATATATCAAAATGGGAAAGGCCTTGACCAATTCCATGTCTAATTGTCTCATGAGACCTACCGATGCACCGAGGAGATATAGCAGGCTCCGCCCGTCACTTACTAAGTCCAATACATACCTCATATGAAAAGTTGGAAATATAACAAAAACATTTATGTTAAAACTAGCATACAAAATGTCAATACTTGAACCAAAAACCATGAATGGTATAAAAATAACACATCCCTAGTCAAACATATCACAGAAACTTAGATACAATATGGAATATTTTTATCATAACAAATCAACTTCAATAAAGTGTAAAATCCATCAAAGGATGTTGACATAGATGAAATCGATACTATTTGAGAGAAATGTCTCTTTATATTTTGAAATCATTTAAGTGTCACATAATTATAAAAGAAAAAAATTATTTTGAGCATATTCTTATATTCTTGTAAGGGAATCTTTGACGATGTTATAACGATTGAAAATAGCTGCACCCGCCGTGTAAGTTAAAAAGACAATCATATATTAATTTTATCGAAAAGGTCATAAAGTACCTTGTTTGGAAAACGATGGAAAGATTCATTTCAAAACATATAAGGTAAAATAAGGGTATAAAGTACTTTAAACCACATTATATTAAATATTAAAAGTGTTTTGAAATACATTTTTAAGAAAACATGGCTATGGATGATAAAGAGATCCCAGTAGATAATCACATATAAACAACCTCGGATAAAAAAGAGATTATGAAAATAACCCTTACCCTGTAATTTTCCTTAGTCAAGGGTAAGTTAACCGCCTATATAATGGTAAAATAATTGTTATTAAGTTATTTAATAACCATATAAATTAATATATTACCATATATTATCTTCTAATATTGCTTTGTTAATGATATTTCAATAGTATCATCGTTTTGGGTGTTAACTGATTCGTTTTCCTTTATATGCTTTGTTATGTAAGTCATTTTTGTTATGGATAGGATGTATATTATTCATATATAGAATGATATCAATTATTACAACATTATTTTTAATCATCAAATGAAAATTAGTCTTGAATGGTTATGATGGGGAAATGAATCTCATCGCGTTCGTGGAGAAGGTAATCCGTACATACGCACGAGTGACAATATCATTTTTTGATATTTAAATCATATATAATTGGATGGTATATCATATATAAAGAACAATTATCATGTTATATTTATTATTTACATTTTTTATACTTATTATTATACCAATCCAAATAATTAAGTGTTTGAATAACAAACTTCACCATGATGTGGAGACGGCAAGCCATTTGTACGCACGTATAGTGACTTTGTCATTTATAGGATGGATAGAATAACGAATATGTATGTACCATTTTTATCATAACTTCATTGTATATATATTATACTCAAGTTATTATTTTATAATGGAAACAAAAAATAAATAGGAAGTTGAAGAAGAAAAGAACTTGAAATAGGTGATGAAATATTTATCTCTTTTTCGGGTTCTTCCTTTTGATTTGATCAAAAGGGCTCCTTAGGTTGGCTTTCTGACCAAAGTATGGCCTCTAGAATGAAGGGAAGATAGTTTAGAGGATATTTTGGTAGGGGTTGTCTGATCCAAAGGGATATAAGGTTTCAATTTTAGGGAAAGAGAAGTGCCTTTTTATAAGTGGGGTGAGGGGCACCTAAAGAAAATATTGAAATATTATTTTATAATAAAATCATTTTCGGTTTCGAGTGGATCCAAAATGATTTATTTCAAGGATAAGGTGGTGGTGGGTCAATACCAATCAACCAATATGTTTTAGACAGGTTTGGGTCACCATATTAACCTTGTCTTTTAAATTTAACTCTTATTTAAATAGTTTGACATTTACCATGTCTTTTTGTATTTTTATATTATATGGCTAATAAACTAACTATAAACTGCCAAGAAATCTCCAAGTGGTTCATTAATTACATATATAATATTATTTAATCCCTTTGGTTGAATCATATATTTTTAGGAATATTATATCAACCAATAATATAGTATTTTTTAAGAACTCTTTTATGTCAATTTTGACATTATTTAATAATTGAATTTTGATAAAGCCCTAACAACTTTAGTACTTCAAAATAAATTTATATATTAAATCCTAACATGTCATATTATCCTATAAAATTCTTGGAATTCCTAAAAATCCTTAATTTACATTTATTTGGATATTTATAATATCAATTATTTTAATATTTCATTAATAAGGTAATTACTGCATCATCATTATGTCATAAATAAATTACATTATCTAATGTCTAGAAATTATAAATAAAATAAAATTACATAGGAAATCATCTTTATATTTATAATGAATATTTATAGTTTAATTTATCTTATGTATAACCCTATATTAAAAATTGTTTAGTTATTAAATATTGAATTTAACACTTTTAACTCTTCTTTAAATAAAATAATAACAAATGTCCTAATCTAATTCAAGTGTACCTAAAGGATAATATTTTATTCATAAGGTTATTTTTGGTTGAAATACACTAATCCAATAGAAATAGAACATGTGTTAGTGTAATAATAATATCATTTTTACCTTTAATTACCCTATTTACTTTTAACCGGGGTAAATAAGAGTCAAATATTACTATTCACCAAAAATTATTTTCATCATGTTGAATCACATTTTACTAACTGATATCAATCGTGTCTCTTTTATTTTCAAAATTCAACTCATAGAAGTGGTGAAATTAAGTTTTATGCAAATTTTCAAATGCTCTAAGGAGGTGGGTAAAAGACAGTAAAAGTTCAAAAAAAATTATTTATCTGAACTTATTATCATATGAATCCAATGAATTAAATTGAACATATATAGGTATTATGAATATATTTTGACTTAAAATAAATTTAAATAAAATAAATAATTATTAAAATAAATAGTCGGTAATAACACAATGTTTTTCACTATTCATAAAAAATTGAAACTTTTCAGAAAATTACCAAAAATTCACCCTAATCTAATTTTGATATTCCGAATCAAAAAATGAAGTCCATTTTGAAAGATAAAATTTATAAAATTTCAAAAAGTGAGTATTACTATTCATAACGGATAGTATGATTGCTTGTGGTGTGTTTGAACTTGAAGTGGCGTACGACACAAGCTATTGTATTATTCAAAGAGAGGCGTACCGTGGTAGCTTTGGGTGTTACATTCTTCCCTCCAAATAATTTATCCCTCAAAATTTTTAGAATACTACAACACAAAAATATTTGGATGGTTCTTCATCATAAGATTATTGGGTTCCCACATTGCCTCTTCCATCTTATGGTTTCTCCATAGAACTTTTACCAGATGAGTAGTCCGGTTTTTCAACACTTGTTCTCTTGTATCAAGAATCTTGACATGCTCTTCACAATAAGGCAAATCAGGTTCTAGTTCAATTTCCTCATAGGTGAGTACATGTGTTGGGTCAGGCATGTATTTTCTCAATAGTGATACATGGAACACATCATGAACTTTGGAGAGACTTGGTGGGATTTCCAAATGATAAGATACAACCCAAATTCATACTAGAATTTCAAAAGGCCTGATGTACATGGGACTCAATTTACCCTTCTTACAGAATCATATAATTACCTTCAATGGAGATACCTTTAGGAAAAATGATCTCCTACCTGAAATTCTAAATCCTTCCATCGGTTATCAGCATAACTATTTTACCTAATCTGAGATTATTTGATGTGGGTTTGGATTAACTTCACCTTTTCCATCGTTTCCTCAACAAGTTCTGGGCCTATGAGTTTTCTTTCACAAACATCATCCCAACAAGTTGGTGTGCGACATTTCATTCTATATAACGCTTCATATGGTGCCATATGAATACGTGAATGGAAGCTATTGTTATCGGAAAATTCTACCAGAGGTAAATATTGATCTGGAATACCTTGAAAGTCAACTAAGAAAGACCTCAACATTTCTTCTAATGTTTGAATAGTTCATTCGGATTGTCCATCAGTTTGAGGGTGGTAGGCAGTGCTCAAAATAATTTCAGTATCTAGGGATTTCTGAAGACTTTTCCAGAATCTTGATGTAAAACGGGGATCACGGTTAGAAAGAATCGATAGGGGTACTCCATGAAGTCTAACAACTTCATTAATATATAGTCTTTCTAGGCTTTCAAGTGGTAAATCTTCTCTTATAGCATGAAAATGTGCTGACTTGGTAAGATGATCAACAATGACCCATATTTCATCATTCCTTATAGGAGTCTTTGGTATCCCCATGAAAAAGTACATCGTAATATCATCCCATTTCCTCTCAGGTATGGGAAGAGGTTGCATGACTCTTTTAGGATATTTCCTTCCAGCTTTCACTTGTTGACAGACCATACATCTTAACACAAAATATGAAATCTATCTCTTCATGTTGTCCCATGAAAAATTTTCTTTCAAATATCTATACATCTTAGTGCTACCAGGGTGTATTGAGAAAATATAGCTATGAGAATCAACCAAAAATTCATTTTTCAGATCAGGTATATCAGGAACAAAATGTGTCTTCCCAAATTTTAAAATCCCATCTTCATATAAGAATTCAATCAATCTCCCATTGTTCACACCTTTAATTTTCTTTTGAAATTCCTCTTCATCAGTCTGAGAACATTTTATCCTTTCTAGTAAAGATGTCTTGGCAATCATTTGAGACATCATTGACGTTTCATCTTCCATGGTTATTCCCATATCCATATTTACTAGATCCATGTATATAGGATCCTTTTCAAACTCTCATGTTGTTCAAAACTCCATGATCCTTTCTACTAAAAAGAATCTTCCACCTTATTTTCCTTCCCTGGGTGGTAGTGTATAGTGAAATCATAATTTATGAGTAGTTCAAGCCATCGCCTTTACCTCAGGTTGAGTTCCTTCTATGAGAAAATATACTTCAAACTCCTGTGATTAGTATATATCACACATTTTTAACCATAGAGATAGTGTCTCCATATCTTCAAAGCAATGATTATAGCCACTATCTCAAGATCATGAGTTGGATAGTTTTTTTTTATGAATTTTTAGCTTTCGTGATTCATAGGCAATAACTCTATCATCCCGCAAAAGGAAAAAACCAAGTCCTTTATTTGAAGCATCACTTTAAATAAAAATCCCATCAAAGAAATGATCAATATTACTTCTTGGGTTACATATATAATCTACTACATGCCTTGATAACCTTGAAAAGTTAGCTTCATACATTGATACATTATGATCCACTTTTTGCCTCAGACTCAGAAATTGTCTTTCCATATCCGCTCGATGGTCATGAGGAAAGTATTTTCCTAAGAAAGTCTCTTTAAACTAAATACATTCCATATTTGATACTTCATAATCTTCTTTTTTGTTTTGAATTAATGACCACCATTTATCTGCATCTCTCGTGAGGTGATAAACTGCCATGAAATTTTTTCCCTTTCGCTACTCCCCAATGCATGAAATGTTTTCTCTAAGGAACTTATCCATTTCTCAACTAGAAATGGGTTTATATAACCATTGAATGTTGGTGGTTTTTTCCTAATGAAGTGGTCTAACATTGATCATCCACGTTGTGGATCAGGGTGCTCCATACGGGTAAGGTTATTATTCATAATTTGAGGGAGTTGTCTCAGTATGGTAATAAGTTTATCAGCACCAGTTGCATCACCATATCTGCTATAATTATCTTGAGTAGGAGGGAAATTCCTACATGAATTACGTTAATTGATATGGTTTCTATTTCTTCCACTAGCCACCATTTATAAACAATGTAATTGACTAGATTAGTTTATGAATCACAATACATAATTCCAAACTTGAAATACACTTAACATAAATTGAACAGTTTATGGATATAATCCATAATCATAAAAATGTTTTCTTTGAGGAAGTATATACTCATAAATCATTTATAATGGTTTGTAAGGAAAATTTGAATTATCCTAAGAATATCCCCTGGGAGTTTCATAACCAAGAGTGCAGCAAGGCCCGTTTTCGTGTACCAGGATACCCTGGGTCAAACCCGAAACTCCTTGTCAGAGTTTTCACTCCTAGGTATATTTGTGCCAGAGCTACCTCTGCCTGCTCGTATCCATACATGGTTGTATTTCTTTAAAAATACAAAAAATCTATATATTACAAAAATTCTAGGAAGTTCTTCAATTCTAATCCTCAAATTCTATCTCAGGGTAGAGTTCTCTAATCAGACTGTTTCTAAATCTAGCTTCTAAGGTCTGTACTAAACTTCCTCTGATACCAACTGTAATGCCCCGACCCTAGTTACCCAGAGTCAGTGTGTTATTACATAGAATTGGAGTGATA
This sequence comes from Viscum album, assembly GCA_963277665.1. Classification (NCBI taxonomy): domain Eukaryota; kingdom Viridiplantae; phylum Streptophyta; class Magnoliopsida; order Santalales; family Viscaceae; genus Viscum; species Viscum album. Next base: position 927,773,753 of record OY728132.1, read on the forward strand.
AAATGAAATCATGTCCAGAAATACCGATTAGTTTAGTATTATTGAAAACAAGATACATAGATAAGATCAATCATTACAACTTGAAAAAAATACAACACTAATTTATTCCATTAGAAACATCCAATCCTCCTAGATTATTACTTCATGTCACTCATAAATAACTTCTTCATATCTTATTAAAATGAAACATAAGAAAGAGGTGTGCTCAAACGTTCAGTAAGAGTAAGCAATACAGCAGAAGATAACATAACCATTAGGCATGGTGAATAATTGAGAACACATGCCTTTACAAATAAGGAACACTTTATGGTAGGAGTATGAACTGAGTAAATAATTCCATAATAAAATATAATCATGGGTATTCTAAAAGTCAAATAACCACATGAAACATAAATATTATTTTCATAATGAGTGAATGTACAATTCCGGACATTGTGAAACATTATGTCAAGGCCTCAGCCAAGACCTCTAAAAATGATTTAGGCCTCGACCAAAACCATATATCAAAATGGGAAATGCCTCATCCAATTACATTTATAATTCTCTAATGAGACCTACCGATGCACCTAGGAGCTATAGTAGGCTCCACCTGTCACTTACTAAGTCCAATACATTCGTCATATGAAAAGGTTGAAAAATAACATAAACATTCGTATTAAAACTAGTATACGAAATGTCAATAGTTTAACCATAAACCATGTATTGTATAAAAATAACACATACAAAGTAAAATATATCACAAAAACTTAAATACAATATGGAAGATTTATATCATAATAAATCAACTTCAATCAAGTGTAAAATACAGCGAAGTATGTTGACATAGATGAAATCAATACTATTTGAGAGAAATGAATATTTATATTTTGAAATCATTTAAGAGTCAAATTATTTAAAAAATAAAACCTTTATTTTGAAAATATTCTTATATGAGTGTAAGGTAAGCTTCGATGATGTTATAACGGTGGAAAATAGCCGCACCTACCATATAAGTTAAAAATCCATTATTACCTTAATTTTATCCAAAAGGTCATAAAGTACCTTGTTTGGAAAACGACGAAAAGATTCCTTTCGAAACCTATAAGGTAAAATAAGGGAATAAATGAATTTAACCCATAGTCTATTAAATATTAAAAACGTTTTAAATAAATTTTTTAATAAAACAGGGGTGTGGATGATAAAGATATCCATGTAGATACTCACATATAAACAACCTCGGATAATAAAGAGATTATGAAATTAACACTTACATTGTACTTTTCCTTGGAAGAGGGTAGGTTAAAATCCTGTATAATGGTGAAATAATCATTATTAAATTATACAAGAACCATATAAATTAATATGATACCATATATTATCTTCTAATATTTCTTTGTTAATGATATTTCAATAGTATCATCGTTTCGGGTGTTAACTAATTGATTTTCCTTTATATGATTTGTTATGTAAGTCATGGTTGTTATGGATATGATGTATATTATTAATATCCAGAATGATATAAAGTCTTTAAATATTATTTTTAATCTTCAAATGAATATTAGTCTTGAATGGTTATGATGGGGAAATGAATCTCATCGCGTTCGTGGAGATGGTAATCTGTACGTACGCACGAGGGACAATATCATTCTTCTGATATTAAAATCTTATATAATTTGATGGTATATCATATATACATAATCAATATCATGTTATATTTAGTATTTATATTAGTTATAATCATTATTATACCCATCCAAATAATGAAGTGTTTGAGTAACAAACTTCACCACGACGTGGAGACGGTAAGCCGTACGTACGCATGTATGGTGACTCTGTCATTTATTGGATGGACAGAATAATGAATATGGTTTTAAAATTCTTATAATAACTTCAAAATATATAGAAGATACTGGATTTATTATTTTATAATGGAAACAACAAAGAAATAGGAAGTGGAAGAAGAAAAGAACTTGAAATAGGTGATGAAATATTCACCTCTTCTTTCGGTTCTTCCATTTGATTTGATCAAAAGGGCTTCATAGGATGGATTTACGACCAAAGGAAGGAATTTAGGATAAAATAATTATAGTTTGAAGGATATTTTGGTAGGTTTTGGCTGAGAAAAATGGATCTGAAGGTGTTAATTTGAGAGAAGAGGAAGTGCATTTTTATAAGAGGGGTGAGGGGCACCTTAGGAAAAGATTGAAATATTATTTTATAATAAAATAATTTTTGGTTTCGAATGGCTCGAAAATGATTTATTTCATGGATAAGGTGAATATGGGTCGAAAAACACTCAACCAATAGGTTTTAGATAGGTTTGCATCACCATATTAACCTTATCTTTTATATTTAACTCTTTGTTAAATAGTTTGACATTTACCATGTCTCTTTGTATTTTTATATTATATGGTTAATAAAATTACAATAAACTACCAAAATAACCCCAAGTGGTTCATTAATTACATATATAATATTATTTAAGCCCTTTTGATGAATAGTAGATTTTTAGGAATATTATATCAACCAATAATATAGTATTTGTTATAAAAACTCATTTATGTCAATTTTGACATTATTTAATAATTGATTTTTTTTTATGCCCTTACAACTTTATTAATTAGAAATAAATTAATATATTAAATCCTAAAATGTCTTATTAACCTATAAAATTCGTGTAATTCATCAAAAGTCTCAATTTTCTTTTATTTGGAAATTTATAATATCAATTATTTTAATATTTCATTAATAAGGTAATTAGTGCATCATCATTATGTCCTAAATAAATTACATTATTTATTGTCTAAAAATTATAAATAAAACACCATTCTGTAGGAAATACTTTTATATTTATAATGAATATTTATAGTCATATTTATTTTATGTATAATGCTAAATTAAAATTGGTTTAGTTATTAAACATTTAATTTAACACTTTTAACTCTTCTTTAGATAAAATAATAATAAATGTCCTAATCTAATTCAAGTGGGCCTAAAGGATCATATTTTATTCCTAAGGTTGTTTTTGGTTGAAATACACTTATCCAATAGAATTAATAACTGTGTTAGGGTAATAAAAATATCATTTTAAACTTTAATTACCCTATTTACTTTTAAATGTAGAAAATAAGTCAAAAGTTACTATTCAACAAAAAATATTTTCAACTTTTTGAACCACATTTTTCTTACTGATATCAACCATGTCTCTCGGATTTTCGAAATTCAACTCATAGAAGCGGTAAAATTATGTTTTATGCGCATTTTCAATGCTCCTAGATGGTGGGTAAAAGACGGTAAAAGTTCAGTAAATTTTTTATTTATCTAAACTTGTTATCAAATGACTCCAATGAATTACATTGAACTTATATAGGTATTATTATCTATTTTTAACTAAAATAAATTTAAATAAAAGAAATAATTATTTAAATAAAATGTCGGTAATAACGCAGTGTTTTTCACTATTCATCAAAAATTGAAAGTTTTCAGAAAAATACAAAAAATTCACCCTCAGCTAATTTCAATATTCCAAATCCAAAAATGAAGTCTATATTGAATTATAAAATTTATTATATTTCAAAAAGTTGGTATTACTATTCATAATGACTAGTTTGATTGGTCATGGTGTGTTTGAACTCAAAGTTGCGTACAACAGAAGATATTGTATTATTCAAAGAGAAGCATACCGTGGAAGCATGGGGTGTTACAATTACTTAGCAACATGTGAAATACCATACCTTGAAAAGGTTGAAGGATGCTACTTCTAGAATTCCTAGGTCAACTCCTCCCTGATCAGGCTAGGTCGAACAACAAATTTCATATTCTATTGCCTATGAATTAATCCATCTCAGAACTGGGAATTAGTGCCCATATCAAGAACAAGAAGAGGTTCCATAGGTGGTGATGTAGGAGGAATCACTGTCAGATCAAGACCTGAAACCTTAGGTGCATGGTCATCACCTCCTTCATGGAGTGTGACTAGAGGATGTTATGGAGGCAAAATTATACAATTCCAAACACATGTCAAAGAATATATTTTAAAAATTTAGGAAATTACATATAGAAAACTAGGACTGGAGTAAAAGATTCATATTAACAGATCACACCTCTCTTCCTGCACAAAAGGACAAATCTATGTGGTATAAGATACCATAATATGTCATAATAACATATGAAATACCCCTATACCCAATAACAAGGATGAGTTTGGGTCTAAGTTTCTATTTCACTTGTATAAGATGGCTACTTTTTACTTTAAAAGTTATATTCATTTTTTCTCTCATTCAGATATTTGAATCACTTTAAAATAGTTTAATTAAATTGATTACCATTCCCAATCCATAATGTCCCATACTTCTTATGAACCAAAATATGTAATCCACTTAATCCAAACCATAACACGTTCTACCCCATGCAACCGATGGTCCATGGATCAATGTGCCATAATTGACTACTTAAGGTGTATAATTTAACATGTTCCGGAAAAAACTTTCAGGTTAGGGATGACACATTAAGTATCAATTATGTTTTCCAATACTTGTAAGAAGTTTTATCCTAATTTAATACATAATTAAGGCACTAAAAATATTTAACAAGAATATTCATGCTAAAAATAGACATGAAACAGAAACAAATGCATGGAATATTAGTCCTGTTGTGAATATGATGATGCGTGTACTAATACAAAGCCATCATTTTATTGGGAATTGGTAAAGAAATAATAATTTCAATATTTCCAATACCATGTTCATCACCCAATAGTGAATTTATATCAACTATAATAGGAATAATCAGTAATATCAAATTTTAAACCCAGGTAATTTCTGTTTTCCCCATACATGGGTTTGCTATATCAAAAAACAAGGTCAATCCCAAATTCCTTTAACTCATAGTATCCTTTATAATACCCAAATAGTTTGAAAAATGAATAATATGGCTCTGATACAACTTTTTAACATCTTGAACTGGGGTCCACTTGACCCATGCCATGAGCTGGTGGGTCGCAGGGCCTCAAGCGGCACTCCCCGTATTCCAGAGGCTTCTGACTAGTAGTGAGGTTGTGAAGGTGGTACGATTGGGAGATTATACCATCTTTTCAACGTGGAACAACAGATATAATTAAAAACTATTCAATAATGGAATCATATATCATTGATAGAATAAATTAGTAGTGGAATAATAAACAACTAATGAGCTGAATAAAAATAAAAAACCACTAGGTAGTTTCATATACAAGGATACATGGAATGCTGATAAACAAAAGGGGAATAATGGAATAAATACATAAAAACATGTAAAATAAGAACTAAAAAAAGATAAAAATTATTCTCCACTAGAATCTCAAGAATATGCTAATTTGTCTACTCCTAATCTCTTACTACAAGTAAGAATATCTAGAACCTATAGCAGGGAACTTTAGCTTATCATAACCTACAAACAAATAATCTTCTCGGGCACCAAATGTAGACCATGTAGGGTGTGAGACATAATCTCAGTAGGCCACCAACAATGGTTTCTAGAAGTAATTCAAATAGTTTTCATAACTAAACAGTGTATATGTATAAATGAAATAATATACAATACTGAATAAACAAAAAACCATCTCCTCTGAATCCTAAAAGAAACTTGGAGGCTCTAGTTACTTCGCCTCATGGATGGGATGCATGTCTAGTTAGTCACGATATATTTAAAATATATATATAGTATATTTGTATATTGAATCCACCTATATGAACCAAGTGTGTGTGGACCTTGGTGGCCATATACCTAGAATACTAGGTGCCAGCTGGACCAGGGTGTAACTCAGACATCCATGACTAGTCTAATGAGATTATAAGCTCATGAAATAGGGTAAATTCCCTAAATCTCATAGTGAGTGAAAGTCTTCATGCTTGTCACATGAGATGGTGAGTGTTCTAACATGGAAATAGTCGAATAAAGGAACATGGTGCATCAAGCTAACTATCCTAATAGTGTCATTAGTGTAAAACACAATGCTCGACACCTGATGTAAGGGAGCATGATACCATCATGATTAATAGATCCCTTACCATCGTACCACAACCTATCTCAAGGTGTGACTCTATTTATACTATAATACATTAGGAATTACCTCTCTTGTGTTATGTTCACCAAGCCCAAATATATAAATACCGCATAATAGGTCAATTGAGCATTTGATAAGGAATTTAATAATAGGAATGACCTTACCATTCTTCAACCATTTCATTTAAACCATTCATTTCATTAACGGAAAACAAAATCAACACGCACAAGCCATTTCATTTAATACTTTCCATTCAATAAACTAAGTGTGGTGATTCAATTTATATGATTAAAATCCCTTTAAATGGTGACATAGTGAATAAGGTAATCGTTGACATGGAAAATTCTAATTATATGAGGTTTATTCACTTAGGCGGTACATTGGGTACCATTTAACATTCATATATGAGTGAAATTCCATTTAAAAATCTAGTCGATAGCTAAATAAGAGTTCTGGGCATTTGGAACAATTAACTACATGGAGAATTTAAATTCATAACACCCTTGGGGTGTCGATAAAGGAGGTAAATATCCTTGAAACTACTAAAAAGGATCAAAGGAAGTGTATCTAGGTTTTTTGATCAATTTGATAAGAAGAACTCAATTAAAAGGAAAGTCTTGGCTAAATATATCTTGGCACATATTGGTAAAGCTACAAAACATCATATCTCATGGGGGAAATGACCAGACCACCTACCTCAAGGCTGTATATGATTTCTTGGTCAATAGAGGCCTCAGATTTTAAGTAGGATATAACAAATCAATGAAATGGTTTAACACCATGAAAATAGGGAAGCCAATATTACAACTAAATAGAAAAATAGATCTGAAGATAAAATAAAATAGGATGGGATAGGATTTTAGATCTTACCAAGATAGATGCAATTATTCTGATAGGGATTGAATCAGATAAAAAATGAAGGAGTTATCTCAAAGCATATATTTGGCATGAGGGTGAACTATGGGAGAAGAAATAGGGATCCATCCAATAGGGAAAATAAGAAAGAATAAGAAATGTGTAAATAGATTTAAATAGGGTAAAAAAATGTTCACCCTCCTAAATAAGTGTTCACGGTTTGGCCACACAATTGGCCACACTATTCAAAAACTTTTCACTATTCACTACTTTAAAGGGGAACCCTGCATGTTTAGGCACACTATTTTCCTAACTATGGGAAAACCATGTGAAAATAAACTTTTAAATTTGTGTACTTTTTCTCACAAAAGTTCTCATGGAGTCTCATGGTTTTTGAAAAATTGTGTATCTCCTACTACCACTCTATTTTCCCCTACACGGTTAGTAGAGACCTTGCGGCCTGGGATACACGATTTCCATTAACCATGCATTACATTAATTTTGTCCATTTTTTGTAACTCCATGCCATAGACAAGCCCCAAATGTTCATGGGACCTTTATTAGGATATAATGCATGTTTACCAAGATTTAACCAAGGATTCAAATTAAAGAAAAAATAAGTCGTGCCTTTGTGAATAGATGGGTCGTTACATATAAGGATCCAACCATAAACATTATATATTCTTATAAATTTAAACTAGAATTCACTATAGTATATTTAAAAAATATCTTTTAGGTTTATAGTTTTAGAGAGTTATATTATAACTCTAATATAATAATACCACATATTATAAATCAGACACTTCTACTCATCATCTATTTTTCCCATCAAACAAAACTTTAAAAAAGAAACATGTTTTTTTTCATGAGATATCTTCATAAATTTTATTTCTACCACATCCTTGTCCCTAATCATCCTTAAATACCTATAAAAACATTTTAAGAGATGATATGAGTATAATAATCTTAGTAAGGGACAAAAAAATAACAATTCCTTAGTCCAATGAAAAATATAAAAACCTATGAAAAACCTTTTCTTAAAAACATAAATTTTTATCTATAAGGAGCATTATTTTTTCTTTTAAAATATCATTATCTTACCTTTTTAAATAATATTATTTCCATGGAAACACATTTGAAAGAATAAAAAATAAATATAGTAACCTTGTGACATTAACATCTTAAAACCCTTAGAGAACCCAAAAAAATTGGAATAAACAAAAGGTCAAATCCCAATATAATTCTCTGGAGAACATAATTGTTACCCAATGCATCAGACTGCTATCTGGATGCACTCATTGTATAAGATACATTAGGCTCACATGTGAACTATAACAGGGATCAAAACTTCATATAAGCTATATCAGGCTCACCCATGAGATATAATGGGGTCCAACATTCCATAAATAATGTCGAAGGACCGTATCATGAATGAAACCCTTGAAAAAATTTTTAAACTCATGTGAAAAATAATTTTAGATATCAAAAAAAATTCTATTAAGTCCCATTTTTGAATTCCAAAATTCCCAAAAAAATGAAAGATTATTATTTCTTGAATAAAAAACGAAACATTTTAACAGAATAAAAACTTGAAATAATGTTCATAGTGGTAGCTAATGTTTTTGTTACCATAATCATTAAAATATAAAATTCCTTTTATCTTTCATACATTAAGTCAAAAATTCCATAAAAAGATTCCTTTTTTAATACCATTAACATAAATTCAGAATATAAAATTAATTACCTTTATAAAACAATCATGTATATATAAAATCATTTTAAAAAACATAGATATGTAAGATAACATTTTTAAAATAATTCATAAAAACATTTAAAATGATGTTTTAAGTTAATGTGACCCTAAACTTGAGTCTGAATCACAATGCATGTTGTTTATATTCCAGAATAATAAACCATTTTTATTTATTTACATTCTTGAGAACCATTTTCAGGTTTATTGTTTCCTTTAATAAACTTATTTCCATGGTATATACAATTAAATAATCATTTTAGTTTACATTGGACATTTTGATGATATTTGGTTCTTAAATTCAAAATGACTTTAGTAGATTGAAAAAACTAAATTTTTTTATTATTCCATCACCAATTGAATAATAATAATGTAATAATTATATTTTAAATACATAAATTATAATTTTAAAACCATTCATTAAATTTGATTATGAAAAATGAACTACATTATAATCATGGTGATAGTAGGTCATACGTACGAATGAGTTACGTTTCAATTTTTCAACTATTTTTACAGAAAGAATAAAAGTATTATTTTATATTTATAGGATGATAATTATATCATAAATATTATATTATTTCATTAAAAATACTTATATATGTCATTCTTGTTATGTAGTGGTGAAAACGAATAATACCACATTATGGATGTGGTAGTCCACACATATGCACAAACAACGTTATCCCTTTTTAGGGAATGTAATGGTAGGAAAGAAAATGATATATAAACATTTAATAATGATAAATTTCTCATTAATTTAAAATATATACATTAATTACATCAATATAAGCATCCGTGAGATAAAGTGACAGAAATGGATTTACATCGGCTCACGGGGCGAGACTCCATCGTACACACGAATGATGGTTTTTTTCCCATTTGATAGAACTGGGGATGGATATATGTTATTAAATTAACATAAAACACCTTATTATGTGAAAAATACTGGTTTTATTATTTATCCATGGTTATATAATATTTTAAGGAGGTGTAACAATAAAAAAATAAAAAAAACATGGTTAATAATGATACCTCATACAGTAGAATTTTTGATTCTCTTCTCCTCTGGATAGGCTGGATTTCATGTAACTGGAATGTACCACAACCTTGAGTCACTGCCTGACTGCCCTATGCAATCCCACTCTGTTGGTGCTAAGAATCATAAGCCTGACTTCCTATGAATCATCTTCCACCTCAACCTGATTGATTAGTGGTACTCCATCTGCCTGCCTGAAGTGATCCTACTAGCCATTCTCCTGATCATTTATTAGGTGTAGATCCATATTATCTAGGCAATAAAGGGAAAGTTCTTCAGAATATTTGGATATTCCCCATCCTACCACATCCTTTACATTCTACTAGATCTTGTAATCATTGAGGCTTCAGGTGTCCTAGCTTCCCACATAATTGACATATCATAAAGATTTCAACACGAGGAGCCTAACAACTGATACCTCCATGAGTAGCCTCAAAACATCTATTTCACCAAAAAGAAGAACCATTGGTAGCTCTAGCTTCCGAACCACCCTGACGTTCACCATCATATTCCCTTATGATTTTCATTGTAATAAAGGCATGATTGATGATTTCAAAAATGGTAGTCAACCTGAATACATTGACTTGTGATCAGATGGTGTATACCATCCCATCCTCAAATCACCTCTAGGTCATAAGGTCATCACCCACTAGAGTTGGAGCGAACCATTATATCTTAGTAAAATGAGAATAGTATTCTATAACCAATATACTCCCCTACTTCAGGTTCAAAATTCTCTAGATCTGTCATACCTCAAAGTTTGGGGAATGAAATAGTCTAAGAATATAGTCTTAAAATATAGCTAGACCATATCATGGTACTGATGAACCTAGGTTATAACATCCCACCACCAATTGGTTGGATCATATAGCATATATAAAACTAGTTTGACCCTCTAATCTAGAGGCATATCTAGATTCATAAATATGTATTGAATAGCATCGACCATGACTTAGCAACATGTGGCTTACAATCCCCTGAAAAGGATGAAGTATGCTGCAGCTGGAATTCATGAGTCAACTCTTCCATGCTCAGGGGAGGTCGAACAACACATTACATATCCTATAGAATACGAATAAAAACCTTTCAAAAAATGGAATCAATTCCCATATCAGGAACAAGAAGAGCTTCCATAGGTGGTGTTGTTGGAGAAATCACTGGCAGATCCAGACCTGTCACCTCAGGTGCATGGTCGTCACCACCTTCAGGGAGAGTGACTATAGGATGTCATGAAGGCATAATTCTACAATTCCAAACACATAGCTTAGAATATATTTTAACAATTTAGGATATCACATATATAAAACTAGGACCAGAGTAAAACCTTCCTATGAACGGATCACACCTCTCTTCCTACTCAAAAGGCTAGGTCTATGCAGTATAAGAGACTATAACAGGTCATAATAATGTAAGAGATACCCCAATACCCAATAATAAGGTTGGGATCAGGTCTATGTTTTTATTTCACATGTAGAGGATGGCTAAATTTCACCTTAAAAGTCAAATTCATTTTAATTTTTGTCTTATTCTGATATTTGAATCACTTTAAAATAGTTGAATTAAATGGATTACCATTACCAATTCAAAGTAAATGAATTATTCTAAAATTAACATTATTGATATTTTATGAAAATAAAATTTTATTAAATGATATAAATCTTCCAAAAGTAATATACTCAACTAGTTTATTAGGATATGGTTTAAAATATCAACCATGGTCCCTTTATGGTCTATTTTCCATTTATGGTAACTATCTTGACCCTCAAGGGGTAAAAGCACCTTATTATCATGGTATGTGTGAAAAGGGTTAACGGGGGTTAAAAAATAATAAGGCTAAAAATGGGATACAAACAGCTAAAACATTTATTGGATGAGAATATTTTGACTCATAATCATACTATATTTGAACATTATCTATTTTCATCCATTTTTATATCAAAAGTTATTAATATTAATTTATTATTTTAAGAGATTACAGGCGTGCACCTTCCCTCTCTAATAAAAGTGCACATATTCTTCTCATATCATCACACTTCAAAAAACTTATGTTTTTCTAAATATCTATCTAAATACCTAATTTAAATACCTACATACATTATAGAGTCTTTTTATCAAAAGAAATAATCTATAAATCCCTAAAATTTCATAACATGTAGAAAAAAAAATTAAATTTAAATAAAATATTTTTAATAAATCCATAAAATTTTAATTTTTTCTATAAAATTCACGTGTCACATTAATTATTTCAAATTATACTACTTTTAATATTTTTAAAATCAATTTTTTCATTAATTGAATAATTACTACATCAACATTGTGCATAACTTTAAGTAATTATTTCATAACTAAAAATTTAAAATAAATTTCAGCGATGAAGATAATTAATTTATATTTCAAAATACTATTTATTACTCAATATATCACTAGGTTATCATAATGTTAAAAATATTATAGTTATTAAAAACAGGAGTGTGGAATTTTTCAATTTTTTTACATAAAATAATATAAGGGTCATAATCACATCTAAATGGAAAGAAAATTAAATATATTCGACATTAGAATAATTATGGACAAGATATAATCATCAAATAAAGATAATAAAAGTTTTATGGTAATTGTCTTAGTCCTAATAATTATATTTTTAAGTTTAATTTCCCGATTTACCCTTTACCATCGTAATAAAAATTATTAAGGTTACTATTTATATTGAAAACAAGTTACATATTTAATAAATATTGACCCACATATTTGAAATAAGGAATAAATTTTTAAAAATTAAATTCATATAAGTGGCATAACTTAATTTTATATTAAACTGAAAAAATGCGATGAAAAACAATTTTAAAGAAAAATGCCCCCTTTAAGGTAAAAATGTTATCAATACAAAACTCATGTATAAAATTAAATTTAAAATACTTAGTTGGATTATTTTAAATAAAAAGGAATTAATTAAATTTTAATACTCATAAGAAACATATAATTTTACTTTGTAAATAGTTGAAAAGAAATACAATTTTTAATAAAAAATTTTGTATTATTCACAATTCACTAAAAAATCAATTTTTTACTGAAAATTATGAAAAATTCATCTTATGTTAATTTTGAAATGATGATTTCAAAAATTAAATTCATTTATTTAAATTAAAATACTGATAGATTAAAAATAAACTGTTAAATAAAACCTTATAAGAAAAGAGTTTCATAAAACTTTTTTATTTTGATTTTAAAAATATTAATATTTTTATAAGTAATATAACTATCCAATTCATTAATGATATAAATTAAAAATGATTTATTCTATCATTAACTAGATTGATATAGTGCGCGAATAATAAAATCTTATATAATAATATTAACAAAATTATAAAGGATATTTTATTTTTAAATCAGTAACTATTAAAAAATGGACTAAGAAAAACCTGGAAGGTAAAACCAAACATTGTTGAAACTAAAATATAAGAGGAAAATAAAGAAACCATTTTACCTAGAACAAACTAGAGCATTAGATAATAGTATGTTATTAAAATTCATAAACTAAATAAATAACCCTCCTCCCAGGCCAAACCGTCTCTACTTAGACAATAGAGAGAGTAAGAACTTACCATATCTAAAGGCTTATTTGAACTAGTAAGTTTATCAATAATTGAAGGGAAACGCTAATTATGGTTGTTAGGATCCCATGTGAGAGTATTGTTCAAGAGTAATGATAGTAATTCAAATCATTACTTTGAATGTGTTTATAATATAATAAAGTGTGATAATAATTCAATTATCAGTTTTAGTGGGATAAAAATCAAAGGTTCATGATCAGCAAGGGTGTCTTGGATGATTTCACATATTAATAGATAGTGTAACCACCAGAAGATAAAATAAGGCTTTGAAATCCTCTACCATAATAGCAAGATCATTTCCTGTATCATTTCATAATTCACCACATATATATATGTCAAAATGATATCTTCATTAAACAACATCAAATAGAAACCATGAAAGGAATAAAAAGATATGGGAGAAGATATATTATTTTTTTAAGCATAAAGAAATGTGATAACTATGATTAATATTTATAGTATAATTCTAATCCCATGACATAAATTACACTAAAATAAAATTTCCATTAAATCCATTAATAATGTGATAAATAAATTATATGAATTTATTTATAGTAAATAACCCATGAATAATAACATGTTATAATTATAATTTATTATAACACACACACACACAAATATATATTTTGAAAATTTAAAAAATGTTTAAAGTGTTTAATTTTTGCATTTTATGCATTTTAGTTTAAATGAAAACTCATCAAATGTTCTCATTTCACCATTATTATTATTATTCCTTTTTAATTAATATGATACAGACACACACACACACACACACACATACAGACACACAGACATACACAAAGACACACACACACACACACATACAGACATACATACATACATACGTACATACATATATACATACATACATACATGCATACACACATACATACAGACATACACACATACATACATACAGACATACATACACACATACACATATACATACATACACACACACACACACACACATACATATATACATACATATATACATAAATACATACATACATAGATTCATACATACATACATACATACATACATACATATGTACATACAAACAAACATACATACATACATACATAAAATGGTGTGTAATTTTTTTAAGTTGTGTTTTACTTTTTGCGTCACCCATATTCTACTTTATATATACATAAAACCCCTTTTAGGATTCCATTTAAATGTGTGTTTTATGCATTTACCCATTTTTATTGTTTTTGTTTTCTAATTATTCATAAAATCATGAATTTATGTCTCCCACCATCCATTTAACGTTCAATTGGGTTTTAATATATTTTGTATATTTATTTTCCTATATTAAAGCCACCTATAATATTTATATTTTGATGACATCACATTCCACTTATTATCATTAATAATATCCCAGAGATTTCATAAATTCATTTCAATAAAATTACATACCTCTAAAATATATTATATCGTAAAAACATTAATAATTCCAAAATAATCTAATTATACAGAAATATCAAAATGCAACCCACACCTTTGAAAGTGTACAAAATTATATAAATAAATTATTTAAATAATAATCTTCCAAAAATTTTAATACATATCAAACAAAATATTTTTTTTCTTCATAATAATCATAAATCTATCAAGAACAAAAAATAAGTAATTTCATATTATCTTAAATAAATTCTTTTAAATTTATAATTAACATTTAAAACATAAAATATTATCATAATGTAGAATATATTTCTATGACATAAGATATTTTACTTAGGAAAATATCCAGGATATATATTATTCCATATTGATAAAAATTAATAAAATACTAAGAATTATTAAATGTGAAATTTCCCATGACCCTCAATACCCAAGAAATGAAAAACTAAGGGCTTGTAAAAATGTGGACCCTTACATCAGATACTTATCAAACAATTCATATCCCTATGAATTAAATTAAAACCAGAAGAAAAAAGGGAGACTAAAAGGAAGGGGATACTCGACTATTTACCATTAATATCACTTGGAAATGTATTGACCTCAATAATCCAAAGACAACTTAAAATAATAATTGAGAAAACATTAATATCCAAAGAGAAATGACCACTAAAATAGGATGAATTCACTAATAAAACTTTACAGGGACGTGTTGATCTGCAAATCCACCTCACTCTCAATCAATGAAATATTTAAGAAAACAATGATCATGTTTTATGTAAATAATGACCAAGGGTATTTAGAAACCATTTATCCGTTTTAGAAACAATATCATTTCATTGCTATTTTTATTCATTTATTCTATTTGGAGTAGTTTTAAATAGAAACAAACCAATTATAACTGTATCTATAACTATAATTAATATCAAATAAATAAAAATAGTGGATTTCTTTAACATATCCAAAAATTTAGAATATAATAATTTATAAATTAATCAATCTGTGGCTATCTAATAATAAATAAAATCTATAAAATATCTAATAGTGTATTGTAATAAGAAAATTACAATTAAAAAAGCAACGAAATCTAGAAAACAAGTTGATAATAACTAGTAAATATACAAATAGCAACTAAAAAAATAATCTATTAGATGTTTTTAATCCCTTCATCATCTACAGATCTCTACATCAACCAAAATTTTTTCCACCAATCATATAATATAATATAAAATTCTTGAAATTATATCAACAGAAATTTATAATGATTTATTTCAAAAATACTTAATTTAAATAGATTACCATTCACAATAAAAAAACATGAGGCATTAAGAAAAAACACTAACATGGAACACCAATATTTAACCAATAAAATAGTGGTTAATAATTTATCACATGTTATGAAACATCATTAATAGAAATATTTCATTAGAGGTTCACAAGTAATATTAATATTAAATGATTTCATAATTACCAGATGATTTTATTACTTACATAATTACACTTTCCCCTTATTAATTTATTCACTTTCATATTATCATAATTTTTAATTCTTCACTTAATTTCTACATGGCTATCTTTTATGATTTATATTTATTAATATCATACCATAATAAATCTTATAGAAAATTTAAATCATGTTCATCATGGTATAACAACATTTAACATGTCTCATAATTTTTGATAATTGCGTATAAAAATATCTTATATCTTTTTAAAAACTCAATCATGTTATATGTAATAATATTCTCTTATATATAAAATTAATTTAATATAAATCATAAATCATTAATTCATATTAAAAACAACATGTGTTATTAATGATTCAAAACATTATTTAAATATTACATGTTAATCAATAATAATTTATGCTTGAGAATTTCATTTAAATAAATAAATTCATACTTGCATATTGCATTAAATTTCATTAAACTTATGGAAATAGAACTATAAATAACATATGAAAACACATTTAATTTTTAAGAAATGTTAGAATCTAAACAACATGTAAACAAATTTCATTAAAAAAATATTATTAACATAAATAAAAATTAATAAAATTTATTCTTGATCAAAAATACTTAAAGACAAGTTTTTAAGGGAAATACAGCCATTTTAGACATTATTCTTCATCAATGAACATATATTATAATTATTATATTTTTAAAACAAAAAATTTAATTCCAATCATTCACTTACATGTTTTGTTAATTAACATGAATTAAAATTTATATTTTAAAACTAACAAGGTATGTTAATAAAACAAAACATTGTATATTATATTGAATTTTATGAAATTATATTTTAACTAGCATGAGATCATTTTTTTAAAATGATTGAAGAAATGTTAAAAATATTACATTAATTGAATATTTATGATAACCTAAATAAACATAAAAAAAATTAAAATTAAAATTTTAACCTAAAATCAACCTAAGACATTGATTCATGCACACTTACAATATTTTTTACCCTGTAATTGGTACATTTATCTACCCAAACCTGCTTGGTTAGTAGTCAAGGTCCATATATCAGATCATAGTGGACTACAATTACTAAATCCTCTATGGTATCCTCGAAATGAAGGTTTTTAGATTCATTCATAGGGGGCCCTCAATATCTATATTCCATAAAGTCCCTATCCTTCCCCATCGATTAAGTTAAATGAAATGGTTTCCATACTGGACCCATACAGTCCTCACCCATGCCTAACTGAAAACATCATCCCATCTCTCACCCAGAACCTATGATCCCACTTTTTAAAAAATTTCATCATTGAAACCCATCCCTAGTTCTGTAATGGATGCAAGATTGACCCCTGAATCCCACCACCAATAGGCCATGGGTTGGTGACTACCACCGAGTGTATTTGTCACTCAAATGAGATCAACCTCATAAATTCATAAGAAAAAATATTCATCAATAAACACCATATAAATAAACACAAGAGTTAATATTTCACATTCCCAAAATATACACATATAAAACATGTACAATATATAAAGAGATAATTCATGAATAACTCCTATACTCAACTCTAGTTTCATGAACAACAACTTCTCCAATATTTATCTGTATACCCAATAAAACAATTCAAGAATAAAGATCCCAGTTTTTGTATGAGTTATATTATCTATAAATTGTTGTTATTGGTTGTCAATTGTGGGTGATGAAATAAAAATATTTCATTGATTCTAATGTGCTTAATAAGTTTGAAAGAATGAAGTTACTGGATGCTCTATCCATGATATCAAATCCTGACAACAAAGTGAATGTAGCTTGGATAAATGTATCAAGAAGAAATTACTCAAGTATTATTAGATTAAGTAATTTATTTTGATAACATTTGAGTTTATATGTATGAAAATTGATGAACTAGTATACATTTTTATAAAGCATGCGCTTGTGGGTAGCACATTATATACAATAATAATTTGATGTTGAAATGTCACTTTGAATTTATATTACAAATAAAAATAAGAATACCAATTTTATGACCATGAAAAATAATATTTTTTCATGAAATATATTTTATAAGGTCTTGGTACTATAAATTCTATACTTATAATTATTCTATATATTCTAGTGGACTTTATAAAAAAATTGCTAACCATAAGTCAACTAGGTGATACCTCAACCACACATGAGACCTAGGTGGTCAACCATATGGGAGGCAGTCAACCTAACCAGATAATGGTGATAGGTGAGAATACATAGTGCCCACTGATAGGGAAGAGAGTAATTTATTGTGGGTGGACACATATCACCTGAAGAGGTATGCATGTATGGAACACTGGACGGTTCCTGAGTGGACTACATAAGGGAGGGTCAACCTATGAAGGGAATGTGTGATGTGTTTCAGTTGTTCAAAGTGGTGTCAGATCAAGAGTCTATAGTCATGGATAAACCTATATAGTTCCTCCCGACCATGAAGATAATTCATGTTGGATGAAATCTAATGGGTTATTGTTCCTATGTTAAAATCTTATGTTTGTAACATATCTATTTGGTTGAATCGATCTTAACCGCCTGATCAAAGATGACATTTTCTTTAAACTCTAGTAACCCTAGCTCGATGATGACACTTCTGTTATTTGAAAAAATTTCATGCCCTGAAATCCATAGACCTAATTGACCACGATCTAACGAAAACTCAAAATAGGAATGATATAGATGAACATGCATTTATATTTTGGTGTGTTTACAATAGGATGTTCATAAAAAACACTTCTAAATAATGATGAAAATGTGTATATCATTTAAGGTAGTGTGGGTGCATGAGATTATTCACATTCTTGCATGAATGTGATAATTATTTATGATATAAAAATCCATATACATGAAGATTCTATTAATTTTGGCATCAAGTAAAGGAAACCTATATTTGAGAAAACACCAAAAGCTTCGGTGACATTGAATCATCCATGACTCATTTCTATTATCGAACATGGGCTCAAAATCATATTTTAGGTTGTTAAATATATCAATAGAGAGGAAATGAATCACCTCTATAAATATTGATGAACTGAGGAGGAAAAGGATACTTCCACTCATATATTTATCTAAGTGATATGATTTTTTATAAATTATATTATCACCATGATTTCTTTTATGTGAAGAAATAGTGATTTATATAATTCACTAAGCAATGTGAAGAGGATAGTTTCATTCATTGGTTTTCATGAAGAAGAAAAACTACACATTTATTTTCACAAGGAAGTGTAACAACACACTCACTTGTAGGAATAATGTTTTCATGAAGCTCTATGCTTATGTGAATAAGAACACAAGAGTTCCAAATTATCATGAAATGTTTTTTCCATCATGACCTCATGATGGTATATTTATTCTATAATACAATGTTAATGAAATAATATAACACTATGTTATGTGTAAGAATAGTATCTATGTATAAAAACTTTTTTGAATAATAATGTGATTCACATATATCATTTCCACTTATACAATGTGAAAACCAAAAAAAGGTGTCACGTACTCTTATAATGTAACGTTTTCAAGGATTTTGATTAGTGTCATAATGGAAATAAAAAAAGTTTTCAATACTTGTGACAAGGTGGAATTTTAAATATCATATACCCATTTTGGTTTTCATGAGGAAGGTAGTGTGTATGCTTGATCGGTTTCCAAACATTCATGCACATAAAAACGAACAAAGATAACTAAAAATATACCTGTGTAGTTGATACTAAAGTACAAGGTAGACTAAATTGATACATTAAATAAAATTTAAACTGAACATAAAATAATAAGAGTAATATTTAATTCATTCTAAGATTTATTTTAGATTGTGCAAGGTAACTATTGGGTAAAATAATATTAAAAGTGCAATGTGATTTAGTTGAATAAATATCTACTACACCAAGAATAATAATGAAGAACCGATACAATAATAATTGCCTATATTTTATATCATGGATGTTTGATATTTTAATACATAGTAATATTCACATTATTGAGGATGAAGATGATACGAAGAGAAAAAAGTACTGTGAATATCTATTTTCACAGGAAGATGAAGAAATATAATAAAAGAAAAGAAAAGATCTATGTATATCTACATACATGGATGAAAAGGAAGAATAATGAGTATCATATAATTTTTCTAATGTAATTAGGATAAAAAGAGTTACCTTCCCACTATTGTGAAAGTAACAAGTGAAGAAGAAGGAAGTGGAAGAACAAATAAGCAACGTGACATCTAATAAAAGTCTCATATTATGGAATAAGTTATTTGAGTTAAAAAGTACCTTAATAAGAAGGTAAATAATGTCTTTAGTAGGAATTATGAATAACCAATGGGTTTTGGAAAGTTGGACAAGGTTATCACCATTATAGAGAAAATGATTTCTTATATACCCCATCCTAAGTGTAGGGACTCACACTTGGCTAAGGATTATTTTCATTCCAAACCATTATATGTGGTGTATCATTATAGAGGGGATTTTTTGTACAGGTCATCACTATTCATGTAGTTAAGACTAGCTACCCTTATTGAATTTTGAAACTTTAAAAATTATCATGTTCTATTTTTACCTATTTTTATATACTTTCATATGATAAGGTAAATAGAATATGAGAATCAAGAACCTAATAGGTATAAGTGGTAAATTTAAAATAAGGTATAAAAGGTTTAAAAGTTACCAGAACTGATTCACCCCCTCTCAGTCCTGAGTGTATCCCTTTGTGGTCCTCTAAATTGGTATCAGATCCATGTTTTTCCTCTATTGGATTTTGTACATTACATTTATTCTCTTTTGATGATTTTATTTTCTCTCCTATACTAATAATAAAGTGAATTTCTAGTGAATATTCAGTTATCTATGAGTAGTTTTTTATTTATATTAATAATATGATTAATATGAGAAAGAAAGAGAAAATAAAGATGAAGATGAAATGAATTTTTCCTAAATAAGGGAAAAAATTAGTTTATATATTCCATGTTAACAAAGAATACATATCAGTATTTGAAATTGAAGTGTAGGTGACATAATCTTCCACCAAGGAGTTGGAAAATCTCTCTATTTTAATTGGATTAATAGATTTAAGTGATCAAGAAGTATGTTTTAGTTCCTATCCAAAGGGTCCTGAAGATTATCTAAGCAATAATAAGAGTGATTACATGCTAGTAGATTTTTTAATTTATACATTAAAGGATATGATGTGTGGTTTTAATAAATAATTATTCTCCATTATCTATGGGTTACTTAAAATCATACATGCATAGATCACTCATATTTAAGAGAAGTCATAAGTAATGGATAAATATTTACAAGGAAAAATTTTAGAATACATAAAGATCTATAAGCATGTTGGAGACTTTAGAGAAGAAAGTGGGGATGAAATAAGTTCCACATAGTTTGAATACATTTTCCTCGATGAATTTGAAGATAAATAATGTTTTAAGAATACTCAAGAAGAAAAGATCAATAAAATTGACGAAAATTTGAAAAATAACATTGATGTTAGGTATTGTCAATTGGAAGTGAAATCCAATAAAATTGAGGAAATTGAATCATTATTAAAAAAATGTTACGATGCCTGGAGAGGAAGTGGTAATAATGAAAAATTCTTGTGAAGAGAAGGTGACTATCATTGAAGATAAAAAACACCCTCAATATGAAATATCTAGAATTGGATGTTTTGCTGGATAATCCTGAGAAGACACATACTCAGATATCAAAAAATAAAGAGATAGTTGATGATATCACACAATGATCACTAGAGTATTATAATGTTAAATCACCTCCAACATGTAATAATATGATCAAGAGTTTATTCAATGATCTATCTCAACTGGCTGTGAATAAAGTGACTCCATCTATACCATCTTGTAATAGTGTTTCTAAATCCCTTTTCATGAATAGTGCATGTTGGAAAACAAAATCTGTAAACTTATGAATTAATAAAAGATATAATAATGATATCACTACTACTAGGGTGGATAATAAAGAGTGTGTAATTGGGTTCCCCAAGGAGACCCATAAACTTCATACATAAAATATAAAATGATTAAGGTTTGTGGTTCAATGTTGGTAATGCAACAACTTCGGGGATTTGAAATTGTATTGTTGGTATAGTCCTTTAAAATAAATAGCACAAAAGAATCACATGTTAAGGGGGGTTAAGTAAGATATAGAGAAGAAGCATCTAGAGGTTAAGTAATTAATGTATACCTCAAACAGATTTCTTCAAATTGATAATATATGTGATATATGCAATGGTAGTCATCAAAATAGTAGATAATTCTCATCTTGAAATGTATCTAATGATTTTAAGAAAATAAGATAATATAATTTTTTTAATAAATAAGAATCATATTTGGGATGAAAGAGGAAAAAATGTCATAGAAATATTCTCCAAATAATATTTCATTCCGGAAAGGTGATAAGGCCTTAGATTCTAAATCCAAGAAGGTGATGAAAAGTGAATCATCCAAAGGAAATAATAAAAAGGATGACAATAAGAAGAATTCATATGGAAAATATAAAATATCTTCCAATGTTCTAAATGAAATGTTAGTTATTAGGCCAGAAGATTTGTAAATAATGAAGAAAATGGAAGAATCATAGGATAATTCTAGTGAAAAAGGAAAAGAAAGTATTCCATATGAAGTTGAATAATATGTGTGTGTGTGGAGAAACATGGATGGACATGCTCTTATAAATTGTTATAAATTAATCCCATTATAATAATAATTCTTTAATAATATGAAAATTACACAAGATGATAAATGTTCTTTAAAATATCTTTAAAAAATTATGTTCACACAAAATGAAATTGATGAAGTGATAAGATCCAGGTATCCCAAATCAAAATTTAAGTTCATATGTGTAAGAATGAAGAGGGGATAAAATGGGAAACATGGTAGGGAAAACTATGTCAACCTCGATATTCACATTAAGACGTAAATAAGATCCATATTATTACCTTAATATTTTTGTATTTTTTTGTGCTTATAATTCATGTAATTTATGATAAAGCGTGTTCTCAGAGGAAGAACCTAATAACCAGTTTGTGCTGTCAATTTTTGATAGAAAAGATGAAGAAGTCATTGTCCTTGAATTATTACTCAATTGATATTGAAATAAAAATATGATATAGAATTATATTGGATGAATTTTAATAGTGATATGGCATACCCTAGACGTCAAGGATAAATAATATACCATATTCTTTTGGTCTTATAATTAGTATCCTGAAGAATAAGTATCGAAGAAGATCATCCTTAGTGAATTTTTGGATGTTTTCAAATCTCAACAGTCACAAGTTGAAGATCCATTTTATTGTATTCTCTATATTGTAAAATCATTAAATACTTTATAAAAGAGATTTAAAATTATGAATATTTTTAGGAGTGTTTACCTTTAAGGAGAGAGAAATGAAGAAAGATGAATAACCTGCAAGAAAATATTGTCTAATACAAATCTAATGATTCTGAAAATTGATTGAAGATCATGTCATTTGAAAAGATACATTCATTAATCTCTCATCCATTTATAATAAAAATAAAAAACTTAACTCAAAGAGGGAGTAATTTAATTAATCAAGGGTATAATATATGTGGATGTATAGAAGTGCTTCAAGTATACTTATCATACCTATTGAGCTTGAATGATTTGATATAGTTTTTTGAAGTGAGTGTAGGAGTTTTAGGATGATTGTCTTTATAATAGTTTCATATATAATTTAATTATATTCATCCAGGAATAAAAGTCGATAAAACTTGAGGTAAAGTTTATAAGTTATCAATTCATGTGTTATAAAGATTAGTTGGAAAAGGAAAGATTTTTTTTCTAAAAAAATCCAATGGTTTTCTACATGAAGCATGAATCATGTAGACTTATAGTGAAATGATGAATGGTATATTTCTTAAGCTTGGACTGATAATCTTTTCCCATGAACTTTGTATTTTTCTCAGTAATGGGTAGTTATATTGAAATTAATATTTGGAAAAATAAATGGAAGAGATTCAAATATTGTTATATTTATTTGGAACGAATGTTGATGGTATTTTAAACAAATAAAAATGGGGATTTTGAAGAGCCCACTTTGTGTATGAGTTGTATTTGTTTTCAAGGGTCATTTTTCATTGTCAATGGTGGTCAATGAAATATAAATATTTCATTAATGTTAATATGATTAATAAGTTACAATGAATGATGTTTTTGGAAGTTCTACTAAATTATCCAAGATATCTAAGCTTGATAAAAAAGTGAATATCTCTCGAATGAATGGATGAAGAATAAAGTACTCAATTATTATTATCTTAAGGAATTAATTTTTAAAAATTTGAGTTTATAAGTATGATGATTGATGAAATGGACTAAATGTTTAATAAACATGTCCTCATGGGTAGAAAAGTGTTTACAACAATAATTTTATGTTGAAGTGATCTCTGGAATTTATATTAAAAAATGAATAAAAGAGAAGAATTTTGATGACAATGAAAAATAATATTTTTCATGAAGTATATTTGATAAGGTCATGGCACTAAAAATTATATACATCAAATTATTCCATGTATTTTGGTGGTTTTTATAAAAAATTATATCCAAATATAAGCCAATAAGGGACCACCTAATCCACATATGGGACCTAGGTGGTCAACCATATCAGAGGAAATTGACCTAGATAGCCCATGGTAGTAGGTGAGGATGCATAGAATGCATAAAGAGTGTAAGAAGGAATTACAAGAAGATGGATGCATAGATCCTATAGATGTTCACATTAATTACGTGTAAGTGGGTTCCTAGTTCAACTCCATAGGTGAGGTGTGTCCCATATATTTCATGTGTGATGTGTTTTGACTGCTGACCATGATGTCGGTTCGAGAGGCAGAAATCACCGAAAGACTTATATTTCACCAACCAACCATGTAGAGTATCTAAGTGATATGGTATCTCTCATTTTATTGTTCCTAGATTTAAAATGTAAATTTATAATATAGTCATTCAATCAAATCAATATCAGTCGTTCAATCAAAGATGACATTGTATTCAACCTCTAGTAACCCTATCTTGAAGAAGAAACTTATGCTCATTTGAAAAAGATTCATGTAATGATATCCAGAGACCAGACTAACCATGGTCACATGAGATCCTGAAATAAAAATGATATGGATCAATATGCATGTATATTTGGATGTGCTTAAAATAGGTTGTTTAAAGAAAATATCACCACCAAATGATGATGATAATTTTTAGATAGTTTAATGTTGTATGGGTGAATGAAAGGATGCACATGCTAGCATGCATGAGCGAATGATTTAGGATAGAAGAATCCAGCTATGCAATGACTCCATTATTTTCATCCTCAAGTAAAGGAAACCAACATTTTAGAAAATACTAAATTATTTAGTGATATTTAATCATATATGAGTCATAACTTTTATCAGACATGGCATGGAACTCAAATTTGAATTAATAAAGATATAAAAAGAGAGGTGGTGAATCCTATATATATGTAATTATGAAACGAAGAGAAAAATGTAGCTAGCATTCCCATATTTCTCTAAGATGTATCATTTTTTAGAAAATAATTTATCACATGCATTAATTTACTTTAATAAGTAGTGTGTTCTGTGATCCACTAGGCTAGGAAAATAAGAGAGTTTTTGACACTAATTTTTTCATAGAATAATAATCGTGCACTAATTTTCATGAAGAAGATGAACTGAACACTCATTTGAAAAAGAACATTTTTGTGAAGCTCTCTACTTGTGCGAAGAATAACGTTGAAGTTTCATATTCCTGTGATGTGTTTCTACCTTTAGGAGGGAATGATGGTTGATTTTTTCAATTATATAGTGTTAATGTAATTCTATCTCATTGTGTTATGCGAAGAAATACTATCCTCAAATAAAACCTCATGTGAAATAGATATAGCTCTGTGTATATCATCTACACTTATTCAAAGTAAGAAGTGAATAGAGGTAACACATACTCTTGTTATGTGATATTGTTCAATTATTTTAATTAGTGATAGAAGATAAATTGAACCAATTCCCAACACTAGTGAAAGGATAACTATTTGATATCATATACCAATTCGGGTTTTCATGAATAAGATAATGTATGTGTAAGATCGGTTGTGAAAATTGTATGCACATTCACATGGAAAAAGATAACTAAACATCTACATCTGTAGTTGAGACTGAAGTACCAGGTATCCTAAATTGGAAAATTGAATAAAATTAAAATAGAACATAAAATAATAAGAGTAATATTTTATTTTTTTTTCTAATCTATATTTTAGATTCTTGAAGGTCACTGTTGTATAAAATAATATTGAAAGTGAAGTGTGATTTAGTGGAAAAAATATCTTCTACACCAAGAATAACAGTGAAGAGATGACACAATAACAATTTTTGACATTGTGTTTCAAGTATGTCTGATATTTCAGTACATAGTAATATTCATATCATTGAGACAGAAGAAGAGAAGATGATAATAAATTACTTTTCATATTTTTTTCATATGAAGAAGAAGAAATAAAAGTAGGGAGAAGAAAGGATCTTTGTACACATACCTACATATACAAAGAGGATGAATAAAGAGCATCAAATTATATTAATACAATAAATAGAATAAGAAGTGTTGATTACCTACTATTGTGAATGTAATAAAGTGAAGAAGGAATCAACATACAAAAATCACTGTGACATCGAATAAAAGTCTCATCTGATGGAAAAATTTATTATTGTTATAATGTTCCTATAGAAGAAGGTAAATATTGTCTTCAGTAGGTAGTATGAATAACAAGTGAGGACATCCACATCAGACAAGGCTATCAACATTCTAGGGAAGATG
The DNA here is from genome assembly GCA_963277665.1 of Viscum album. NCBI lineage: Eukaryota > Viridiplantae > Streptophyta > Magnoliopsida > Santalales > Viscaceae > Viscum > Viscum album. Next base: position 927,800,761 of record OY728132.1, read on the forward strand.
ATTGTTTCCATCCCCCCTTCTAAGTGTAGGAACTTATACTTGGACAAGGATTGTTTTCTTTACTAACCATTTTATTTGGTGTCTCGTTATAGTGATGAATCTGTGTACTTTTCATCACCATACGTGGAAAGAAATATCTACTCTTGTTGAGTAGTGAATCTTGTAAAAATATCATGTTAAATATTTACCTGATTTTATATACATTCTTTTGATAAGGAAAATATAATAGAATAATCATGGTTCTAATAGTTCTAAGAGAGAAAGTGATAAAAATTATGAATGTTTGAAAAGTTACCAACACTAATTTACCTCCTCATCCTAATCTTGAGTACATCCTGAAGTGGTACTATAAAAGAAAACCATAGATGGGTAAGCACTTAGGATTACTTTGTGAGATCGTATATTTATTTAGTTTTATATCCACGTGCAATAAAATTTTCTGGATAAACATGAGTGAAATCAACTAAGCATGTCATTAAGGATACTTTTGGGATTAGTATTAATATAGTAAGAAAAACCTAAACTAATATAATGTCATAGATTCATATAAATTTCAATTTTAGTAGTGGCATGATTGATAATTTATTATATATTAGTATAAATAAAAATGGATGATATGAAGTTTATGGAATCATAATAATATAATAAATTATGTCTAGAAACAAATTACCACTCATTAAATCATTATAATCACTTCATCATATCAAAAATATTTTTGCATATTATTTTTACATTTGATCATAACTGATAACCATATTTCCCTCATAATCATAGAACCCAAACCTAATCAACATATCAATCACATTACCACCACTACCACAACAACATCTACTTCACAACCATTACCAAAACAAATCCAACAATATAACCGAACCACCACCATATCCCCACATCATCACATCATGGCCTCATTGACTTGTGATATAACCTAAAGACATCACATAATAATACATAAACCAACCTAAATCCATAATATTAGAAGGATATGTATACATGTCAACCTTAATACATTATGACACATAGATAGGTGTCCTTGTTCAATCATTAAACCATTACAACCCATATGCTTTTGTGTGTTTAAACCCTAGTAACCCATAGTCTATGGTTACTTTATTACATTGGAGATAGATAAAAGCGATCACATCCTAAAGGACCAAATAGGTTTTTAGTACTAGTAGAATAGATACATACTTGAGTCCCTCATTACATTTGAAAACATAAATTACAACACAGTGAATGTAAATATTCTCCATCCTTGAACTCATTTAAAGTTTCATCTTTATATCCTAGGGAAAGGAAAACAAAATAAGGGTGATCTCTAGTGCTCAGTATGAGTTTTGTACAGTGGAAGAAATCATGAATAATTAAGGAATAATAAATCTAGAATGTTAAATAACTATAAAAAATTTCATGTAATCAATAACTTTACTATCATTATTAGGTAATGAAAAATTAATATGGAAAGTTAATTAAATAAAAATACAAGTCATTTAATCAATAAGTTAAGAAAAAATGCATCCAATGATAATATCAATGAAATAATATCAATTATAATAATAACTAAATTCTTAATGAAGTAAATAATTAATATTATATATCATGATCTCAAAAATCATGATATCCATACCATCAATACCTTATGCTAAGACAGTTTGATCAATGGGTTGGTTTACACCGAACCCATTTAAATAAGGCTAGTCAACTGAATTGTCTCATGAGACTACCAATGCATAGAGGGGATATCAATGACTAGTCCCCACCCATCACTAAATTTCTAATTCATTCTTGATATTTCAAATGATCAATTTAATACATGGATTGTATGCCTTATCAAAAAATATTTGTATTGAGTAAAGAATATGGATTATCAATAATTCCCCATCTATTTAAATAAATTTCAAAGTAAAACATCGTATATACAAATGGTATATGATTTAGGAAATAATCATATCGAAGATAAAAATAATATATTTAGTTAAGGGAAATGTAATTCTTAATGATTATAATAAAGTTAACATTTCAAGAGAAAGGTAATGACTTCAAAATTAATCAAGAAAGTGAATGTCAATACTTTCCTAGTCAAATTGATCGTGAAGAATATAGAGAATAAATTATTATGGTACCATTAAAACATATACCCAGTGTAGTATAATTAAAATAAATGGGTTATTTAATTTGTGAATAGTAATACTATAATAATATCATTAAAGCATTATCGAAGAAAATACACTTTCACTTTAAAAATAAATTTTAAAAATTAAAACTTCCAAAATATTAAGGAAAACATTTCTTTGAAAATAATTTTTTAAACATGTAATGTAATATTAAATTTAATGTGTATTCATGATGGTAGTAAAATTCGATACATGTCGAGTATGTTAAGACAAAGGTTCCCTTCACATTTTGGTAAGAAAATTAAAAAGGCACCTCATTCAGAAAATAACATGATGATTACCTTTTAAACCTTTCTTAAAAGTAAATAATGGTTCAAAATTTAATTAATAAATAATTTTATAATTTTTTTAAAAAATTATTGAAGACATTTTTATAAAACATTGATTTATAAGAAAAAATATTTTCGACTAAAGAGAGTAATAAAATCAGATTTTGTTAAAGACATTTTCTCAATTATTTAAGTTACCAAAGAGAGTAGAGTGGTAATATTAATTAAAAATTTCATAAATACCTAGAGGATTATAAAATTATTGGGATTTATTAGATAATTATAAAATAATTTCATTCATTGAAAATTCATTCATAAACAGTCTCAATTAAAATGAGATTGTGAAATAAACCCTTATAGGATCATAATGTTAAAGTGAGAATTAATAAAATAAGTGAATATGTGTTTGAAATGTAAATCCACTTTATAAAAGTTTATATAAAATATAAAATAATTATAATTCATTACAAATAAATTCTTGTCACATCAAAGACAATGCATAAGTAATATAACCCAAAGAAAAGAAATTGAGTTATAAAATTCATAACCACTTGGTAACATTTAATTCAAATAATATGGGATGAAATAATTCAAATTGAAACTTAAAATAAAATTAACTATTATGGTATCATCACATAATATAGAAAAGGTTATGTATATACCCCATATGAAATAAATTAGGTGTATAACATTAAAATATGTCTCAATGAAGGGATGTTCAGACGAAGACCCATATATCACATTCCCCTTTAGTAAAACATGATTAAACCTCATATATAATGTTTTAAACATGTTATTAATTTATAAAAGAACCAAATTCATATTTATAATATCATATATGATCTTATTATAACATTTTATCACCTTTTCAGAAACTATATTTCATTATTACCATTGTTTTGGGTTTCAACTTCTTTGTTTTCTCAAGCATATTTTATCACAGAAATTATGGTTATTGCAAAAAGGATATATATCCATCATATATAGAATTATATTTAGGTTATAAATATCAAATTTCTTCATGGTATACATTTTTATAACCATTATTAAATGTAGGACATGAAAAATGAATCACATCGCTACGTGGAAACGGTAGGCCGTACGTACACATGAGCAAAAATATAATTCCCTTGATGGATGAAATGGTACGAAAAGTGCATAATATATTAATTTTAAAAAATAAATAACATTAAATATTTATCATATATATAAATTATTTATATCTTTATGAGTATCAATGTGATTTGGTGATGGAAAACAAATTACATTGGTTCACGAGGTGATAGTCTGCTGAACATAGGATTGATGGATTTGTTTCCCATTTGATAGAGGGTGAGATGAATAAATATATTATGAAATAAATATGTTATAATATATGTTTATGGGAGATAAATAATTTATTATATTATACGTTTTATGTCATAATTTATGGTGGTAAAAGAATAAATAATATAAAATATCTTTGTTAAGTCCATTTCCTTTTCTTAAAGAATCATCCTTTGGATCTCTTATTAAGGACCCTAGGGTTAGTATTATATGTACAATATCTAGTATAGAGTGGTTATAATTACATTTTGGAGAGATTTTTTTAGGTTTTGGTCCGTCGAAATGGCTTGAGGGTTTAAAAATTTTAGGGGTGGGAGTGCCCTTTTATAATTAGGGAGTGGATTTTTTTCAAATACCTAAAACTATTCAATAATCTGAAGTCACTATCATACCAAGTGACTCAAAAATTGATAAATAATAAATTTTAGGGAAGATAATTTCAATAATAACCTTCAGAACAAAAAATGAAACATTTTATTACCTTATCCTCTAAGTTTACTTACTTCTACCATTTTTTCACCACGATAATTAGTTTTTTTAAAATAGGTAATTAAAAATTTAAGCCTAAAATAAAATTATACTAATCAGATAATTTTAATATAACTATTATAAATATTAAATAAAATTTATAAAATAAAATTTCCATGTGTTTGTAAAATTAATTTTGATACAAGCGCAAGTAACGCCCAGAACCTCATTTTAACCTTCATCGCGGTAAATAAATTTACCTCAATTTACGAATCATTATGAAAAAAATTAAGTTGAAATTATTATATAATATTACTTATAATGATTATAAATATGGAATAAATATTATAAAAATCTATTCATATAATTTTTATAACATAATTTAAAAATAAATCTGCAGATCGCGTTATAAAATGGGTTTTCAAGAAATTCATTTTTTACCACAAAATGATCTTATGTTAACTATATGACTTGTTATCGTTATTATATGGATTTTAATTGACATAGTTAGATATATAATATATAAATTTAATTTATATATTTCCTTATTAGTGTTTATTTTAATTAATTAAAATGGAGGAACATTATGTGTTTAAAAGCAGTATTCATAAAATTGAGTTTTTAAGCCTAGAATTAAACTTAGACCAAAATCGGGTTTAAATGTGATTAAAATGTAATTAATTATTTTAAATGTAACTAAATAATGATTTTTTATTTTAAATACAATACAATGGATAATATTACTTTTAAATTATTTAATTTATTAAAAATAAATGATAGTTTCTCAAAAAGTTGTATTTTTCACCATTTGCTGAAAAATTAATCTTTTCCGAAATATAATAAAATTTCACCCAAAGATAATTTTGATATTTTTATTTAAAAATGTTATTATTTTTATAAAATTTAAATTATTAATGTTTTATAAAATAATTTTAATTCCAAAACAAAAAATTGAAAATGAAACCATTTTTGAAGAAAAATGTATCTTGAATCATAAAATGACATTTCTAGAAATTTGAGTGATTATTTATAAATAATTTATAAAAAAATTATTTATTATTATTATATATATATATATATATATCATAATCCAATTAATTTTATTCTTACCCACAAATTCAATGGTTAGATTATAGCGGTAATATTTATATTTTATGGGTCATTTAAACACAGTGTTGTGTGTTATATAATATATAAAACATAATGTTATTATTTTAAAATCTTAAGGTGTTACATTCTATCCACATTAAATAAATTATAACCTCTTAGTTTTATCTTTTAGTTGAGATAAAGGGTTTTATTTTTGAAAATTCCTTTTTTGAAATACTATATATTAAAAATGGTTAATAAAAATTCTTCCTGAACTAGGGAAAGAGAAATACAAAGGTCATATGTAATAACACATAACCAGGTTTCCAAGTATGAAAACATTAGTGGGAAGGGAAAATATGGACGTGCAAGAAAGACAAAAATAATTATGGAGATTAATATAGATCATTGATCACAAGAAAGTGAATGATGAAGAGAAATATAATGACAAAAATACCATAAATCTATGATGAGTTAAATGAACATTGATTAATTGGATATGAAGGTAATAGGATTGAAATTTTGTTTCAAGATCATTTTCTTAATTTTGAGGAATTTTTTACTATCTACGAACATAATGAAATATACTTACCTGATATATTTCTTTTTCATAAGCACAATTTCATCATTTTGTTGTGGTTTGATCAATTTACACATTACCTCATACTAAATGGAATTAATATCCAATATGAACTTTTTATGCCTGAAGTACTAAAATAAACTTTTTATAGATCACAATATCCATAAAATAACAATAATTTATTTCTATTATCATTAAATATTAATTGAAATTGAAATGGTTACCACAATGTATGAAAAAAATGTATAAACCTTCATATTAAGAAATAAAGCATTTTAATTCAAAATTTCTACCAAAAGTTCAACATAGATTATACCGTGGCTAAGTAAACCTACATCCCAATTAATATCAATATTGTGAATATTAATGAATATATCCATCTTAAAGGTGATCTTAGACCTTTTAACTTATATCCAAAAAAATATAATGGCATAATTTAAAATAATATTTTATGTTAAACCTAATGGTTATATATACCTCAAACCAAAAAAACATATCATGAAATATCATTATTCAAATCAAAATAAATAAAATATTTGATCCTATAATTTTTTTCCCAAAAAAATTACTTTTAATCATCAAAATATTTAATTAAGAACAATGTCTTACCAACTAGTACATCAAATAGGCCAGTGATAGGTGTCACATCCTTGTCATCCTTTAGTTGTGTGTTCAAGCTCTGTGGACTCACCGAATGTGATTGGCTGTCACCCGACATATGGGTTTTACTTTTCCTGAAAATATTTAAATATAATTCATATAACATTACCAAGAATTTTATGAACATATTAAAAAATAACGTGAGTCATCAAATCACTTTTTAATAATAAGGGTTTTCTATACAACATATTTTTACACAAAATAGAACAATATTATTTTTTTAGTGTTACCTTAACATAAATGATCACATTAAAACTAATGGTTATGAATAAATTTAAACTTATATCCACTTAAAAAAATGAATTATTCCTCAAATAAAATTTTCACTAAAAAATATACTAATCAATTGTGTTGTATTTCCATAAATGTCTCCCAAATTACCCATAGTTACGATAATCTCACTATCACATAAAACCTCAAAAAGGGGTGCTTAAGAAATTTAACTTATGATAAAATTTAAACTCATAAACCCTTGATGGTATCCATAATTCATAAGTAAATCTTACATAGAGACATATATTATTCCATAATTAACAAAATTCTTATTTTATTAATGATTCTTATAACAAAAATACCATTGGTAAAAATAATTCTAAAATATATTACTTAAAACCAAATACATAAATACTTAAACCCTTCCAATTCAACATAGTTCCTTTATTGGTTCAATTTCAACCTTTAAATGAGGGTATTGAATCAGATAATTCCCAAGTTATCCACATGTGAGATAAAGAACTATAAATGTATCTCTAGGATTAAATTTATGTTTTTTACATTGAACTCCACACTTTTATTTGGAAAATCATTACTCTATGAATATATTTTCAACACATAATACATTTTATTTTTCCTTTAAGAAATTATCCTAGGTGTCTCTTTCCACATTTATGACATGAATGAAATCATTCCTTCCTTCCTATATGGTCTCCAATACTTGAGGTCTTAGAAGAATTCATACCTCTTTTATTTTGTGAGTCTGAGAGTTGGTTAAGGTGTGGGTTGTTAATAATATTTTGAGATAACTAATTAGGAATAATCACATATCTCTCACTCTAGTCATCATCTCATTTTGTTTCTCATAATCCCTACATTCTACACTATATTCTTTGAAAACAAGATTCTTTTCGGTTCTATCCACTAAACAAAACAAAAAATAATAGCATGAGAAACAATAATCATAGTGGAAAACCATTTAATCAGTTACAGTATGTCTATATAATGACACCTTATATTCAATCTAATACACCTTAGGTTTAACCTGGGCCATTCATTGTCATAATCTATTCAAATCCTTTACATTGGTTCGTAAAGAAAATGTGAATTATCAAAATCATATACCCCAAGATTATCAAAATAGGTTTGTAGTAAGGACCATTTTCCTGAAGTTGGAGATGATCAGGTCAAATTCCCAAATAAAATTTTCAGATTTATTACCCCTATGTACAATTTTTCTATAACCACTCACACTTATAGTGTCCAGATAGGGATATATCGCTAAGAAAAACCACCCAATATCTTCCATACCAAAACATTAGGATGTTATTTTATACTTATATTAACAGTCTGAAATATGTTTGTAACACCCCAAAACATTACAATATATTTCTTTTATAATAAATTTAATATATTTGATAGCTTGAGATATATACAACATCGAGTTTAAACGAAACAAAATACTTTATTAAAATATTATTTTTAAAATGTGACCATTATAACATAGAAATTAAGGAATAAATAAATTATGAAATTTATATGTATTACAAATGTATAAAATAAATTATATGGTTATATATTGATTATAAATAAAATAATAACCATTTAAAAAGAAAAAAGTTTTCCAAAAAATTGTATTTTTTTCTAAAAGGCAGTGTAATCACATTTTGTAAACATAATTTAAAATTAAATTTTACCAATTTTAGAAAATTAATTTTTAAAAATTAACTTCATTTTTGAAATAATCATTTAAAATTTATCCATATTTAATTTTTTTTATATTTTTAAACAACAGATTATTTTTTCAATGAATAGTAAAAAATACTATATTTTATTGAAAACTGCCTTTTTTAAATTATTTACATAGTAAAATTATATTTTAATTTTTTTTAATGTAAAATTAGTTCGAATATGTTATATTGTAACTAATTTATGTCATTGGAATCAATTTCATGTTGAATTATTATATAAAAACTCTTTAAACTATTGGAGGTTTTTATCTGGAAAAACTATTTTTTTCGACGCGTCTGTTGGTTTAAAATTAAATTGAAATATTTTCATTATATGAATTGATTTTGAAAAAATGGATTCCATATTTCTAATCATCATCGTTTATTTTATCTAATTATTTCAATTAAAATCTAGACCATAATGAATTGTGAAAACATTAAAACATAATTATCACGATTATGACAAAAATGAGTTTATTGAGAGATTAAACTAAGAATAGAAGGGTTAAAATTACATTCAAAATGTCTAAATAATATTTTATATTCATATTTAGACCTTATATATTATAAAGGATCTATAATTGAGAATGTTTTATCCTTTTTGAATCTAAAAAACATGGGTATCACTATTTCTTTTCAAAATTTCCAAGTGTGTCCTTCTCAATTAAATAAGAGGATTCTCTCCCTTAACTTATTCACACCTATCAAGAAATTTGGATCTTCAAATAACTTAAAAAAATATCTGTATAACACCATTATAAAAATTATAGATCTAGTGGTATTCCAAAAGACCAACCCTAGGGACCTTAATAGGAGTTCCAAAGACGGTTTCTGTAAGAGAAAGTAATTATCTTAATGAAGTTATTTCATTTAATTTATTCCTGTTCGACCTTAAATTTTGTATTAAAAATTAAAATAAAATAAAATATATATACCATGATTAGATTCTATTATATTTACAGAATAATATTTATCTATCTCCTCCAACAAATGGAAAATGAAATCTTTGATTATGTGTATGGTAGACTACCGCCTCACGAAAAGATGTAAATAGTTTTCCATAAACAGATATAAAGATTATATATAATGAAGAGTTTAATATATATATAAATAATATTTATTATATTATTATAACTTTGGAATTATAATATCACATATTCCTTTTTTACTTTCCATGCTGTTTAAAATTTTATAACGTCGCTTGTGTGTACATCGGACTACGTTCTCACAGAGCATTGTGATTCATTTTTCACTTACGATGTTCACGGAAGGAAATAAAGTTGAATTTAATCAATATATATGATATATATAAAATTATATTAACTACAAAAAATTAATATATCACCCAATTCCATACCATTTTACAAATTAATGAATGATATCGGCGGTTGTGCATATTTACGACTTACCGTCTCCACGAAGTGATGCAATTCATTTTATATTTCCAATTTTCAAGAATGGATTTAAAAATGTATATAATGATTAAGTATGACGTTTATAAAATTATTATCATTCTGGATTTGATGGATCTATAACATATACACAATAATAATAGCTTTCATGACAAGACACGAATGACAAAACGAGGTAATTAACACCCGAAATAATGAAACCAATGAATAATTTTAAAAAAATGGGTGGAAATTTTTATAAGAAGATAATATATTATATTATAAATATAAATATGAATATGGTATAAATTAATAATATACTTATGAACATTATTCAAGAGGTTAAAGAACATTTAACCAAAAGAAAGCATGAGGTAAAAGATTTCATCTCAATTTTCATTTCATTGAAACATATTTGTTAATAAGAATATATTCAGTTTTATGTAGTTTTTATACATAAAATTGATTTATTTAACATGAATACACATTTATTCATTATTTTATTAAAAAAATTATTCATGATGATCAGATGGTCACCTCTGATTTCATGTTTAATTTTGTGATAGTTGACTTTCTCATGGGACAACCAATTTCTTGTAATCATTTTTAATTGGACAATATGTTTCTCTTAAATATACAAATTATTTTTATCACATATATTATTATTTATTAAAATTTATACCATTTTTACATATAGTGTTTCCTTTAAATTTTATTTGATTAAGTGTTGAATTATTGATAAATCCATATTCTTTACTCAATACCTATATTTGATGATAAGGAATATTGTTCATGAATAATATTGATTAGTTGATAGATGAGGAATGGTTTGGAAATGTAGTATTAGGCGGGGAAAATAATTATATAGACCCTCTATGAGTTTAAAGGTCTCATGATACAAATTTTTATTCTATAATTATGTGGGTTTCTACCCATATTTTTAAACTATCATATTAAAGGTATTGATAGGTGAGGTATCATGAATAATGAGATCATGATGTACAATGATTATGAATTTTCTTCATTGAGAATTTAGTATGTAGAGACCCAAGATTTACGTACATGGACATTACATTACTTTTGTGGAATAATTAATACATAACAAAAACCAACACACACGGACCGTAATAGTTTACTGTCTTTGGAAACTCAGAACATAATCTTCTAATCATGGTGAAAGATCTTCAACATCTCCCATAAAGATCTTCCCATTTTTTTTCTTACCTAAAACCATTATTTATATCCTAGGGAAATGAAACATATAAAGGGAGAGATCAAATGCTCAGTAAGGGTTTGTATGGAGAAAATAAAACAAACCATATACATTTGACCTTAAAAACATGAACAGAATATTTAAACATCAAAATCATGAGCAATGACATAAAACATGGTAGTACGTAAGGCATAGATCATAATGGATCATCAATCATGATAAAATAGCATTGTAATAAAACATGTAATTGTGGAAAACCATTAAACACATGATATGATTTCCATAGTAGCCAAGGCATTGCTGCCAAGACCATCTTAGTGGACAAAGTCCCTTTCGGAATCGAGTTCACTCCTCATTCCAGTCATGTATCACTGAAACAGATTAACTTACCATTGCAGCCATGTCTATGTAATAAGATATAAATATTTACCCAATTCATTTGAGGGAGATAGAGGTCCCACCCATCTCATAATGAAATCATTCTTACGTGTGCCCCGACATAAACATAAATCATTCATCATAACCCAAAGAATAAAATGGGTTTCATAGACATCATCCCATCATATCATAATCCATATAAAACAAATGGATATCATTTAATCATAAGATAAGTGAAACCATGTAAATAATAGAGACATTATACTTGAAACATACACATATGAAATAATGTCATCTTAGATGGAAAATGGGTTTGATAAAACAATTGAAATGAATTATTGAAAAAAATATCCTTTCTTATTCAAAATCATTTTCTTCTCACAAAATTCCACTCAATTTTAAAAGAAAAGTATTTTTTTGAAAATAATCATGAAATCTTGTAGAGTAAGCTACATGAAAATTAGGCGTTATGAAACCATAAAAATCCATTCTTGCCGTATAAGTTAAAAAAACATTCTCCTCATACTTTTGTCGGAAAAATAAAAAAGTTCCTCGTATGGTAAACAAAAGAAATATTCCATTCATAACATGTGGTAAAATTAAAAAATGGGTAAAAAGGACTTTAAACATACATAAAAATACTTTTAGAAAACATGGACATGGATGATAACAATAACCCCATTAAATACTTATGAATAAACCATCTTGGATAAGAACAAGATTTGAATAATTATCCCTCGCCTTATGTCTGATATACTTTGTATGTATCCGAACCTCCTGTATAATGATTTAAATAATGTAATTGACTTATTATATAATCATATTCATTGTTATGATATCATATATGGTTCACTTATGACTTTATATTACCCAATCTTTAGTAAATTCCATGCTAAAGCAGCGTTTTGGGTAAAAACGTTTTATTTATCGTACGTGTTTGGACTTATTGTTCTTGATATTATTATTAATTATATCATGATGTACTTAAATCCAGAATTTAAATCATGATTTACATATCATATATATTCAGTATATATATATATACATAATAGATAGATAAATGAAATGAAATACACCGTTCATGGAGACGGTAGGCCGTACGTACGCATGAACGTTGTTTTCCTTTCCTTATTGACTTGAATAGAAGTAAGTAGATGACATATATATATATATATATATATAAATCCAGTAGCTTTATCATGTCATATATTTCATTATTATTCATTATATATACTTTATAATCATTCTTGAATGGTTAACATGGAGAATGAATTTCATCACGTCGTGGAGACGGTAATCCGTACGTACGGACGAGCGATGATATCGTTCCCATAATTATTAAATTGAATTGAATTGGATGATATAATATCTCAAAATCAGTGTGATGATATAATAATCATATATAGTTTTTTTACACCATTATACCCATCCAAGTAAGGTGGTGGTGGAAAAACAGATTACACCACGACGTGGAGACGATATTCCGTACGTACGCACGCACAGGGATTTCATTTTCCGTAGGATGGATAGAATGTGAAATATGGTTGTTTCATATTTATAATTACATATCAGTATATGAGTGATAATTATTTTATTAATTCATGATGATACAAATAAATTAGAAGAAGAAGAAGAAGAAATAAATTGGAAATAATTGGTAAAGGATGTTACCTCTTCTTTGACTCGCCTCTTCTTAACCTCCAATTAGGGCACTAAAGTTGGTCTTTTAAGAAGACCAAGACATCTAGTATGTTTATAGAGAAGGGGAGAAGAGAAATTGGCAGGGGTTGGCTGATCTTGAAGGTAAATAGTGGTGTGAGGAGGAGAGGGAGGAGGTGCCCTTTTATAAGGGAGGAGAGGGGTACCATTGGAATTATAAGAAATATTAATTTATAATAAACTCCAAACCCACTTAAAAAACTCCAAAAATGATTCAATTAGAATATGAGATGATATAGGGTTTTAATCTCATCATCCACTAAAATTTAGACATGTTGTGAATTTATTTTAAACCTTAGAAAATTGATTTATCCTTATTTAATCAATTTTATTTTATTTGTGGTAATAATATTCTAAATTTTAAATTGATATAAATAATTACTTATGTGCTATTAATTATCCATAATTAGATAATTTATGAAATTTTAGAACATATAAATTTAAATTTATAAATTTTAAATATTTTTGTGATTTTTAAACAATTTTATAATATGTTATTTTTATAAAATAACAATAGTGTCAATTTTGACCCTATTCATTTATTTGAATTTAAATAAAATAAAAATAGAAGATATATTATAACTAAAAGCTTTAATAGATTCATAACATGTCATATGTATCTAGAAAATTAGTGGAGAACATTAAATAGTTCATATAATATTTATTTTAATATTTTTAAAAACATTTATTTGATATTTCAATCAATAAAATAATTTCAACATAACTATTGTGTCACCTTTAATGATAATTATTTAATTCCTAAAAATTCTAAATAAATTTAAATGATGTATATAATTTTATTATATTTCTTTATAATATTCATGTTTGAAGTTTCATGAATATTATAACTAAATTAAAATTATTATACTTATAAAATTTAAGAGAGTGATATGTTGTCACTTTCTTTGGTTTTAATAATAATTAAATTATTTTAATGGTCAAAAGTCCATAAAATGAATTTATTCTGACCCTTAGGTGATAAGGGTCAACTTTTAGTCATCCAATAGAATTTTGGCAGGTGTTAGGGTAAATTTATAATCTTATTTTTACCCTTAATCACACGATTTACCTTTAACTGTGGTAAATAAAATTTACCGTAGTTACTATTCATAGTGCCCAAAAATAAAAAGTATCTTAATAACATAATTTCGACCTACTAATTTCAAATATGGAATCCATTTTTCCATATTCAATACACAGAAGTTGTAGAAATTAGATTAAAATTAATCCCACTGTCGAAAGAAAAAGGGTTTTTGTTTAAAACATTGCAAAAGATTGAATTGATTTAACCTACGAATTCAATGTAAAATCAATGATAATGACATAAATTATATTAAATGGTAAAAAAAATATTCTATTTATAATTTAAAACCATTCCAATTTAACCATATAAATTATTACGATGAAAAAAGTTGTTTTTAATTAAAATAAAGCTGTTTTTACTATTCATTAAAATATGAAAGTTATCATAAAAATATCAAAACTTTATCCAATGTAAATTTTTATATTCTTATTCAAAATAAGTAGTTTATTTTGTAAAATTTAACTTATAAACTTTTCAAAAACTGTATTTAAAATGGGTGCGCCATTAAAAGGCGCCAAATCTGCATTTTTTGAAAAATACTTATTTTACCCGGAAAATTTATTTTGTTCTCATACAATGTTCTAGAAAATGTGTAAGATGAATAATAATGTTATAAAATTCAAAATTTTGTTAATACTATTCATAACATCTAGTTCATAATAGTATTATATCAATAAATCGTTGTTTAGTGAAACCCGATATTACATACAACACACGCTATCGAGGAAGGTCGCGATTGCATGTAATGCAAGCCAAGTCAGGGTTACATGTAGTGAAACACTCATTTGTTGTTGCGTGTAACAAAATCCAACCACATTTTATTTATACATTGAATATATATATATTTACACAATGAATGTTGCGTAGAATAATTACTATAAAAAACTTGAAATTCTGTGTAACACGGTCTAAGAATAGTGTTGCGTATACTGCAAGCTAATACGGTGTTGAGTATAGCGCAAGATAATATTGGTGTAGCATACAAAAGAAGATATGAAAGAAGTTAGAAAAATATATATCATATAAAATCTCGGGGTGTTACATTCTACCCCCCTTAAAATGAATTTATCCCTCGAAATTCGGCAGGTTTATAAATTGTTTACTGCTTGAATGTTTCTTTCATAGAAACCAATACTGTAAAAAGGAATACTAAAAATTAATTTTAAAAACTAACTTATGAAACATAATGATTACACAAAGTAACTCATCACTGGGTTTCCATATAGGAGAACATAGGTGAAAATATGGATATGGAAGAAAAATATAACCATCATGTTCTGATGGAGAGTGGTAGAGAACAAAGATATGAAAAATTCAATAATCACAAAGCCATAAATTTGTGATGATCTAAGGTACCATCTGATTCTTCAGATATATGGGTACTAGGACAAAGTTTTTAGTTCTCAAGATCATTTCTCTAATGTTGAAAAATTGTTTAATTAAAAGAAATACTTACTTGATTTTGGTATAATCTCACCGTTGTTCATTCTTGGAACAATTTCTACATCATCTCTTAAGGAAATGAAGATGAATTTTTCTTCCATGAAGTGTTATTAGATCATGTGATAGAATGATAGGTCATTCCATCTGTCTCAAACAAAAGGTTATCAAAAGTTATCAAATATTCATAAGTCCATCTATGGTGAGGTTAATCGTATATGATTCCAAAAATGTACTTATACTTCATCTATCATACTACTTAATAAAATAAAACTAGCTGTCGCACTTTGGTTATGGGTTCGATTCCCATAACCTTGTTTGACGCGACGGGTTATCACCCGTCCTGAAGGTTATCCTTTTTCTAAAACTACATCATTATAACATTCCATCAATAATATCAAGAAAAGTTCTAGACATAAACAATATTATCTAATGTTCAACATAATCGATTCCAATCTTTAGACTTATCCAAAATAAATCTGTCCAATCTCATAGTATAAAAAATGATTATTGGAAAGGTCACATAATAATCACGTGAATACCATCATTTATATATCATAAGATATATCTTGTTGATCGCATTCCAAACATGTGAATACCTTAATCATGTATTCTCTTGAAACATAAATTACCATATAACCTTAGTGAAAACATGAATGCTATCTAAAAGTTAACTCTTTCAACATACCAAAATCCCAAATTTTTGATATACTCAAACCATGATATCACTTTGTCCTTATATCAGTCATGAGCTCATGAATACTATCATACATAATATTTTTTCATTATCCCTTCATTATTCAGATTTCATCTACTTTCCAAAAATATTTCAATCACTTTTCATAGTAACTGGTACTATATAATTATTGAAAACCAATACATAGATATTCCAAAATTCCATGATACCATAAATGAGATTCCATGATACTATTTTTCAATCCCATTACATAAACACTTAATCATTACACAACATCATTTCCATACTGAACATCACAAATAGTGATCGCATGTGACTTCCCGTTATCCTTTGCCTTAAGTGGTTGCTCAAGTTGATAATCATTAACCCTTGTATTAGGGAATTGATTAGCATAATGCCCCATTTCCTTGCACTTGAAGCATTGATGTGTTGGTGGAGCATTCTCTATAGTCTTTTCTCTATTCACATCATTAGCTACCTTTTTCCCATTACTTCGGCACTCAACTGCTCGATGATCTCCTTTTCCACACTTAAAAAACATTTTCTAGTACCTTTTAGGCAATCTCCACCATGCTTCTTTCCACACTTTGAGCATAAAGAAACTTTCATCTTCTTTTCACGACTGTTCTATGATTTATCCTTGAACTCCATATTTTGTTTTTTGTCAAAACCATGAGATTGATATGTAACACCAACTTCCAGTTCAACCTTTATTGCACAATGCATAATTTCTTCATAGCTACTGAAGTCTCTTATCCCTAATGCCCTTCGAATACTTGGTTTTAATCCACTGAAGAATCGATCAACTTTACTTTCAAGTTTGATGATAAAGCCAGATACATACCTTGTAAGCCTCATAAAATTCTCTTCGTATATACCAACAGATTCATAATCCTTTTTCTTAAGCTCAAGGGATTCCTTTTCCTTCATTGTTCGAAGAATACAAGGGAAGTACAAATTGAAAAATAAGTTCTTGATCACATCACATTTCATTGATTCAATTTCATCTCAGGGCCTCATATTCTTAATTAGAGTCCACCATTGATCTGCTTCACCTTCTAAACGGTAAATAGCCAGAATGGATTTTTCATGTTCTGAACAGTGAAGTATGGAAAATATATTTTCAATGGTACTGATCCATTGTTCAACAACAAGTGGATCAGAAGACCCACTGAAAGAAGGTGGACGTTGCCTCATTAAGGACTCAATAGAATATTATTCCCTTCTCTACTCATTTGGAAGTCTATAATGATTCATAGCTTGTGTAAGTACAGTAATAAGATTTTTCACTCCATCTCCCATAACATTGGTTTGTTCAGGAGAACAATCATTGCATTGTCCAATACATTGATGAATACGGTTCCTTCAGGTTCCATCCATCTTCTAAAACCCAAAAAAGAATAGTGTGAGAGGTAAAAATCATACTAGGAAAACAACATAATAAAGGGGGAGTACCTTCAATATCTAACATCTTAGGTTTAATTATAATATCGTTACCATAATTCTAGGACTATAACCTATACTTATACTTATCCTTATGGACATCCCTAGACATACCTTTGAAATATCTCTAGGGATATCACTAATGTTTTTGCATCCCAGTTTTCAAAGGTTAACTAAACCTTTCATCTTATACCAACTGTAGAGACCCAAGGTTGACGTACATGGACATTACATTACTTTTGAAGAATACTTAATACATAACAAAAAAAAAACACACAAGGACCGTAATAGTTTAGTGTCTTTGGAAACTCGGAACATAATATTCTAATCATGGTGACAGATCTACAACATCTCCCATAAAGATCTTCCCCTTTTGTTTTATTACCTAAAACCTTTATTTATATCCTATGGAAAAGAAAACATATAAAGGGTGAGATCAAATGATCAGTAAGGGTATGTATGGAGAAAATAAAACAAACCATATACATTTGAACTTAAAAACATGAACATAATATTTAAACCTCAAAATCTTGAGCAATGACATATAACATGGAAGTACATAATACATAGATCATAATGGATCATTAATCATGATAAAATAGCGTTGGAATAAAACATGTAATTGTGTAAAACAATTAAACACATGATATGATTTCCATAGTATCTGATGCATTGCTGTCAAGACCATCATAGTGGATAAAGTCCCGTTCTGGATCGAGTTCACTCCTCGTTCCAGTCCTGTATCACTGAACTGGATTAAATTACCATTCTAGCCATGTTTATCTCATGAAAAATAAATCTTTACCCAATGCATTTGAGGTAGGTATATGTCCCAACCATCTCATAATTAAATCATTCTTACGTGGGCCACAACATAAACATAAATCATTCATCATAACCCAATGAATAAAATGGGTTTCATAAACATCATGCCATTATATCATAATACATATAAAACAAATGGATATCATTTCCTCATAAGATAATTTAAATAATGTAAATCATAGAGACATTATACTAGAAACATACACATATGAAATAATGTCATCTTAGATGGAAAATGGTTTTGATAAAACACTTGAAATGATTTCTTGAGGAAAATATCCTTTCTTCTTCAAAATCATTTTATTTTTACAAAATACCATGAAATTTTAAATGAAAATTATTTTGTTTAAAATAATCATGAAATATTATAGAGGAAGCTTCATGAAAATTAGGCATTAGGAAACCATAAAAATCAGTTCATGCCGTATAAGTTAAAAAAACATTCTCCTCGTACATTTTTCGGAAAAGTCAAAAAGTTTCTCGTATGGTAAAAAAAAGAAATATTCATTTCATAACTTGTTGTAAAAGTCAAAAATGGGTAAAAAAGACTTTAAACATAAATAAATACACTTTTAGAAAACATGGACATGGATGATAACAATAACCCCAGTAAATACATACGAATAAACAATCTCGGATAAGAACGGGATTGGAATAATTATCCTTTACCTTATGTATGATATGCTATATATGTATCCAAACCTCTTGTATAATGATTTAAATAATTTAATTGACTTATTACAGAATCATATTCATTATTATGATATCATATATGGTTCACTTATGACTTTATATTACCCGTTCTTTTGTAAATTCCATGTTAAAGCAGCGTTTTGGGTAAAATCATTTTATTTATCGTACATGTTTGGACTTGTTTTTCTAGATATTATTATTACATATATCATGATTTAATTAATTAAAGAATTTAAATCATGATTCATATATCATATATATTCAGCATATATATATACATACATAATGGATATATAAATGAAATGAAATACACTGTTCATGGAGATGGTAGGTCGTACGTACGCATTAATGCTGTTTTCCTTTCCTTATTGACTTGAATAGAAGTAAGTAGATGAAACATATATATAAATAAATCCAGTAGCTTTATCATGTCATATATTTCATTAATATTCATTATATATACTTTATAATCATTTTTTAATGGTTAACATGGAGAATGAATCTAATCGCGTCGTGGAGACGGTAATCCGTACGTACGTACGAGCGATGATATCGTTCCCATAATTATAGAATGGAATTGGAGTGGATGATATAATATCTCAGAATTAGTATGATGTTATAATAATCATATATATTTATTCTTTAAACCATTATACTGATCCAAGTAAGGTGGTGGTGGAAAAATAGAATACACCACGATGTGGAGACGATATTCTGTAAGTACGTACGTGCGGTGATTTCATTTTCCATAGGATGGATAGAAGGTGAAATATGGTTGTTTCATATTTATAATAACATATCAGTACATTATTGATACTGATTTTATTAATTTACGATGAAACAAATAAATAAGAATTTGTAGAAGAAGAAATAAATTGGAAAGAATCGGTAAAGGATATTACCTCTTCTTTGACGCGCCTCTTCTTAACCTTATCTTAGGGAACTAAAGATGGTCTTTGAAGAATAACAGGAAATCTAGTATGTTTCTAGAGAAGTGGAGAAGATGAATTGGTAGGGTTTTTCCGAGCTTGAAGGCTCAAAGTGTTGTGATGAGGAGAGGGAGGAGGTTCCCTTTTATAAGGGAGGAGAGGGGCACCTTTGGAATTATAAGAAATATTAATTTATAATAATTTCCAACCCCACTTAAAAACCTCCAAAAATGAATCAATTCGAATAAGATATGAGATAGGGATATAATATCATCATCCAATAAAATTTAGACATGTTGGGAATTTATTTTAAACCTTATCAAATTGATTTATCCTTATTTAATCTATTTAATTTTATCTGTGGTAATAATATTCTAAATTTTAAATTGATATAAATAATAACTTATGTGCTGTTAATTATACATAATTAGATACTTTATTATAGTGTAGACCATCTAAATTAAAATTTATAATTTTTAAATATTTTTTTGATTTTTAAACAATTTTATAATATGTTATTTTTATAAAATAACAATAGTGTCAATTTTGACAATATTCATTTATTTGAATTTAAATAAAATCTACATAGACGATATATTCGAAATAAAAGATTTAATAGATTTATAAAATGTCATATTTATCTTTAAAATTAGTGGAGCACATTAAATAGTTCATATAATATTTATTTTAATATTTTTAGAACCATTTATTTGATATTTCAATCAATAAAATAATTTCATCATCACTATTGTGTCATATTTAATGATAATTATTTAATAACTAAAAATACTATATAAATTCAAATTATGTAGATAATTTTATTATATTTTTAGACACTATGGGAAAAATGGGTATTTGCGACGGGTCATTTGAGACGGGGGCCCGTCGCAAATCACCCGTTGCGGAAAATGCCATCGCAACAACAATTATTTGCGACGGGCCCATCACTGAAGCTATTATTTGTGGTAGGAATCCTTCCCGTTGCAAATAATACTCCGTATATTTGTAAAAGATTTTAAAAAAAGTAATTGCGACGGGCCCCGTCGCAACAGTTATTTGCGACGGGCCCCGTCGCAATTGCTTTTTAAAAAAAACTATTATTAAATTATTTTAATGGATATAATAATAATACTATTTGCGACGGGCATAGTATCCCGTCGCAAATACTATAAAAAAAAAATTTAAAAAAAAATTTAATTAATATAATAATAATCCAATTATAATTCAAAAATAAAAAATAATAAAATATTAATAAACGATTTTAATTAATATAATAATAGAATTATAATTCACAAATAAAAATAATAAATTATTAATAAATTATTTTAATTTATATAATAATAATAGAATTATAATTCAAAAATAAAAAATAATAGAATATTAATAAATGATTTAATTAATATAATAATATTAGAATTATAATTCATAAATAAAAAAAATATTAATAAGTTATTTTAATTAATATAAAAATAATAGAATTATTTTACATTCAAATATTAAAATAATTCAAATATTACCAAAAAAATATAATTAAATTATAATATTATAAAATTTTAATATATATATATATAATTTAATATTATAAAATATAAATAATATTATTATTCATATTAATATGGTTATTTCAAAATATAATATTATTAATATTTTATAATGAGACAGAAACTACGAATAGAAAAAAATTCATATTTTGATTTAACAAACTTTATAACATAAAAACAAACTCTAATCTGAAGGAGGGGGGGAGGGGGGAGGGGGGATCTGCAGATGCTGGTGGAGGAAACTCCATCCCTAAAGCATGAGTGAGTCGGCGCATGTACTTCATCTGCTCCTGGTGCTGCTGCTGCCACCGACTCATCTGCTCCTCGTACAACTGCTGCTGGCGTCGACGCTCCTCCTCATGCTGCTGCTACTGCTGACGCATCTGCTCATGCTCCTGTCGGAGACTCTCTATCAATGTAGTCTGAGATCGCAACTGATCCTCATACTGTGTAGCAGAAGAAGATGCACGAGCTCCACTCGAGCTGGACGCCGACATCGCAACACTTCCATAATAATCTTCGGGAGTCAGTCGAGAGCTAATACCAACTACCCGGCCCTTCTCGAAGGCATACTGGGTGGCCTGCATCCATGCCGCCTCA
This sequence comes from Viscum album, assembly GCA_963277665.1. NCBI lineage: Eukaryota > Viridiplantae > Streptophyta > Magnoliopsida > Santalales > Viscaceae > Viscum > Viscum album. The sequence goes on from OY728132.1 coordinate 927,823,223, forward strand.
TCAAACTGACGGCCAGTGGTCTGATCTGATGACTCTGCCTAACTCTCAGGCCGGGTCTGTGACGCTACGGCCTCATATGACTCCTGTAGTTTCAATTTAAAATTAAAATTGTGAATATATTATATGCAGTTAATTTTTAAACTTGAAAACAAATAATACTGACCACGATGTGATGCTGACAATCACCTCTAAGCTCCCCAGTAGCAGGATCACTATACATCCTCTGATATACGTCGTACTCCGTAATGTCGGGGTGCTCGACAGCCTATAAGAATAAAAAATAAACTGTTAATATTTATAGTTATATAAAATATTTATAAATAATGTACGTACCAGATGCTGTCTATGAGTACTGAAAGAACGACTCCCAGCTCGATGAGTCACCTCCCGTGTCCCCCGATTCTGCCTCCCCATCGATGATCTCCTCTGAAAGGCACCACTCAACCAGTGCGCACATAATCCATCCCATACATGGGATGAAATGTACTATGGTCGGTGTGCTCTACATGACTCGTCAAAATCTGACACTCCTGCTTTCTTCATGGTGTCTTTTCTTAAATTGTGCAAAAATTGACGCAAGCGATCACGCATGGCCACCTTCTATGCCTTGTGGATGGCGTCACGCATGGTATCCTCGATCGGATACCATAAACCCTACAAATAAATCAAAATATCAAGTTAGAAATGAAATAATTTTCAAAATAAAAATTATTTATTTACGTACGTACCAACCAATGACCGAACATGGCCTGTTGCACATCAATGAGAATCTGCTCTCATGTGGTCCACGGTTGAGAGAAATAGTTGCGCAAAATAGCGCTGCCCTGTCCGACTGCTATATGGGGAAAACTGTAAAAATAATAAACATTTATTATGTAAATAGATTAATGAAATCTTAGTCAAATCCACAGATTATCACACATGTTATCACACCTTCGTGTGCGTGGATCAAACCCAAGACATGGACGTCGCTCGAGGATGGGGTCAGGAATCATCAATCGTGCAAGACCGCGCCCCCTCCGCGTACTCCCTGGAGCGCCTTCAGGCTGAGGGTCATCTGCCAGCAACTCATCCGCATCGAAATGCAGGTCAGCATCCGCCAACTCACAAAATGTCTCGTCATCCATCTGAAACATAAAATGTTAATGTTGTTAGCAAATAATTGATAATTACTATTATATATATATATATATATTATGATTTTATATAACTACCATGTAATTCTATCAGTGTTCATATTCATCATCATCTTCATATATGTCCATTTCATCTTCATATTCCTCCTCAACATCATCGATATCCATTCGAGTTCCAGTTGCTTCATCTCTTATCATTTCAAATTCATATGTGACATTATTAACATCATCGTCATCACCGACTCTTAAATGTGGGGTGTCGTCATCGATACTCATGTCTCTTTGTAAAAAAGATTGATTTTCATGACTCTCTTGAAAAACTTCAATTCTTTTCACATTAGTGAAAGCACATTCACTTTGACTAAACTGGTTGTCTCGAATTTTGATTTTTATTACAGTACACCAATCAGTCAAGTCTCTTGATGTAGCACAGTACTTTGCGTAATAAACTTGATGTTCCTGTTGAGCTAATAAGAATGGTTAATTTACTGCGAGAACACTTTTACATTTAATATCGATGATTCCATGAGTCGGATGAACACGCACGGCTCTCTCTGTATCCAACCACCGACATTTGAACATGGTTATGTTATGTTGTCCAAGATAACAGAGTTCAATGATTTCATCAAGTATGCCATAAAAGTCAACTTCATTTTCTCGATGATGAGATCCTCTCAAGCTAACTCCACTGTTCATTGTTTTTTTCGATTCCCTATATGCATGTGTGTGAAATCGAAATCCATTCACCACATATGCATTATAAGTTTTAACAAATTTGGGAGGTGGGTTACTCAATATAAATAGCCATTTGTCAATTTTATTAGAATGTCGAGACACTTGAAAAGTTGTGAAATAATTATCAATATAGTAAACTATACATTGAATGAGTTGCTAAAAGATAAAGAAATTATGTTACCAGTTTTTGAAACCACTGAGAGAAATTTTTCAGTCGACGTTCTTCGAGAGCAGCTGCTGTAATTTGTGGAATTTGTTTCTTGATATGATTATCATACAACCTACAAAAGCCAAAGTTATTTACTGTAACATAAATGATATAATAAGTGATATAAACACTTACAGTACAACTGACGTCATCTCTTCACAGTTGAGCAGAACATACGTATGAGCTCTGTGATGTTCATCATCCGAAAGCCAGCGTTCATAAACTCCACCAGAACCAAGATCTGGCTGGTTCAAAACAAATAATTGATTGTCGATTTTATCAATATTCCTCTCATTCCATCCCATTCGGTTGTGTTTTGAAGGATACTCAGATTCAAAATAATGGGAGCAGAAAAAAGATATTTCCTCTTGCAAATAAGCTTCTGCAATAGGTCCTTCAACAGATGCTTTGTTACGTACTTTTTTTCAATTTTTGCATGCATCTTTCAAATGTGTACATCCATCAAAACTGTACTGGACCACCACATTTGGCTTAATATGGAAAATGTAACATCAAATGTTCCATTGAGTCGAAGAAAGATGGCGGAAATATTTTTTCCAGTTTACATATAATTACAACAATATCTTCTTCAAGTTTGCATAGAGCATCATAATCTGTTGTGGCCGCACAAATTTCCCGAAAAAAATGAGACATGTCTGTTATGGAATCCCAAATCACAGAATTCAACAGACCTCTTAATCCAATGGATAGAAGTCTTTCCATTATAAAATGAAAATCACGACTTTTTAATCCAGTAATATGACCATTATTTACACATCTACCCAAATTGGAAGCACAACCATCTGGAAGTCTCAAATCTGCAATCCACTGACAAAATAATAAACGGGTTTCTTTAGACAGTGTATAAGCTTCTTTTGGTTTTAGTAACCTTTCTGTTCTGACATTCTCAAACAGTTCCAGTTCTGGACGCCTGCAAATTTGGGCAAGATCTAAACGTGCATTTACATTGTCTTTGCTCTTTCCTGGCGTATCCAAAACTGTATGAAACAAATTATCAAAACAGTTCTTCTCAAAGTGCATGACATCTAACATTTGTCAGACCAACAAATCAGACCAATATGGAAAATCCCAAATTATGCTACGTTTAATCCAATTGTGTTCTTTCCCAAAACCAGAAATTTTCTGTTGGTTTATTGTGGGACCAAAAGTGATGGGAGGTAATGAAAATACAACTGATTTTAACTCCGAACCTGATAGCATTTTTGGAGGTCCATCCCTTTCAACTGTTCCTTTTCTGAAATGAGATCTGTTTCTGCGAAAAGGATGATCAGCTGGAAGAAATCTGCGATGACAGTCAAAATAACAAGGTTTCTTTCCATGAATGAGCATAAATGCTTTTGTCTCTCCCATATAATAAGGACATGATTTCTGACCATTGTACTCCAGCCATATAACATCCTATAAGCCGGGAAGTCACTAATTATCCACATCAATGCTGCTCTCAGTATGAAATTCTGTTTCGTTGCAACATCAAATGTACTGACACCAGTACTCCATAATAAACTTAATTCATCAATCAATGGTTTCAAATAAACATCAATATTTTTCTTCGGATGTCCTGGAATTAGTAAAGTCAAAAAGATATATGGCTCCTTCTTCAACATCCATGGAGGTAAATTGTACGGAGTTAAAAAAACAGACCAACATGAATATTGACTACCATAAGATCTGAACGGACAGAAACCATCTATGGAAAGGCCCAGTCGAACATTTCTAGCTTCTAAAGAAAAGGATGGATGCACTCTATCAAAATGTTTCCATGAATCACCATCGGCTGGATAATTCAAGCTTTTATCGGTTGAAATATTCTCTTTATGCCATGACATCATTGTCGCTGTATTCTTAGACAAGAATAAACACTGAAGTCTGGATGTAAGTGGAAAATATCTCAACTGTTTTACAGGAATCAAACCAGACTTCCCATGTTGTCCTTCTTTATATCTCAATTTCCCATATGTGGGAAAACTATCCAACGACTCATTTTCCCCAGAATACAAAATGCAGTCATTTGAACATGGATGAATCTTCTGACAAGTAAGTCCCAAATTTTGAACCAGCCTCTTACTCTCATAGTAATTTGCAGGAAAAACATTTCCTTCGGGTAACAGTGTTTTAATCAAAGAAAATATCTGGTCAAAACAGGTGTTTGACATTCTGACATTCCGTTATCTGATTTGATAGCCATAAATTTTGCAACTGCTTCTAATTTTCTCATCTTGCAGCCAGGATATAATGCATCCTCAGCAGACCTCAACAACTCATAAAATTCAGACGGTGCCAACTCAGGATTTGAAGCTATATCAGCCGGAGTTTCTATATGTTGAACAGATGAACCTGCAACATCATGTACTAAATCTTGAAACCGGGATGGATCCGGAATCAAGTTTGTATCACCTGCTCTCGAACTGCGTTCACCGTGTTGATACCAAAAAACATAATCTGGTTGAAAACCAAAATGCAAGAGATGTCCCCCCACTTTTTCAAACGTGTCAAACGTTCTCAATGCACATTTTCTACAAGGGCATTTTATTTTGCCTTCTGAAACAAATTCTGGATTTGATGCTGCAAATGATAAAAAAGTCTCCACACCCTCTACATATACTGGATTTAAACCAGAACCATTTGGATTTCTACTTTGATTTATCCATATGCGGTCACCTAATAATGATTGTTGACGACCTCGTTGTTCCATATTTTTCTATAAAATATAAAAGCATTACTGGATTTGAATAATTTGTTAGAAAAAACACTCAAGCAAGGATAATTATAGAGTTTACATCATACACGACTGACGCAAACTTTTAATTGAGATAGACCTAAAAATTGACCCTTTAAGAATTGAATATGTTGAGAATAAAGCAAAACCTGTTACAAATAGTGCTAATTTTAATATTATATAAATTTTTTATTATTTTCATAGTACTAATATTATTGGTAATTATTCTTAATTATTGTTAATTATTCCTAATTATTGATAATTATTCCTAATTATTGGTAATTATCGGTAATTATTGGTAATTATTGGTAATTATTACTAATTATTGGTAATTATTACTAATTATTGGTAATTTTTACTAATTATTGGTAATTTTTACTAATTATTGGTAATTATTACTAATTATTACTAATTATTACTAATTATTGGTAATTATTACTAATTATTGGTAATTATTACTAATTATTGGTAATTATTACTAATTATTACTAATTATTGGTATTTATTCCTAATTATTACTAATTATTACTAATTATCGGTAATTATTGGTAATTATTGGTAATTATTCCTAATTATTGGTAATTATTACTAATTATTGGTAATTATTACTAATTATTGGTAATTATTACTAATTATTACTAATTATTGGTAATTATTACTAATTATAACTAATTATTACTAATTATTGGTAATTATTACTAATTATTACTAATTATTACTAATTATTGGTAATTATTCCTAATTATTAGTAATTATTGGTAATTATTCCTAATTATTACTAATTATTACTAATTATTGGTAATTATTCCTAATTATTGGTAATTATTACTAATTATTGGTAATTATTCCTAATTATTGGTAATTATTGGTAATTATTCCTAATTATTGGCAATTATCGGTAAATATTGATAATTATTGGTAATTATTACTAATTATTGGTAATTATTACTAATTATTGGTAATTATTTCTAATTATTACTAATTATTACTAATTATCGGTAATTATTGGTAATTATTGGTAATTATTACTAATTATTGGTAATTATTACTAATTATTGGTAATTATTCCTAATTATTTGTAATTATTCCTAATTATTGGTAATTATTCCTAATTATTTGTAATTATCGGTAATTATTTGTAATTATTGGTAATTATTACTAATTATTGGTGATTATTACTAATTATTGGTAATTATTACAAATTATTGGTAATTATTTCTAATTATTGGTAATTATTACTAATTATGGGTAAATATTCCTAATTATTGGTAATTATTACTAATTATTGGTAATTATTGGTAATTATTGGTAATTATTTCTAATTATTGGTAACTATTACTAATTATTGGTAATTATTGGTAATTATTACTAATTATTGGTAATTATTCCTAATTATAGGTAATTATCGGTAATTGTTGTTAATTATTGGTAATTATTAGTAATTATTACTAATTATTCCTAATTATTGGTAATTATCGGTAATTATTGGTAATTATCGGTAATTATTGGTAATTATTACTAATTATTACTAATTATTGTTAATTATTACTAATTATTGTTAATTATTACTAATTATTGGTAATTATTACTAATTATTACTAATTATTGGTAATTATTCCTAATTATTACTAATTATTACTAATTATTGGTAATTATTCCTAATTATTGGTAATTATTGGTAATTATTCCTAATTGTTGGTAATTATTACTAATTATTGGTAATTATTACTAATTATTGTTAATTATTCCTAATTATTACTAATTATTACTAATTATCGATAATTATTGGTAATTATAGGTAATTATTACTAATTATTGGTAATTATTACTAATTATTGGTAATTATTGGTAATTATTCCTAATTATTGGTAATTATTCCTAATTATTGGTAATTATCGGTAATTATTGGTAATTATTGGTAATTATTACTAATTATTGGTAATTATTACTAATTATTGGAAATTATTACTAATTATTGGTAATTATTACTAATTATTGGTAATTATTACTAATTATGGGTAATTATTCCTAATTATCGGTAATTATTACTAATTATTGGTAATTATTGGTAATTATTACTAATTATTGGTAATTATTACTAATTATTGGTAATTATTTGTAATTATTACTAATTATTGGTAATTATTCATAATTATAGGTAATTATCGGTAATTATTGTTAATTATTGGTAATTATTGGTAATTATTGGTAATTATTCCTAATTATTGGTAATTAGCGGTAATCATTGGTAATTATCGGTAATTATTTGTAATTATTACTAATTATTACTAATTATTGGTAATTATTATTAATTATTGTTAATTATTACTAATTATTGGTAATTATTACTAATTATTACTAATTATTGGTAATTATTCCTAATTATTACTAATTATTACTAATTATTGGTAATTATTCTTAATTATTGGTAATTATTGGTAATTATTCATAATTATTGGTAATTATTACTAATTATTGGAGATTATTACTAATTATGGGTAATTGTTCATAATTATTACTAATTATTACTAATTATCGGTAATTATTGGTAATTATTGGTAATTATTGGTAATTATTACTAATTATTGGTAATTATTACTAATTATTTGTAATTATTGGTAATTATTCCTAATTATTGGTAATTATTACTAATTATTGGTAATTATCGGCAATTATTGGTAATTATTGGTAATTATTACTATTTATTGGTAATTATTACTAATTATTGGTAATTATTACTAATTATTGGTAATTATTACTAATTATTGGTAATTATTACTAATTATGGGTAATTATTCCTAATTATCGGTAATTATTACTAATTATTGGTAATTATTGGTAATTATTGGTAATTATTACTAATTATTGGTAATTATTACTAATTATTGGTAATTATTGGTAATTATTACTAATTATTGGTAATTATTCCTAATTATAGGTAATTATCGGTAATTATTGTTAATTATTGTTAATTATTGGTAATTATTACTAATTATTCCTAATTATTGGTAATTATCAGTAATTATTGGTAATTATCGGTAATTATTGGTAATTATTGGTAATTATTCCTAATTATTGGTAATTATTACTAATTATTGGTAATTATTACTAATTATTGGTAATTATTGGTAATTATTCCTAATTATAGGTAATTATTACTAATTGTTGGTGATTATTACTAATTATTGGTAATTATTCCTAATTGTTACTAATTATTACTAATTATTGGTAATTATTACTAATTATTGGTAATTATTACTAATTATTACTAATTATTACTAATTATTACTAATTATTACTAATTATTACTAATTATTGGTAATTATTATTAATTATTACTAATTATTACTAATTATTGGCAATTATTACTAATTATTATTAATTATTATGAATTATTGGTAATTATAACTAATTATTACTAATTATTACTAATTATTACGAATTATTGGTAATTATTACTAATTATTACTAATTATTGGTAATTATTCCTAATTATTACTAATTATTTCTTATTATTGCTAATTATTCCTAATTATTGGTAATTATTCCAAATTATTGGTAATTATTCCTAATTATTGGTAATTATCGGTAATTACAGATAATTATTGGTAATTATTACTAATTATTGGTAATTATTACTAATTATTTGTAATTATTACTAATTATTCCTAATTATTACTAATTATTACTAATTATTACTAATTATTACTAATTATTACTAAGTATTACTAATTATCGGTAATTATTCCTAATTATTACTAATTATTACTAATTAGTGGTAATTATCAGTAATTATTACTAATTATTACTAATTATTATTAATTATTACTAATTATTGATAATTATTGATAATTATTACTAATTATTACTAATTATTGGTAATTATTACTAATTATTGGTAATTATTACTAATTATTGGTAATTATTACTAATTATTACTAATTATTCCTAATTATTGCTAATTATTGGTAATTATTCATATAATTACCAATAATTAGGAATAATTACCAATAATTAGGAATAATAACATTATCAATATAATTTATTATTAATATTAAAATAATATAATTTTCTATATTATATACAATTATCCTTTCATCTTTGTGTTTTCTGTCTCCACATACAATATTACATGTGGAGACAGAAAACACACAGATGAAAGGAGAATTGTATATAATATAAAAAATTATATTATTTTAATATTAATAATAAAATATAGTAATAATGTAATAATGTAATTATTCCTAATTATTGGTATTTATTACTAATTATTAGCATTTATTCTTAATTATTGAAAATTATTACTAATTATTCCTAATTACCATTAACTATGAACAATACTAATAATTTAAATTTATTAAGTAACAAAACAATGTAAACATAATTAAATTACAACTAATTAAGAATAATTGAAACTAATAAAAAATTTAAAATAAATATTAAATTAAAATGAACATAAATACCTTTAAAATTGATCTGAGGTTGATCTCTGATCGTTCTTGAAAACTTCAATATCAACTCTGGAGAAAAAAATTAAACTTAAGAAACGCTGAACTCTAGAAATAGAATTTTGAGAGAAGGAGAAGATGGAGTTTCAGAATGAATTGAAAAAAACGGATGGGGGTATTTATAGGTTAGATTATTTGTGACGGGTATCCCGTCGCAAATGCTTTAGCCATCATTTATTACGGTCAACGGTTAAATAGTTATTTGCGACGGGTCCCGTCGCAAATAATAACTTGCCGACATACTATTTGCGACGGGGGTATATTCCCGTCGCAAAAGGCTTTTACCGCCGCCGGTATTTGCGACGGGGGTATATTCCCGTCGCAAATAGCTTTTACCGCCGCCGGTTATTTGCGACGGGCGGTAACCGCCCGTCGCAAATAACTTTCCCGCAATTTGGCGCGCAAACCGCGTCAGTCCTTTTGCGACGAGGTAAGCTAACCCGTCGCAAATAAGTAGTTATTTGTGACGGGGGAATTTTCCCGTCGCAAATAAGTTTCTAACGGGACTATTTGCGATGGGATTTATTCCCGTCGCAAATAACCTGTCGCAAATAGCCATTTTTCCCGTAGTGAGATACAATTCATTTTTTAAGTTTCATGAAGTTTGTCACTAAATTAAAATTATTATACTTATAAGATTTAAGAGAGTGACATGTTGTCACTTTCTTTGGTTTTAATAATAATTAAATTATTTTTATGGTAAAAAGTCCATAAAATGAATTTATTCCGACCCTTAGGTGATAAGGGTCGTCTTTTAGTCATCCAATAGAATTTCGGCAGGTGTTAGGGTATATTTATAATCTTATTTTTACCCTTAATTACCCGATTTAACTTTAACTATGGTAAATAAAATTTACCATAGTTACTATTCATAGTGCCCAAAAATAAAAAGTAGCTTATTAACATAATTTGGAACTACTGATTCCAAATATTGAATCAATTTTTTCAAATTCAATACACAGAAGTTGCAGAAATTAAATTAAAATTAATCACGTTGTCGAAAAAAACGGGTTTTTGTTTAAAACATTGCAAACGATTGAATTGGTTTAACCTACGAATTCAATGTAAAATCAATGATAAGGACATACATTATATTAAATGGTAAAGTATATTCTATTTATAATTTAAAACCATTCAATATTATAATTTAACCATATAAATTATTACGATGAAAAAATTTGTTTTTAATTAAAATATAGCGTGTTTTACTATTCATTAAAATATGAAAGTTATTAGAAAAATATAAAAACTTTATCCAATGTAAATTTATATATCCTGATTCAAAAGAAGAAGTTTATTTTGTAAAATTGAACAAATAAACTTGTCAAAAATTATATTTAAAATGGGTGCACCATCAAAAGGCGGCAAATCTGCATTTTTTGAAAAATACTTATTTTACACGAAAAATTTATTTTGTTCTCATACCATCTTCTAGAAAATGTGTAAGAAGAATAATAATTTTATAAAATTCAAATTTTTGTTAATACTATTCATAATGTCTAGTTCATAATAATATTATAACAATATATCATTGTTTAGTGAAACCCGATATTGCGTACAACACAGGCTATCGAGGAATGTCGCGATTGCGTGTAATGTAAGCCAAGTCATGGTTACGTGTACTGAAACACTCATTTTTTGTTGTGTATAAAAAAATCCTACCATATTTCATTTATAAATTTAATATATATATATATATACACACACACACACACACACTCAATGTTGCGTAGAATAAATACTATCAAACAATCATGAAATTGTGTGTAACACGATCCAATAATAGTGTTACGTATACTGCTAGCTAAAATGGTGTTGCATATATTGAAAGATAATCATGGTGTAGTGTACAATGGAATATATAAAATAAGTTAAAAAGAATATATCTTATAAAATCTCGAGGTGTTACATAGTTAATATAATTACCCATGTTATTTTCTCATTGATATTATATTTGGATGAATTTTATTTTCAAGTTATTGATTAAATGAAACACATTCTTAGTTATTTACTTTTATATATATTGATTATGACTTATCCAATTATGATATTCGAGTTATTATGTGTTCTATCTATACCTAAGCTAAAATGGGAATTGATATATGATGTTCATAGCTTGAATTTATCTATAAACCCTTGTAGCACCAAGATGTATAGGTATTTGAAGAAAAATTTATAGTGTGATAACATGAAGTGGGAAATTTATGATTATGTATCATGATTTTAGTTTTCCAATAGGTGAAGGTGGAGAGATAGTGCCCTATGGGAGTCATGTGACCTCTTCCTATTCCTTTGTGGAAATGGGATGACATAACTATGGACCTATGTTGTGAAACAATACCTCAAGGTAACATTGTAGCATTTTTGGGTTGGTTGTGTTTGTTGAAAAAGAATGCTCTCATAGTAAATTATCGAGTTCAAGAGATATTGTTGATAATCCATGTTTATAAAGAACCATGATAAAGGAATTGAAGATCTAGAGGTGGTATAAAAAGAACCGTTATAAGGTGGAACTATTTTCCAGTGTTTGCCATATTTTTGGGCCTCATAATTAGAAAATGGAGAAACATGTTTTTGGTAAAGGAAGTTGTGCATAAGATTGAAGGTGATTTGGAAACTTGTGCACAATGCATGTTTTAGGATCAAAACAACGAAAAATGGAAAATTCGTGATGTGTACGAAAGATTTAGAAATGTGTGAAAAATATGAGGTTGCACGAAAGAAACTTGCATGCCCAATGTGACAGAAAATGGGGTTTTACATGCTCAAGGAGGATCTTTTGCGACACGTAGAATTTTCTGCATAGGGTTTCTAAATGATTATAAATAAGAGGTGACCCCCTCATTAGAGGAATCACAACACTTAGAGAGAATCTAATCTCTAGATCATGAAATAATTTTAAGCAATGGATGTTGCGTGAAATATTTTGAGTTGTACACAAGATAAGAAATTTGAACGTATGATTTGGATTGGGTATAAGATAGAAGTTGTCTGTAAATGGTGTTTCACAACAAAAGTGGAATCTTTAATGAGAGTCATTAAAGTTTCACACAAGACGTAGTAAGTGTTGCATGATAGTTTGGGGTTTCCCAGTAATACTACAGTAAAGTTTTATTCATCAGTGGATTAAAGAGGGACATCAATCGAGCATCTACATATAGTGGAGGATGCATTCATTTGACATAATTAAGTGAACTACAAGTCTATAAACTATGAGTGGATATTTTTAAGAACTACTGAGCACACTTCAGTTGAAAGAGTAGTGAGATTTAAAATTGTGATTGGTTGTAAACAAAGAGGGACAGTGTGTCCACTCTGAACATATAAATAGCAGTGCACTTATTGTGGATTTGGTACATTGACACATTTCTGGTGTATTCTCTTAAGACATAGCCCAGTGAGGGTGTACCATGTAAAATATCTGTGTCCTGTGCATGCTCTAAGATTTGTTCAAACTCTACAATGGGAAGGAGAGATAAGATATTTTTGTCTAACAAGAAAACAAGATACAAAAGGGGAATTTGTTTTAATCGGTCATACCCTGATTCATCCCCCTCTCAGGGTATCTAGCCTAGTGGACCTAACAATTTCTATTAGAGGTAAGGTTTAATATCAGTTTTTATCTCTAAAGGGAGGTGATCAATCACAAAGGGATTCTGATCGTTGAGGGGAATAATTTTCAACTATAGAATAATTTGACGCAACACTACTTCCGATCATTGGGAATGGACGTGTTCACACCCGCAATGCATGGTATCAAAACCAACATCAATAGTGGAGATTTATCAGAAGCTGAAATAATGGAATTGGATGCTGACTCCATGAGAGTCAATTTCGTAGGGGGAGCCCATTCCAATGATATCTATACAAAGTTGATTCCATGAAAAACATCACATTCCATGTGGGAAAATATATTGAACATATATAAAGTATATTCAATGGTCAGAGAGGAAAAGATGAATGTTTTTTGGAAGAAATATGAAGACCTGATAATGAACCTGAATGAGCCTGTTGATGCAATCTTTGACAGGGTAAATGTTGTAGTAGAAGACATGAAAGGTCTTGGAGAGTCATTGAAGATATAAATATTGTGAAGCAGATCTTGGGGAAAGTTCCATCACGGTTCAATCCGAATGTTTCAGTATTAGAAGATAAAGATCCGAAAGGGTTGACACTGGATAATTTGCATAGTTCCCTTATAGAATATGAAATGAGAAATGATGATAATGATTCTATGGAAAATGGAAAATCTAATGAGGTGGCATTCAAGGAAATGAAGAAGCTCACTATTGAAGATTATCAGGAAGAATAATAGATAGATAAGGTAATGTCATTCCTTTCCTCAAATTTGTAAAGAGGAAAAGGAATGTTCAAGGGGAACCTTCAAATAGCATTCTATGTGGAATGGTTAGTCATCTTACAACAAGGTCCCCCAAAAGGATCCAAGAATAAAATGAGGGTGAATTAAATCCCCATGAGGAAGCCTTCAGAAAATGTTCAAGGCAAGAAGCAGTTCATGAGAATTTTCTTTAAGAAAAAGAATATTCTTTCAAAAGAACCTGATAGTTTAGATGAATATGAGGTTGAAGAGATAGAGAAATGCAAAGACCATGGAGAATATGATTTGGTGGTATTTGTAGGTGGCACCCAGAAAAGGTAATAGAGAAAAAATGATGAAGAAGAAGTTGATGTAAGGGTAGATATGTATGCTGAATTAGATGCAGCACTTGAGGAAATAGATATTTGGAGATCCAAAAAAAAGAAATCCAACAAATTTTTTCATGATGTCAAAGTCTATATACAGTAGGAGGAAGAAGAGAAATTTGATCTGATAAACAAAATTGAAAAACATAAGTCGTCAATGTTAGAGAGCTCAAAGAAGGATGTTAGTTCAGGTTTAAAATCAAGGAACAGAAAAGTGAAATCGATAATTTCACTAACATTAAAAGGGATCAAGTCAAACGTATCAATGAAATTGAAGAGGAAGTAGTTGGACTATGAAAAAAATTTAAAGATCAAGAAAAACAATTGACTCCAAATGTGACATTAGAAAATAGAACCACTCAAAATGTGGAAAACCTAGAAGTGGAGTATAAATTTCCAAGAAAACAAAATCAGCTGACAAGTTTGAATGATGGGGAAAGTATGGTTCTTGACCGTAAATATAAATAGATCATATTTGAATTCATACTACAATCACCCACTCTAATATTGATGATTTATTTGGGAACGAAGAAGAATAAGATGATTCATAGGACCCAAGGAATATCTATTGGAGAATAAGTGTCACATAGGAATACACCTCACATCAGGTTTTATTGTTGTGGAACGATGAGACATTCACAAAATGTGTGTTCCACAACCAAAATATGCAGAAGGCCACAAGAATAATAGTGGAATCTAAACAAATAATGGTACTCTAGGTCATCTTTCAAGGGACATTGATTTTTGTGCAGAAGATTTGGGAACATGGATAAATATTTTACATTAACCATGTAGAGGATTGTGAAAAAGAAGACCCCAAGTGGTCACATGGTAAGAATCAGAGAATCAATAGGTGAGATGAAATTGAAAAATTGATTTTATGCTTTTTAGGAAGATGTAGGTCCATCATACTCTAAGGAATCTCAAAATTTCCAATCTTTTCTGAGTATGAAGTAAAAAACATGGATCATGAAAAATAGAGCTGAGAAGGTAGTAGTTGAAAAAATTTCCCTTAAGGAATTAGATCATTCTAGTGTGGGGATCATTGACAGTGGTTTCATATCCCATAAGTTATGGGCATATGAGCCTCAACCTAGTTGGTGTGGTATCCTTAAGTGCATCCACGAGACCCAGGTTCAAAACCAGGTAGAGGCATATTTCTGGGGGCACTGTAGCAGTACTGTAGTAGAACTGTATACTATGCGTCTAATGTAGCACAACTGTACACTATACAGGTACTGTAGAAGAACTGTACACTGTGTGGATACTGTATCAGGAAATGTAGAATTCAATGTAGCAGGTACTATTCAGTAATGTAGCAGCTAGAACTATTCACCTTGGGCCACCGATTTGGGCTTGGAGTCCTTAAGGAATTCAGGCCACCCAGGCCTTTGGGTCAGTAGGGCTTTCGGACCACCTCTAAGTTTTTCGGGCCACCTCAAGGCCTTCGAGCCACAAGTCGTTTACCCAGATAGACTCTACAAAAAAAGGAGCAGCCTTAGAAGAGGATTCAGAGCAGTGCACTCACTAGAGCAGCAAAAAATGGATTTTTTCAGAATGAGAGGGTATGGATATGCCATCGGGACCCGCCTATGCGTGCACATGAATCCTAACAAGATGACCATTTTAAGGTGGAGATCTACTATTATGATACAGATGCTGGGGAGGGGCAGTTCTTTGTAGATAGTCTGGTCGGTTTACTAAGGCCTTCGGGTCATGTAATCTCCTAAGCCTACGGGCCATGTAATCTCGAAGCCTATGGGCCTTGTGAGGGTTCCCCCTCATCCCTTGAAAGGGGGGTTATTAAAAATCAATAAAAAATAAAAATGAAGGCCTTTGGGCCATTCGGGAACATGATTGGGAATAATGATATTGTCATAGGCATAAAGAATGATAAATAAGGTCTTGTAAAGTTTGGAAATGATGAATTCCTAAAGTTAATTGGATTGGGAAATTCCAGGTTTTGGGGTATAGAAATGAGATGGGCAAATGACTTGGTAGTTGCAGGTCCCAGTCACAACTTTCTTAGTGTTAGTCTACTCCGTAACTCATGGAAATCTATAATATTTTCTGAGAAGATGTGTGTAATCAAAGTAAGAGATGGTATAATTATTCTATATGGAAAAAGAAAAAAGGGAAATCTATACCTTGAAAGTGGGAAAACAGATATATACTTTTTATCCAGAGAATAAGAAAATAAGTTGTGGAATAAATTACTTGTTCATCTATTCCAACCATCCCTGTATTATTTGGTAATGTGTGATAGAGCTAGAGATCTCTCTAAGCTATCATGTGATCATTATCATACATGCGATGCATGTCAACAAGGGAATATAATCATAAAGATGTACAAGGAAAAGGAATAGAACACAAAAATTGTGCTT
This sequence comes from Viscum album, assembly GCA_963277665.1. NCBI lineage: Eukaryota > Viridiplantae > Streptophyta > Magnoliopsida > Santalales > Viscaceae > Viscum > Viscum album. The sequence goes on from OY728132.1 coordinate 927,839,635, forward strand.
GAATTATTACATGCTGATGTTTGTGGACCTATCTTAGTAAGAGAAATTTACAGAAAGAGGTATTATGTTCTATTAATTTATGATTATATCAGAATGACATGGGTATTTTTCATTTCCCACAAGTATGATGTGTTCAGTTACATAAAACTGTACCGAAGGGAATCATAAAGGATGCTTGGGAAGAAAATTTTTAGGTTTCGTACAGATAATGGTACGAAATTCTCAAATAGTCAAGTTAAAAAATATCTCGAGAAAAACGGGATAAGGCATCATTTTTTTCAGTCAAAACTCCCTAACAGAATGGAGTGGTTAAAAGAAGAAATTGGATCATCAAAAATATGGAAAAAACAATGCTTACTGAGAAAGACACATTAGAGAATTTTTTTAAGGAAGTTGTTTTGATATTTGTCTACATTTTTAATAGGGATCTATTATGTTTGAAGGAAGGAAATACTCTATATGATATGTGGTACATAAAGAAGCCACATGCTTTTAGTAAAAATAATTCTTCACTATATTAAGGGAACAATGGACTTTATCTTGATGTATAATGAAAAATATCATCCAGAGTTATTAGGATACATAGATTCAGATTGGAATGGTTCAATAGATGATAGGAAATCAATGTACGGAGGTGCTTTTAATCTTGTTTGATTGTGTATTCCTTGGCTGAGAAAAAATAGTATTTTATTTCATTGAGCACTATAGAAGTTGGGTATATTGCTGCCACTCAATCATGCACATTGTTATAATGGATAAAGAAACAACATGATGATATGTGAGTTGAAGTGAAGTCTCTGATCAGAATCTAGTGTGATAATTCAAGTGAAATAAAACTTATCAAAAATCGAGTTCATCAATAAAAAAATCACATTGTGATAAAATATCAATTTATCAAGGAGAAGGTGGAGAAAGGGATTGTAATATTGGAGTATGTTCCCATAGAGCTACATGTTGCATAAATTCTGAAAAAATCCTTACCCTAAGAAGCATTTTAGGGACATAAATTATATATGGGAGATCAGTCGACTCCATGCACTTGAAAAAGTGTGGATGTGGGGGCCCTCTCCCTGAGGTATGGTGTGTTTTTATGTAATGTGCTGATCTATATTCATTCCAATCTTGTAGACAAAAAAGGAGTGACATTTGGTTTCACTGACAAAGGGGGGAAAGTGTGGTTCTTTAAGGGGTACAAATTGAAGAAGGGAGAAAATATTTTTGTCAAAGACATGGGGAGAAGCTGACAGGTGGAGCCGTGATATAGGAGGATCAATGTGATAATGGGAGATTTTTAAATCTAACGATGGTTGAAGTGATCGATCAAAGATTATGTATCAAGATAGATGAGGTTTTTATGAAATCATAAGGGTGATGTTATAATGGTATCAAGAATTAGTGTCCAAAATGAAGTGTTTCATTGATGAACTTTTCATACTACTCTAATTTCTCACACCGAGCAATGCTCATGTGGGATTCGAGTATGTGTTGAGTTAATCTTTATCATTATCTGAACCATAAGAGTTATATGGTGATAGATAATGAAATAAGACTTAATGAAGTATCAAAGTGTGGGGAATCATTATGAGAAGAGTTGTCAACAAAACCAAAGGGGGAGACTGTTGGGAAAAAATCCCTCAAGCTAGCATTGCAAAATTTTTAGGTTAGTTGTGTTTGTTGAAAAAGTAGGTTGTCATAGTGAATTTTAATTTTCAATAGATATTTTTGACAACCCATATTGATAATGAACCATGAAAACAGAATTAAAGTTCTGGAGGAGGTACAAAAAGAACAGTTAGATGGTGGCACCATTTTCTAATGTTTTCCAAATTTTTGGGCCTCAAAATTGGAAGAAGGAGAAATAAGTTTTTGGAAAAAGAAGTTGTGTGTGATATTGAACGTGGTTTGTAAACTTGTGTGTAAGGCATGTTCCAAGATTAGGAAATTAAAAAATGGAAAAGTTATGAGGTGCGTGATAGATTTGGAAATGTGCGTGAAAATTGAGGCTGCGTGAAAGAAACTTGTGCACCCAATGCGACGTCAAATGGATTTTTTTGTGCTTATGGAAGATCTTTTGTGACATGTAAAATCTTCTAAGAAGGGGTTGAAAATTCCTGTAAATAAGAGGTGATCCCCTCATTCGAAGAAGAAAAACACTTAGAGAGAATATGAGCTCCGGATCTCATAAGAATTTTATGCAAAGGAAGCTGTATGTACTTTGAGTTGCATGCAAGCTAAGAAAGTTTAGTGTAAGATTTGTGTTGTGCGTAAGATTAAATTTTCTCACAAGGGGTGTTTCAGGAAAAAAGTATAATCTTACATGCAAGTCATTAAAGTTGCACACAAGACATAGTAAGGTTTGCGTGAAAGATTCGTGGTTTCCCAGTAATACTATGGTAAAGTTTTATTAATCAATGGATGAAAGTGGGACATAAATAGAGCATCTACATATAGTGGAGGATGCATTCATTAGAGACAATGTAGGGACCTACATGTGTATAAATTGTGAGTGGATCTTCTAAAGTAGAAGTGAGCATAGTTTAGTTGAGAGAGCAGCGAGCTTTCAAATTATTATTGGTTGTTAACCAGGAGAGATAGTGAGTCCACTCTAAACTTGTAAATAGTAGTGCACATATAATGGATTTGGTACATCAACACATTGTTAGTGCATTCTCCTTGGATGTATCCTAGTGAGGGTGAACCAATTAAAAGTGCAGTGTCTAGTTCATGGTTTAAGATTTGTTCATACTCTATAACAGAAAGGAGAGAGAAGAGTGTTTTGTCTAACAACGAAAAAAGATTAAAAAAGGGGCAGTTATTTTAATTTTCCATATCCTGATTCACCCCCTCTCAGGTATCTAGCCTAGTGGACCTAACAACCTCTTTATAGGACCAAAAAATACTCTTAGAAGGAATTATTTAGTATGGGATATTGTTGATTGTCAAAATCAACACATTTACTCACTATAAGAGAATATTTACCTGTTTAGCACATCACATGACTCTATATTAATGATGTTATAAGATTTTATAGTGCACCTATTTCGTTTTTTTATTGTGGTCCCCATTTTACATCATAATTCTAGAAGACTCTTCAGAAGTCTAATAATACTGAGCATCAATTGAGTAGCACCTACCATCCTCAAACTAATGGATAGTCTAAAAGGACTATTCGAATAATGGATGATATTTTGAGGTCATGATCACTTTATTTTTGAGGTATGTGGGATCGGTATTTATCTTTTTTAGAGTTTTCCTATAATAATAGTTTCTATTCAAGTATTCAAATATCACTATATTATGCAATATATAGAAATATTATCCATACTCCAACTTGTTGAGATGAAGTTGGTGAATGTAAACTTGAATTCTTAAAACTTATTTTAGAGATAAAAATGAAGGGAATGACTATTTAGCCTCACATTAAAGTATCTCAAAGTGGGTAAAAAATTTATGTTGATAATTGGAGGAAGGATTTGGAATTTGAAGTTGTAGACCATGTTTTTATAAAAGTATATCCATGGAAGTGTGTCATAAGGTTTCGTAAAAAGGAAAATATCAGTCCCAAGTACATTGGACCCTTTAAAGTTACAGAAAAAATTGGATTTATGGATTATCGATAGACCATTCCAACAAGCCACTCTAAAGTACATGATGAGTTCCATATAAAATTTTTATGAAAGTAAATGTCAGAAACAACACATGTACTCACATATGAAGGGATATAATTGCAACATGATTGATCATACTATGATGATCCAGTCCATGTTCTTGATATTGGAGAGAAAATATTAAGGAATCAGATTACTTGTTAAGGTACTTTGGATAAATCACAAAATGGAGGATGCAGCGTGATATCTTGATGATGTTATGAATAAAAACTACCCTCTTTTGATTAGAATATAATATCAATGAAATTTTTAGGTTTTAATTTTTTTAGGAGTGATATTTTAATACCACAAAACTTTCTATAAATTTCTTTTAGAATAACATAATTTTTTTTGATATCTTGCGATATATGCAACAAAGAGTTTAAATGAAATACAATAACCTATTAAAACATTATTATTTAAATGTGAACGTTATAACCTATCCATTAAGGAATTAATAAATTATAAAAATCATATGGTTTAAAAATTTATAAAATAAATTCCATGGTTTTCTATTGATTAGAAATAAAAAAGGAATCATTTTATATAAAAATTAATGTTTTTTTGAAAAACTATATTTTTTCTAAAACATGGTTTACTTTTTATTTGCGCACATAATTTAAAATAAAATTTGACCAATTTTATAAAAATTTATTTCAATAAAAAAAATTAATTTTTCAAATAAATATTTCAAAATTATCTATATTTAATTTTTTATAATTTTATGAAGAGATTATTTTTTCATGGATAGTAAAAAACTACTGATTTTTATTGAAAACTATATTGTCATTTAAATTATTTAAAAAGTTAAATTATATTTGAAATTAGTTTTAATGTAAAAATAGTTAAATTAATAGAACCAATATTTTCCATATACTGATATATTATTATTTTTATGGAATAATATTTATCTATCTCTTCCTCCATAAAATGGGAAACGAAATCATCAATCGTGTTTATGGAGGACCACCGCCTCATGAACCAATGTAATTCATTTTTTATTAACACATATAAAGATTATATAATGGGTTTAATTAATAATATATATATAATATTTATGATATTATTATAATTTTTTAATTATAATATCACATATACATTCTCAATTTCCATGCCTTTTAGAATACGATGACGCTGCTCGTGTGTACATCGGACTACTGCCTCATGAAGCGATGTGATTCGTTTTCCAGTTATGCTTTACAAGGAAGGTAATGAGGATAAATTCAATGAATATATGTGATATATATGAAATTATATTTGTTTTTCAAAATTAATATATCACCCACTTCTATACACTTTCACCCATTATGAAATGATATCACCGCTCATGTGTATCTACGACTTACCGTCTCTATGAAATAATGCGATTCATTTTCCATGATCATTTTTCAAGAATGGTTTAAAAAATGTATGTAATGAGTAAATATTATATTTATAAAATTAGTATAATTCTATATGTGATTTATCTATATCCTATACACAATAATTGGAACCCTCACGCAAGACATGAATGAGAAAATAAGGAAATTAACACCCAAAGTAATGAAAATAATGAAATATTATTAAAAATTAAGCTAGAAAATATTATAATAGGGCCATATATGATATTATAATTTTAAATATGCTTCATTTATAAATTAATAACATTATTGACTCTATTATATAGTAGTTGTAATCAAGTTCAACCAAAATGAAGTGTGAGCTAAGTTATTTTTTATTAATTTCCATTTTATTGAGACATATTTTTTAATATAAACATATTTACGTTAATGTGGTGTATATACCACCCATTTGTTTTATTTAAAATCGATTCATATTTATTCATGATTTTATTTCCAAAACCATATTTTTTTATGAGTTGATGGTCACCTCTTATTTCTTGTTTAATTTTGTGATAGTTGACTTTCTATTGAGACAAACACTTTCTTATGATCATTTTCATTAGACAATAAATTTATATTAAATTAGCATATACTTTTTATCATTTATGTTATTATTTATTAAGCCACATAAAATTTTTACATACAATGTTTACTTTGTAATTTATTTGATCAATAGGTTAAATGTTGATAATCTCATATTCTTTACTCTATACAGATAGTTGATGGTAAGGAATATTATTCAAGACTTAAATTGATTATTCGATATTTGAGGAATTATTTGGACATGAAGGGATGGGTGAAGATGAGAATTATATATAAAAGCAATTCATATATAGGTGTCATGCGAAAAAATAGTAGTATAGAATTAAATGGGTTTCTACCCATAGTTCTCAGATGTCTTGTGAAAGGTCTTGACAATAGAGGTATCATGATTTCCAATATTTAAGTATTTCCTTAATTTAGAAATCATTTATTATAATTACCCTTAATATTTTCACATTGTTATTTTATCTAGATGAATTTCATCCTCAATTTAATTATTAAATTACATGTGTTCTTAGTTATTTACCTTTCGATATTGACTATGCCTTATCCAATTATGATATTAAAGATATTGATTAAATGGAATGTGTGCAAAGTAACTTAAATTTCCATATATTTTTTGATTTATCCATTTATGATAGTCAAGTTATTGATTAAATGGAATGTATGCTCTGTTATATTCCTTTATATATTGATTATGCGTTATTGATTCATGATATCTTTCATTTTATGTAAAACTTAATGAGCAATTGAGATCATTGTTATTTTTCTTCATTTCCCCAATATATGAATATGAATTAATTGAAAGATTTCAAAGATATTAAATGTTTTCCATTACTAGGATTTTTTTCCCAATTTAAAATGACTATCATTTATTTATTTGTTTCTCTAATACTACTAAACTAATAGATCATTAGAGATGTGATTACTTTTATCTTAATCCAATGTAATGAAATTAACCACAAGATCTAGATTTTTAGATTTAGGGTTGTTAAATGGATTAGGTTACTTAATATGTGTTTACATAAATCGAGTTCCCATGGTTTCTACTAAACATTCCCTAATACTAACTATAAATACCATAACCATAGTATAATAGTGTTGGTGGTTATTTTATTACATTGGTTCTAGATACAAGAGATCAAATCTTGAAGGACCAAATTGTTTAGTAGTCATGGTAAACTAGATGAATATTTGAGTCTCATGTTGCATTTTAAAACTTATATTAAAATATATTTAAAGTAAACATTATGAATCCTTAAACTAATTTAGAGATTAATCATTACATCCTAGGAAAATAAAAAAATATTTGTGAGACCAAATGCTCAGTATGAGTTATATACAATAGAATATATCATGAATAAATAATGCATAATCAATACATAATGGTAAATAATTGTAAACAAGTTCCATTTAATCAATAAATATACTATCATGATTATATAGGGAATAATCAGTATGAGAAGGTAAATAACTGAAAGCAATGATATTTAATCAATAACAAGAGAAAAAAAATGCATCCATGGATGATGTCAATGTAATTTTATCATGGACAATAATAAATGAGTTCTTAATGATGGAAACGATGAATATTGGATGTTATGATCTCAGAATTCAGGATATTTATACCATCAAGAACTTATTCAAAGAAAGTTTAATCAATGGATTTGTATACTTGAATCACATTTAAATAAGTCTGTCTAACTAAATCATCTCTTGAGACTATCGAAACATCAATGGTCTATCTGTAACTGATCCTCACCCATCCCTACATGCCTAATTCATTGAAAATATATCAAATTTGTGATTTAATTCAAGAAATATATGACTTATCAAAAAATATTTGTATTGAGTAAAGAATAAAAATTATCAATAATTCCCTAGACAATCAAATAACATTAAATTTAAAAAACCATATGTATAAATTGTATACAGTTTAGGAAATAATAATATACATAAAACAATATCCATATTTATTGGAAATGAAATGTGAAATGATCACATGATTGCGAACATTTAATGATAAAGTTAATAAAAAATTAATCAAGAAATATAATGTCAATACTTTCCTGGTCAAACTAATCATAAACCATGTAGAGAAAGAATAAGGATTGTAACATTACAACATATCCCTAGTGGGTTATTAGTAAAATAGAAGGATGTTTCAATTAATGAATAAAAATACTATAAAACTTTCATTAAAATATTATTGATTATAATAAATTTTCACTTTTGAAAATTTATTTTAAATACTAAATATTTTTAGAATATTAGGGAAAAAAATTTCTTTGAAAATAACCTTGTAAACTTTTATAGTATGATTAAAAAAATGACTGGTCAAGATAGTGCAAAAATTCCAGAAATTCTTGGTATGTTAGAACAGAGGCCCCTTTAACATTTTTGTAAGAAAGGTAAAGAAGTAACTCATTAAAAAATGATTGGAACAATCCTTCTTATTTTTTTAAATTAAAAAGTTGCTCAAATTTTATTTTTTAAATAATTGAATAATTAATTTTTAAAAAAAAAATAGATTTGAAAACAACATATTTTTGACTGAAGAGAGTAATAAAGTTGAGATTTATTAAAAAAAAATCATTTATTTTATATATCGAAAGAGGAAAATCATAATATTAATTAAAAATTTCATGAATAACCATAGGATATGAAAATTAAATGGGTTTATTATATAATTATCAAATAATTTCCATAATGTAAATTCAAGCATAAACAATATTGATTAAACTGAGATTGTCAAATAAACCCTTACAAGATCATAAAATTAAAGTGATAACTAATTAAATAAGAGATTTTGTTTGTAAAATGTAAATCCATATAATATAATTACAAATAAAATATAAAATAATTGAAATTCCTTACACACAAAATATTATGACATCAAAGATAATGAAGTAGTAATATAACCAAATGGAAAGAAATTTATTTATGAAATTAATTACCACATGGAAAAATTCAAGTCAAATTCACCTAGATGTAACAATTAAAATTAAAAATTTAAATATAATTAATTATGAATGTTTATGATATAACATTTATAAGTGGGTGTATATGCACCATATGATAGAAATTAGGAGCATAACATTAAAATATTCCTTAATGAAGGGAAATTGAGACGAAGTCTATTAACTCACATTTACATTTAGTTGAAAATGATTTGAACTCATTTATAATGGTTTTAAACATGTTATTAATTTATTACATAATGAAATTCATATTTATAATATCATATATGATTTTTTATAACATTTTATCACCCATTCATTAATAATAATTCATTATTACAATTGTTTCACGGTGTTAACTATTTTCTTATCTCATGCATGTTTTGTTGTGGAAGCTCGAGTTATTGTGCATAGGAAATAGTTAAATAATATCCATAATGATATAAATTTTATAAAAAACAAATTTATTCATTGTATAAATTTTTATAAAAATTCTTGAAAGTTGGACATGTAAAATGAATCACATCACTTTTTGGAGAGAGTAGGCCATACATACACATGAGTGACAATATCATTCCTTAAATGGGTGAAAGGGTATAAAAGTAGATGACATATTAATTTCAAATATTTAATACCATGAAATATGTATCATTTATATTCATTATTTTCATCTTCATGAATATCCATGTGAGTTGGTGATGGAAAAACATTGCATCCATTCGTGAGGCAGTAGTTCATTTTATACACGAGCGATGAATTTGTTTCCAAATTTGTAGAGGAGATTGATAAATATTATTCCAAAAAATAATAACATATGATTATAAGTTATTTATTAATATTATTATATTTTAATTTTTAATACATAATTAAAGATGGTAAAAGAAGAAAGAAAAAAAGAGATTTGTTAAGATGATTACCTTCTCTTAGAGAAACATATTTTGGATATCTTCTTAAAGACCCTAGGGATTTTATTTTTGGAATAAAATAAGATCTAGCATGTTTACAAGGATTTTGGAGAGATATTTTGCATCAGTTAGTCGAGTAAAATGTCTTTTTCAGTCTGAAGAAGTGAGGGGAGGGAGTAACCTTTCATATTTGAGGAGTGACATTTCCTTAAATAACCAAAACTATTAAATAATGGGAAGTCACTATCACCAAAAGTGCCTAAAAAATTAGAAAATGGATTTCATTTGTGGTACAGTTGATCCACACCTCCATAAAAAACAAACATTTTTTAATCATGTTATTCTGTTGTCCTATATGTTTACTTAATTTTCTATTTTATTTTTCACTATAATAATTAGTTTTTTTATCCTAGGTAATTAATAATTTAATCCTTAAATAAAATGATAATTATTTGATAATTTTCACCTAATTATTATAAATATTATTTCCAATTTATTAAATAAATATTAAATACATATGGAAAATTAATTTTAACTCAATCACATGTAATGCACAAAACCTCAATTTAACCATTATCACGATACATAAATTTAACTATAATTACTAACCATTATGGCCAAAAATTAAGTTAAAATTATTTTATAATATCAATTATTGTTAATCTAAATATTTAATACATTTTATGAAATTCCATTCATAAAATTGGTTGAATAACATTTAAAATGAAATATTAAAATCATGTTGAAAAACAGTTTTACAAGAAAGGCATTTTTCAAGCATAAGATGATCTTATATTATCAATATGATTAGAGATAATCATTATATAGATTTAAATTAATATATTTAGATATATAATATATAAATTTAATTTAAATCATACCTTATAATAGTATATTTTAATTAATTAAAAAGTGGGAACATTATGCATTTACAAATTGTTTATAGAAAATTACGTTTTTATGACTAAAAATAAAATTAGACAAAAATCTGGTATAAGGATAATTAAAAAGTAATTAGATATTTTAAATATAATGATATAATAATTTTTTTACATTAAAAAAAATTAAAATCAAAATGGTAATTTTAACTTACTTAATTTATTGAAAAGAAATGACAGTTTTACAAAATGTTGAATTTTTCACTATTCAATGACATATTATGTTTTTAGAAAAATCCCATAATTTCACCCTAATATAATATATATATGCTGATTTAAAATAGGATATTAGTTTAATCAAATAAAATATATAGTATTGGTATACATTAATTGTAATTACAAAACATAATATGAAAAATAAACCATTTTGGAAGAAAATGAATTTTGAAGCATAAAATGACTTAACTGAAAATATGACTGATTATTTATGAAGAATTAATCATTAATTTTTCATTTATTAGGACTTATATGTATATATAATAAATAATTTAATCCTATCTATACTCTTCAATTCAATGGTTAGGTTATAACAATCATATTTATATTTCATGGGTCATTTAAGCTCGGTGGTGTGTTCCATATACGCTATTGAACACAATGTTCTTATTTTAAAATTATGGGGTGTTAATATTAGAATGTGTGTGTGTAAACATCACAATGAGACATTATATAACATGTAATTATTTTAATACTAGTCATAATCATGATTCATTATGTTCATACCATGTCTGTTATTTGAATATGTTCCTCTTCATTGTGTTTTTTGTATAGTAAAGAAATATTGGTACATGTTTTAGTGGATGTTATTATCAATTTTTATTTTTTTTCAACAAATAAATAATATTTAAATCATATTTGATAATTTTTAACTAAAATTAATAATCATTAATTTTCTTATTGATATTTGAAGAAGATAACACATAATCTAGAACATGATTTTTGAAGAAATATTAATGATTGGAGATTGAGATGTGATGATTTGGCCATGAAAAAATATATTATATATTCATTAAGAATATTTGATAAGAATAATTTTTGAGATGAGGAGTTGGATTATTTGGATAAGGTTTTTTATAAGATCATGTTAAAAAATATCAAAGCTTAATCCAACAAAATAACTAGGTCAACCACAAATTTGGGAATAGAGACAACTATATAGGAGCCCGCTCAGCCTTGTTAGACTGGGTGGCATATCAGTGTGACATAGGTAGATCATACACATGGGTAGGCTTGGGCACATTCATGACATGCATGTTGGCATGCATGATGGTGGTGGTTAGACTCTCTCATGTAGGGAAACTTGGGAGGCTGTAGAGTGACCATGAGAACCGAACATGCTTGTTCTTGCATGGGGAGGAGTCAACAAGTCTTATTAAGTATAACTATGAAAATTATTTTTTTTGATGTGGGAAGACTCAATGTACTAAAAATATTTCTCTATCATCTAAAATATGTAAATTAAAATGGTTTAATGATCTAATGAATCAATGTTGTTCAATCAAAATACATGAAATCTTTAACCTTTTGAAACCATTTCATAACACTATATTAACTATGTGTGATGCATGATTAGATGATCTACCCTGTGAATTTGAGAAATGAAAATAAGGAATGACCAACCTTGAACACATTTAACATATAATGAACTGACTGTATGAAGAAAACATGATCGACCATCACACTAACCACACAAAAACCTACCACAAATGCATCGACTGCGTGACAAATAAATTATCATGATGATTGATAGTAGCTAAAATTATTGTGAGAAGGACCTACCATGAGTGATTTCAACCTAACACATGAAGTGTGACCAATCACATGCACAAGAAATAATAAAATCTATATATGAACCTGCCCTATGTTGTGAGATGGATCGACCATAGTAGACAATTATAAAGTTCCGAGTGTGGCCCAATTCATGAGGGTCAGAACCAACCATAAATAAATCATTCTGATATTGATGAAACTATGTGATCTTCCTTGAAGGCTGAGCATTAAAATTAGATTCTCATGAAAAAAAGGTCAATCGAGGTTTATGTTAAGACTGAAAGATAAGTTATGTTAGAAAAACAAATTTCATGTAACTATTTCAATTGGGGATATCATGAAATAATTATACATTCATGAATATTCACTTAAATTAATGGTATGTTATGATATATAGGTTCATGAAATTTTTTTATCCGCCTCAAATCTCTCACATAATTTTCATGTGATATTATTGAAAATTACCAGTAATGAATTTGATGAAGAGAATATCATTTGTGGTTCTAAAGTGTGAAAACTATTGCAGAGAGAAGGTTATTTAGTATTTATGAGGAATAATGAAAAGATTAAAAAAGGGATAAGGGTTCACAATATGAATTAGAATCCATGAATAAATGAAGAAAGATGATACTACCAATAGATGACCTCATATATAAATGGTATTTTAAATACAGGTGGGTTTCTTGGAATAAATGAATAAATAATGCTATGATAATTTTGAATGCTTGGATTAATGCAGTTTATTCATAACTGTATGTGGTTTCATGAAGTTATAAATGAGGTTAAGCTGTAAATTCTAGTTTCAAAAATTCTGGGAGATTTGAATTCGAATTATTCACACAGAATTCTATTAATAAACTATCCATCAAAGAAGAAGAAAGGTGAATATCATTTGTGAGGAAATCAATTGGTTGAGTTGGTCAGAAATTTCATAAGAGATAGAAAGGAGGAAAAATTTGTTTATATACTTATTCTTTAAATGTATTTATTCTTAATGGTAATGAATTTATCAGGTTATGATATTGTATATAGTTCTGTGAAAGTGATTTTATGTAAAGAAGATCTCAACATACTTGATAAATAGATACTTTTCCACATGAGGAAGACATATTTTTTTGTTACCCAAATATTTGATATTATTTTATTAGTGCGTTATTCAGTAATTGTGGGGGATGAAAAAAAATAACTTGGGAGATAGGTAAAGTGAGTTTAAAAAGGTTTTCCTACTCATAATGGTTCCCAAGATTTTACTAGTGGATCCTATAATCATGGATTTCACTAAATCATGCCAAGGACTAGATACTCACATTGAGTAATGGACCTTTTAAATTTCATGTTTCCCATATCTGTGTGTTTTTGTATAGTAAGATAAAATATAAATTCATTTTATCAAGTGAAAATGGGTGTTTAGAGATAAATTTTTAAAATTTATTAACCACTAATTCACACCTCCCCAATGGTTCTAGTGGTTTTATTTTCCAATAATTAGTGTCAAATACCAGTTTATATATCATTTATTTTGTTATTTGGAAATAATTTTTTTAACTCTATCTTAGATTTAAGAAGTTACTTATTTCTATTATCTTGAATATATATTTTAAATTAATTAAATAATAATGGGATTTCTATGTTTTATGGGGAAGGTTTTTTATTTTCATAGATAATATGTTTCCTTATCTATTATCAATCAGGTTGATGTTTTGGAAGTTACAAATGATGTATTTTTTCCTGGGATATAAATATTTCCATTATAATATCATATAAGAAGAATTTGGAAAATGATGGTCACTCTATGAATATTTGTTTATATTATCTTTTATAGATTTAATTTCCAAAAATTTAAGGCCTAAAAAACATAAAATATATCTTTGATAAACTTTAGAATATATATGAATGAAAGAATAGAGTGAATCATGAAATAGGTTAATTTTGGATGCTTAAATTAGAACATCACTAGATGAATGCTGATTAAACTATTAATATCTGTTTCACAAGTATAAATGAAGTTGTGAGAAATATTATAGGATATAGTGAGAAGTTGAAAGATTATGATATTATGGAAAGTATTTTACATATCATAATAGATAAGTTTGATTCCAAAGTCTCTTATTTTGAGGAAAATTATCTAGGTGACATTCCTTTTGATGATTTTTATAGTATTATAATTTATTAGAAAATGAGGGAACAAGATGATATATATGTTACCAGAAAATTAAGAAGATATATTTTGATGATGTTTTTTTAGATATGAGATTTTAGATTTAGATATTAATTTAAAGATTTATAAAATTATGTCACTTATCTCTAGAAATGTGATAATAGGAAAGGGAATGTTAAAAGGTATTTACCACTTAAAAGATTTAATTTTTGGGATTTAGGAAATTTTTCAGAAAATTGTAAAAAATTGAATAAAGATGAAGCCAATGATGATGAAGATGAAAAATCTAAAAAATTATCAATGAAGAATGCATCCAAGACAAAATTATTTTCTATAATAAAGGGTAGGAAATTCTAAAAAAATAAACATAGAAATTGTTCATCAAAATATACTAAAAGGGGAATATAGTGATGAAGATGAATATATTGATACTGGTAATGAATTTGGTAAGAATATTCTCATTGTTAAATTTAATGATGAATATTTCAATTGTGATAGATGTAAATATTCTATAAATAAAGATGAGTGTAATGTATCAAACGTTCATAGACATTCCCTTGTGTTTTCCCAAGGCTCGATGTTTTTGAGAGGGAATTTGGAAGTGTTTCTGAGGCTAGGGGAGTGGTCTTGATAATTATGGGTTCACCGTGCCCTGGTGGTGGTTGTGGTGAAGGTTTTGTTGGATCTGAGAATGTGGAAAAGTAATTTTGTGCTAGAGTGTTATGCTTGGTGCACCACAATGAGAAATAAAATAAGTCAAGCTATTTTGGCATCCACATTGGTCAGGGTGCACTTTTATATGAAATGAACAACATAGAAACAACTAATAAAAGAATGGAACCATGTGTGGTGCCTTAGGCGATCTTTTTTCTGAAATGATTATGAGAAACTGGATTGTCAATCTATTTTCGGGGCCTTGGAGAGGAAAAAATCGCCCAAGTGTTGGAAAAAACCTAGGAGGAAGTCGTTTCAGGATGGTACACTGATGAACACCATGGACACAGTGGAGGTAATGGTTTAAGTCATGATAGAGGCCAGGATTTTTTTAAAATGGGAAAAATCACTATTGTTATTCATGGGTATTATCCATTTAAAATGGGAAATTCCTGAATCTTAAAGTATAGGTATTAAATGCATATTTAATTAAATTCTACCCCTCTATTATCCAATCTACAGTTCTTCTATTAGATTCCTTTGATATCTAGATGCCACAATCAACATAGGGTGTGGTTTAGATTTTTTCTAACTTTGAGGATCTTGTCACGACCCATCCTATTGGGGCCTGATCCGAAACTCCCCAAGCCCGCCTCCAATAGGCCAGGGGCTAGTGACTAGCACCGAGTATGCATGCTACTAACATGGGAGGCATTGCCGATAAACCTGTACACACACACACAAATCTCCAAGCCCACACAGTTGAAAAATTGAAAACTTATAAGAATGGAAAATGCATGCATACACTAAAAATCCAACTAATAGAGTACGACAGGAAAGTAAAGTACAGTAATGTAAAACCCTGGGCCAAAAGTACAAGCCCACCAAAAGAGAGTTTGTAACAAATTCAAACCTGTAATGAAAGGTACTGGGACTACAATCTATAGCCTTAGGAACACACTTCGGCCTGCCTGATCTCACTAAGCACCGCCCGATCCTAGTCTGCCAAGAATCCTATCAAAGGCTCGCTCGTCTGCACAAGATACAACATGTGTGGGAAAAGCCCATGTAGGGGTGAGTATAACAATACCCAGTAGGAAACCCCGAAACCACAAATGAATACAACACGGGAAATACCACAAAGGAAAGATACAATTAGCTCCACACTGCATATTTATATAGATAAAATAACAAGAATATATAGATATACTCATACACGATCAACCATCGTGAATCCACCACTAAGATCCAGCTCGAAGATGTCTCTAAGCACGCTACCGGGAGAACACACTCCTAGGTTTGAAGAGAGAGATATGAAGTACTCATTATGGGAGAACACACTCCACAAGTACTTGGGAATAAGATGCTCAGATGAGGATCACAACCAATATCCATAGGGTGATTCCAACAACTAAGTCTGAACTAATCCTCTATGTAGACGATCGTCGCCCGGGTAAGGTAGGTCACATTGATACCAAGAACTCTACCTGGGGTATCAAGAATTAATAGAGGATCTGGAACTAAGTCTTATAGAGGGGATTCCAACAACTCTATTCACGAAGTACTGCTGAAGGGATCATACTCTTGTATATAGGAAATGATACTAGAACTTTCCGAGGAAAGACCAAGGGTACAAACCCTAAGGAAGCTAGTCCAAGTCACAGAAGACATGTAGCTCAAGCCATGTAAGAGAGGTTACACAGCGTGTAGTATGGTTACACGTTGTGTTCCTTGAACCCAGGTACTATAACACCCCAAGCTTCCACGGTACATTTCCCTTTGAATAATGCAATGACGTGCATTGTACGCAACTTCGAGATTCTAACACACCACAACCAATCAAACTAGCCGTTATGAAGAGTAATACATACTTTTTGAAATTTTATAAATTTTATCTTTAAAAATGGACTTCATTTTTGGATTCTTAATATCGGAATTATCTTTGGGTGAAATTTTGGTACTTTTCGGATAACTTTCATATTTTGATGAATAGTGAAAATTACTAAATTTTAATTAAAAACAACTTTTTTAATCGAAATAAATAATAGTGATAAATTATTAATTTGAGTGGTTTTAAAGTATATTTAGAATATATTTTTACAATTTAATAAAATTTTGGTCATTGGATGAGATTTCACATATAAACCAGACATAAACAAGTGTCAATCTTTTGATAGTTATTATCTCTTAAAAACACACTTTGTTTTGACGACGGAAATTAATTTTTAAATTAAGTAATGAAACAGATATGTTTTGAATTTTGTGAAATAGACATCATTTTTTGAATTCATAATATCAAATATAGCTTAGGCCTAATTTTTGGTATTCTTCTGGAAACTTTCATTTTTTGATGAATAGTGAAACCACTAAGTGGTAGTTAAAAAACTGAATTTTTCATAAAACTTAATTTTACCACTTGTGTGAGTCGAATTTCGAAAATCCGCAAGACACGGTTAATATCAAGGAGTAAAATCTGGTTTAATGAGATGAAAATGATTTTTGGTGAATAGTAACTTTTACTTTTATTTACCACAGTTAAAAGTAAATAGGGTAATTAAGGGTAAAAATGATATTAATATTACCCTAACACATGTCCTAATTCTATTATACAAGTTTATCTCGACCAAAAACAACCTTAGGAGTAAAATATTATCATTTAGGTCCACTTGGATTAGATTAGGGCATTTATTATTATTTAATTCAATGAAGAGTTAAAAGAGTTAAAATCAAAGTTTATTTACAAAAACATTTTTAGTATAGGGTTACACATAATATAAATAAGATTTTAAATATTAATTAGAAAGCTAAAAAGATTTCCTAAATAATGAAATTTTATTTATAATTTGTAGACATTATATAATTTAATTTATTTATGACACAATGATGATGCATTAATTACCATAATAGTGAAAAATTAAAATAATTGATATTATAAATACCCAAATAAATATAATTTCAGATTTTTATTGAATTAAACTAATTTTATAGGTTAATATGACATATTATTATTGATTTAATTGACTTTTTTCGAAGTAATAATTCTTTTATGTCTTTCACAAAAATCAACTATTGAATAGTGCCAAAATTGACATAAAAGAGTTTTTAAAACAAATATTATATTATTAATTGATATTAAATTCTAGAAAATCTAAGGTTCGGCCAAGAGACTTATATAATGATATATGTATCATTAATTGACCACTTGGGGGTCTCTTTAATGTATATAGTATGTTTATTAACCATATAATATAAAAATACAAAAAGACCTTGTAAAAGTGAAACTAATTAACTAAGAGTTAATACTTAAATATAAGGTTAATATAATGATCCAAACCTATCTAAATTTAATTTTTTGAGTGGTTTTAGACCTATAACCATAATAAACTTTAAATAATCCACTTTGGAGCCATTAGAAACCGAATATGAATTTATTATAAAATAATATTTCTAGCTTTTCCAAAGGTGCCCCTCACCCCTCTTATAAAAGGGCACTCCCCCTTCTCATTACTTCACACCATCAAAGCCTTTTGGTTCGGCAAACCCCTACCCAAATACTCTCTCAAATTCCCTAACTACAACCTATAGGCCTTATTTTGATCATAAATCCATCCTAAGGAGCCCTTTTGATCAAATCAAAAGGAAGAACCCGAAGAAGAGGTAATGTTTTTACCACCCTTTTTCAAATTCTTTTCTTCTTCAACTTCTTATTTATTTGTTATTACCATTATAAAATAATGAATCCAGTATCTCCTATTGACTATAATATTATTATAAATATGTTACAACCATTTTCAGTATTCTATCCATCCTTTGAATGACTTGTCACCATACGTGTACACGTACAGCTTACCGTCTCCACGTCGTGGTGTAATTGTCATTCAATAAATTAGTATTTTTATGGGTATAATAATGATGTGTAATTCATGTAAATAATAAATATAACATGATAATTATTCTGTCTATATGATATACCATCCAATTATATATTATTTTAACATCAAAAGAATGATATTGTCGCTCGTGCGTACGTATGGACTACCGTCTCCATGAAAGCGATGAGATTCATTCTCCATCATATCCATTCAAGTATAATTATCATTTGATGATTTAAAAATAATGTTTAAGGAATTGATTTAATTCTGTATATGAATAAGATACAACCTATCCATAACAAACACGGCTTACGTAAGAAAGAATATAAAGGAAAACGAGTAAGTTAACACCCGAAATGGCAATAATACTAAGATATTATTAACAAATCAATGTTAAAAGATCATATATGATATCATATTAATGTAAATGATTCTTGTATAATTAAATAACAATTATTTCAACATTATACAGTAGTTTAACCTACCGTCGACCCAGGAAAAAGTACAAAGTAAGGGGTTTCTTATCTCACTTTTAATTCAGTGAGATTTCCATTGTTCACCACTTATTTATTACTTGTGGTGTGTGTACTGCCCATGATTGTATTGATTGTGTAATATACATAAAATTTATGGGTATTTAAATCATCATTGTATGATCATTCTTTCATGGGTTCATGTTTCATAAGTTACCAAATTGATAAGGGAATTTGAAATTTCAATTTCCACTCATTCGTCTTTACACATACTTCATTGATTATTTTACTCCAAGATTATGTGTGGAATCACTATTCATTTGCTTATGTCAAAATTTCCACTCCCATTTATGTGGATATAATTTTGATACACATAATAACTCCATTGATAAATTCTCAAGTGATCGGTATGAACTTGATAAGAGTAATTTTTAACTCAATCTCTATTTGTTGAGTTAAATATCCAATTCATTGGTGTTGTTTTTACAAGAATATGTGTGAATGTCCTATGATTGAATTACACTAAATATTCAATCATATTGAGTGTATTTATATTTTTAACACATAATTATGTCTTTGATTTATCCTTAACCTAAGGATATGGTCTTTATAAGAAATTTCATCTCAATTTACATTCCATTGAGACTCCTTTATTGTTATACACCAAATCACATTTATATGGTGTATATAATGTACTTTGACATAATATATCATGAATCCCTTTATTCTCATGATATTACAAAGTTTTTATTTCCTCAATTATTTTTATTCATGTGTCTCTCTTTTGGGTAATAACTCTAACTAAAATGACATTTTAAAATGTTTTAAAGATTGATTATTCTAAATATTTCTCATTAATGTCCATGTTTTACAAATGGTTTTAAGTATTTATTTATATGGACATTAAAGTTTTAAAATCAAAATCCATTTTACAAGTTTCAAAGTGGTATGGGACACTTTGATTCAAAAATATATTTTTAATGGATTGTTGACAGATAGTGTGACTTTTAAATGTTTTCAAGAAAAAGAGGGACATTTCTATCAATAGTTCTGATGATTATTTTCATCTATGCCAATATCCTTCATCATTATCAATTGAGGTTAATATGATACAATAAAATATTCTATATTGTATCGAATGAGTTATGTTTGACTGTGGATGTGCTATTTTTATACCATTCATGGTTTGTGGATAAGGTATTGACATTTCGTATGCTAGTTTTAATACGAATGTTTATGTTATGTTTCAAACTTTTCATATGAGGAATGCATTGGACTTAGTAAGTGACTGGTGGAGCCCGCTATAGCTCCTCGATGCATTGGTATGTCTCATGAGACAAACTAGTGTCTTGGCACAAGGCCTTGGAAAAATCTTATTTGTAGTCTTGGCACGAGGCCTTGGTTATATGGTTATGATAGTTTGGTATTAGGAATTCCATCAATATGAAAGTGGTTATTGATATTTCATGTGATTGTTCGACTAGTAGAATATCCATGTGAATAAGTAAATGGCAATATTTCATTTATCTTTTCCATATTTTGCTGAAGTTCAAGTTTAAAAGGCTTTTGTTTTAGTTATAAATTGCTTTACATGTTTATGCTTATCTATGAAAGCTTCTTCTATATTGTTATCCTTACTGAGCATCCGAGCTCACCCCTTTCAATGTTTTATTTTTCCCAGGATGTGAAGAAGTAATTTATGAATGACCTGCGGGGATAATATGAGGGGATATGAAGACAAGATGTTGTTGTATTATTTTTACCTTATGATGTAATGTAAGACTTCTGAATATATCTAGTGTTTCCATGACTACTAAACTAATTGGTCTTTCGAGACTTGATCCTTTGTGATCATGCCAATGTTATGTAATAATGCACCGTCTCTGGGTATCTAGGGTCGGGGCGTTACCGTTGGTATCAGGGGAAGTTTAGTACAAACCTTGGAAGCTAGATTTAGATAAACTCTGATTAGAGCACGTAGACCTAAGATGAACTTTGAGGATTAGTATAGATGAACTTCCTAGAATTTTGGTATTGTAGAAATTTTTTGAGTTTTCCAAGAAATACGTCCCTATCTGGATACGAGCAGGTAGAGGCGGCTCTGGCATAGATGTACCTTGGGGTAAAACCCGAAAACACCGCTTTGAGCTAGACTCGAACGAGAACTGGTGCACGACAACGGGCCTTGCTGCACTCTTGGTTACGACACTCCTGAGGGATATGATTAGGATAATTTACATTTTCTTTACTTACCGATTTGAAGTATTAAATATATAAGATGATAGTAAATGACCTTGGTTACTCCTAATGTGTTTAAAATTGAGAATATGGTGACATGTTAATCTCTAAATGATTTTATGACTACGGTTACTCACACAATGCTTTCTGGTTTTAGTCAATGACTGAATTCCAAGGAAGTCATAGTGACTTTGAGAATGATGTACAAGGTGGGAACGGTGGTGGCAATGAGCAACAAAATGGAATGTTGATAGGCGTAAAAGATATCGTCTTTATTCCAAATCAATTTTCCAAAAATATGATCAAAAATATATATATTAACCAATTACCGGACTCAACAAAGAAGAGAAAGGTGATGAATGATAAGAGCTCCAGCAGTGGAGACCATGGAGAAAAGAATCCTCAATTTCCATCATGCAGGAAATGTGGAAGGAGACACCTAGGAAAGTGTCTCAATGGGAAAACGAAATACTTTACATGTGGGAAGGAAGGACATAAAGTAATGAATTGTCGAAGAAAAATTAAGAGTACTATTGAAGAAGATAAAAATGGTCCTAAGAGTCCATTTACAGTCATTTTCCATAAATGTAGGGGACCTGGCCATTACCCGAGTGAATTCCCTATTCTATAGGATATTTTGTTGGTTAAAGAAGAATCTATGTGAAAATAAATGGTTGGAGAAATGTTTAATAAGTATTAGTGCTCCTTGTTGATGGGTTTACTTTGGAATAATTTTCTCTTGTATTTTTAACCCTGGAGTTTTCCAGGTGAGAATGATATTTGAGGAAGAATTATCTTTTCTCTTGTGGATATAGTTATAAATAACCATTTGGTTTTATATGATCATTGGGTTTGAGGAAATTATACGTTATTATAATTTGGGATGAAAATGCAAGGTATGAGATAAGATTTGTGGTTAAATTATTTTAAGGTAATTTTGAAGAATTTATCTCATTTTGGTAATGTTATAAAATATATATTTTGAAAAAGGACAACACGCAGAACGTGTGACAACCTATCGCGTCAGATAAAGCTGTGGGAATCAAACCCACAACCAAAGTGCAATTGGGATTTATTTCCTACCACTGGACTACATGAAGTCCCTGGTTAGTGTGACTATTATTTTTAGTTAAATGATTTTATTGATCAATAATAATTTGATTTGGGATCTTATGTCTTATCAAATGAATACCCTTAGTATAGAAAAATGATTTGGTAATTAAGTGATAAATGTTATTTTGGAAGTTTTTCACTTTATTGAATGGAAAATAAAATAGTATGGGATTTCATTTGAGGAGTAATGGTGGATTTTTATCTATGTTTTTATTGTGGATTTATAGTGATTTGGGTTGTTTATGGAAATGATTAGGTTAATTACTTTTAAGTATGTGACGTTAAGAGTAATTAATGTCATTTGAAGATACAATTTAACGTGGAAGACTACATTATTATAAGTTTTGAGTTTCAATATTAGTTTGGATTATATTAAAGGATTTTAAGGACAATTTATTATTGAATGGTATTTATTTAACTTTGGGGTATTTATGTTTTAATTTTTGAAAATTAAGATTCGTGTTTTTTCTCTCTAATGGAATATCCATTTTGGGGATCATCAGATATTATACTAACCATTTTGGTTTTGATTAATCTCTAAAGACAAGGTAAATATATAGTTTAGCCTACGTGGATAATGTATTTATATAGAAGTTTATTCTTGCTCTTCCATTGTGACCAAGTCTTCTTGAATACTCATTGTTAAAAAAACGAGTTAGTGGTAAAAATTTATTAAAGAATGAAACTATACTAAAAAAGTAAGTATATCTCTTTATTTTCTTTGTCAATATCATAAATTAATTCCTCATCCTTATGTAATGTAACTTAAAACAAAAAAATGTTGTCCGTTTACATTTCCTACGGGAGACTAAGGACCGTTTGTCCCAACACAAGTTTGTGATTTTCTTATTGTTAACTTTCTCCTGATCATGTTTTCTATCCCTCTCCATTAGAACTGAACACTTAGTTTATCATCCATATCCATGTTTCCTACATGGAATCCTAGTGTGGGTTATCTTGGGTGACCTTTATACCTCTCTTCCTTTCTTTTAAAGTGATAGTTTTATTGACTCTTTTTCCGATGTGGGACATTCCATTATATTCTCAAGACCAATTTTAAAAAAATTGCGAGGACGCAATTTATTGAAGGAGGGGAGAATGTAACACCCCAAGCTTCTACAGTACGTTTCCCTTTGAATAATGCAATGACGTGCATTGAACGCAACTTGGAGATTCTAACACACCACAACCAATCAAACTAGCAGTTATGAATAGTAATACATAATTTTTGAAATTTTATAAATTTTATCTTTCAAAATGGACTTCAATTTTGGATTTGTAATATCGAAGTTAGCTTAGGGTGAAATTTTGGTACTTTTCGGATAACTTTCATATTTTGATGAATAGTGAAAATTACTAAATTTTAATTAAAAACAACTTTTTTAATCGAAATAAATAATAGTGATAAATTATTAATTTTAGTGGTTTTAAAGTATATCTAGAATATATTTTTACAATTTAATACAATTTTGGTCATTGGATGATATTTCACATATAAACCAGACAGAAACAAGGGTCAATCTTTTGATAGTTATTATCGCTTAAAAACACACTATTTGTTTTGACGACGAGAATTAATTTTTAAATTAATTAATGAAAATGATATGTTTTGAATTTGGTAAAATAGAAATAATTTTATGAATTCATAATATCAAAAATATCTTAGGCCTAATTTTGGTATTTTTCTGGAAACTTTCAATTTTTGATGTATATTGAAACCACTAAGTGGTAGTTAAAAAACTGAATTTTTCATAAAACTTAATTTTACCGCTTATGTGAGTGGAATTTCAAAAATCTGAGATACACGGTTAATATCAAGGATTAAAATGTGGTTCAATGAGATGAAAATGATTTTTGGTGAATAGTAACTTTTACTTTTATTTACCACGGTTAAAAGTAAATAGGGTAATTAGGGGTTAAAATGGTATTAATATTACCCTAACACATGTTCTAATTCTATTGGACAAGTGTATCTCGACCAAAAACAAGAATAGGAGTAAAACATTATCATTTAGGTCCACTTGGATTATATTAGGACATTTGTTATTATTTAATTCAAAGAAGAGTTAAAAGAGTTAAAATCGAAGTTTATTTACTAAAATTTTTTTAATATAGGGTTACACATACGATAAATTCGATTATAAATATTAATTAGAAATATAAAAAGATTTCCTACATAATTATATTTTATTTATAATTTTTAGACATTAAATAGTTTAATTTATTTATGACACAATGATGATGCAGTAATTACCATAATAGTGAAAAATTAAAATAATTGATATTATAAATACCCAAATAAATATAATTGGAGATTTTTATTGAATTAAACTAATTTTATAGGTTAATATGACATATTAGTATTTATTTAATTGACTTTTTTTGAAGTAATAATTCTGTTATGAGTTTCAAAAAAATCAATTATTGAGTAGTGTCAAAATTGACTTAAAAGAGTTTTTAAAACAAATATTATATTATTAATTTATATTAAATTCCTAAAAATCTAAGGTTCGTCCAAGAGACTTATATCATGATATGTGTATCATTAATTGACCACTTGGGGGTCTCTTGGATGAATATAGTAAGTTTGTTAACCATATAATATAAAAATACAAAGAGACATTGTAAAAGTGAAACTAATTAACTAAGAGTTAATACTTAAAGATAAGGTTAATATAATGACCCAAACCTATCTAAATTCTATTGTTTGAGTTGTTTTCGACCTATCCCCACCTTAACCATTAAATAATCCACTTTGGATCCATTATAAACCGAATATGAATTTATTATAAAATAATATTTCTAGCTTTTCCAAAGGTGCCCCTCACCCCTCTTATAAAAGGGCACTCCCCCTTCTCATTACTTCACACCATCAAAGAATTTTGGTTCGGCCATACCCTACCCAAATACTCTCCCAACATCCCTCATTACAACTTAGAGGCCTTATTGTGATCAGAAATCCATCCTAAGGAGCCCTTTTTATCAAATCAAAAGGAAGAACCCGAAGAAGAGGTAATGTTTTTATCACCCTTTTTCAAATTTTTATCTTCTTCAACTTCTTCTTTCTTTGTTATTAACATTCTAAAATAATTAATCCAGTATCTCATATATAATATAATATTGTCATAAATATATTACAACCATATTCATTATTCTATCCATCCATTGAATGACATGTCACTATACGTGTGTACGTATGGCTTACCGTCTCCACGTCGTGGTTTAATTTTCATTCAATAAATTATTATTTTGATGGGTATAATAATGATGTTTAATTCATGTAAATAATAAATATAACATGATAATTATTCTTTATATATAATATACCATCCAATTCTATATTATTTTAAAATCAAAAGAATGATATTGTCGCTCATGCGTACGTACGGACTACCGTCTCCACGAAAGCGATGAGATTCATTCTCCATCGTATCCATTCAAGTATAATTATCATTTTATTATTTAAAAATAATGTTTAAGGACTTGATATAATTATGGATATTACTAAACACGGCTTACGTAACAAAGAATATAAAGGAAAACGAGTAAGTTAACACCCGAAATGATGATAATACTAAGATATTATTAACAAATCAATGTTAAAAGATCATATATGATATCATATTAACATCAATGATTCTTGAATAATTAAATAACAATTATTTAACCATTATACAGGAGTTTAACCTACCGTCGACCAAGGAAAAAGTACAAAGTAAGGGGTTTCTTATCTCACTTTTAATTCAGTGAGATTTCCATTGTTCACCACTTATTTATTGCATGTGGTGTGTGTACTGCCCATGATTGTATTAATTGTGTAATATACCTAAAATTTATGGGTATTTACATCATCATTGTATGATCCTTCTTTCATGGGTGAATGTTTCATAAGTTACCAAATCGATAAAGGAATTTGAAATTTCAATTTCCACTCATTCGGCTTTACGCATACTTCATTGATTATTTTACTCCATCATTATGTGTGGAATCACTTTTAATTTTCTTATGTCAAAATTTCCACTCCCTTTTCTGTGGATATAATTTTGATACACATAATCACACCATTGATAAATTCTCAAGTGATCGGTATGGACTTGATAAGAGTAATTTTTAACTCAATCTCTCTTTGTTGAGTTAAATATCCAATTCATTGGTGTTGTTTTTACAAGAATATGTGTGAATGTCCTGTGATTGAATTACACTAAATATCCAATCATATTGAGTGTATTTATATTTTTCACACATAATTATGTCTTTGATTTATCCTTAACATAAGGATATGGTCTTTATAAGAAATTTCATCTCAATTTAAATTCCATTGAGACTCCTTTATTATTATACACCAAATCACTTTTATATGGTGTATATAATGTACTTTGACATAATATATCATGAATCCCTTTATTCTCATGATATTACAATGTTTTTATTTCCTCAATTATTTTTATTCAAGCTTCTCTCTTTTGGATAGAAACTCTAACTAAAATGACATTTTTTAATGTTCTAAAGATTGATTATTCTAAATCTTTCTCATTAATGTCCATGTTTTAAAAATGGTTTTAAGGATTTATTTATATGGACATTATAGTTTTAAAATCAAAATTCCTTTTACAAGTTTCATAGTGGTATGGGACACTTTGATTCAAAAATATATTTTAAATGGATTCATGACAGATAGTGTGACTTTTAAATGTTTTCAAAAAAATATGGATATTTCTATCAATAGTTCTGATGATTATTTTCATCTATGTCAATATCCTTCATCATTCTTGATTGAGGTTAATCTGATACAATAAAATCTTACATATTGTATCGAATGAGTTATGTTTGACTGTGGATGTGCTATTTTTATACCATTCATGGTTTGTGGATAAAGTATTGACATTTCGTATGCTAGTTTTAATACGAATGTTTATGTTATGTTTCAAACTTTTAATATGAGGAATGCATTGGACTTAGTAAGTGATGGGTGGAGCCTGCTATAGCTGTTCGATGCATCGATAGGTCTAATGAGACAAACTAATGTCTTGGCATAAGGCTTTGGAGAAATATTATTTCTAGTCTTGGCACGAGGCCTTGGCTATGTGGTTATGATAGTCTAGCATTATGCATTCCATCATTATGAAAGTGGTTATTGATATTGCATGTGATTGTTCGACTAGTAGAATATACATGTGAATAAGTAAATGGCATTATTTCATTTTATCTTTGCCATATTATGCTGAAGTTCAAGTTTAAAAGGCTTTTGTTTTAGTTATAAATTGCTTTAAGTGTTTATGCTTATCTATGAAAGATTCTGCTATATTGTTATCCTTACTGAGCATGTGAGCTCACCCCTTTCAATGTTTTATTTTTCCCAGGATGTGAAGAAGTAATTTATGAATGACCTGCAGGGATAGTATGAGGGGATATGAAGACAAGATGTTGTTGTAGTTTTTTTTAACTTATGATGTAATGTAAGACTTGTGAATATATCTAGTGTTTCCAAGACTACTAAACTAATCGGTCTTTAGAGACTTGATCCTTTGTTATCATGCCAATGTTATATTACAATGCACTGACTCTGGGTATCTAGGGTCGGGGCGTTACAGGTACTGCCCGTGTAAACAGCCTGTGTCATTCGTCCATGTTGTGTACAAATCAACTACACGACGTGTAGAAGGATCACACGCCGTGTTCCTTGACTCCGGGTACTGCCCATGTAAACGGACCATGTCATTTGGCTTGTCTGATAAAAAGTAACTAAACGGCGTGTAGAAGAATCACATGCCATGTACGAGCACCTGGGGCTCGCTCTGTGTACGCTGGCCATGTGCCCGTACACGGTCTCTGTCCGTGTCGCCTGCCCATGTACCAGCACATGGGGTATCCCGTGTATCTGGCCGTGTTCGGCTGGGGAGGTGTATACATGCCGTGTCCATGGTCGTGTACCCAACCCATGTCCGTGTACTCCCAGAGTACATGCCATGTGATCCGCTGATGAACACACGCCGTGTATCTCATACTACACACTGTGTAGTCATGATTTTTCCAAAAACGCCGTCTTCCTCCTTGCACTGCGGATGATCCTCTGGATCCAAGGTCTCTCGTCCGTTCATCCCGATACTACAGGGGTTGGTTCGTTTCATCATAAGAACACCGAAACAGGTGTTTTTGGTCCTTAAATCGGATCATAAGCCTCAAACGATCCATCCGAAGAAAAATTCCCAAAAACTCATATCTCTTAATCTGCTCTGAATCATCTGCCGAAACCATCGTCGCACCTCCGTGACATCGCTCCGGGGTTGTATGTACAATCTCGAATCGTTGCACCAACAAAAAAATATGAAATGATCTATTTCATCCAAGAATGCGTAGAATGCAATGAAGGACGCGAGGGAGAAAAATAAAAATAATCGAACAAGAGGGACGAACCTCGATCGTTGTTCATGATGATCCAGGTTCATCACCGTTAGATCAAAACCACAGCAATAAACAGATTATAAATATCGAGTATTTGATCTCTTGATAAAACCCCAAATCAAACCCGCCTGCAAAACAATCGATCCATAGGCTAATCAGTTTCATATTATTCTGCATTCATCATCATAATCAAGAACATGGAATGGAATCATAATCAAACATCCTACTTGGATCCGCGACGTTCGTTGGCGAAGATCTGGTCGCCGCATCTTCATCACCGACGAAAATCATCAAGAACGTCGTCACCGCGTTGGGAGGTTTTCTCCAGAGCCTCCAGAGCCGCCAAGTGTTTCAGGGTTATGAGGTTTGTAACCCTGGACCCCTACGCAAGCCTTTATTTAAAAAGGATAAAAGATATCTGTTGCAACAGATTTAAAAAGATTTCGCTTTAGAATAAAATATGTTTATTAAATATTTTATTAATGTTCCATCCAAAAACTAGATTTCACCACCGACCTGCGCCGACCGATGTTAGGCCTCGCTTAAGGTAAAGTCGCTGTTCTAAACGCAACGCTACCCTCAGATTTCTGATCCGAGCATTCATTCAGGAGTTATTCCACTTTTTCAGGAAAACCACACGCGCACGTAATTTAATTATTAAATTAAATTCCCACATTTGTTTCGGGCTCACCGGGCCTCGGAACTGTACGCCCTCTCAAAGCCTCCTCTCGAAATAATTCTCATATAATATTAAAAATAAAATACGGAGAAATATGAGACATTACATCACACCCACATTAGGTCTTTTACATCCCCGAAAAGACAAAACAAAGGCTACTAAAAAAGATGTGGGTACTGCACGCGAATCTGAGCCTCCCGCTTCCACGTGCTCTCCTAGAGGTTCTCGTGCTTCCACTGGACACACAGCAAGGGAATAGCTCGCCCGCGAAGTATATTCTTCTGCTGATCCTTGATCTCCACTGGGTACTTAGCAAAGGTCGCTCCATCATCAATTTACAGCTCTCCCCAGTCGATAACGTGCGATGGATCATGTACGTACCTCCGTAGCTGCGACACATGGAAGACGTTGTGTACCCGATCCATTTGAGGAGGTAGAGCCAAGCGATACACCACCCTACCAACTCTACTCAAAATCTGAAAAGGGTCAATGAACCTCAGAGATAGATTTACACCTCGGCCAAATCTCTTCAATTCTCGTCAAGGTGAGACCTGAAGGAACACATGGTCTCCCTCCTCAAACTCCAAGGGCCTCTGTCTCCGGTCGACATAAGACTTTTGTCAACTCTACGCAGTCTTAATCCACTCCTGGATGACCTTCACCTTCTCTGTAGTAGCCCACACCATCTCTGGGCCCATGAGTGCTGACTCTCATGGGCCAGTCTATCAAAGTGGTGACCTACAAGGTCTCCTGTACAAAGCCTCGAATGGTGCCATACCAATAGTGGAATGATAACTGTTGTTGTAAGAAAACTCCACCATTGGTAGGTGATCCTCCCAACTACGAATGAATTCATTATTCAAGCTCATATCATATCTCCCAGAACTTGGATGGTTTGCTCCATCTAACCATTAGTCTGGGGATGAAACACTGTGCTCAAGAATAACTGAGTCCCAACAGCTTCCTGCAATCCCTCCACAATCAGGATGTGAAATGAGCAAAACGATCTGAGACGATCATGGATGGTAATCCATGAAGTCAAACTATCTTCTGCACATAGAGGCGTCCCAAGCTCTCTACTAAATTCTGCTCCCATTTGGCTAGGAAGTGGGCCGACTTAGTGAGCCGGTCAACGATCACCCATATTTCGTCGTGTCCCCTAGATGTGCGTGGTAAACCCATCACAAAGTCCATGGATATCCCATCCCACATCCACTCTGGCACCTCAAGGGGCTGAGTCAAACCTGCTGGAACCTAGTGTTCAACCTTTACTTGCTAACAAGTAAGGCACCGAGAAACAAACTCTGCCACACCCTTCTTCATTCCTGGCCACCAAAACTGACGTCAGAGGTCCTGGTACATCTTTTCCATACCTGGATGCACCGCCAAAGGAGATGTATGGAATAGCCTCAGAACCTCCTCCCGTAACGTCACTGGTACTACTGTACATCCTCCGAAAAGAACAACGTGCTCCCCACCTTCTGAATATCCATCAGCAGCATCACTTGTGGATATCTGAGCACGTAGAGTCTCACAGCTATCATCCCCAAGCTGTGCTTCCCTAACTTTCTATAAGAGTGGAGGGGTAACAACCATAGATTGAAGGTAAGCTCCCTCATCTCTATCCATGAAGGATAACTATAAAGAGGACAACTTCCTTGTCGCCTAATCCAGCAACTGCGAACTGGATCTCATGCTAAGAGCATATTCCACAATGTTCCCCTTCCCATGAGTATAAACAATCTCAAAGTCGTAATCCTGGAGGAACTCCAGCCGCCGCCTCTGTCTCAAATTCAGATCCTTCTGAGAAAAGATATATCTGATACTCTTGTGATCAGAGTAGAAAATAAACCACTCACCCATCAGGTAGTGCCAACACATCTTCAATACGAAGACTACCGCTGCCAACTTAGGATCATGGGTCATGTAGTTCTCCTCGTGTGGCCTCAACTGATGTGAGCCATAGGAAATCACTGCTTTCCTCTGTATCAGGACACAACCAAGCCTGGTTCCTGATGCTTCATAGAACACTACGTACTCGACACCCTCTTCTGGTAGTCTCTAGATCGAGACGCTCATCAAACTATATCTCAACAGCTGGAAAGCCTGCTGGCATCTCTCTTTCCACAGGAAAGGCTGCCCCTTTTGGGTCAAAGCTGTCATCGGTGCTGAAATCCTGGAGAAATCAAGAATGAATCTCCGATAGTAGCCTTCTAACCCAAGGAAACTCTGCACCACCGTCACGCTCTGGGGTGGCTCCTATAACGACCCATACATTACATACATTGTTAATACTTCAAAATTGAAGCATAATTATTACAACATATAACAAAACCATGGAAAGTATCATATAGGTATAGTGTCTTTAGAAACTGGGAAACATAAACAACTGGTTCATAAAGCGTCTACAATGTCTCCCATTTATTTCATCATATCTATAGTCCCTTTTGGCATATCTTACTTAATAACATTCTTCCTGACCTGGGGAAAGAATACATACAAAAGGGTGAGCTCAAATGCTCAGTAAGGGTAAAAAAAAGAAATATCAATCACATCATATTCATAAGAACATAACTTTTGGAAATCTTAACTTGCAAAAGAGATCATAATTTCATAACATGGGATAAATCATAGTAGTGAAATGTAATCACAATAATCTTAACTTAAAACATGACGCTTTGTGGCATACACACATAATCATAGAGAATCATTTCTTATTAGTCAACACTCATGGCCAAGACTATCTTAGTGGACAAAGTCCATTTCTGAACCGAGTACACTCCTCGTTTCAGTCATGTTTCACTGAACCGGTTTAACCTGCCGTTCCAGCCATGTCTATCTCATGAGATATAAAATCTTTATCCAATGAATTGGAGGGAGATATAGGTCCCACCCATCTCATAATGATACCATTCTTATGTGTGCCATAAAATCATAAATCATACATCATTGCATAACCCATGTAATAAAAAAGAGATTATTAAACATCATGACATCATAAAACAATTCATATAAGATAAAGGAATTCATAAAAATAATTCCATCACAACATAATCAAATGAATGTAATAATAGGGATAGAAACAGAACCCTATATTATCTTAGATGGAAAATAATTTTGATAAAACACTTGAACTCCATTCTTGAGGAAAATATCCTTTCTACTTCAAAAACATTTCCTTTATTAACATGTCATACAAATTTAAACTAAAATAAGTTGATTAAAAATAAAATTGAAATATTTTAAAGGAATGTTCTTGTAAATAATGTTTTAAAAATCCATTCATTCCATATAAGTTAAAAAAACATTCTTCTCGTACTTTTGTCGGAAAAGTAAAAAAGTACCTCGTACGAAAAACGACAAAAGATTCCTTTCATATCTTTTACTAAAAACTCACCGAAGGGTAAAATTGGATTTAAACAATTGTATGTGGATGGAAATAATATTACATATCGAAGAAACATGGATGTGGATGATAAAATACCCCCCCAGTAAATTCCAAATTATAAACAATCTCGAATAAAAATGAGATTGTGATATTTCCCTTACCTTAGGTCCGATTTGCTTCGAAAGCGTCCGAACCTCCTGTATAATGATTTAAATAATGTTATTGACTTATTCCAGAACCATAATTATTGTTATGATATCATATAGGGTCATATTCTTAGCTTCTTAGTAGTAATATTTCATTGCCACTTGTTATTCGGGTGTTTATAACTTTTTGTTCTTATGCGTGTTTTGTCGAATAAATTCTTATTCTTCTCTTTAGGTTATAGATACATAATTCCCAGAATGGTATTAATGTACTATATATCATATTTATTCATTCAATTCATTTATATAATCATTATGCAATGAAGATCATGTAGAACGAATCGCATCACATCGTGGAGACGGTATTCCGTACGTACACACGAGCGATGATATCGTTCCCATGATCGTGGAATTGTATTGGAGTGTATGTATACTATTTCAGAATCAATATAACTTTATAATAATCATATATAGTAATTATTTACACCATTATACCCATCCATGTAAGGTGGTGGTGGAAAATAGATTACACCACGGCGTGGAGACGGTATTCCGTACGTACGCATGCGCGGTGATTTCGTTTTTCATAGGATGGATAGATGGAGAAATAGGGTTGTTTCATACTTATAATAAAATATCCATATATGAGTGATAATGATGTTATTACTTAATAATGAAACAACTAAAGAAGAATAAGTGGAAGAAGAAATAAAGATGAAAGAATCGGTAACAGGCATTACCTTTTCTTTGAAGCGCTTCTTTGAGACCTCCTTTTAGGGAACTAAAATCGGTCTTTGAAGAAGACCAAGACATCTAGGATGTCTATAGGGATGTGGAGAGAAAAACTTGGCAGGGGTTGGCCGAGCTTGAAGGCTCAAAGTGGTGTGAGGAAGAGGGGGAGGAGGTGCCCTTTTATAAGGGAGGAGAGGGGCACCTTTGGAATAACTAAAAATATTATTTTATTATAAAGTCCTATTCGGTTTTTAATAGCTCCAAATTGATATATTTCGAAGATAAGTTGGGTATAGGTCGAAATACTCTCATCCAATAGAATTTAGACAAGTTTAGGTATGAATTTTAACCTTATCATTTAGATTTAACTTTAAGTTAGATAATTTAACTTTTACCGTGACTTCTTGTTTTCTTATACTATAAGGTTAATAAACATACTATATCAAGCCAAACGAACCCCAAGTTGTTTATTATTAATATATATAATTTTATATAATTCATTTGGCCTAACCTTAGATTTTAATAAATAAAATAACAATTAACATTATAATATTTGTTTTAAAAACTATTTTATGTCAATTTTGACACTATTTAGTAATTGATTTTTTTTGAAAATCATAACAGAATGATTAGTTCAAAAAAATATAATTAAATCAATAATAACATGTCATATTAACCTATAAAATTAGTGTAATTCTTAAAAAGTCTCAAATTATATTTATTTGGGTATTTATAATATCAATAATTCTAATTTTTCACTATTATGGTAATTACTGCATCATCATTGTGTCATAAATAAATTAAGTTATTTAATGTCTAAAAATTATAAATAAAATTTCATTATGTAGGCAAAATTATTATCTTTCTGTTGAATATTTACAATCTAATTTATCTTTTGTATAACCCTATATTAAAAATGATTTACTTATTAAACTTTGATTTTTACTATTTTAACCCTTCTTTAAATAAATTAATAATAAATTTCCTAATCTAATCCAAGTGGGCCCAAAAGGTCATATTTTGTTGCTAAGGTTCTTTTTGGTTGAATTAAACTTATACAATAGAATTAGGACATGTTTTAGGGTAATAATAATATCATTTTTACCCTTAACTACCCTATTTACTTTTAACCGTGGTAAAAAAAGTAAAAAGTTACTATTCACCAAAAATTATTTTCATCTCATTAAACCACATTTTAGTCCTTGATATTAACCATGTCTCTTGTATTTTTGAAATTCCACTCACAGAAGCGGTAAAATTATGTTTTATAAAAAATTCAGTTTTTTAAACTACCACTTAGTGGTTTCACTATTCATCAAAAATTGAAAGTTTTCAGAAAAATACCAAAATTTCACCCTAGGCTAATTTCAATATTACGAATCCAAAAATGAAGTCCATTTTGAAAAATAAAATTTAAAAAATTTCAAAAAGTGGTTATTACTATTCATAACGACTAGTTTTAATAATATTTTAATAGCATATCGTTGTTTAGTGAAACTCTGTATTGCGTACGATGAAAGATATCGAGGAAGGCCACGGTTGCATGTAAAGCAAGCCAATCTAGTGTTGTGTGTAGGGAGAGATTCCTTTTATGATTTAAAAACAAAATATTTCTCATAAAATCTCGGGTGTTACATTCTACCCCCCTTAAAATGAATTTCACCCTCGAAATTCGTCACTTTGTAACAAACAGATGAGGATACCTCTCCCTCATCATATCCTCAAGCTCCCATGTAGCTTCTTCTAATTGGTGGTTCCTCCATAAAACTTTCACCAAGTGAGTGGTCTTGTTTCGTAGGACTTTTTCGCTAAGATCCAGAATCTCTATCGGCTGTTCTTCATAAGAAAGATCTTGCTTCAGCGGTACAACTTCTGAGCTGAGTACATGTGAAGGATCAGGTATGTACTTTCTCAGGAGAGATACATGGAACACATCGTGAACTTGAGAGAGATTCGGTGGAAGCACCAATCGGTACGCTACCTTCCCAACACGATCCATTATTTCGAAAGGACCGATATATCTAGGGCTCAACTTCCCCTTCTTTCCAAATCTCATGACCCTCTTCCAGGGAGATATTCGTAAGAATACTTTATCACCCACTTCAAACTCTAGGTATTTTATTCGGTTGTTGGCATAACTTGTCTGTCGACTCTGAGCTGCTCTTATGTGTGGTTGAATAGATCAGACCTTTTCTGCCATCTCATCAACAAGATCAGGTCCTAATAGCTTTCTTTCCCCAACTTCATCCCAGCAAGTTGGAGTCCTGCATTTCTTTCCATAGAGAGATTCATAAGGAGCCATCTGAATACTGGAGTGAAAGCTATTATTATAAGAAAATTACACCAAAGGTAGGTGTTGATCCCAACCACCTTTGAAATCCATAGAGAAAGCTCTCAACATATCTTCTAGAGTTAGAATTGTTCTCCCAGACTGACCGTCTGTCTGAGGATGATAAGCAGTGCTGAAACTCAACTCTGTATCCAGAGTATGCTGAAGACTTCTCCAGAACTTTGAGGTAAACCTTGGATCCCGATCATATATAATAGAAAGTGGTACTCCATGCAATCTTACCACTTCCTTTATATATATCATGGAAAGCTGATCTAGAGAGAAATCCTCTCTAATAGTGATGAAGTGTGCCAACTTTGTAAGAAGATCAACTATGACCCAGACAGAATTATTGCCTTTGGATGTGTTAGGAAGTCCGGTGACAAAGTCAATAGTGATGTTTTCCCATTTCCATTCTGGTATGGGTAATGGTTGTAACATCCCCTTAGAATTCTGTCTCTCAGCTTTAACTTGCTGACAAACCAAGCATCGAGAGACATATTCAGTAACATCTCTTTTCATTCCATCCCACCATAAGTACTCTTTCAGGTCCCTATACATCTTCGAGCTTCCAGGATGAATAGAGAATGAAGAACTATGAGCCTCATCCAACAGCTCCTTCTTTAATTCGGGGAGGGGAGGAACACAAACCCGATTCCTGAACTTTATTATCCCATCACAATCAAGGTTGAATTCAGGAACATTTCTCATCTTTTTTGTAACTCGACATCTTCTTTCTGTCCTCTTTAATCTTTACATGTATAGATGGTTGAACATGCATTTGAGAAAGAAATGATTTTTCCCTTTCCATTATAATTCCAAGATCCATCCTTTGTAAATCCATAAATATTGGATGTTTTGTGATCCTCATCATGGATAAGCTAGCATGGTCTTGTCGACTTAATGCATCTTCCACCTTATTTGCTTTCCCAGGGTGGTAATGGATTGACCTATCGTAATCTTTAATCAGATCCAACCATCTTCTTTGCCGCATATTCAGCTCCTTTTGTGTGAAAATATACTTTAAACTTTTATGATCAGTATAAATATCACACCTTTCAGCATAAAGGTAATGCCTCAAAATCTTTAATTCAATGATTACCGCAGCTAACTCCAAATCATGAGTTGGGTAATTTTTCTCATGGATTTTCAACTATCGTGAGGCATAAGCTATCACCATATCATTTTGCATAAGAACACACCCCAATCCCTTCTTGGATGCATCACTGTAGATCACACACCTTTCTCCACTACAAAGCAGTGTGAGCACAGGTGCACTGGATAACCTTCTTTTCAACTCCTTGAAATTCTCTTCACATTCCTCCATCCAAAGAAACTTAACTCCTTTCCTAGTCAACCTGGTGAGTGGATTAGATAATCGTGAAAAATATTTCACAAAACGTTGATAATATCCATCCAAACCAAGAAAACTTCGGATCTCAGTTACTGTTGTTGGTCTCGACCATCTTTCGATAACCTCTGTTTTTGCTGGATCCACAGATATCCCTTCTTTTGAGATTATGTGACCCAAAAATGATACTTTTTGAAGACAAAATTCACACTTGGTAAATTTGGTATAAATCTTCTCCTTTATTAAGGTCTTCAATATAATTCTCAAGTGATCTTCATGTTCTTCCTTTCTCTTTTAATAGACAAGAATATCGTCTATAAAGTCTACCACAAACTGATCAAGATAGTCTCTAAAGAATCTATTCATCAGATCCATGAAGATAGCAGGGGAATTAGTAAGACCAAATGTCATCACTATAAATTCATAGTGTCCATACCTTGTACGGAAAGCCGTCTTTGGTATATCCTCCCTTTTGACCCTTAATTGATGATACCCTGAACAAAGATCAATCTTGGAAAAGTATTGAGCTCCGCGTAGTTGGTCAAATAAGTCATCAATGCGTGGGAGAGGATATTTGTTCTTGATAGTGATCTTGTTAAGTTCTCGATAATCAATGCAGAGTATCATTGATCCATCTTTCTTCTTAACAAACAGAATAGGTGCTCCCCAAGGTGACGCACTAGGGTGTATGAATCCCTTATCAAGATTCTCTTGTAGCTGCTTCTTCAATTCCTGCAACTCAATTGGGGCCATTCTATAAGGTGTCTTTGAAATAGGTAAATAACCTGGTATGAGTTCTATGGAAAACTCAACTTCACGATTTGGTGGAAGACCCGACAATTCCTCCGGAAAGACATCATGAAACTCCCGTACAATGGGCATATTCTTAATTGTGAGTTTCTCACCAACCATTTGAGATAAATAACCTTCATTCAGTGGAATCAAGACCCATAAGATGGAAGAAATTTCCACTAGAAGGTTATGTTCATCCTTGCATCGATAGAAGATCATAGAATGATCTGGAATATGAAATGTGACTTCCATTATTTGGAAATTGATATGATCTCCCTATAAAGAAAGCCAATCCATGCCAAGAATCACATCAAATTCCACTATAGGAAGGATCACAAGATTTGCAGGAAGCATTTTCCCACAAACTTCAATCGGGGAAGAATTATAAACTTTTGATGCGACTGTTGTGCCATTAGGGGTTGTCACAGCTAACTCAACATCTAATTGTTGAGGTAATATAGTGATATCCTTATAAAATTCATCAGAAATAAAAGAGTGGGTGGATCCAGAATCAAATAAAAAATTTTCTACTTTAGAGTGGATGGTAAGTGTACCTTTCACCACATCGTTATCGTACTCCACATCGCTGATAGAAATTGCATGTGACTTTCCTTTGTCTTTATCCTTAAGAGTTTGTTGATGTCGACCATCATCATCAACCCTAGGATTTGGGCATTGATTGGCATAATGCCCCATCACCTTGCACTTGAAACATTGAAGTGTATTAGGTTCATTCTGTGTTTCCCTTCCTTTGTTTTCATCATTAGACATCTTTTTCCCATCATTTCGGAATTCAAATGCCTGATGACCTTCCTTTCCACATTTGAAACATTTACTTGTCCCTTTAAGACAGCTCCCTCCATGTTTCTTTCCACACTTTGAGCATAAGGGAAAGCTCATCTTCTTTTCAGAGTGCTCTTTAGATTTTCCTTTGAATTCCATTTTCCTCTTCTTATCAAACCCATATGTCTGATGGGTTACTCCAATCTCCATCTCAACTTTGAGAGCACATCGAACAATTTCCTCATAGCTATTGAAGTCCCTTATGGCTAACGCCCTTCGAAGACTTGGTTTTAAGCCACTAAAGAATCGATCGTTCTTACTCTCAGGTTGGATAATAATACCAGAAGCGTACCTTGCAAGTCTTGTAAAATTTTCTTCGTAGGTACCAACGGATTCATCATCCTTTTTCTTTAGTTCTAGAAACTCCTTCTCCATCTTTGTTCGAAGAATACGAGGTAAGTACTTATTGAATGATAAGTTCTTGAACTCATCCCATTCCATGGACTCAATTTCATCTATTTGCCTCGTATTCTTGATAAGATCCAACCATTGATCAGCATCACCTTCCAAACGATACACTGCTAAGATAACTTTATCATGTTCAGAACATTGAAGAACTGAAAATATCTTTTCAGTAGTACTAATCCATTGTTCAGCAACTAATGGTTTATTAGACCCACTGAAAGAAGGTGGATGCTGCATCATGAAGGATTCAACAGAATGTTTCTCCTTCCTTTGATCATTTGGAAGTCCTACATGATTCATATCTTGAGAAAGTTGTGTGAGCATGGCTACAAGATTTTTCATTCCAGCTCCCATAACATTTGGTTGCTCAGGGGGACAATCATTGCATTGCTCGTCGCATTCCGTATTAAAACGGTTCCTTTGGGTTCCAGCCAGTGACTAAAACCAAGAAGAATAGTGTGAGAAACACTAATTATAATAGGAAAACCACATAATAAAGAATAAAATTTCACACTTAAGGTCTTATCCTAGGTTATCCATGGCCATTTCTAAAACACTAAGATTGTGTTCTATGCTTAGAATTATCCT
This sequence comes from Viscum album, assembly GCA_963277665.1. NCBI lineage: Eukaryota > Viridiplantae > Streptophyta > Magnoliopsida > Santalales > Viscaceae > Viscum > Viscum album. Next base: position 927,879,943 of record OY728132.1, read on the forward strand.
TAGGATTCTTACTAAGGCTTTCACATCCTAGTTTCCAAAGGTTGACTATAACATTCCTCTGATACCAACTATAACGACCCATACTTTACATACATTGTTAATACTTCAAAATTGAAGCATACTTATTACAACATATAACAAAACCATGGAAAGGACCCTATAGGTATAGTGTCTTTAGAAACTGGGAAACATAAACAACTGGTTCATAAAGCGTCTACACTGTCTCCCATTTATTTCATCATATCTATAGTCCCTTTTGGCATATCTTACTTAATAACATTTTTCTTGACCTGGGAAAAGAAAACATACAAAAGGATGAGCTCAAATGCTCAGTAAGGGTAAACAAAAGAAATATCAATCACATCATATTCATAAGAACATAACTTTTGGAAATCTTAACCTGCAAAAGAGATCATAATTTCATAACATGCGATAAATCATAGTAGTAAAATGTAATCAAAATAATTATAACTTAAAACATGAGGCTTTGTGTCATATAAACATAATCATAGAGAATCATTTCTTATTAGTCAAGACTCATGTACAAGACTATCTTAGTGGACAAAGTCCATTTCTGAACTGAGTTCACTCCTTGTTTCAGTCCTGTTTCACTGAACCGATTTAACCTGCCGTTCCAGCCATGTCTATCTCATGAGATACAAAATATTTACCCAATGCATTGGAGGGAGATATAGGTCCCACCCATCTCATAATGATACCATTCTTATGTGTTCCACAGAATCACAAATCACACATCATTGGATAACCCATGCAATAAAAATGGGATTCTTAAACATCATGACATCATAAAACAATTCATATAAGATAAAGGAATTCATAAAAATAATTCCATCACAACATAATCAAATCAATTTAATAATAGGGATATAACCAAAACCCTATATTATCTTAGATGGAAAATAATTTTGATAAAACACTTGAACTCCATTCTTGAGGAAAATATCCTTTCTACTTCAAAAACATTTTCCTTTCTTAACATGTCATAAAATTTTAAACTAAAAGAAGTTGATTAAAAATAAACTTGAAATTTTGTAAAGGAATATTCTTGGAAATAATGTTTTAAAAATCCATTCATGCCGTATAAGTTAAAAAAACATTCTTCTCGTACTTTTGTCGGAAAAGTCAAAAAGTACCTCATACGAAAAACGACAAAAGATTCCTTTAATATATTTTACTAAAAACTCACCGAAGGGTAAAATTTGATTTAAACAATTGTAGTTGGATGGAAATAATATTACATATTGAAGAAACATGGATGTGGATGGTAAAATACACCCCAATAAATTCCAAAGTATAAACAATCTCGGATAAAAATGAGATTGTGATATTTCCCTTACCTTAGGTCTGATTTGATTCGAAAGTGTCCGAACCTCCTATATAATAATTTAAATAATGTTATTGACTTATTCCAGAATCATAATTATTGTTATGATATCATATATGGTCATATTCTTAGCTTCTTAGTAGTAATATTTCATTTCCACTTGTTATTCGGGTGTTTATAACTTTTTGTTCTTATGCGTGTTTTGTCGAATAAATTCTTATTCTTATCTTTAGGTTATAGATACATCATTTCCAGAATGGTATTAATTTACTATATATCATATTTATTAATTCAATTCATTTATATAATCATTATGAAATGAAGATCATGTAGAACGAATCGCATCACATCGTGGAGACGGTATTCCGTACGTACGCACGAGCGATGATATCATTCCCATGATCGTGGAATTATATTGGAGTGTATTTATAATATTTCAGAATCAATATAACTTTATAATAATAATATATAGTAATTATTTACACCATTATACCCATCCAAGTAAGGTGTTGGTGGAAAATAGATTACACCACGGCGTGGAGACGGTATTCCATACGTACGCACGCGCGATGATTTCGTTTTCCGTTGGATGGATAGATGGAAAAATAGGGTTGTTTCATACTTAAAATAACATATCAGTATATTAGTGATACTTATGTTATTACCTCATAATGAAACAACTAAATAAGAAGAAGTGGAAGAAGAAATAAAGATGAAATAATCGGTAACGGACATTACATCTTCTTTGAAGCGCTTCTTTGAGACCTCCTTTTAGGGCACTAAAATTGGTCTTTTAAGAAGACCAGGACCTCTAGGATGTCTCTAGGGAAGTGGAGAGAAGAAATTGGAAGGGGTTGGCCGAGTTTAAGGCTCAAAGTGGTGTGAGGAAGAGGGGGAGGAGGTGCCCTTTTATAAGGGAGGAGAGGGGAACCTTTGGAATAACTAAAAATATTATTTTATTATAAAGTCCAATTCAGGTTTTAATATCTCCAAATTGATATATTTCAAATATAAGGTGGGTATAGGTCTAAATACTATCATCCAATAGAATTTAGACAAGTTTAGGTATCAATTTTAACCTTATCATTTTGATTTAACTTTAAGTTAGATAATTTAACTTTTACCGTGTCTTCTTGTTTTCTTACACTATAAGGTTAATAAACATACTATATCAAGCTAAAAGAACCCCAAGTTGTTTATTATTAATATATATAACCTTATCTAAGTCCTTTGGCAGAACCTTAGATTTTTATAAATAAAATAACAATTAATAATATAATATTTGTTTTAAAAACTATTTTATGTCAATTTTGACACTATTTAGTAATTGATTTTTGTGAAAATCATAACAGAATGATTAGTTCGATAAAACCTAATTAAATAAATACTAACATGTCATATTGACTTATAAAATTAGTTTAATTCATAAAAAGTCTCAAATTATATTTATTTGGGTATTTATAATATCAATAATTCTAATTGTTCAATATTATGGTAATTACTCCATCATCATTGTGTCATAAATAAATTAAATTATTTAATGTCTAAAAATTATAAATAAAATTTCATTATGTAGGAAATATTATTATCTTTCTAATGAATATTTACAATATAATTTATCTTATGTATAACCCTATATGAAAAATTATTTACTTATTAAACTTTGATTTTAAATATTTTAACCCTTCTTTAAATAAATTAATAATAAATGTCCTAATCTAATCCAAGTGGGCCTAAAAGGTCATATTTTATTCCTAAGGTTGTTTTTGGTCGAATTAAACTTATCCAATAGAATTAGTACATGTGTTAGTGTAATAATAATATCATTTTTACCCTTAACTACCCTATTTACTTTTAACCGTGGTAAAAAAAGTAAAAAGTTACTATTCACAAAAAATTATTTTCATCTCATTGAACCACATTTTAGTCCTTGATATTAACCTTGTCTCTCAGATTTTTGAAATTCCACTCACAGAAGTGGTAAAATTATGTTTTATGAAAAATTCAGTTTTTAACTACCACTTAGTGGTTTCACTATTCATCAAAAATTGAAAGTTTTCAGAAAAATACCAAAATTTCACCCTATTGTAATTTAGATATTCGGAATCCAAAAATGAAGTCCATTTTGAAAAATAAAATTTAAAAAATTTCAAAAAGTGGTTATTACTATTCATAACAGCTAGTTTTAATAATATTTTAATATCATATCGTTGTTTAGTGAAACTTGGTATTATGTACGACGCAAGCTATCGAGGAAGGACACGGTTGCGTGTAAAGAAAGCCAATCTAGTGTTGTGTGTAGTGAGAGATTCCTTTGATGATTTAAAAACAAAATATTTCTCAGAAAAGTCTCGGGTGTTACAGCTCCCATGCTAACACTACCTATACCTTGGCTGGGTCCACTGCTACACCATCTGCTGAGATAAGGTGTCCCAGAAAGTGGACCTCATGTATCCAGAACTGATACTTTGAGAGTTTCCCATACAACTGGTTCTCTCGGAGTGTGGCCAGAACCATATTTAGGTGCCTCGCCTGCTCCTCCTCGGACTTAGAGTACACAAGGATATCTTCGATAAAGACCTCTAGAAACCGGTCTAGATAGGGATGAAAGACCCGGTTCTTAAGTCCCATAAACACTGTTGCGGCGTTTGTCACGCCGAAGGGTATCACCAAGTACTCACAGTGACCGTAGAGACATCTGAAAGCCATCTTCGGTATATCCTCATCCCGTACTCGCAACTGGTGATAGCCTGATCGTAGATCAAACTTAGAGAACCATCCTTCCCCTCTTAACTGGTCGAAGAGGTCATCGATCCTCAGTAGTGGATATCGGTTCTTCACGGTCACCTAATTCAGGCGCCGGTAATCCACACATAGTCTCAAGCTCCCATCTTCCTTTTTGGCAAACACCACTGGGGCCGCCCCAGGTGAAACACTGGGTCTCACGAAGCCCTTCCTCTACAAGTCTTCCAGTTGCACCCTCAGCTCACGATGCTCTGTAGGATCCATTCGATATGCTGATGCCAATATTGGGGTCGTCCCAGGTTGCAACACAATGAAGAAATCTATCTCCTGTTGGGGAGGTAGTCTAGGAATATCCTCCAGAAATACGTTTTCATACTCATCCACTACTATTGGAAACTGGAAACTCATAACATCTGCTACCCCAAGGGCTAGGCTAGCCAACTAATGTGAAATCGGTTGTGCCTTCCTACGCACAAGACCCTCCGGTGCTACATGGGTCTCCTTTTCACGGATGAAGGAGAACCTCATTCCATCACTATGCACACACCGCACCCTTCGCATAAAAAAAATCAATCTGGGCATGAACTATGGATAGCTAATCCATACCAAGAATGACGTCGTAAGGCCTCGACACTATCACCAAGAGGTTCCAACCGAAACTCATGCCTCCAAGGGTCAGGTCACACTGCCTGCAAAGGTGTGTGATCTTTGAACCTTCTCTAGTCGGTGTTTCTAAGCATAAGGGTCGAGTCAACGGCTCAACTGGAATCTCAATGTCTCGTACAAGATAAGAAGCCAGAAAATAATGACTAGCACCTGTGTCCATCAGTCTGGTAGCCAATGTAGAAAAGACACAGATTGTACCTCTAATCATTCTGGGAGTACCTGGGTCATAATCCTCTGCCGCCTACAGCTGTCCCTGCCTCTGTACACAAGCTCCCTGATCCTGTGGTGGACCTCCTGGGGGTGGTGGTGGTAAAGGGTCAAAACACCGAACACCTCCAGCTGCTCTCCCAGCTCGTCTACCGCATCCGCTGCCTTGCGGATCTATCTGCTCCACACATTGCCTCTGCCTCGGTGGTCCATCCGCTACTCCCTTGTCAGTAGTACGACGGGTCAGACAAACTTGAGTGAGATATCCCCTGCCATCACATGAGTAGCATCGCCTATCTCGAGGCTGGAAGGATGTGCCCTGCGAACCTTGTACGGCAGATCCCCTGTCCTGGGATCTCCTTTAAAAATGTCTCCCATGCCTGGGTCCCTGACGTCGGCTCCCTGCTGCCGAGGTCTCTGCTCCTGCTCTCTCACTACTGACAACTGTCGGCTGTCTCTGCTCTTCCAAGAGGCTCTCAACCACCAAATCCCACTCGAGCACCCCATCATAAGTAGGAATTCTCATATTGATGATGCTAGCTCAGATATCTCTGCACAATCCCTACTCAGAAGTCCGAGCTCTGAAGTACTGATCTCTGAACATATCCATCGGGTACCGCGAGAGGTTGGTAAACCTTGATGAATAGTCAACCACCATCATGGTTCCCTACTGGAGCTGAAGAAGATCATGTATACGTACTACTCTCAGGGTAACCGGTGAAAACTCATCCCTGAAGAGATTCTCAAACTCTGACCATGGAAGAGTCTCCTCGTCGTGAGTCTGGATAACTAAACTCCACCATCACCCTGTCGAGCCCTGTATAAGGCTCGCTGCTAGGATCACCATCTGGTCTGTTGGTGTCCTGTCCAAATGGAAGACTCTGGACACTGCCTCTAGCCAGTCCTCTGCTGCTTGAGGGTTGGGATCGCCTCAAAACCTGGAGGGTCTCTGTCTCTGAAACTCGTGGAGTGCGCCCAGCCTGCACTCCTCCTCCACCGGTACAATAGGTTCTAAACACTACTCTACAGGTTGTGGAATAGTTGGCACACCACCTGGAGGTAAAAATGGGGGATCTGGTCCCTGAATTGAAGCTTCATCACTGAGGGGGTCATCCTCGTGATTGATCTATTGGATCCTAACGGTTGCACGTCATGAAGGAATCATGTAAACAAAACAAGATGTATCACAGTCAGTAAGTATATCTAGAGAGCTGACTCAAGAAGTACATGTAAACCAAAACCCATTCCTATATGATGCAGGTACCATTATTTTCCCCATGAAACTAGTGCTCTAATGTTCTGAGTCGAAAAGCAAGTTACCAGAGTCTTTTTGTATGGATACGTTGGACGCCCGTACCAACACTGGGGTCCCTGGCTTAAAAGCCAAACTTGAAAAACTTAACAATGTTTCCCCAAAACAACTCACAGACTCTCGGTCCTATGGTAGATCCGACCACCTCTGATACCACTCTGTCATGACCCGTACCAGTGGGGCCTGAGTTGCAACTCCCCAAGACCGCCTCCAATAGGACAGGGGCTGGTGACTAGCACCGAGTAGGCATGCTACTAACATGGGAGGCATTAACTATAAACCTGTACACACGCACACACATCTCCAAGCCCACAAAGATGAAAAGGTGAAAACTACTGAGAATGGAAAATGCATGCATACACTAAAAACCCAACCAACAGAGTACGACAGAAAATTAAAGTACAGTAATGTAAAACCCTGGGCCAAAAGTAAAAGCCTACCAAAAGAGAGTCTGCAAAAAAGTCCAACCTGTAATGAAAGGTAGTGGGACTGCAATCTGTAGTTGTAGGAACACACCTCGACCGACCTGATCTCACTGAGCACCGCCCGGTCTTGGTCTTCCTAGAATCCTGTCGAAGGCTCGCTCGTCTGCACAAGACACAACACGTGCGGGAAAAGCCCATGGAGGGGTGATTATAACAATACCCAATAGGACCCCTCGAAACCACAAATGAATACAACAAGGGAAATACCACTAAATAAAGATACACTCAGCTCCACACAACATATTTCTATAGAACATATTACAAGAATATCCAGATATACTCCTACACGATCGACCATCGCGAAACAACCACTAAGATCCATCTCAAAGATTTCTCTAAGCACGCTATCGGGAGAACACAATCCTAGGTCTGAAGAAAGAGATACGAAGTACTCATTCCGGGAGAACACACTCCACAAGTACATGGGAATTAGATGCTCAGATGAGGATCACAACCAATAGCCATAGGGTGATTACAACAACTCAGTCTGAACTAATTCACTAAGCAGAGGATCGGCGCATGGGTAAGGTAGGTCACGTCAATAACAAGAACTCTACAAAGGGTATCAGGAATGAATAGAGGATCCAGATCTAAGTCTTATAGAGGGGATTCCAACAACTCTATTCAAAAAGTCCTACTAAAGGGATCATACTCCTGTATATAGAAAATGATACTAGAACCTTCAGGGGAAAGACCAACGGTACGAACCCTAAGGAAGCTAGTCCAAGTCACAGAAGACATGTGGCTCAAGCCATGTAAGACAGGTTACATGGAATGTAGTATGGTTACACGCCGTGTTCCTTGACCCCAGGTACTTCCCATGTAAACGGGCCGTGTCATTCATCCAAGCTGTGTAAAACTCAACTATATGGTGTGTAGAAGGATCACACGCTGTGTTCCTTGACTCCAGGTACTTCCCGTGTAGACGGACCATGTCATTTGGCATGTCGGATAAAAAGTAACTACACGACATGTAGAAGAATCACACTTCGTGTCCGAGCACCTGGGTCTCACTTCGTGTACGCTGGCCATGTTCCCGTACATGGTCTCTGTCCGTGTCGCCTGCCCGTGTACCAGCACACGGTGTATCCTGTGTCTCTGGATGGGTCTGGCCGAGGAGGGGTATACAGACTGTGTCCTTGGCCATGTACCCAACCCGTGTTCGTGTACTCCCGGAGTACACGTTAGGTGATCCGCCGATGAACACATGCCTTGTAGCCCATACTACACGCCGTGTAGTCGGGATTTTTTCAGAAATTCCATGTTCCTCCTCACACCGCGGCAGATCCTCCGGATCCATGGTCTCTCATCCGTTCGTCCCAATACTCCAGGGGTTGGATCGTTTCATCATACGAACACCGAAACGGGTGTTTTCGGTCCTTAAATCGGATCATATGCCTCGAACTATCCATTCGATGAAAAACACCAAAAAACTCATATCTCTCGATCTGCTCCGAATCATCCGCCGAAACTGTCGTCGCACCTCCATGACATCGCTCCGGGGTTGTATCTACAATCTCTGATCATTGCGCCAACAAAGGAATGTGCAACAATCGATTTCCTCCAAGAATGCGTAGAACACAATGAAGAATGCGAGGGAGAAAAATACAAAGAATCAGACAAGTGGGACGGACCTTGATCATTTTTCGTGATGATCTGGGTTCAGCGCCGTTAGATCAGAACCACAACAATCAATAGATTATAAATCTTGATTATTTGATCTCCCGATAAAACCCCAAATCTCACCCACCCGTAAAATGATCGATCCGAGGTCAAATCGGTTCATAGATTAGTCCACGTTCATCGTAGGAATCAAGAATGGGGAAAGGAATCAAAATCAAACATCCTACCTAGATCCACAACATTCGTTGGTGAAGATCTGGTCACCATGTCGACGTCGCCGGCGAAAATTGTCAAGAACGTCGTCGCCACGTAGGGAGGTTTTCTCCAGAGCCTCCAGAGCTGCCAAGGGTTTCATGGTTATGAGGTTTGTTACCCTGGACCCCTGTGCAAGCCTTTATTTAAAAATGATAAAAGATATCTTCTACAACAGATTTAAAAATATTTCACTGGAGAATAAAATATTTTTATAAAAATATTTTATTTCTCTTAAGTCCAAAAACTATTTATCACCACCGACCTGCACCGGCCGATGGTAGGCCTTACCTATGGTAAAATCGCTATTCTGAACGCAACGGTACCCTCAGATTTCTGATCCGAGCACTCGCTCAAGAGTTATTCCACATTTTTAGGATAGCCACACATGCGCGTAATTTAATTATTAAATTAAATTCCCACATTTGTTTCGGGCTTACCGGGCCTTGGAACTGCACACCGTCTCAAAGCCTGGTCTCAAAATATTTCTCATATAATATTAAAAATAAAATATGGAGAAATCTGAGACATTACAGATCTTTTGATAGATTTTTTTCTAGATAAGTGTCAGTTCTACCCCCATGGTTCCCTATGATCCACTCTTTTTAGATTTCATCCCTTGTTTTGTAGAGGATCAAGATCCCTATGTTTAAGGTACGATCTTCACTCTTCATTTTACTTTCCTTATTATTTATCATGTATATTTATTGTAGAAATTTACTTGGTTTTTGGGATAAGATTTGACTTAATTTTTTTCAGTGGATTATGGATGTTAATTTCCAGCTAGTCTTACTTCATATCAGTGGTGTTTCTTCTCGTGGTGGTTGATCGTTAATCATTTATTCATGTGTCAAGAGTAATGAATTTTAAAATTGAGACAGTGGATTCATTTTTTGTACTTACTATAATGTGTAAGAATAAAGTAATCATGATATATATATTTATGTAATGGTGCAATTTAACATCATGAATATTAAACCAAAATAAAATAAAATAATTGATTTTGATTGTAGTGATCACATATGTTTCCACTGTGATTAACATTTTCCACTTGTTTTGGTAGATAATGTGTTATCTATGTTTGTAAAATGGTTTAGAATTTTTTTATTCATAAAACTTGAATAATAAATATAAATTTTGTAATTATTGTTGGATAAATAATATAGAGGCATGTTTAATTGAAATTTTTATTCCTTATAATTTGATGGAAATGAATGTGATGGTTTGGGTATGTTTAATTGAAATCATTCCTCTATATAATTTGATGAAATTGGGAGCTATTCGGTAATCTATCATCCCATGTTTGAAATACATATATATTAAATTATTTTTGTAGAATCTTTTATACATGACACAAATACACACACAAATACCATATTAGTTTAGTTCCTTCGGAAACATGGAACACATTCTTTTAATTTGGTTAAAGGTCTTCAAAATCTCCCATAATGATCTTACACATTAGTTTTCCTACCTAAAACCTTTCTTTATAACTTTGGGAAAATAAATCATATGAAAAGGGTGATATTAGATTCTTAGTAAGGGTAAATAAAGAAAATATCAAACAAAACATGAATATAAGAATGAAAAAACTTGAACATAACTATTAAAAATCTTACTATGTATAACATATGTAAAAATCTAAAGTCATGGAATAAATATTGGTAGTTCATAAGGAATAAATAATAAAGGAACATGAGCTATGAAAAAATATAATTGTCATCAAACATGGTATTGTGGAAAACACATAAGTATAGAAAATCATTTCTATATTAGCTGAGGATCATTTACAAGACCATCATAGTGGATGAAGTCCTTTACTGAATTGAGTTCACTCCTCATTCCAGCCCTGTATTACTAAACCGGGTTTACATCCCATTCCAACCCTATATTACTGAATTCAGATAATTTCTCATTCCATACCTGTATATCTCATTACATATAAATCTTACACAATGAATTATAGGAAGATATAGGTACCACCCATCTCATAATGAAAACCATATAAATATGTGCCATAAGAACATAAATCATTCATCATATCATATCCCATTGAATCAAATGGGTTTCATTAACATCATTATATCATAACTTAATCTATGAAATGGAAAAAGATTTCATAAATATCATTTGATCATGAATATAATAAAATAATAGGAATAATAGGGATAATATCCTTGAAAAAAGTCCCAAATAAGAAATATATAACATAAAATAATGTAATATTATATGGATTATAATTTTGGTAGATCACTTGAGAATAATTATTGAGGAAAATATCCTCTCTTATTAGAAAATGTTTTCTTTTCTTGAAATACCACACAATTTTGAAAGAAAATAATTTCTATGAAAGTAAGCTTCTAATCTTTTAAGGGAATATTCAAGGAAAAAAATCATTATGAAAGTGTAAAATTTCATTCATGCCGTATAAGTTAAAAGAAAACAATTTTCTCATAGTTTTTCTACAAAATTCAGAAAATAACTCATTTGGAAAATGAAAGAAAGATTCATTTAAAACTGTGTAGTAAAATGTAAAAATGAAATTAAATATCCATAGGATAATCATAAAAAAATTTATGATTTTTTTAGAAAACATGGACATGGATGGTAAATATTCCACAAATGGATACTTAAAACAAAAAAATTCTAAATATTGAAGATATTGTCAAATAAATACTCTCCACTTTTTAATAAATATAATTTTCTACCCCATTAGAGAAATAAAATTATGAAAATAACACACACTTCTGGACAATACTCATAAAATACATGAATTACCATTATATACACCACTTAGAAGAAACAAGTAGTGTATACAACATTTTATCACAAATATAAAGGTGAGAAAAAAATACCTTACCTTAGGTATGATTTCCTTGGTAAGTATTCAAAACTCATGTATAATTGATTAAATAATGTAATTAATTTATTCCAGTACTATATTTATATTTATGATATTAAATATGATCATATTTTCAACGATTTCGGATAACATTTCATTATTACTTGTCTTATGGGCATTAACTGCTTCATTTTCTTATCCATGTTTGGTCGTATAAGTTCAGGTTCTTCCAATTAGGATATAGTTATATAATTTATTTAATGATATTAATGTAATATATATCATATTTATTAATTATATACATTTATATAATCAGGATTTAATTATGATCATGAAGAATGAATCACATCGCGTCCTGGAGACTGAAGGCCTTACGTACGCATGAGAGATGATATTATTCCCTTAATTGTGAAATGGTATGAAATTATATGGAATATATTCTTTTTAATAATCAATATCATGTTATAATAATCATATATAATTATTATTTCTATTATTATACCCATCAAAATAAGGTGATGAAAAACATATTACACCGCGGTGTGGAGACGTTAGGCCATACATACGCACACGTGGTGATTTATTTTTTTAGGATGGGTAGATGGTGGAATATCGTCGTTCTATAATCATAATAACATATCAAAATATATTTTATATTGGAGTTATTATTTTATAATGGAAACAACATAGGAAGATTAGGTAGAAGAATAATGATTTTGAGATAGCTAGCAAAGAATATTACCTCTTCTTTGGTGTGCTCTCTCTAGATCTCCTTTTAGTAGGACTAGAGTTGGTATTTTGAGAATAAAATAACCTATATAATTTGGATAGGGATATTGAGAATGGAAATGGGTATGGTATGGCTATAATGAACCTTCTTTTCTTACATTAATTTTACATAATTTTAATGATAAACAACGTAAAACCATTACACCATGAGAATCCAAAGGTTAAGTGTTTTGGGAAAACTAGGACCATACATAACTTTTACAACATAAAAAATAAACATTTCTTTAATTAATTATTCTATGGCTTGTTATTGTACCTTGAGTTCTCCTTAGTATACATAATAACCTAAGGATATACATAAAAAAGTGTGAACTACAAGTGCAATAAGTGGTTAATGACATGAGACAATATAACATGGGGTGAGAATAATCATTATCATAATTACATATGAATAAGATCATAATCATTATAGGAATAACTAATAAAAATCTTCAAAAGTGGAAATACATAAAAATTAAAAACAATGTCTTAGTGGTTAACTACCACACATATTTTTGAACAAAGTTAGCATCATGTTCATGTATATTTATCTTTAACTCATAATATTCACCACATTACCCAATGCATTGGAGCACTGTATAATTCGGGGCACACCCATCACAATATAACATCAATATTGCGCTCTATAGTTCCATGTGCACCCGTAACATCGTAACATTTACATTATCATTCATGCCACATAGAATGTATATAAATCCTGGACATAAATAACCCATGGAAAGGAATTTATTTCATTTCATAAATCAGAAATTACTAAACTTTGGGTTCTCAAATGAAATATGGAATAACATACTTGAGGCAAGAACCATCAACCTTGAGTAAGAAGTAAAAAGTGTGTTTTTGAAAGAAGAGTTCTTTTTGAAAACATTGTGTTTGAAAAAAAATCCAGTGGAAAACATGAATATCCTATAAAAGGTATGATAATGATGAATAAATGATTTTTAAGGAATAAAAATTCTGAAAATCGAGTGGAAGAGGGAAAACCTGAAGAAAGAAATTTGGGCTCCAGAATCCCCTTTACCTTGTAGCTGAACACCACCGTCACATTAATGCACTGTATAATCACATTAGATTTATTAATTAAAACTTATATAACCTTTTATACATTAAATTGATTCATTATGTTTTTATTAAATTCTTTTATGGGCTTTTGGGCGAGTTATAGAGTTTAAATTCATTGTTTGGGAGTGTTCTTTTTCTTCATTTTCATGAACGGTTCACTTGTATTCATGAATTAAAGTTTGTGTTAAACATGAATAAATATCCAGAATTGATATTAGACATTATTAATGAAATTATAGAAGTTTAAATAGTCTTATAATAATTTTTTTGTATACCATGAGGATGAATCATTATTTATAATTTAATGATGATGGTTTTAGGTTATTTAGGATGGTTTTTGGATCACAACGAACCTGTTTTGTTTCATCATTTTGTATTATGTATAAAAGTTATTTACAAAACATAAAAGGGTTTAAAAAATAAATATAAAAAAATTAAACCATTTAATGGTCTTTATTGACAACCTTAACTGTGTTGAATGAAAATTGATGTGCATTTCCCACGATGTAGATAAATTAACACATCACGGGCGGTGATTTAATTTTTATAAAAAAATGGAGAGAGTGGGGGGAGGAGTATAATTAATAACCATCCATTAACATGATATAATACTATTATATCCTTTATACTAGAGTTATCATGACATTTGAATAAGATAAGTTGAGGATAAGAGAAGAAATGAAATGAAATTTAAAAGGAATTTGAATGAAATGAGAGAGGGAAATTACCTCTTGAATTTTCCTCTTGAGATCCTCCTCAAGGCACCTAGAATTTTTATTTGAATGAGGCTAAGAGATCTTGGACGTGTTGGAGGGTCTATGTAAGAGGTTTGGGCAGAATTTGGAAAAGGATTTAATCTTGAGAGGTGTGAGGAAATGATGTTGTGCGGGGTGGTATTTATAGTGGAGGGGAGGGGTGTTTTCCTCAATATTTAGTTCATTAGTTTATTAATTTACCTCTAGAAAAGAAATAGTAATGATTAAATGACTAAATACAGTAAATAGGGAATTTGAGTTTGAAAAAATGTCCATTTACATCAGCCATGACTTAAGAAAGATGTATAAATTCATTTATTTAGCATATTTTGTAAATTATCAAATTTCACTATTCACCAAAAAATAAAGTATTTCAGAAAAAAAATCACCCTAACCATTTATTTATGTTTATAATTCAAAAATTAACTCTATTTTATGAAAATAATTTTATAAATATGAGTTATTTAAATTTTAATTAAAATCATAATTTACCTGAAAAATACAAATTTTAAAATTACAACTGCTTTTCTAACACTTTGAAAAATTAATTAAGGTCTCATAAAATTATCATATAATCATAAGATATCAAATAACCTATTTATGAATACATTTTATGAAAATAAAATTTTCTTTTAAATTATTAAATTAATCATTAAAAATTCATGGCTTACAAAAATATCAACAATATAATATAATCATATCGTATTGTCACTTATATGATGAATAATTTTTTTTTATAATATCATGGTTGAGATTCTATTCACTTGCGGAATGGCCCAAAGGCCTTCTTTTTTATGGATTTTTTGATAACCCCCATTTCAAGGGATGAAGGGTAACCCTTACAAGGACTGTAGGCCAAGAGATCACATGACCTGCAGGTCTTTATAAATATTCAGACTATAAATAAATGAAACTGCTCCACCCCAGATCCTTCATCGTGATGTTGTAGCTCTTCAAATTCACATGGCTTGTTTTTCTAGGCTTCTTGTGCATGCATAGGCTGGTCCTGATGGAAATGACACAACCTCTCTTTCTGGAAAATCCTCTTTTAGCTTCTGCTCTGGTGAATGCACCTGCTCTGAATCCTTATTTGGAGCCCGCTCCTTGTAGGACTCTGTCTAGTCATTAAGCCCAATTTTAGGTTGCCTGAAGGTCATGAGGTGGCCCAAAGGCCTTGAGGTTGCCCGAAGGCCTTACTAGACTGAAGGCCTTGGGTGGCCCGAAGGCCTTAAAAGACACAAGGCCCTAACCGGTGCCCTGAAAGCCGAAATAGAAGAATAGTCTCAGCTACTACAGTACTGAAAAGTGCCTTCAACAGTGCTGATACAGTTCCTGCTATAGTGATGCTACCGTACCTACTACAATACTGCTATAGTAGCCTAGAAATATGTCTTCGCCCAATTTTAAAATCGGGTCTCTTGGATGCACCTGCCGAGTCCTCACCAACTGGGTTGAAGCTCATGTGCTTTTTATATTCATAAAGGTCATATTACTATTCATAAGGGTAACATTACTATTCATAAGGGAATGTTACTATTCATCAAAAATTATGCATTCCCTATTAAACTCCAAACATCTTGCTGATCACAACCGTGAATGTCTGATTTTCCAAATTCAAATCACAAATGTTGAAAAATTATGTTTAATGGTCACATAGAATTTAGTAGAACATTTAAGCATGATGTTTCATTGTGTTTCCAATTGTGATTTTATGTGATTATACTATATGATATTATTATAAGAAGGGTGAAATTGAATTGATAAAATTTTGGGTCGTTACAATCTTCCACCCTTTTGAAATTTCACCCTCGAAATTTCATTTTAAATCAATAGGTGAGGGTATATCTCTTTCATTGAATCCTCTAGTTCCCAAGTTGCTTCTTCAATCATATAGTTCCTCCACAACACTTAGACAAGTTGGGGGTTCTTGTTGCATATAACCTTATCTCTCTAGTAAAGAATCTATTTTGGCTACTCCTCATAAGAGAGATCATCTTCCAGCTATACCACCTTTGAGTTCAGTACATTTGAGGGATTTGGTATGTACTTCTTCAGGATTGATACATGAAACACCTCATGAATTTGATCCATATTTAGATGAAGTTCAAGCCAATAGTCTATGAATTATATGCAGTCAAGGATCTCAAAGGGTACAATGTACCTTGGGATTAGGTTCCCTTTCTTTCCAAACCACATGAATCTCTTCCATGGTGATATTTGAAGGAAGAATTTATCTCGAACATCAAACTCCAAATCCCTTCGACGATTGTTAGCATAACACTTTTTCTGACATTGAGAAACTTTAATAAGATGTTGGATGGATTGAAACTTCTCAGTTATCTCTTGTACAAGATCAATCCCAAGTAGCTTTACTTCTCTAACTTCATCCCAGCATGTTGGATTTCTACATTTCCTTACATACAGAGCTTCATATAGAGCCATCTAAATACTCGAGTGGAAGATATTTATGTATGAGAACTTAACCAATGGGATATGCCGATACCATTCACATTTTAATTCTAAATGATAGGATCTTAACATATCTTCGAGCTTATTAATTGTTCTTTCATGTTGGACATCAGTTTGGGGGTGATATGTCGTGCTGAAATTTAATTCATTACTCAAGGCATGTTGAAGACTCCTCTAGAATTCATATGTGAACCATGGATCATGATCAGAGACAATCGAGAGTGGAACCCCACACGGTCCCACCACTTCCTTCACATATATCTTTATAAGTTGTTCTAGATATGGATCTTCCCAAATAGTGATAAATTGGGTAGTCATGGTGATTCAGTCCACCACAACCCATATCACATTATTTCCTTTGGATGTTTTCAAGAGACCCATGAAAGAGTCCATAGTGACATTCTCCCATTTCCGCATTGGTATATGAAATGGTGAAATCATGTATTTGGACTTCTGTCACTATGAATTAACTTGATGACATACCACAAACCTTGAGATATACTTATCGATCTATTTATTCATGTTATCCCACAAAAAGGTTTCTTGGAGATCATGGTACATTTGGTGCTACCAAGACGGATAGAGAAAGGCGAGCTATATGCATTATCAAATGGATCCTTCTTTATCCCAGGTGA
The DNA here is from genome assembly GCA_963277665.1 of Viscum album. Classification (NCBI taxonomy): domain Eukaryota; kingdom Viridiplantae; phylum Streptophyta; class Magnoliopsida; order Santalales; family Viscaceae; genus Viscum; species Viscum album. Next base: position 927,897,130 of record OY728132.1, read on the forward strand.
TGAAGGCACACAAATCCGTGTTCCAAACCGAATCAAACCATCATCATCGATATTGAATTCTTACAACTTCCCTTCCTTTACTAAATTCACCTTCTTTTGTAACTCTAGATCATCCCTTCATGCCTCTTTAACCATCTCTTGGATATATAGTTGGGAAATCATTTAGGAAGGTAGGATGTATTATCTACCATTATGATTTCGAAATCCATCCTTTGCATATCCATGAATATAGGGTCCTTCTCAATCCGAATCATGCAAAGAGTAGTAGGTCCTTTTCTGCTAAGAGCATAAAATAGCTTATTCTCATTTCCAAGAAGATAGTGAATAGAGAAATTGAAGTCTTTGATTAGATCTAACCATCTACATTGACACATGTTGAGAGCCTTTTGTGTGAATATATACTTAAGGCTATTGTGATTGGTATATATGGCACACTTCTCATCATAGAGGATGTTTCACCAGATTTTCAAATCAAAAATCACAACTGCTAGCTCCAGACCATGCATCGGGTAGTTCTATTCATGGATCTTCATCTTCCATGAGGCACAAGATTTCAAATTATCATATTCCATGAGTACACAACCCAAACCTTACTTTGAAGCATCACAATATATCACAAAACTTTCTCCACTTTTTGGTAATGTGAGTACAGGTTCAATGAGTAGACTTCCCTTTAGCTCCTTGAATATTTCCTCACATTCTTCCATCCAGACATATGTTACCCCTATCCTTTTTAAATTAGTTTTTGGGCATGACAATCGAGCGAAATTTCTCAAAAAATGTTTGTAGTACCCAGATAATCCAATAAAACTATAGATTTCTATGACACTAAAGGGTCTGGGACATTCCATAATCTCCTCTGTTTTAAAGGGTCCATAGAAATTATTTCACTTGTGACCACATGTCCCAAGAACATGACCTAATTCATCCAAAATTCACACTTTATGAACTTTTCATATAACTTATCCTTTCTCAATGTCACCAACATAAGCCTTAGATGTTCTTCATGTTCGTATTTTATATTGGAGTAGATGAGAATTTCAACGATAAAAACCACCAAAAATATGTCGAGGTAATATCTAAAGATTCTATTAATCAAATATAGAAATATTATAGGTTCATTAGTAAGTTTGAAAGGCATCACTAGAAACTCATAGTTCCCATACCTTGTATAGAAGGAAATCTTTTGAATATCTTCCATCATCACCTATAGCTGATGATATCCACAATGAAGATTCACCTTTAAGAAGTACCGAGCTCCTTGTAGCTGATCAGTCAAATTTTCAATACTTGGGAGAGTATATGCTTGTTGTTTATGGTGATATTTTTGAGTTCCCAATAATTGACAGACATCCGCATTGATACAAATGTATTCTTTACAAAGATCATTGGTGCACCCCAAGGTGATATACTAGGGCATATGAACCCTTTGTCAAAATTCTCTTACAAATACTTCTTTGACTCCTCCATTTCGATAGAAGTGAACATATAGAGAAACATTGAGATAGGATTAGATCCAACTATGAGTTCTATTGATAACTCTACCTCATGATTAAGGGTAAGTCTGGGTAACTCTTCAACAAATACGTCACTATATTCCCTCACAATGGAAATTTCTCTTAGGTGGATAACTTCCTTTGACTCAACCATTTGAGAGTGGTATTCTTATTTATAGAGAATCGAAATCCACACCATTGAAGTATTTTTCAAAGGATATTCATTATCTTCACTAAATTTATAGAGGAGCGTGGGATGGTTTAGAAATTGAAAAGATATTTCCTTTTCCTGATAGTTTATATGTTCTCTATATAATGAGATTCAATCCATTCCCATTATAGCATAGAATTTTACCGGGATAAGTATCACAAGATTCACTGGAACAATATTCCCACATACACCAATAGTATAAGAGTCCAACACATGGGTAACAATGATTTTACCAATTGGTGTTTTTACATATATCTCAACTTCAAGGTTTTTGAGATTTGATTCAATTTATCTAGAAAACGTGAGAGATATAAAGGAATGTGTTGAACCATAAAAAAATAATACCATTTCTATTCATGATTGAATAGGAAGTGTACATTGTACAACCTCATTTTCTTACTCCACTTTCACAGTAGTGATGTCACCAGCCATCTCTTTTTTTCTTTGTATTTGGTGGCTCTTGACACTGATTACCCTTGAGAACATGAGGTTTAGTGCACTTTCATTCATAATGCTCTTTCACCCTACAGTTATAGTATTGGACCATGGGTGGTGGTATCCTTTCCTCCCCTAAATTCTCCTAATTTCTTATGTCTTTTTTAAACTCTTGATCTTGGTGGCCTTCTCTCCCCCACTTGAAGAATTTCCCATTCCCATTGAGGAAGTTACCTTGATTTTTCTTCCAACATTTTTGACATGTGGGTGTTTGAATTTTCTTTCCACCTTTCTCATTAGACCCTCTAGCATAAAACTTCATCTTTCATTTCTTATCATAATAACCATGGGACCATTCTCCAATCATCATCTCAACTTTTAGAGCACATCAAACATATTTTTCATTACTCCCAAAGTCTCAAATTTCAAGAGCCTTTCAAAGGTGTGGTTTTAATCCACTAAATATTCTATCAATTTTACTATCATTGTTGATAAAAAATCCTAAATCCTACCATGAAAGCCTAGTAAAATTATCTTTTTAGGCCATGAACAATTATCCATCCTTTTTCTTTAGCACTTTTATTTCTCTCTCAATTTTCATAGGAAGAGTTTGTGGGAAATTTTTTTAAGAAACATTATCTTAATGTCTCACCACTCCATCTCTTCAATTTTGTCTCTCCACTTGGTAATCATAATCAAATCCCACAATTGGCCGACCTCTCCACTGAGATGATAAATAGAAAGAGTCACCTTATCCATCTCATAATAGTGAAGAAAAAAATATATATTTTCCACTGAGTTGACCCACTATTTCAAAACAATTGGACAAGAAGATCCACTTAGTGTCGGTGGTATTTTCAACATAAAACACTCAACATCTAGTTTCTCCCTCTTAGGTGAAGGTGGAAGTTCCACATTATTCAGGTTATTATTAATAACCCAAGACAACTAGGTAAGAATCTCCATAACGTTTTGAAATACTAATCCAAATGTTTTGGGGATGTCGTTCGGGCATTTCCTGTATTGTCCCTCACACGGGTTGTTATCCTAGTTCCTCCTGGTTCCCACCATTTTCTAAAATATAAATGGTTAGAAGAAAATAAATGTCAACAATTCATGAAAAAATAATTTATTTCTATATGGAATTTACACTTAAATAATATCTTATGGATCCATATGTTTAGAAAAGATTCTTGTGTGGTTTCATATACATAGTCTGATACTAAGGGTTTTGATTAAGTTTCTCCAATCCTAATTCATAAATTAACTAAATTTTCCTCTGATACCAACTGTAGTGATCCTAATTTTCATACATTACATTTACATCATTTTATTGAGAAACAACATAAAAACATTACAACATGAGTATACAAAGGTTTAGTGTCTTGGGAAAACTATGAAAATACATAAATTTTACTACATAAATCATAAACATCCATTTAATTTCATTTTCTCTAACTTATTATTGGCCCTTGAATTCTCCTTAGTATACTTAATCACCCAAGGATATACATCAAAGAGGGGTGAGCTAGAATCACAGTAAGAGGATAAGAACATGAGACAATAAAACCTGGGGTGATCATAATACTTATCATCATAACATGGTCATAGGATCATAAACATGATAGGAATAATTAATAAAAGGCTTGAAAATGGAAATGCATAAATATGAAACCTTATTTCTTAGTGGTTAACTACCACACAATGTTGTGAAAAAATATAACATCATGTTAACATATATGACACTTTAAATAATGATATCCATCATATTACCCAATGCATCAGAGCATTTTATAATTCTGTGCACACTTGTCACATCATAACATCAACTTTGCTATATATAATTCGTGGCACACCTGTCACATCATAATGTTAACATTATCATGCATTACACAAAGAAAGTATATCAATCTTGGACAAAAATAAACCATGGAAAGGAATGTATTTTATTTAATAAATCATACAATAAAAAACTTCAGGTTCCTAATTGAACGAGGGAATAACATACTTGATACAAGAACCATCAACCTTGAGTGGGAAGTAAAAGGTGTGTTTTTAAAAGAAGAGTTCTTTAGGAAACACTGTGTTTGAAAAAAACTTCATTGGAAAATATGTATACCCATGAAATGGAATTATAATGATGAATAAATGATTTAAAAGAATAAAAATTCTAAAAATGGAGTGACATATGGAAAACCTGAAGAAAAAAAGTTGGGTTTGAGAATTCCTTTTACCTTATGTCCGAAAGATTCCTTCACATTAATTTCTTGTATAATAACATTATATTCATTAATTAATACTTAATTAACATTTTATACATGAAATGGATTCATTATGGTTTTATTAAGTTCTTTTATGGTCCTTTTTTTGAGTTATAGAGTATAAATTCATTGTTTGGGAGTGTTCTTTTTCTTAGTTTTCATGAAAGGTTCACTTGTATTCATGAATGGAAGTTCTTGTAAAACATGGATAAACATCCATAATTTCTATTAAATTTTATTAATGATATTATAGATGTTTAAATTATCTAATAATGAATTTGTTTATTTACCATTAAGATGAATCATTAGTTAAAATCTAATGGTGATCGTTTTAGGTTAATTTGGGTGGTTTTTGGATCACAAGGAACATGTTGTGTTTTATCATTGTGTATTATGTATAAAAGTAATTTCTAGGACATAAAAGGGGTTAAAAATACATATTAAAATATTTTTTCAACAATTTAATGGTTTTTTTGACAATGTTGAATGCATTGAAGGAAAATGGAAGTGCATCGTCCACGATGTTTGTAAATTAACATATCTCAGGCGATAATTTTATTTTTATAATCAAAGAGAGAGAGAGGGAGGAGTATAATTAATAATATTAAATTTACATTATAGAATACCATTATATCAATAATAATAGAGTTATCATGACAATTGTATAAAAAAATTTTGATTTGAGAAGAAAATAAACGAGATGTGAAAGGAATTTGAATGAAAAGAGAGAGAAATTACCTCCTGAATTCTCCTCTTGAGATCCTCCTCAAGGAACCTAGGATTAGTCTTTTGATGAGACTACGAGCTCCTAGATGTGGGGAGGGGATACATAATATCTTTGGTTAGAATTTGGACAAGTTATTAAGCTTGAGAGGTGAGAGGAAATGAGGTTGTGAGGGGTGGTATTTATAGTGGAGGGGAGGGGTGTTTTGTCAATATTTAATTCATTAGTTTATTAATTTCCATCAAGACAAAAAATAGTGATGATTCCATGACTAAATATAGTAAATAGATAATGTGAGTTCTAAATAATGGCCATATACATATGTAATGACTCAAGAATGATGCAGAAATTCATTTCTTTAGCATATTTGGTAAATTATTCAATTTCACTATTCACCAAAAATAAAGTATTTCAAAAAAATATCAAAAATTCACCACAACCATTTTTTGAATTTTATAATTAAAAAATGAACTATATTTTTTGAAAATAATTTTCTAAATATGAGTACTTTATTTTTTAATTAAAATCACAATTTACTTAAAAAATACAAATTTAAAAATTAAAACTTCTTTTCTAACACTTTGAAAAATTAATTAAGGTCTCATAAAATTATTATATAATCATAATACATAAAAAAAATTGTTTACGAATAAATTTTATGAAAATATATTTTCTTTTAAATTATTAAATTATTCATTAAATATTCATGACTTACAAAAATACCAACACTATAATATAATTATATCATATTGTCACTTATAAGATGGATAAATTATATTTATACTATCATAGGTAGGGTTCATATTCACTTGGCCGATTTAATATTCATAATGGTCATATTAATATTCCTAAGGGTAACATTATTATTCATAAGGGTATTTTACTATTCACCAAAAATTATGTTTTTCCTATCAGACTCAAAAAATCTAACTGATGGAAAACATGAATGTCATATTTTTGAAATTCAAATCATAGAAGCGGAAAAAATTATATATAAACGTCACATAGAATTTAATATTTTATTTAGGCATGATTTGGAATTGTGTTTACTATTGTGTTTTTATGTGGTTATATTATATGATATTATTATAAGAAGGGATAAATTAAATTATTAAAAGTTTGTGTTGTTATAATGGATGATATTTAAGGCTCAAATTTTAGTGAATATATGAGGGAGGAGGTTCTCTTTAATAATTGAGGTGATAGTAACTTTTATAATCTCCAAAAATATTAATTTATAACAAAATAATAACCCATGAAAAAACCTCCAAAATAACATATTTTATAAGATGAGGTGAGATAAGATTTTAATATCATCAAAAAAAAATTAGACATGTTTTTCTATCAATTCAAACCCTATAAATTTAATTAACCCTTAGTTATTCTATTTTAATTTTAACAAAGGTAAAAAAAATTCAATCTTAAAAGAGTGTAATTTTAAATATTTGATGTCAATTAAACCATAAATGATGAATTTAGAATAATTTAGACCATATAATAATTATTTTTTATTTTTAAAAATGTTTTATATTTTTTAAATAATTTAATAAACCATTATTTTGCTAAATTATCAATAGTGTCAATTTTGACACTATTCATTTCACGTTTTTTAAAAATATCAATATAACATGTTATCTTAAAAAAATATTTTATTATATCCTTAAGGGGTCATGGTCATATCTTAAATTATTTTTATATATTTATGATCCCAAATTATATTTATTTCAGTATTTTAATTAATGTTTATTTGATATTTTCATTAACAAAAAATTACTACATCAGTTTTGGGTAATTATTTAATATAAATATTTGTAAAATAACAATTAAAAATAAAATACCATGATTAATATAAATATTCTATATTTCATAAGAATATTTATAGTCAAATATATCCTCTCTAAAATCCTAGATTAAAAATGTTATAGTTATTTAAAATGTGAATGTGACAACTTTAATATTACTTAAAATAAAATATTATAAGTGTCATAATATTTTACATTTAGCTCACAATGGTTAATTATTATACTATTGAATTATTTTGATCGATATATACTCGAATAAAAACATTTATCCAAGTTTTTTGGCCTTTTAATGGTTATTATTCTTTTAATTAAAATTATTTCATTGATTTATCATTAATTAAATAATTATTTCATTATCATTGTATAATGCTTTAAGGTAAATATTTATTTCATAAAAATTAAAAATAAATTACCATGATAAATAAAATTATTTTAGATTTCAAATGAGTATTTATAGTCTAATTTATCTTTTGTACAAAATTACATTAAAGTGATATAGTTGTCAAAAATTTGAGTAAGACATCTTTAACCTTTATTTAAATAAAATAGATTAATTGTTCTAATATCATCCAAGTGGCTTCTAAAGGATACAATTTCTACCTAAGTATGATTTAGGAAAACACCTCATGAAATGATATTTAGAAAATTCTTAGTGTAAATTTTTAATATTATTTTTACCCTCAATAACCTGATTTACCTTTTACAGTATTAATAAAAAAAGTAATGAAGTTACAATTCATAATGAGAAAAAATAAATGAAAAATAATTTCATAATCTGGACTAACTAATTAAAAAAATTTAATCCATTTCTAAAAATTCTAAACACAAATTTTTCTTTAATTAATTTAAAATTATTCCTGTTTTCAGAATGATGAGATATGTTTTAAAAGTTAAAACATGCAAAAGATAGAAATGTTTTTACATCTAAATTCAATCTAAAATTAATGATAATGAACTAAATTATATTAAATTATAAAAATATAATCTATTTATACTTTAAAATCAATCCATAATATAATTTAACTATAAAAATTATTTTAATGAAAAAAATTATTTTTAGTTAAAATTTATAATATTTTTCTTATTCATCAAAACATGAAAATTAATAGAAAAATATAAAAAATTCATTCAAAGATAATTTTTATATATCAGTTCCAAATAAGAAGTTTATGTTGTCATATAAAAATTATTAATGTCTCAAAATTTTAATTTAAAATGGGTTCTGCACTAAAAGGCACTAAAATTACCCTTTTGAAAAATATCGGTTTTTATACATAAAATAGGGATTATTCATATCCTATGACTAAAAAATATATTGTATGAATATAAAAAATATTTTATTAAATATATAACATATATATTTCATTAATTTCATTTACTTATTATAATTTACTTAATTTTTTAATACAAAAACTACAAATATTTCCTTTACATTTAATTGGTTTATATTTTTCATAAATAATTGGTTGCCAAAGAATTAACCATATATTTTCATAAGTTAGTTATATTTCTTCCCACTAAATTAATGGAAAGATTATAATGTTCACTTTATACTAATGGAATCTCACGGTTTATTTAAACTCATGATTTCATGAAATGAAAGCCATTGAAGAGTTAAAATAATTTATAGAAAATATTTCAAGAAAACATTTGGGAGTTACTTTAAAACCATGTTTAAATATATTATAACAATTTATAGAATATGTATTAGGTTGTATGTGGTTATAACATCTGAAAAATGAATTAGTTAATTCAAAATGGTAATATACTGGTTGTTTGATAAAGATAATTGTTTGGGGTAGAGTGAGCCTATTTATATTTGAAGGTTGGATGCCTCGGTTTTAGAGATGAAATACCATTTTAACTATTTTTGTTTATTTGATATTTATTAATTTTTTCTATATGATTTGCCTTGTTATATAACATGATATGTTCATAGGATGACTCATGGTTTGACGAGAATAGGTTGGTAGGCCTTGGTTTGTGGTGGAAATTTGCACCTATGCTGGCGGGATAGATGATGATATTTATAGTGGTGTTGGGGATGCCACCAATACTGATTCAGTGGGTTGAATCTAGGACTTCTCTTCATTATTGTAAAAAAATTTGGGATGATTTCTTGATCATGAATCTTCTTGAAGGCCGAATGGGATGGTTGATTCCTACTACATTCCTTTTCAAACTACATGATGTAGCTATAAGTGCATGGTTTATATATCATTTATGATAGATTATGTGGATTCCTAGAGCACCTATAATTAGGGAATAATAATTAAATTTAAACAATTTTCAACATGGGGTCTGAGGCTTGATGAAAATCCATAATGATGATAAACCTTTAAGAACCTTGGAAGATGATGGTTTATTCTTGGATGGTATGTTAATTCAAATCGTAAATTTTTTAATTATAAAATGTTTATCATAGAGATATAATTGAAATTCGATTATAATGTTCTTTTCTTATAGGATATCCAGTCCTTCATAGTGGTAGCACGATGTCTAAGATATGGTATAAGTGGTTGAGTTAAAGGATATGTAATTTCTCATAGTTTGTATGTGAGCTATATAAATTCTTAGGTTATGTTATTCATACACTACCAACCCATGTTGGTAGGGAAGAAATTAACCAATGGACTATTGAAGGGTGTTTTCCCCAACATCCAGTTTGATGAGGAACAGATGGCTGGCTACCCCCTCTTTACTTGTCCTTTTCTCTTAGTACTATATTGTGTTTGTTTGCACACTGATTACCATTACCAGACACACACACACACACACAAACACACACACATATATATCTATGCTTGTATAGGGTTGTAATGTATTGTGATTATTCCACACACATGTTTCTCTATATATAACATCCTAAGGATTACTAAAGGTATATTGTGTATGATATGTGATGTCTTTAGGTATAATACATGATGTATGGGCTACTGTGGCTCCCTGAAACTACTTGGTTACTTTCTGGTGATGTGGATGTTGATGATGAGATGACATCACCCACAGGGTGCATGATATGTTTTGATGATGATATGGTGTCATGAACAAGGTTCTTAGTATGTTCTAGTTTCCCATGTATTTTCAGGGAGGATTATTTATTTGGAGAGATATGAGCCATGGCATGCGATGTTGGGTCAGAGTAAAAAACTAGTGGGGTAATGGTAGCATCGTATCTTAATTTGATATTATATTAATTTTTATGTAATTACTTGGATGTGATACTCATTGAGAGATCAATGGTGATGCTAAGAACATAGTATACCTATGAAGGTGATGAGATGACTTAACTTATTTATTCATTGAGATTGAGTTTACTTTATCTATCTTTTGAATGAGATGATTGGGGGAGGTTTCTACTAGGTATACCTATTATGTTCCCCCTATGTATATATATTCTACATTTTAGGTCAACTATATTTGGTTGTTGATCAAGCTAAACATTAAAAGCTCGTGGAATTTTTCAAAATCTATTTGGGATTCAATCTCACTACCAACAATTTTTTTTGGTACGTGAAGACTATTTTACATTTATTTAAATTTACAGGGAATAAAATTCATATACTCGAAACTCTTTAATTTTTTACAATTATGATTTTTTTTATAGTTTTATCTTATCCCATGTTTATCATGTTCTTCTTAGAGGGTAGTTCCTCTATTTTTTTGTATGATATTCCCTTGGTACTTGTTGCTAACACATGGCCTATTAAAGATAGGATTTAGGATTCATTATCTCTATTATATCATTATTGGCCTAAGAGGGGTAACTTTAGGGAGAGGGGTCATAAAATAGTGGTATCTAAGGATTAAGTTGTGGGATAGGATGGAGATTTTAGGTTCAAACTAACAAAGACTATATGGGTAGGTTGGTAAATGATGTCTACTTGGTTTAGTAGTTTATGTAAACAAGGGATATCAGCTAGGACATATGACTTTAGATCACCATGTGATATGATGTAAGGAACATTATATTTACTAATCCTACTAAGTGAATTGATGCTGGTTATAGGGTAGATACCTAGTGATGGATGATGAAACATTCTAGTTTTACCAGTGTTTAAAATAGGAATACCTTGGGATTAGGTTGGACCATAATTAGATAATCAGTCATAAAAATTATATATTTTGGATTTAGGATCCCTTATTTTTTTTTCTTTTGTAGGTATGAATCCATGTTAAAACCCTCTCCAGGTTCAAATTGAATATGTTTTTCAGGATGTTCTATAAGATTATTGTAGGGTAGAGTTCATTGATAACACTTGAATAAGGACCCACTAAGATATTCATTTCTAGAGTCTATAGATGTATGAAATATTTTTTTATATTTTTTGATAGAGAAATGGGTGCAGGAGATGGAGATTCTCTTTAGTTTGGTCCATGCTTGGAAGGAAAAATAGATCTTTTTGGATGTGATGATACTGTGTGGGGAAATATGGAATTGGTGGTTCTTATTTGTCATGGATCTCAAGAAGTCAATTATTTCATGCAAAAAAATTTAGGATTTTTTTCTACGTGATTTTAGTTCATTAACTAAAATGGTGTCCATTAATTAAGAGTTACTTACTGTTCAACAAGGGAGCTCAGACATTCAAGTGTTTTGGATCCATTTTAGGACCCTTATTTGATAATCTCCAGACCTATTTCCAAATGAGGAGTCTAGAGAGAATAATTTCATGGAGGATTTAAATATAATGATCAAGATCCAGGTTATCCCATTTATCGTTCCAACATATCTCAATGTATTAGAAATATTATATGTCTTTGAGAGGATTTTGGCTGGAACTGAATTATCATGGGAGGGGAGTCTTTGAGATTCTCCATATATTAGAAATTGGTTCCTTTTTCTAGTTTCTTAGGGTGAAGGGTTTTTGAAAAATTGGGGATAGTTCCCAGAACTCTTCATATTATTTATAGGGGGTAGAATATCTTAGACCCTACTAAGGGATCCAATGTCAATTTTTATTATGGAGGATTTAATCATTTGTGGTGAGAATTCATGAACATTGTGTATAGGAAGCTTGTGGAATAGGTTCCATGTTAGGTTCTAATATTGAAACAATTTTAGCAGTGACAATATCAGTAAGGTTCTCTAGACCTTGATCGATAGAGGGGATATGGGAATGGTAGTGGATATCACTGTGATTCTCCTTAACCTCAGAAATCATAGTTTGACCATATAGGTGGTTTCCATTTCTGTTAGAGGGGTCATGAAGCAGGTAGTGGTCAACTATTTGTTTTTCAGTTTTTGAAACTAGGTGATTCAAGTGTAGTTTGACGTACCATATATTTTTTATACTTGGGTGCATTCTTTGTTTGATTTAAGAGATAATAAATCCTTCATATCGACTTCCCTAGTTTTATTATTGAGACATAAGGTGGAGAGACTTCTAGGTCACTTTTTATTGAATACACAAGTTAGATGTTGAGATTCATTTTTTAAGTATGCATATATATGATACAGTGTTTGGGAAGCAATAATATTGAGGATACATTAAATGTTTTTAGATATAACTATACATTGTCATCCTCAATATGGAATGGTTGTATTTGGTGCAGGCTAGTGTGGATTGCTTTAGGTGGATGATTGTGTTCCATGTTGCGGATAGAGAATCTATCATGTTCATTCACAATTATGACCCTTCAATAGGTTGGACATGTATTCCATCCTTGTATTCCTCGATGGAAAATTTGATGATGATCTAGTCATTGGTTCAATCAGTAGTGTTTCTTAGTTTTTTGGAAGAGTAGCGTAATGTGATTCTTAATGAGATTTTGGTATTACCCCTCGATGAGAGATTGATTTTGGGTTAGTGATACAACATGAAAGTTATTCAATATCGATATATATATAGGATGTAACCTTATTAATTGGAACATTTTTTGATTCAGATTGAATATATCTTTTAGTGAGTCTTTTTGTGGACAAGCATGTCACATTAGGGTGCTCTAGTTTTGTTCAGAAAGACGGTTGATGATAGTCTATGTTTATGTATAAATTATTATTAAATGAACCCAGTTATAATTAAAAATTGGTACCCTATATGGTGACCTAGATCCCAGTAACCCATATCCGGTGTCTTACTTTATTATATTACCATACAGACAAGGATTAAATCCAAAAGGACCGATCAGTTTAGTAGTATTGGAGTAACCGATACCCATTTTACATTGGGAATAGAAAATAACTGCATCCTTTAAAACATAATACATAAAAAAATAAAATTAGATGAATCCTTTAAAACTCATTCAATGATTTCTTCTTCATAGGTTGGATAAAGGAAAAAATTAAGGGCGAGATCAAATAATCCTTTAGGGTTATGTTCAATGGAATCTATCATGAATAAATAAAGAATAATCAATATGACAGGGTAAATAACCAAACACACATCCCATTTAATCAATAACAATGATATCATAATTAGATAGGGAATAATATATATGAAAAGGTAAACAACTGAACACACATTCCATTTAAAAAACTTGACTGTATGAATATATAAAGGGTAATCAAAATGTAAAGGTAAATAACTGAACACAAATGCCATTTAATCAATAATATAAGAGTGAAATGCATCTATAGATAAAATCATTCTGAAAATATCATAGATAATAATAATAATGATAATAATTGAATTATCAATAAAGTAAATGATTAATTATAATATTTCATGATCTTAGGCATCCTGATACCTCTACTATCAAGTCCTTTCACAAGACAGTCTAAAACTACAGGTAGAAACCCATTTAATTTGTCCGAGTTATTTGTCTCAAGAGACCTAGAAATGATTTGAGGGGATATATTATATTATTCCCAACCCATAACTATATCACCAAATAATTTCTCATATGTAAAATAATCAATTTAATTCATGAAAAATATTCCCCATCATCAAATATTCATATTGATTAAATGAACCTGATTTTTTATTATTTCCCCAATTAATAAAATAACTTTCAAAGTAGAAACCATATGATAAAATGGTATACAGTTTATAAAATAATCATATATATCAAGAAATAATATGTATATATAATGGAATTGATATTTCTAATGAAAAATTATTATAATATAATTATTTTTTAAGTGAATGTTAACAATCACAAATGAAAGTGAGATTATACAACAAATTTTACCACTTTGCAATTTTCATGTCAAATACACTTGGATAAAATGATTCAATGTGAAACATGAAATACCATGAATTATGATTGAATCTGGATATTACATGTTAATGGGCTAGTATATACAACACATTAAATTTAATTCATTTATAATATCAAATTAGTCTCAATGAAAAGTAAATTAAGACAAAATCCCTTACCTCGCATTTTCCTTTAGTTCAACACTCTTTATCCTAAATTATAACGGTTTTAAGAATGTTATTAACTTATAATAGATCCATATAAAATTATATAAAGTTCATATATTATCCTCTTATAACATAAACCACCCGTTAATAATATTTCATCATTTTCATTATTTTGGGTGTTAGTTACCCTGTTTTCTCATTCGTGCTTTGTTATGAATGTTATAGTTCTTGTGAATATTACATAGATAAATTAGTTCTAGATGGTAATATTGACATAATTATAGTATTTATGCGTCAATTATATGTTTTAATCCAATAATTAAATAGGACTTAGATAAATGAAGCATGTTATCTTAATGGAGATTGTAGGACGTACATACACATAAGAAACATTTTTATTTTTCAATGATATTTATTGATAGGAGGTAAGAAATATTTTATCTTTAAAAAATCATAATAATATCCTAAATGTCATATCATTACTTTAAATATACTTATTTATATCATCAATTCATTTTGGTGATGAATAGAGAGTCACCTTGCTTCATGAAGGTGGTAGTCCACATGTACACAAACAATGTTATCATTTTTTAGTGTAAGAAAAAAAATTATATTTTTTATTTTAATAATTATAAACATGTAATTCCTTGGTAGTGGCCTTAGTCATTTTCTAATAGGTCTCAACCCCAATAGTGTGTTTTGGATCCAGTTGTAATTGTTTTATAATTGTGTTCCTTTTTCCCTAAGTGAGGTGTTTGTGCTCCTATGATGGATATATTCTTGAAAGGAATCCCACATGGTGAGTTTTCAGAAAACCGTTTCTTTTTTATTCACTATAGTTTTGGTATTAATTATCAATGATGATAATTGTTTTAATGGTATATAATATATTGGTTTGGACATTTCTGGGATTCCTTTTTGTTTTCTTTAGCCATGGTGGTTCCAAGAGGGAGTTTAGAGGTGTTATAGAGGCTTGAGGAGTGGTCTTCTCCATACTAGGGGTTATCACACCCTATTCATGGGTGTGGGGGAGGTTGTGTTGG
The DNA here is from genome assembly GCA_963277665.1 of Viscum album. Lineage (NCBI taxonomy): Eukaryota > Viridiplantae > Streptophyta > Magnoliopsida > Santalales > Viscaceae > Viscum > Viscum album. Next base: position 927,912,412 of record OY728132.1, read on the forward strand.
ATCCAAGTGCATGGGATTTTTTTTTTGAAAATTTCATGTAGTTATTGGTGATGCAAGACTAACAACATGGCTTTCCAAGCTGTTTTGGAAGTAGTGTTGGTTGTGGTGTTCTCTTATCCAAAACATCCATTATAGAAATGACCAGCAAGGGAATGGTGTTGAGAGTAGCGAGTTGGGGGATCTATTGAATTAAATTGGGATGGGTAAATTACTTTTTTGACTACTATATAGTACTTGGTGAGGAAAAATTGTCATAGGTGTGGGAATAATGCCCTGAAATAATCTATTTTAGGTTGGTACATTGAAGAACACCACAACCATGGTGGAGGACATGGTGGAAGTCATGCTTAATTTGAAATAATTGAAATCATTGTAATTTGTTATGGATATTATCCATTACAATGGGAAAATATTTAAATCATTAATGAGGGATGTTAAATTTATTTTTAATCTGATTCTTCCCCTCTATTAACTGATCGTCATTTCTCCTCTTGAATTCCTTTGATTTATAAACGCTCCATAAAAACTAGTGAATGGTTGATATGTTTTCAGGCATTTGGGATCCATTGTTGGTTATTGTTATTGGGTAAGTGTTAGTTCTACCACCTTGTTTCTCTATGATCAAAACCTTATGGGTGCCAAGACTTATATTATTTAGGATAGCACACCCTTGTTTTAAGGGATGGTATTCCCTCTTCTTTCACACTTTATTATTCTTCTTTCTCGGGTTTTTTGTTAGAATTACCATGGTTTTAGGGCTATGATTTGAGATTCACTTGTTGGTGGATTATGGATGTTTCTTTGACTAATATTCCACCTACTTGGTGGTGTTTCTTCTAGAGGGGGATGATCCTCAATCATCTATTTTTTTGTGTAGAACATTGAATATATAAATTGAGGTAGGGGATTCATTGGATCTTATTTTTAGGATTAATTGTAAATTTATCATTCAATATATCTTCGGGTAATATTGGAATTAATCTTATTGAATAAAAAATTAGAATTAACGAAAATAGTTTTTTTGGATTTAACGATCACATTTGTTTTCACTATTCTAATAGTTTGCCTATTGTTTTGATAGATTATGTTATATTTATGCTTAATATTTATTTTATCATGTTTTTATTCTTGGGAACTAGAGAAATAATGTAATGTTGGTAATGATTATTGGATATATAAAAATGATTCAAGTTTATTTGAAATTTTTATTCCTTATAATATTATAGAAGTTCGAATGGTGCTTTGGGAAAATTTAATATAAATCATTCTTCATTATAGTTTAAAAAACAAGAGGATATGCTTGAAATAATTTTTAAATATCCTATAGTTTTTTAGAGTTGATGAATTAGGTTTCCCATGGTTGTATCTTTTGAAAAATTAATAGGTTAATTCAAGATGGTTGATAATCAGTTATTTGATAAAGATAATTCTTTAAGACTTAGTAAGCATGTTTTATAACAAAGAATGGATGCCTTGGTTTCAGAGCCTAGATTCCCTGTTAAATATTTGTTGTTTTCTTTCTACCTCGTTAATTTTCTATGAATGTGGAGCCTTACTATGCGATGTCATATTATATTGGGATGGATAATGGTTTGAAGAGAATGTTTAGGGAGGCATGGGTTTGTGATATTAGCTGGCTCCTGTAAGGGATATATGGATGATGATATTCATAGTTGTGTCAAGGATGGAACAAGGACTGATATGGAGGTTTGATGCTTGGAATTCCCATTATTTTTGGGTTGATTGTTGGATCCTTTCTTGAACATGAATCTATTTGAAGGCTGGATGACCTATTCCCTTGATTCGAAATTACTTTTCCCACTCCATGACACAACTATTTGTGCATGGTTTATGAATAATATATGATATCTTTGGATGGGTTCTTGAGTACTTGAAATTATGGAATGATAATTAATGTTAAATAATTTATCCCATGGGGTTCGAGGATTTATGGAAATTCATAATGGTGATAAACTTTAAGGAACCTTGGAAAAGGTTGATTTATTCCTAGAGTGTATATAAATTTGATTGGTAATTAATATAATTAGGAAATTTTTAATGGAATGAATTAATTTATAGTCTCTTAAAATGATTTTCTTCTTATAGGATAACTAGTCCTTAGTAGTGGAAGCTAGGTGTTTGAGAACAACAGATGCATTTGAGGCTAAGGATAGATACTTTCCTATAGTGTGGTTATTAGATATATATATTATTATGTTATGTGATTCTATACAATACCCCACCTCTGTCAGTAGGGAGAACGAAACTAATGAAGTCTAGGTGGGTTCTTTTACCAAACATAAAGGTTGATGAGGAACAGATGGCTCACAAGACCCTATTTCCCTACTCTATAATCCTAGTGGTCTTATGTGATGGTATACATGATGGTTACCTTTCCCATATATATATATATGCAGAGGGTTTTAATGGTTTGTTGATATTTCACATATGTATCTCCAGATATAATATCCATAGGATTATTATAGGTATGTCTTGTGTGGGATGTGATAGATTGAGGTATAATACACAATGTACGAGCTGCAGTGGATCCTTGAAACTACATAGTTAATATTTTATGATCTAGATATTGATGATGACATGAGGTGATTTATGAGGTACATAATATATGTTGATGATGATATGATTTAATACACAGTGTGCATAGAATGATTAGTTTCCCATGTTTTTTCATGAATAATTATTGTTTTGGAGAGAGATGGATCATGACATGAAACATTAGAGAATAGTATAAAAGTAGTGGTTAAGTGGTATATTATTTCCTAAGTTATATATCACATTGGTTATTATTTTATTACGTAGATGTGATACTTTAATAAAGATACATCATCAGTTTGGGAACATAGTATACCTATTTAGGTGACAATTTATCCTCACTTGTTTATCCAATAGTATTTAGTATGATTTATTTTTCTTTTTCATGAGAGGATATGGGGAGGATCCTAATAAGAATATCATTTATGATCACCCTACATATATATATATATATATATATATATTGGTTATCAGGAACTGGTTGTTAATCAAGTTTGACATTAATATCTTTTGGAGTTGTTCAGAATTTGTTTGGGCTTTGAGGTCAATACTAAGGATTTTATTTTAGTACTTATAGTATCTTGTGTAGTTTTTTTAGTTTAGATAAAATTAAATGATTTATTTGGGATATATTTACATTTTTTTATGATAATTAGTTGTTTTTAGGTGTTATCTTATCTTTCATTTCTCATGCTCTTCTTAGAGGGTAAAGTCTCCCATTTGTTTTTTTGTATGGTATACAATCAATTCTTGTCACCTACCTATGGCATATTGTATGTGGGATTAGAGAATCTTTATCTATCTCCTCACATTTTCTACCCAATAGGGGTACCATTGGGGGGAGGGTTCACGAAAATAAGTAAAATCAAAAGGAATTCTTATTGAATAGATAATTAATAAAATGTCTCTGAAAAATTTCAAAGCATGAAAAAGAGAATAAAAAATTGATGAATGATGACCAATATACCAATAATACTGAATATATCAATGAAGAAGAAAAATTATTCTTTTGAAGGATATTAAGGATATGAAAAAAATATTGATGACTAGAAGTCCTTGAGTACCAAGATGGAAGAAATTATTATCGATTTGGATAAGGAGTATGATCTTATTTAACTAAAACTAATCAAATTTGAAGAAGAATGGAACATATCCATACTAATATTTTATAAATATATTCAAGAATTTGGATAGTTCTCAAGGAATAATCTAGTGTGGTATGATTAGTGAAAAAATATCTGCATGATGATGTTAGTGCATAAAAGATTGGTAAAAAGTCTTAAAAGAAGAAGCATGCTAAAAAAACCAAATTTCTGGCAAAATCAAATGAGTCTAAAAAATTTAGAAATTCAGGGAATTGGAAATTTTATCTATAATTCATTATATCTAGTGATTATAAAAATAATAAAATAAGTCTATTGTTAAGTGTAAGATGTCATGAGTTCATCAATATCATGGTTCATAGAAGGGGCTGACATTGATGACAAAAAAAGTGGATGAAAGAGGAACAATTAAGGGAAACTTGCTATTTTTAAATGTAAATATGATTTTGTAGTCATTTATAGTACTATAAATGTTTTATGAATACGATGAACATATATTATTTTAATTACCATAATTTTGATGAGTTGAGAAAACATGGGAGATAGAACATAAGGCAGATTCAACCCACTCAAAGAATATAGATTCAGAAACAATATGAAAAATATGAAATAATTTTTCAAAATAGATTACAATTATTGGAAGATGTTTATGAAATATGTGATCCAACATGTCCCCTCGATAATGATGTATCACCTTAGTTCCTTAACAATGTTTAAATTTTTATTAAAAGAAAAAGTATAATGTAGAATAAAAGACTCTTATTGTAGAAGTTTCACTTAAAGAATCAAATAAATAATTTCCATTGAATTTGGGATTCAGGTGCTCATCCCATATGAATGGTGACTTGTTGTTTTTAAATGATGTTGAAAATTGTGTAGAAGGATCTGTGAATTTTGGAACTCATGGGTCACTTTTGATCAAAATGTTTGTTTCTGCTGTTATTGGAAAATAAAATTAATATCTAAGAACCCCTTTATGTTGATGGGACAAAACACAACTTGTTGAGTGCGTTTGAACTCCATGATGAATGAAATTTGGTGGTCTTTAGTAAATTTTTATTTTGGGTGAAAAGGCTTGAAGATTTCAATATTTTGGAATTAGGTAAGATGACAATGTGTAACTTATTTTAGATTATATATGCACACAATACATTCTATTTGAGTATAAAATAAGAAAATAAAATTTGGAACAAAAGGCTTTTTCATCATCATCAAATAAATAAGATCAAGCTTACTGAAAGATATTTTTTATGATGATCATAATATAAAGTGAGATATTGGTTAGATTTTATCTAAATGTTAGAAAGAGGATTTGGGTTATATTTTCCTAATCAAAACTCCATTATAAATCATGGAAAATAAGTATAGACTATGAGAACTATGAGAAAAACATCTCATACCAAAATTTTTCACTAGTTGTATGTAAATATGTCAAAGAATCTTTGGAGAATCAGGAGTGTGATGATGCTATGAATGATGAATTGGATCAAATTTTGAATTATAATACTTGCTATTTTGTTCCCAAATATAAATAAAAAATGTGATTGGGACAAAGTGGGTATTTCAAAATTAGTTGAATGAAAATGGAGACTTAGTGAGAAATAAAGCAATGTTAGTGCATAAAAGATATTCACAGGTCGAAGTAGTTGACCACAATAAGACCTTTTTCATGTGTTCGGTTGATTTAAAACATCAATTTTTTTATTTATATTACATCATAAAGGTAATATAAGATATTCAAAATGCATGTATGGCCTTTTTTCCTCGATATCGACCTAGAATAGAAGGTTCATATTGGGAAACCATGTGGGTTATTTTCTGGGGAATATCTTAATTATTTTTTCACATTAAAAACAATTTATATAGACTAAAACAATCTCCATGATCTTGGTATTCTATGATGAACACCTATTTAAAGAAATTGAATTTCAAAAAGGTAATAGTAGACATCAATATGCACATAAAAGATGACAAATATGTATCTCTTGTTAATATCTCTTATATATATTGAATCATATTTGATGGGAATGATAATGTAATTTGAGATAATTTCTCAAAGGATAAGAAGAAATTATTTTTAATGCATATACTGTGAGATATGTGGCACTTTCTTAGATTATAAATCTCTCAAGAGAAATACCAAATTTTTATTTCCCATGAGAAGAATGCTAATGATATTTTCAAAATTTTGGAATGGAATTTTTGAAACAAGTTTAGAGACCCATTTTAGTTGGGAAAAAAACTATACAATGATGAAAAAGGAAAGAATATTGATTCAAGTGAGTTCAAGAAGCTAATTTAAAGACTATTATGTCTCATAGCTTCAAGGATAGACATGATATATTCCATCACTCTATTTTCCAGATATTAAAATGCACCTAAATAATCCAATTTTATTATATAAAAAGGATTTTCATGTATATAATGGATATAATTTTTTTTGTAGTAATATGAAAATAAAGGAATGTTAAAGAATTTCATTATATAGATATAGATTGGGCAGGCTAAATTGATGAAAGAAGATCCACATATGGTAGAGTTTTATTTATTTGGGATAGGTGTATTTATTATCACAATATAATGTAAAGTTCTTTGACTTTATGAAATCATCAGAAAAAAATATGTGGCTATAACTCATGACTTAACATTTTTAATTTATATAATGGCATAATTATAATATTTAATGGGCTGGGTGAAGCTTCCACTTCTTCTTTGATGTGATAATAAAAGTGTTATCAATTTGTTGAAGAATCATGTTCTACATTCAACGAGAAAAAATATTAATATCAAATATGACATTATCAAGTGCTTGTGGATATAAATGAATTGAAGTTGGAGTACCTTCCTATAAAGAAGAATCTAAATGATGTTTTCACCAATAATGTTTTTAATGATATATTTCAGAATATGAGGATGATATAGGGAGTTCATCCTCACCCATCACAAGGCTAAGGTACCGTTTTCAAGTCCCATTTACCATCTTATCTTTGGATATTATTACCAAAGGGGTAGAATGATTATAGAATAAATATTCATTCATATTTGGTTTACCTATTATAGGGAAGCATATATCTATGGGTATTTTTAAAGGGGTAAGCTATGAAATAATCATGGTTAATGTGTAAACTATTTTGATGCATATATTAAAAGGGGTTTTTAAAGGGGTAAGGTGTGAAATTAGCATAGTTACATGTGAGAACTGTTTCCATAGTTTTCTGAAGTGAATAAAGGAATATATTTTAATAGTTTATTAAATTTAACATATTAAAATATATATTATAAATTCTATGAGAATTTTATAAACGATAAATATTTAAGAGGTTTGAATGTAAATCAATTTTTTCTTATAGATAATATGAGTTTATTATTCAATGTTCTTGTTTCATACATTGATTTTTCTCTTGAAATATCATAATTATTGAATGATAAATCAGTGTTAATGTGATAGGTTTGAAGGAGACCTATGTTCCATGGTTTTCAATAACATCCAAAAGGATATATTTCTAAGACCATTTGTGTTGTTTTACATTGTTCATCTAGGTTGAGGGTTTTATCTAGAGAAGAATGATTGGTATAGGTTGAAGTGGATGTGATTATTGTCTTACATCTTATTATAGAAAAGTATATCATGTTTAAATTATATTTATAAAGTCATTAAAACTAATATTAATTATTATGAAATTTTCTTATGTAGTATGAAGAAGAATTCACATTATCTACAACATGGTTATTGAAGAAATATTGATGATTGTAGATTTATATGTGATGTGATATCCATGAAAAAATCTATTATTTATTCATAAATATTTTTTTATATGAATAATGTTTGGGAGGATGAGTTGTGATATTTGGATAAGTGTTTTTCTAAGTGCTTGTATAAAAAATTATCCAACCATAAGCCAACTAAAGAATTCGCTCAACTACACATGTGATAATATATTCAACCTTGAATGATCTAGTTTGACCTAGCTAAACCAAAAGTATTATCGGTGAGATAGAGGTAGTTCTTGTTCTTGGGTAGTTATGGGTGCACACAAAGAATAAATTTTGTAAGTTAGACACATGTGAAGGAGGTGGTTATACTCTTTAATGTGAGGTGGCTTTTTAGGCTATAGGGCAACCCCTAACACCCCTCACGATTGTTCGGGCCATGGGTGGAGGGGAAATGGATTATTAATCAACACTAAGTTAAAGGGTTTTTATATGGGACAACTAAGCCTATGAGTTTTATTTCCATATCATTTAGAATATTTAACGGATGCAGCTCAAATGATCTGATGAATCATGTTCATTTGATCAAAATCTGTGCCATCTTAAACTTGTTTAAACCCTATCTTTATGCTTGATTGACCACGTGTTCTATATAGTTAGATGATCAACCTTGATCCTATGAGATACTACAAGAAGACATGACATACCATGAACACATCAACCATATGATGAAATTTCCACATAAAGAAAACATAGTTGACTATGAGTACACCAGGAACACTTGAACCTACCATGAGCACATCTACCACATGATGAATGAGTGGTCATGAGGATTCATGATAACTAAACCTACCATGAGAAACACCCACCACAAGTGATTTTATCCTTCTACAAGAAGTGTGATTAAACACACATATAAGAAATTATCGTCCGCATATATGGACCTACCATATATTTCTAGATGGATAGAACACATGATATGAATCGACCATGTAAAGTGATACTTCCATATGAAGTATAAGATCGATTTCAAGAAAATGATTCCTTGCTCAGAGCAGCTGTGGGATCTTCCACGATGGTTGAGTACTCAAATAAAGATTTCATGAAAAAATTGAGTATCCGAGGGCAATTTTATACATGCATGAGAATTTTTATTGGATAAATAGGGTAGTTGTGGATATTTGAGAATGAAAGATCATGACATAGAGATAAAATCATGAAGATTAATTTATATTCATGGTAATTTATGATATCCTAGTTTATTCCATCTTTTTATCCACTAATAAATTCATAAATACATTTCATGAGATATTCATGAAAATAGCACATGTGAATTTCAGGAAGATCATGTCATGTACGTTTTGAAAGAATTAAAATTATTATAGAGAGAAGGTTCACTGGTATATGAGGAATAATTAAAAAATTAAATCCGTGATAAGGTTTCAAAAGATTAAGTAAAATATTCGAATGAAGGAAAAAGTATGATACTATAAATTCATGGTGTCCACATCCATGGGTATTTAAATATATGAAATTTTCATGGAAGAAAAAATAATGAAATATATGGTATTTATTTGTGTTTGAAATAGAACAGTATATAAATAACTACATGTAGTTTCAAATAACTATAAAATATGTATAACACAAAATTAAAGATCCAACAATTTTGGGATATTTGAATTGAAATTATTTATATGGTCTTCTATGAAGAAATTATCAACCAAGGAATTAGAAGGGTGCATATTTTTTTTTGAAGAAACCAACTTGGTGTGTTAATTTTGAAGTTCCCAATAGAGTAAGGAAGAATAAGTTGTTACTATAATTATTCTCTGAAGGTTTTTATTCCCAATGGTGATGTAGTTAGTTCATGAAGATGTTTTATATAGTGTTGTACATGTGATTTAATGTCAAGAAGATCTCATCACACCTAAAATATTTATAATAATCTGTAAGAAGAAAACAAATCTATTGATACCCAAACATTTGATATTGTTATATTAGTATAGGATGAACTAATTTCACATGATACAATAAATAGTTTGGAGACTGGTAAAGAATGTTCTAAAGATTTTCCATGGTTTCAATGGTTTATATTATTTTTCTAGTGGATCATATGATCACAGGTTTTACCATATCATTCTATGGACTAACTGTTAACATTAAGTAGTGAACCTTATAAATATATTATTCCCAGTATATGTGTTCCTTTTTCGGGTAAGATAATAATTCAATAAATTCTAATAAGTGATGAATGTTGTTTAAAGTTAAAAAAATAAAATCGATTAATCATTGATTCACCAGCCTCTTAGTGATTCCAATGATATTGTGTTCCCATAAATTACAAACCAAAATATACTATAGATGTGAATACCTTGAGCCATTACCACTCATGTATAAGTGAACTATGCCTCAAGCCATTAGATCCCATGAGGGTATTGAAATAACCAAAATCCATTACATCTTACATGTAAAGTATTAAATAAACAAAAAACAAGAAATAAATTAAACAATAATATAAGAAAACAATCAAATAAGAAATTACAATAAAATATATATATATAATAAAAGTAAATTATGCATAACTGAACTGACCAGTGGTTATAGGGACATATAAAGGGAGTGTGAATCATTGTACCCAACATTTACCTTGATATACTTATTTTATTAGTTGTCCCCTATTGTGATTAAATATATTTCATATTTAAGATATATGGATTTACAAATATGTACTTAAAACTCTATATGATATTTGATGCTGTATGAATAAGAAAAACAATAAAAAATATTTTTATAAGGTTTTATCCTTCTTGGAAAACCCACTTCGTCACATGTTTGACTCTTTGTTGAGTAATGGGTTTTAGTATCACTATGTATGATTATTGAATACAAGTTTAGTTAAGTTTTACAAAAGTGTTGGGATATAATAATCCAAGTCCCTAAGTCATGCATCATCCACATCCTTAATATGGTATTGTTTATATAGGTACCGCCAAAATTCTATTGCATTTTTATAGTAGAACTACAAGTTCTTCTAAGGTCCTCAGTGAACTCTTTTGAAAACACATCTCTTTTATTATTTGGATGTTTCTAAATCAACTGAAATAGGATATTATTCCTCAATAAATAGATCTTCTAATGGAAGGATAAAATAAATAAGAATGCTTCCTTATCAATTCTATTATATCAACTCAATCACACTATGTGTTTTGATTATAGTGACTTACTTATTCTTCAAGGGTCTTGACATAATGAATATAATTAGGTAGAAGTGTTAGTCCCTTATCTTATCAAACACCTTTAATATTATGAAGATATCATAAGCTAATTCATATTCTTCATCATTATCAATAGGTGTTCTTTAATGTTTCATTATTTGATCCCTCTTATTTTCTTCCTCTACACAATCTTCTATTCTTAGTTTCACTCAATCAAAGGATCTATATAAAATATTAATCAATTATTAATCATTACTTTTATATTTATAGTAGTCTGTGGATATAATTTTTAAATTATTATAAATTTAATTCCCTCTAATATTTTTATTAAATATTCATAAAATCTAATTCTTTCAAAACTAATATTATTATTTAGTGTTCATGAATACTCAAATTCCTCATAATATTTGAAAATATCATGAATTCCTCATTTATAACTCCCAAAAAACTCTACATTTTCTCTTCTTAACAACTCCATGAAATTACCTTTATAAAATCACTTCCATGTATGGATGTGTCTATTCATCTTTTAGTTGTCGTTAAAGTATTATTGAATAACATCTAGAATCAAGATGTTTCATAATTTTGATATTTTCCAATGAGGAATACATCACTAGCATCTTCTAATTTGGAAATTTCATCATATGAGTGAATGAATCATATTTTCCATTTGAATATATCATACTCAGTATTGATTTAAAAATACATAATAACCATAAAAACAACTCATATGTTGAATCATTGGTACTTTAACTTAAGTGTATAAGCCTCTATCTTCATTATTATTGATATGTCGAGCTTCTTCTATGTAAGCCTCTATTTAATAATACTTATTATCCATTTATAAAAACTCTTTGATATATATAATATATAGTTATATTCTACCATGTGAGATTCTAATATATCATTCATTAATTTTAATGATATCTACAATCATCCATATTTTTTGTGACATTAAAACTTCAGCTTATCTATATATTTTATGGAAGAACGTAGAAATATAATTACTAGCATGGAATGTGACCTATCATGTTAGGAAGATAACAATGAACATGATGTCATATGTACTTGATTACATGAATGATTTTAATTCATGGATAGTGCCACATAAAATTGAGTCTCATAATGGTTTCTTGTTTAGAAGCATGCTTTGTTACTAGCCTAAGTCTTCCAAGTCACTATTATTTAAATCTATTAGGCCATTTATACCCATAGTGTTACCATAATACCCCTCATAATGCTTATGTCTTACCTATGTTCAACCTCATGTTATCCCTATAGGTGTTGACCCACATTGGCTCAATACAAGTTATACTTGCTTCCCTGACTTTTAAACCCAATTATATCTCAGATAACTAGATTCTTTGGTGGTGTTGGTATATGGATTGGAACATTTTCTATTAAATCCATATCCACATTGTAAACTCCACTATATATTGTAAGATTCAACCATTCACTCATATGAAGTTACCTTTGATAAAATATTATTGTTCCAATTTGTCTTACAAAGTTCAATTGCTTTGAGATGGAACATATACAGAGTAAATATTGAGTCATATGGAAACATTCATTTTTTAAATATTAGATTTTGGGAAATATAATAGCCAATTTTAATTCCAAAAATCCCAGACTTGTCCCCATCATTATATTTAAACTTCCTCAATTTCATCCAAGAATATTTTATTCTTATCCAACCCTTTTCAAATATCCTTTTCCAAAAATAGTATTCTACTTGTAAAACTAAATCATAGTGGTACTTCAAGAACCTCAATTTTTTTCCATTTTTTGAATCCCTATTAACCCCTAATCAAAAAAAATACATTTTTCCTATAAATTCATAAATCCATCCACCAATATATTTTTTCATTATTTATTCCCTTAATATAATGTAACACCATTCTAGTGAACTACTCACATATTCTCACCATATATTAAAACCTACTTATCAACTAGGAATCCACCATCATTGAAAAAAATAAACCTTTGAAAAAGTTTCTTAAATTTCCCCTTTTGTGTTTATTGTCGATACCAATAAATAATTTTTATTCAATATTTTTTTATTCCAACTATTTTCAATCTCCCCTTTATGGAAAAAAAAATAAAAAGATGTCTTTAGGGTTAGATCTTACTTGTATCCAAACAACTTATCTTACCACATCTAATTTTTGTTTAAGATTGAATTAATTTAGAGAAGGATTGGAACCATAATTTTTATTAGCCATATGTCTCTAGTTATTCAACTCTATGTCTTTATTGGATTTCGCAGTGTAGAAAAACAATGATTAAACAAGGCATTAAAATATCCTACATAGATTATCCTACATGTGATTCCATTCAAAAATTTTATCACTTTATGGGTTTAATAATCGTATTTTTCATTGGAAATAAAATATGTGTTCATGTACTCACTTCAACATACAAATTAAAACTATTAAAACACAAGTACTAGGTTTTATTTTTTTTGTAATCATCCATAAAGATTCCTTAAATTTATGAATTCATGTCATTGATTAAGAATAAATTTCATTCCATGATATTAGAATTTAATTATTGTAACCAAGTATGAGAAAATATGAACCCTTACTATTTCAATAACACCATTTTATATTCCTTATAGAAATCCAGATGTTCATGATATTGATGGGTTTTAGAAGATTCCCAATAACCTTATAAACTTGTCTCCCCCTCTAAGAGACACTCTAGAACATCATCATCAACATTGATCTATTAATTATATACAATTCATGATATCCCTTTTTGAGAATACACCAGAATAGAGTAATTCAAACATCTATCAAATTTGGAATGACTATTCTAGATTTATCATTCCAATATTTTTATCCAGTCTTGAAATCTTGCACATATTCTTACTTCACCTTCAATTCCATGCATTGAGAGTAAAAAGACACATCACAAAATATTAAGGAAATATGATGGAATAGATTTTGTAACATCCCAAAGGTTGATAAATGGAAATTAACTTCTTATAATTATGTAATATAATATAAATAAATAAAATAAAATTAAGAACACAATAAAAACTTTATAAAATAAGAATTAATGAAATAAAAATAAATTTATAAATGTTAATGAACATATTCCAAATGAATAATAACTTGACCTATAGAAGAGTAACATGAACCTTATTAATAATAAACTGGAAAATTGAATAGTAACCTCACCAAAGACAGTATAAATAATATTTACCCATCTTATAAGTGACAATATGATATAATTATATAATTATATAAGTAAATAAATATTTTAAAAATTCTTAATTAAGTGTTGGTATTTTTCTATGTCATAGGTCTTTAATTATAATTTTATGAATAAATTAATAATTTTATAGAAAATTTATTTTCATAAAATTTATTCATAAATTATTATTATTTTGTATTATTATTTTAAGGTAATTTTATGAGGCCTTTGTTAATTTTTTAAAGTGATATAAAACCAGTTACAATTTCCAATATGTATTTTTAGGTAAATTATGATTTTAATTAAAAATTACATTTATCATATTTAGAAATTTATTTTAATAAAATGGAGTTAATTTTTTAATTAAACACATTTATAAATGGATAGTTTGAATTTTTTTGATATTTTTGAAATACATAAATTTTTTGTGAATACTAAAATACAGTAATTTACGGTATATATACATTATAAGTTAAATACACTATTACATGAGTCATAGCTGATGTAAGAACCATTGTTTTGGGCTCAAATTATCTTCTTAATGTATTTCGTATCAATAATCAACACTATTTATAGTGTTGACCAAAAGAATAAACTAATTAATTAAATAATGAGAAAACACCCCTCTCCTCCTCTATAAATACAACCCCTCACCACCTCTTCTCATCACACATATTAATCCTTGATCCACGTACAAATTTTGAAAAATAATCTTCAAAAACCTATACCAAAATTCCTATATATTTTTTTTCTAAAAAAAATACCAAAACTAATCACTTACGGAGGTTCTCAGGAAGACGGAATCAAGAGGAAACACCCCCTTCTGTATTCTTTCAATTTCCTTTCATGTACTTTTTTTCATTTTTTATCCTCACATCACCTAAACAAATATTATGATAACTCCATTACCTTAAATATAATTTAATATTGTTATTATAATTTAACAATTCATCCTCATCTCTCTTTCCCCCTCCTTTTATACTAAAAAAGAAAACATCATCCGTGATGTGTTAATTTATCACATTCATGGGAGAAAAAGTTTTCAATTTCCATTACAATATTCAAGGATTGTCATGAAACCATTTTTATGGTTGAACCAGATTATAATATTTTTATTATATCTTATTTAATTTTCTAAAATCATTTTTTATCCATGACATTAATTTATAAAACAAATTGAGTTCATTATAATAGAAAACCACCAAAATAAACACAAATGATTATGATTAACTATTTATCTAATGATTAATCCTCATGACATATAACTAAATGATATATAAGACAAATTTAACCTTGATAATATCACTAATAACATATAATTTCAATTATGGATAATTTCCCCCACTTTACACAACCTTTCGTACATGTATACAAGTAAACCGATCATGAAAACCAAGGAAACCAACACTCCAAAATGATAAAATTGAACCTCTTAACTCATAAAAAAGGCCTTAAATTAAATTAATAAAGTTATAATAAATGAAAAACAAGTATAATTGGTTTTTTAATTTTTAATTAATGAATCTAATTTGATTTTCCATGACATTATGATCAAGTAAAGAACACCTTCTAACTTAAGGTAAGGGATTCTACCTGAACCTCTATTATTCCTTCGGGTGATTATTTATCTATTTTTAAACACATGAAATTATATTTTAATGTAATGTAACTATTATAAATTATCTTTATATGTCTCAAACTCATGTATCAATATCCATTCATCATTATTTTTTTGGAATATACATGTTTTTGAAAGATTCCCTACTCGATTCTTCCCGATAAGCTAACCCAATTTAAGGGAACTTCTTGAATTCTTAACCAATTTAAAGTGAAAAATATTATCTATTTTAAGAATCCATTATTTTTGGAAAAATTATTCATTTTAGTTTGAAAACCATTTTGTATCTTTTTGGGTTTGATATAAAAGATTACTCCCATTTGTGCTTTAAATTCTCTTTAATACTTTCTTTAAACTGCAATAAAATGTTTTAATTATAAAGTTTCTCAAATAGCATTATTACATGTATTCACATTATTTTGACATAACTTATCATGACCTATTCCTATTTTTCCTTATGAATGTTCATGTATTATTTAAATCCTTTCTTTCATGGACACCATTGTGATATTCCCTTATGTTATGCCTTTTTGACAAAGATTAAGATACCAATTCTAACCGTGGGTAACCCTTATATTTATGTTTGATTCCTTTTGTATATTTCTTCATGTGGCATGTATATTAATGAACATGTTATTATGGGTACAACCAGATATCACTCAAATTCATTGTGTAATGTTTAGACTCACGAGACGTTATGTGCAACGATATTAGTGGTTAGCCTTGACTCGTGCTCTATGTGGAATGGTATTCGTGGTTAGCCATGAATCATGATTCCCTATGTAAAATGAGCCTTGAATCATGATAAAGTATTGTTTTATGTTACTTCCACATTACTATGAATACACGATTATACGATTCCATGTTATTATTCCTTATATTTAATCATGTTCCATTCTTTTTATATCATCATGTTATGCCTTCTAACCCATGTGCTAATCTTTATTCTTATCTTTATTCCCTTAATGGGATTTTAAATCATCCCTTTATTCATGTTATCCCAAAGTTATCCAATAATGATGTAAGGTCTCAAAGGATGTTATTAATTCATTATGAATATTAAATAAAAGATGTTCTTATTTTGGAATCAAGATGTTTAATTATGTACCTAATATCCAAGACACTAGAATTTATGATCCATAGCTTGTAATATTATGTTTAATTATTCTTAAAATCATGTAATGATATGTATAAAAGGATAGGGTCACTATAGCTGGTATCAATGCAAGGACTAGTTATTTTTAGAGACTACTAATAGGGAACTTTAGTAATAACCCTAGGTATAAGACTATTTATGAGAAAACATCCCTAAATTTTGGTAAGTATAGAGTAAGTGGTTTATCAATAAAATACATCCATTACTAGATACTAAAAGTGGATGTGGTATGAGACAAGATATATCTAGGATTGAAAAATACAACAAGGTGTTCTAGGCATGACTTGGGGTAACCTGGTTCATGAAAATGGGCCTTAATGCACGTCTGGTATGATACTCCCGGGGGATATGCCTTGGTAAATTTATAATCTCATTATGAACCATTATTATGGGAAAAATACCTCGAAGAAATTATTTTAGGAAACAGATCATGGATAACATATATTGAAACCTAGAGAATCACATGTTAGGAAATAATTTTCTTTTTAAAGTTTATCCCTTTATGTTCAGAGTTTCTTTTTATTATGCTAATTAGTTATGTATTGAATCCCCCTAATTGAAATTTATTTTTCTTAGATAATGGTGGGAAATAGAAGAAAAATTCTAAGAATCAATGTGAATGGGAATGTGATGATTTCCCGAATGAAATTCCAAATATGATTGGAATGGGTGGTCCAAACATTATCAATGTAATTTCTAAAATGGAAAAATTTATGAATAATAAATTGAATTTTTTGGAACACCCTCATTATCAAAGGAAAGATAAATTTGTCATTGAATCTATCATTAGGAAAAGGACACCCATGTTTAGTGGATCTTTTGATCCCCTCCTTACGAAACTGTGGCTTAACACCATTGAAAAGATATTCTCTTTCGTCCAGTGCCCATAATAAGTGAAATTTGTGCTGGAGGTCTATCATTTTGATGGGGAAGATGATCATTAGTGAACACTAATAAAAAAATATGATGTCTAAGGAGGAAATTTCTTCTATGGATTGGGACGAATTCAAAAAAATGTTTTTTAATAAATATTTTTCAAGATCACTCCATCTCAAGAAGGAATGGGAGTTCCTCATACTTAAGAAGAAAGAAGATGAGTCTATTTGGGCATAAGAAGCAAACATTTCAAGTCTCGAAAGATATTCCTCCGGCCTTATCATGAACAACGAAGGCAAGGTGGATATCTTATTTAGCATACCAAAGACATGTCTACTAAAAGAATTGGTGATTTGAGACATCAAAATTTATGAGGAGATTTTCCATTGTGCCCTCAAGGTTGAAATAGATATTAGATACTCTCAATGGTCTTGTGGGGTCAGTGAAAAAAAGTGGAAAATTGAGTCTAATATGGGTGGATTAGCAAACAAATCCCATGGTGGAAAGAGGGCCAAATATCCAATGCATCAAAATTGCGGGAATAAGTATCTTTGGAACTATCTAAATGGAACGAGGAATTTATTAAAATGTGGAAGAATGTGGAATCTGGATAAGAACATATAAAGGGATATGAAGAATCCCATTTACGTGGAAGAATAAAGGAGGGTTCGTATCAACACTCAGCTACTAGTGTAGTGTTTCAACTGCATGGAACATGGTAATTTTTCTAACTAATTCTATAAGACGGTGTTTTTTGGAGGAAATCAACAACAACCTCCAAGGAAATAGGGAAGGGATTATGCTATAACTACTTATGTGGTGGATCTGGACAATGATGTGGTGATAGGTACACTGGTTATTCATTCACGAATAGAGAACATACTATTTGATTCTGGTTCTATGCATTCATTCATTTCTTTAATGTTTAGTATAACTATTGAAACACCACCTCAAAATCTGAAGGTTGAGTTATCTATGAGAACAAAAAATGGGGAAATTATTTCATCCAAATTATACAACTACTCCCTAGTTAATGTTTGTGGAATAATCCTCCCATAAAATCTATTTATACTTTATTTGGTCAAATTTGATGCTACATTGGGCATGGATTGACTATCATTATACAAATCAAACATCAAATGTCAGGAAAGGGAGATCACTCTTCATATCCTGAAAGTTCCTCCAATTATTTAAAACTGTAAGATGGAAGATGAATCTCTTTCAATATCATCAAATAATGTGTGGATTTAATTAATTTTTAGCAAGAATATCTCGCTCAAATTATTGAGATAAAGTAGACGATCATGCTCGAAGACATGCCCATCCTGAGGGATTACACTGATGTATTCTTTGAATAATTTTTTGGTATTACTCCTGGTTGATAGGTTGATTTCTCTATTGAACTTATTCCTAAATATATACTTATGTCAATGAAACCTTATAGAATGGACACCATTGAACTAAAAGAGCTGAAAAAGCTGTTATAGGAGAATATAGATAAGGGTTTTATATTCCGGAGTGCTTCACCAAGGGGTTATTTAGTCCTCTTTGTCAAGAAGAAGGATGGATCAATGCACCTTATCATTTATTATCATGAGCTCAACCAAATCATGATAAAGAACATGTATCCCATTCCTTAAATTGATGACTTGATCAATCATCTATATGGGGAAAGTTATTTATCTTAGGTTGACCTTCGGTCGAGATATCACCAATTAAAGGTGAGGAAAGAAGATATTCCCAAGTATGCCTTTCAAAAGAGGTATGGACACTATAAGTTCATAGTGAATCATTTTAAACTCACTAATTCTCCAACAATATTCATGGACATAATGAAGAATGTATTTAAGAATTACTTCAAAAAATTTATGGTAGTCTTTATTTATGATATTCTGATATACTCTAAGAGAAAGGAGGAACATGAGAAGCATTTTAATACCATGTTGTAGACATTGTGAAGGGATAAACTCTATGAAAAGTAGATTAAATGTGATTTCTGGATGGAGTATGTATTGGGGAATGTTATCATCATAAAATTAATATATGTTGACCCTTCCAAGATAAAGGAAATCGAAGAGTGGGCCAAACCAACATCTGTAATGGAGATCCATAGTTTCCATGGACTAGATAGGTATTTCATATGATTTGTGAAGAACTTATCATAATTTTAAAATCCAATAACAAAGCTAACACAGAAGGGAGTAATGTTTTTTTGGACTCATGAATGTGAGGAAATCTTTAAGAATATCAAGAAGAGTCTTATCACTACGCTAGTACTCACATTCCAGATAAGTGGATAACTTTTTATGGTGTACAATTATGCGTCAAAGAATATATTAGGTTGTGTAATAATTCATAATGATAAAGTGATATCCTATTCCTTAAGGAAGATGAAAATCCATGATCAAAACTATCCCGCACATGATCTGTAGTTGGAAGCTATGATCTTTACATTGATAATTTGGTGGCATTACCTATATAGGGAGAAGTGTGAGATATATACTGATCACAAGAGTCTCAAATATATATTCATACATAAGGATTTCAGTATGTACCGGTGAATATGGTAGCATATCATTAACAATTATGACCTCTCAATCTACTACCATCCTGGTAAAGAAAATAAGGTGGAAGATGCTCTAAGTAGAAAGGATCCTCTATCTTTATTAATGAAGAGAATTGAGGAGAATCCATTCTTCATATACTTAAAAATGATAGACATAGGAATAATTAAAGAAGGTAAATCAGCAATCCTTTATCTAATGATTTCACAATCATCACTCTTGGAGAAAATAATGGATGCTTAAAGAAATGATGTGGAAATTCAGAAAATTTTGAAACCTATATGAAATGGGAAATAATTTGAGTTTAAGATCAACAAGGATGGAGTCTTATGATTTGGGTTACGATTGTGTGTACCGTATGATCCTTAAATAATGAAGGGGCTTTTGAATGAGGCACATATCTCATGATACTCTATTCACCTAGGGAGCACAAAGATGTACTGAGATCTCTAAGAGAACTATTTGTAGGAAAATACATAAAAGTAGATCGATGAATATACACCAATGGTCCTGGAATGTCAGCAAGTGAAGGATGAAAGAAAAAATTATAAAGTTATGATGCAACCATTACCCATACTAACATGGAAATGGGAAAACATCACCACACAATTTTTCATTGGACATCCAAATACATTAATAGGAATGAATTCTATATATGATATTGTGGATTGTATAACTAAGATAGATCACTTCATTGTAATTCAATAGGAATTATCATCAGATCAACTTCCATGAATATATATCAAAGAGGTGGTAAGCCTGTATGGAGTACCACTATTGATTGTATCCGATAGAGATCTGATATTCACATTGAATTTCTAAAAAAGTATCCCACGTTCTCTATGAATTGAGTAGAACATTAGTATGACATATCCTCCTCAAACTGATGTCCAATATGAATGAACTATTCAGACACTAGAAGACATGTTGAGAGTGTGTTCTATGGACTTCAAAGGAGGATGAGACCAACATCTATCCCTAGTTGAGTTCTCTTACAACAATAGATTCCACTAGAGCATCTGAATGGATTCATATGAATCCCTTTATGGGAAAAGTTATAGAAAACCGTCATGCTAGGATGAAGTCGGTGAATGTAAGATTATAGGAAGTGAAATGGACAATGAAAAGACGAAGAAGGTGAAAACCATTCAGCAACACATCAAGGACTCCCAATGTTGAAAAAAAATCTATGAAGACAATCATCGACATGACCTGGAGGTTAAAGTTGGAGACATGGTATTCCTATGAATATCTCCATGGTATAAGGTCATGAGACTAGGGAAGAAGAGAGTGTTATGTCCTAGGTACATAAGCCCCTTCAATATTTTTGATCGTGTCGGAGCTATGGCCTATCGACTAGAACATCCGTCTACCATGTATCCCTCTTAAAGAAGTACATACCAGAACCATCACATGTACTAACTTTATAGGTGGTACAGTTGGAGAATGAACTTTCTTATGACTAGCATCCAGTAAATATCTTGGATCATAGAGATACAGTTCAACACAACATGACCACTCACCTAGTCAAAGTAATTTTGTAGAACCACAAGTATGCATAGGAAACCAGGGAACTAGAGAAAGCGATGAAGGGGAAGTACCTGCACCTATTTTCACCTTTGTTTGTAAAATGAAATTTCATGGGAGAAATTTCATAAGGGGGTAAGAATTTCACGACACATAGTTTTATCAATGGTTATTTCCTTCTTATAATTATTTCATATTTTATAATCATATAAAATCTAATTAAGAAGAAAAAAAATTTATTAATAAATAATTAATGAAATAAAAGGCATTTCTAGAAGTTAAAGAACATACACCAAAGGAATTGTAACTTGACCTTTAGAAGTGTAACATGAACCCTATGAATAGTAAATCAAACAATTTAATAGTTACCCCAAAAATGATAGTATAAATAAACTTCATCTATCTTATAAGTGACAATATATTATAATTATATCATATTCTAAGTAAATAAATATTTTAAAATTATTAATTAAGTGTTTGTACTTTTGTAAGTCATAAATATATAATAAAATTTTTATGAATAATTTAATAATTTAAGAGAAAATTTATTTTCATAAAATTTATTCATAAATTATAATTTTGATTTCTTATTATTATAAGATAATTTTATGAGACATTGGTTAATTTTTCAAAGTGATATAAAATCAATTAAAATTTAAAATACGATTTTTTTGAGTAAATTATAAAGTTATGTAAAAATTAAATTTCTAATATTTATAAAATTATTTTAAAAAAATAGAGTTAATTTTTGAACTTTACACATTGTGAAATGTTTAGGGTGAATTTTTGGTATTTTTCTAAAATACTTGAATTTTTTGTGAATAGTAAAATACAATAATTATCTGTATGTATACACTACAAGTTAAATTCACTATTCCTTGAGTCATTTCTAAAGTAATAACCATTAGTTATAACTAACATGATATAATTAATTAATTTTGTCTCATGAATCATCACTATTTCTTATCTTCAGCAAAATAATAAACTAATGAATTAAATAATGAGAAAACGCCCCTCTCATCCACTATAAATACCACCCCTTACCACCTCTTCTACTAACACCTCTAATTCATTTATACTTGTCCAAATTATACTGAATACTCTTACCATAACTTTCCCCCACATCCAGGATCTTTGTTTATTAACATAAGACAAAAATAATCGCCTAAGGAGGTCCTAAAGAAGAAGGAATCAATATGTAAAACCCTCTTCCATTTTCTTTCAATTTCTTTTCATGTTTCTTTCTTTTCATTTCCTCTCCTAAAATCACCTCATCAAAACTGAATGATAACTACTATACCTTAAATATACAAGAATATTTTTATTCTAATGGAATAATTAATCACCATCTCTCTTTTCTCCTTCTCTGTTTACTAAAAATGAAAACATCATCTGTGATGTGTTAATTTATAACATTCTAGGGTGACAGAGTTTTCAATTTCCATTACCATATTCAAGGCTGATCATGAAACCATATTTATGGTTTTAAAAGATTATAATATTTGTATTATATCTTATTTAATGTTCTAGAATAATTTTTCACACATGATATTAATTTATAAAACAAAATGAGTTCATTATGATCAAAAACAGCAAAAATAAACCCAAATGATTATCATTAACTATTCATATAATTATTCATCCTAATTACATAAAAATAGATGCCATATGAGACCAATTTAACATATGTAAAATAATTAATAACATATAAGTTCAATTTTTGATAAATACCACCACTTTATATAACCTTTCGTACATATATACAACTAAACTGATCATCAAAACCAAGGAAACCAACACTCCCAAACGATGAAATTGAACCTCTTAACCCCTAAAAAGGACATAAATGAACATAATAAAGTTATAATAAATATTATACATGATTAAATGGTTATTTAATTATTAATTAATGAATTTAATTTGATTATCATGGTCATTAAGATCAATTTAGGAACACCTTCGGACTTATGGTATGAGATTCTACCCGAACCTCCATTATTCCTGCTGGATATTATTTGTCTCTCTTTTTACCCAAATTAAATTATCTTTTATTTTTATTTACATATTTTAAATTATATGTATATGTTTTAGAATCATTTATCAAAATCCATTCATCCTTGTTTTTGAAGGATATACATGTTTTTGAAAAATTTCCTACTCGATTCTTCTTAATAAGCATTCCCAATTTAGGGGAACTTCCCAAATTATTAACCAAATTTAAGTTCACTCTATAATATGTTTTAATCCACCACTATTTTTTCTAAAATAATTAATTTTATTATGAAAACATTCATAATTAACTTCTTATTTTATATAAAGGATTATTACCTTTTTCATAAAATTCACTTTTATACTTTCTTTTAACTGCACTAAAAAGATTTATTTCTAAAGTTTCTTAAATAACCTTTTTAAATGTATTCACCTTAGTTTTAAATCACTTATCTTTATTTATAACTATATTAACTTATTAATGTTAATTTATTATTTAAATCCTTCCATTCATGGACACCATTTTTATATACCCTTATGTTATTTATTTTTGACAACATTATGATATCCAATTCTTACCATGGGAAACCCTTATGTTTATGTTTTATTCCTTATGTATGATTCTATGTGTGACACAAATATTCATGAAAATTTTATTATGGGTGTTCCTAGATAGAACTCCAATGCATTGGGTAATGTTTAATCTCATGAGATGTTATCTACAATGGTCTTGGTGGCTAGCCTTAACTCGTGCTCTAGGTGTAATGGTCTTAGAGATTATCCACGACACATGATCCAATATGTGTAATGATCCTTGAATCATAGTAAAGTAATGTTTTATGTTTCTTCCAAATTTCAATTAATCCATTGTTATATGATCATATTTTATGATTACTTATATTTAATCACCTTCTATTCATTTTTATATCGTTATGTTTTTCCTTCTAACTCATGTGCTAAGCTTTATTCTTATGTTTATTCACTTATTGGGATTTTAGACCATACATTTGTTTTTTTATCCCCAATTTATCCTATGACGATGTAAGGACTCAAAGGGTGTTAATAAAATTTTATGATGATTGAATAAAATATGTTCATATTTTGGAATCATGATGTTTAATTATGTGCCTAATCTCAAAGACACTCGACTTCACGACCCTTGGCCTGTAATGTGATGTTTAATTATGCTTAAAATCATGTAATGATATGTGTAAAAGTATAAGGTCTCTATACATTGATCCATAATGTGAAAATAGGTTGATAATTTCTTCTCAACCATGTTAATACTATCTTTATATCTTTTAAATTATTCTTCATGATAAAACATTGTTTAACAGAATTTTCTTTAATTTGGGTAGCATAAAAGTATTTATTATTTTATCTTCATTGCGTCACATGTTCTTCTTCACACAAGACATTAAGGAAGATGTATCACCTATTTTAATATTTATATTATTTAGGTATTCTTCATGTTATGAAGGAAAGTTAAATAACATTTTATCACAATTCCCAACCGTATTATACCTTACACAAAATTATATTTATTTTATTGGGTTTTCATTTACTGATAACCTCTGATGAAGTTAAACAATATCATGTGTAATAACATAATTACTATGATAAATTATCTTTTTGTGTGCTCTTTCTTTATTTAATTCCATTTTTAAATTATTTGACCATGTAGTTAAACAAACTCTACAAATTAACACAACCTATTTTGGATTTCCAAATGACCTATTGTGATCATTTTCCAACCATTTAGAAATTTTTTATCTCTTATTTGGATTAAGATTATTTTGATACCTATATCCATATATTTTATTCTTGTTTCAACGGTGTGACCTCTCTTACAACACTAGAAAGAGTCCTTAATTTATTTGTATCCACCATATTTAACTTATTTTCCTTATTTTGGTTGCCTTCATTATTTAGCCACTTTTCCAAGGTTACCGATTCTTAATAGATCAGTTTTTATCATATTATCTATCTATGTATTATAGGTTCATTCATGGTTGGTTCACAGAACCATAAATCTGCATAATAACAATAATGAGTGCGTATTCCACAAAAACACCTCAGACTATAAAACATATTTCCACTTATTGGTTCTTAATATCTTGATATGGTAATATCTTAGGATTTCTCACCCTTAGTGTAAGCTTTCTATGAGTTCTGTAACTGGCATAATGTTCCAAAAATCAAATTACATATGCCCTAAATTATAACAATACAAAAAATGTCTTACAAACATTGGTCTCTTTCTATGTAGTGCACAATGTTTATAATTATTAGGCATTTAATCTTGCAATTATTGATCATTTTTATTAAAAAAATGTGATTATTTAGAGAACTAACTCGTTTACCCAATTTTAGTACTACTAGTGACATTATGGTAGGAATATAATAATTTTTTCTGATCCCACATTGTAAAATTTTTACTTTAATACAAACACTATCCATGGAAACAATTTTAGTTGAAACATTATATTTTGAGATGGATGGTACATATTTCCAAGACCTTTTCGTAGATTGATCAGAGGTTGAATTAAATTTTTTATTACTAGTTATATGATTCTTCATGGAGTTATGAATCTTAATATTTATTTTTTTGTAAGTATATTTCTTCTCAACTATTTGGTATGTTCTATATTTTTTTAGTTCTGGATTCTTCAATTTTTCCTAAAGTTGAAGATAATTCATTTTAAGAGATTTATTTTTATCCCAAATTTTCCCCAAATGTTCATCGTAACATTTATTCAGTTTAAAAATATATTCCACATGCATTTTTATTGATTCTTGTATAGATATATCAATATAATTTATTCTATTTTTCATTAAAATCTATCTAAGAAACCATAAAATTATTAAATATTTGTATATTTATGTGAATAAATGAATATATTATTTAATAACCATTTATATCTCCTCTTTTTCATAGTCACTTCTTTGTAAATTTTCCTTAATCAACAAATTATTTTCATTGTAGAGAATAAATTATTGCTCCTTTAATTCCATAATGTATTTGAGAGTATTGAAAATTATTAATTACATTCCTAATGCATCCTCCATTTGTTTATGTTCTAATTCTAGTCTATATTTATCATCAAGAATATTTTTGATAAATCCATGTATATCAGTAACTAATTTAATAAGAATCTTCCTTACATACATTTAAATTTGAGAGTAGAAGTATTCCGATATTGATATAGTCTAATCAATCCCATACTATATATATCTTGATCTAAGTATCCACAATGGGATCACTTTCAATAGATTTCATTGATGAAATCGTACAACTACGACCAACAGCATGTGTCGGTTAATCCTTTTTTGTTCTTTGAAACCTTTATCTAACTATTTTCCCACTTTTTCCTTAGGTTTCATATATTTTTAAATGAAACTTCCATACTATAATCAACATAAGGGCCTTTATTTTTATTCATCTAAAGAACATTAAAATTTAATAAAAATTTAAACTTTATATAATATGTTAAAAAAATTGGTGAAAAATTAGATCTAATTAGTGGTATAATTAAGATCCAATACCACTTGAAGTGGCTAGTAGTTGTTCATGGAAAATAGGGGGGGGGTAATCATTATACCCATGTTTTATCATGTTTTACATTCTTTCATAGTTATCCCATCATGTAATCAATACACTATCCTAGTTATGTGACATGGATCTATAAATTTTCACTCTACACTCACCTTGATATGTAATGTAGTATTAACAAGAAAGAAAAAACAATAGGTTTTTATAGGGTCTATCTCCTTCATGAAAAACCTAATCCTTTCTGTAAGAACCCATATCTTCTTTTCAGGTATGTTTTCTTTTTTTTTTTGTACTGTTTTTGAGGAAAAAAGGAATTTTTGGAAATTTTTGAAGTACACACCATTTACATTATGAGTACACACCGTGTAATCAGTTGCAGCATATAGCTATGTGTTGTCCATGTAACAGCCGAGCACACAGCCTTGTGGGGTGACATGGAGGGCACCTAAAGTGGGGCCTGGTATGAGCAAGTAAATGCCCATGTACTTATAAAGTACACACCGTGTACATTTTTTTTTCATTAAACGTACCGAGGTCATGTCTGATGAACAAAAAGGGATTCTTGTTGACCTAGTACGTCTGAGAGCATCTGTACACCATGGATCTTCGCCGATGCCACAACAGAGCATCCATCCTCTGAATTGAACATCGTTGGTTGCATTGGAATCACATCGGTGAGTTCTCTATTCTCCTAGAACACCATCCTTTGATTTATCCTCTCTCATGAGATGTCGTTGGTTGAACATTTCAGACATATTTGCAGATATATGGAGTTATCAGGCGATTCAAGGCCTGAGGATCAAGTATAGCGATCCTAAAATGCCGAGGTAGGTGGTTTGTGCCTTTCCGTAGATAGTCTTTCATTATTATGAGAAATTGTTCCCAATACCCTTGAATGGGTATTGCTTGTTTACTATTTTAGCCCAGTTATTTTTCTGTCATGCTTGTATTCTTGATTAGAGGATAATTTAATGTGAATAGGGTTGATTGCTATGCTTTGGAAGTTTTTTCCCATGCAAGTTCTGGTTATGATCGTTTGGTCCAGTTTAGCATGTTAGGCTTCCTTGATGTTTTTCCCATTCCGTGTACTATATGATGGAGTGAATATTTGATCTGACATTCTTGATATATTGTAGACTGTTTAGCAAAGTAGTTCTTGAGGTTTACTGTGGCCGTATTGCATTGCTATGCTCGTTTGACTTACACAGGGTCGTGAGAACCTGGTGGAGTACACTATAAGGGGAATTGACTGTTTGAGCATCCTCAGAGAGTCTTTAGTCACTTTTGACTATATGGGGAATTGAACGTGTGAGATTCCATAGAGAGTATTCCATCAATTTAGACTATAAGGGGAATTGACTGTGTGAGCTTCCTCAGGGAGTCTTTAATCACATTTGACTATAAGAGGAATTGACTGTGTGAGCTTCCTCGGAGAGTCTTTAACCACTTTTGACTATTAAGAGAATTGACCATGTGAGCTTCCTTTGAGAGTATTTAATCACATTTGACTATAAGTATAATTGACCGTGCGAGCTTCCTCCGAGTGTCTTTAATCACTTTTGACTATAAGGGGATTTGACTGAGAGTGATTCCTATGGGAGCCTTTTGTTATATCATTCTGAACTAAACTGGAGGGGATAAGCTGTGTGTACTTCCCAGAGGGTTACCTTCTTTTATTAGCTCTTTACTTGCTATGTGAATTTGAATGCATGAACTGTAGGATGGTTTTCTGCTGAGTAATTCCTTGTTTACTGCTACTATTTACTTATTGCCTACCAAATATATTCACTGATAGGTAGGAACATATATTTGGGTGGTTTCCTACTAGGATTTTGTCTCACACCCTGTTTGGGTCATTATTTTGGACCGAAATAGATTATATTGTTGTAGGTATATATAAGGGAGAGCACCCTTCTACATCAGGTACTTGATTGTTGTGGAGATGGAGAGCGTGGGAACAAGCTATGGCTTGCGATGTTGAGGATTTGTTTACTTGATTTTCTTTATACATTGGTTTTCACTATATTCCTATATTGTGACTTGTTTGGAAGCTTTCTTAGACATATGTATCATGCATAATTTATATATATGTACTCCAGTTGTTATTACTTTAGTCTTCCGCTATTTTATTATAGTATGGATTTCTTACAACTTCCATTATTGTATATCTAATTTAATTCTGCTGTGTCACTATACCAATGAGGTAATAGTTTCCCCATTATCACACCCAAGGCCCTCACTACTATTCAGTAGCCTTTGGCATTCTGGGAAATGCGATTGAGGTCATGTGACCAACCGGGTACGGGGCGCCTCTGGGCAACTTCTGGAACCGTGACATTACAAAGTGGTATTAGTGGAATTCATTTCTTTATGACATACATTTTTTAGCCTATAACCAGGGATAGTATGAAATAGGTAATTAGTAATATTTTGTGCCCAGGAGTAGCTAACCTTTGTATATGGAAAAACTAATTTACGTCGATTATTGCAATTTGTTCTGTTTTACAATTTTATAGCTGATTTGATTTCATAGTTGGGTGACTCAGATGTTTTGTTTTGTAATTGTTGATTCTATTGAGGTTCTATTTCTATTTAAACCTAATTTTATGAGGGTGTTCCATCTCATGCATCATATAGACAGTTGCTATAAATCACATTTCATGTATTCTTTCCATGCCAGTTAGGGTGCATTAGTGATTTCAGGTTGTTTTGATAGATGTTCCGCTAGATATGCATGATGTTGTGATAGATGCCTTGATAGAATACCTTCATTTTGTTAAGGTATTGTTTTGTGTAAGGTATTGTTTAAATGAATTCCAAACTATGGTTTTTGTGGTGTTATGGACCCTCATGGACCAGAATTTGGTGGATAATTACCTTGTTTTCCTTTTATATGACATGTATAAGATGTCATGGATTGATTCGTGTGGAGTAAGGGCCCTCACAGACTGAAATTTGGCACTTAAAAGTTTGTTTCTGTGTTTTTTGGGATTCCAGAGTAGTTTCTAAGGTTTACTATCTAGAAAAACCCAGAATACACGGCATGTAATGTTGAAATACAGGTTGTGTGTCCTTCTGTTTGGGAAGGAACTGTTTTTCTTAAGTACATTCCGTGTATTGAATTTACATGCCTTTTAGTATCTAACCAGGTATCTGACTGCGTGGAAAGAGACATGGGGATGGGAAATATGTTGGGACAAGCCATGTATGATGTACATGCCAAGTTGTAGAACCATGTAACCTGCCATGTTACTAACAACATGGGTCAGTTGGGACTTTTCTAATACATGTTGTGTCCATATGGAACATACCGTGTAGTGAAACCTGTGAAGCTGGCTGTGTACCTAACAAACACGGGTCGATGGTGTCTTTTCTTATACAAGTCGTGTAGTGTGAGAAATGTAACCGGCCATGTCACTAACAACATGGGTCATTGAAGGTCGTCTAGTACACTCCGTGTTTGGCACAAACACTCCATATAGTCTTGTTTTAGAAGAACCGTGAGGGTTAGCCATGTAAGGGGACTCGGGCAGGGGAAGAGAATTCGAGTACACACCACTTGTTAGTACGACACACCATGTGTTTAGGGTGTTGCCAGACCAGTTGTGGTAGGAGTACAAGCTCATGTTAATACTTAAAGGGAACACGCCATGTATGAATTTTTCACGTCGTGTATTCGTGTTTTTCAAATCATGAATGATTTATTTCTCATGTTCCCTTCTTACAATTCTATGTGTTAGTCCCTATTAATCTTTACCTAAGGTGTGTGTTTGACCTTGCAGAGACATGCCACCAAGATGACCTCTGGTTGTCTCCCAGTTACAGGGGCTTCCCATAGATTTATATCTGTTACTGTTGTGGAGATCCTTGGGCTCTATATCTTTTATTCTGGTAATATTTTGATGATAGAAACTCTTTTGGGGACTAAAAAGGCTAGTGTACATCAATTCAAGGAGTGCCATATTATGTTTGGTGGGTTTCACTTCGTTTGGGACCTCTATTTCTTAGAGATGGTAGGATATGATGTCTTTATTAGAATCGACTGGTTAGTTCTCTTCCAGGCTGTTGTTGATTGGTATCGTCGTAGGGTGAGTTTCATGTCACCAAAAGGTGGATCCTCTCTTCATAAGGGTGAATGGGATGTCCAGGCGAGTAGAGAGGGACCTGGGAATCATGGGTTGGGAGGAGTTACAGCCCAGATTTCAAGTCTATATCTGTATGACCAGGGGACTTCACAAATGGAATTTCCCACAGTGGTCGATTGCTTCAGGTATGTCTTTCCAGATGAATTTTCAGGTTTACCTCCTGAGAAAGAGGTATACTTCTCTATTGAGCTCCTGCCAAGAGTTGCAACGGTGTCTGTTCCTCCTTAGAGGATGGATACACCAGAATTACAGGAGCTCAAGAAGACGTTGGAGGAGTTGCAGGAAAAGGGTTTCATCTCACCCAGTACTTCTCCTTGGGGTTTGCCTGTCCTGTTTGTGAAAAGGGAGGACATTACCCTCAGACTTCGTGTGGAATATCAGAAGTTGAACCAGTTGATGGTTAAGAACTGATATACCTTGCCAAGGATTGATGGTCTCTTTAATCAAGTTCTAGGAGCCCAGGTGTTCTCGAAGATTGACTTGAGATCCGGTTATCCTCAGTTGCGAGTTAGACCATTAAATATACCTCTTACAGCCTTTCAGAGTAGGTATGGTATATACATGTATGCGGTTATTCCGTTCAGACTCACAAACACACCTGCAGCCTTCATGGAACTGATGAACCGAGTGTTACATCCATACTTGGATTCTTTCGTGGTAGTCTTTTTGGAATATATCTTAGATCACTCTCACACTCAAGAAAACCATTCCAAACATCATGATATTGTTTTGAGTATACTCAGATGGAATCAGTTATATGCTATGTTATCAAAATGCCACTTTTGGATGGACCAGATTCACTTCTTGGGTCATGTTATCTCAGAGTGAAGAGTATTTGTAGACCCATATAAAGTGAGAGTAATAGTTTCCTAGGAGTATCCAAAGAACGTCTTTGAGGTATGGAGTTTTCTAGGGCTGGCTGGAT
This sequence comes from Viscum album, assembly GCA_963277665.1. Taxonomy (NCBI): domain Eukaryota; kingdom Viridiplantae; phylum Streptophyta; class Magnoliopsida; order Santalales; family Viscaceae; genus Viscum; species Viscum album. The sequence continues at coordinate 927,944,545 of OY728132.1, forward strand.
ACTACAAGAATTTCATGCAGGACTTTTCAGGCTTATCAATGCCACTGACGGGCCTGACTAAGAAGGGTGCTATGTTTTTGTGGTCAAATTCCTGTGAGTCATCCTTTCAGGAGATGAAAGGGAGGTTGAATTCAGCACCGATACTAGTATTTCCATATCCTGTAATGATCTATACTATGTACTGTGATGCTTCATGTGCCAGGATTGGATCTGTTCTTATGAAGGGAGAAGTAGTCGTGGCGTACGAGTCTCGACAATTGAGGCCACATGAGAGGAATTACCCGACACATGATCACAAGTTGGCTATAGTTGTTGATGCTTTATGTTGTTGGAGACATTATCTACTGGGAGAGCATTTTGTGGTTTTTATCGACCACAAAAGTCTCAGGTATATTTTCACTCAGTGTGACTTGAATTTCAGAAAGCGAAGAAGGGTTGAGTACCTTCAGTTCTTTGACTTTGAGTGTGCCTACACACCGGGGAACATCAACGTAGTGGCTGATGCGCTGAGTAGGAGGACTTAGATACAGGCATTTCAGGAGTCTATCATTTAGTGGAAGCTTATGGATCTTTTATCTGAGATGTATTTGTAGGTGCAAGATAGACAGTGGTAGACATTTATTTCTTCTGTATTTGTTACCACTACTCTACTTGATCGAGTGTGAATGATAGAGCTATCAGATTCAGAAGGCATAGTCCTATGGGAGAGTGTGTCAGGAGAGGACCCTTTTCCTATATGGACCATAGGAGAGGATGAGATCTTGCATTTCCTGGGGCGCGTAGGGGTGCCGACAGACATACACGAGGAGCTGATGCGATACTTTCATTCCTCAGGTTGGTCAGTTCATCCTGGTGTCACGAAGATGTATCATGATCTACACCGTCAGTACTGGTGGCTAGGTAGGAAGAGAGATGTTTCTAGGGTTGTTATGAGGTGTTCCACCTATCATTAGGTGAAGGTGGATCATCAGTGTCCAGCCGAGCTTTTTCAGTAGTCACCCTTTCTTGAGTGGAAGTGGAATGATGTCACGATGGATTTCTTGACCGGTTTACTGAGGTTATATCTTGATAATGATGCAGTTTGGGTTTTCATTGACCGACTATCGAAGGTTTCTCACTTCTTTCCGATCATGGAGAAAATCAGTGTTAATTAGTTGGGAAGGTTTTACATCCGAGATATTATACGTTTACATGGGGTTCTTCACTCTATTGTTTCAGAAAGGGATACATGTTTTATTTCTTGGGTCTGGCAGGGTCTTCAGAAGGCTTAGGGAACACATGTAGTTTTGAGTACAGCTTACCACCCCCAGAAAAATGGCCAGTCTGAGCATACGATTCAGGTGCTTGAGGACATGAAACAAGAATTCATCCTAGATTTTGGAGGTTCTTGAGAGAAACATATCCCTCTTGTGGAGATTTCCTACAATAACGGGTTTCAAGCAACTATTCAGATGGAACCTTATGAGGATTTGTACGGTAGTCCATGCCGATCACCCTTATGTTTGCTAGAGGGTGGAGATGTATCTATGTTGGAACCTTGTCCTGTTCAAGAGAACAAAGAGAATATAGAGCTGATTCAAAAGAGGATGGCTACTATACAGTCTCGATAGAAGTCTTATGTAGTTCGACAAAGATGACCTCTGGAGTTCGAGGTTGGATATTAGGTTTTCCTACATGTCACACGGAGGTTGGGACAAAGGAGGATTAGGATATAGGGTAAGCTTTCACTGAGGTATGATGGACCATTTGAGGTATTGGAGAGATTTGGGACGATTTACCATTTGTGGTAGTTACCTTAGAGGTATCGGGCTATGGACAACGTCTTCCACATTTCTCAACTTCAACGTGACTTCTCAGACCCGTCTCATGCTTTCCAACTCAAGGAAGTCGAGTTGGAGGTGGATGCATCATTCAAAAAGAATCATATCCGTATTGTTGATCGAAGTATGAAGGTTACCTATGGCCAGTTAGTTCCTCTGGTACAAGTGCTATGGAAACATAGGCATGTACAGGATGGGACGTGGGAGAGGGAGGCTGATGTGCGATCACAGTGGATGGATCTATTCGAGGATTCTTCTTTTACTCCTTCTAGGGAAATTCTGGGATGAATTTCATTAAAGGGGGAATTTTGCAAGAACTTGGATCTTCTTTTTAGGAATGTTTTCTTTTTTATAGTGTTTTATAGGAATATATGAAATTCTAGGAATTTTGGAAGTACACACCATGTACATTATGAGTTCACTCCGTGTACTCAGTTGCAGCACGTAGTCGTTTTCTGGTCATGTAACGACCGAGCACACAGTTGTGTGGGGAGACCTGGAGGCCGCTTAAAGTGGTGCCTAGTAAGGGAAATTACACAACGTGTACTTATAAAGTACACACCGTGTACATTATTTTTTTTCATTAAATGTACAGGGGTCGCGTCTGATGGACAGAAAAGGCTTCTTCTCGACCTAGTTCATCCAAGAGCTTCCGTATGCCACAGATCTTTGCCGATCCCCCGACCGAGTGTCCTCCCTCCGAATATAACATCGTTGGTTGCGTTGGAATTGCATGGGTGAGTTCTATCTTCTCCTTGAACACCATCCTTTGATTGCTCCTCTCTAGTGAGATATTTTTGGTTGAATGTTTTAGACGTTTCTGTAGATCTACAACGTTCTAAGGCGATTCAAGGTTTGAGGGTCAAGTATAGAGATCCTACAACACCAAGGTAGGTGGTTTGTGTATTTCCGTAGATATTCTTTGAGTATTATGTGTAATTGTGCCCAATACCCTTGAATGAGGTATTGCTTGTTTACTGTATTAGCCTTGTTATCTTCCTTCCATGCTTGTATGATTGAATAGAAGTTAATAGAATGAAAATAGGGTTGATTGATATGATTTGGAGGTGTTTCCCCATGCATGTTTTGGTTACGATGGTTTGGTCCCTTTTAGCCTATTAGGCTTCCTTGATGTTTTTCCCATGACCAGTATTGTAGGATGGAGTGAATATTTGATCTGACATTCTTGATATTATGTAGACAATTTATCCAAGTAGTTCTTGAGGTTTACTTTGTCCGTATTGCATTGGTAAGCCTGTTTGACTTACACAGGGTCGTGAGAACCTCGTGTAGTAGACTATAAGGGTAATTGACTGCGTGATATTACTTAGAGAGTATTTAATCACTTTTGACTATAAAGGAAATTGACCTTGTCAACTTCGTCAGAGAGTCTTTAATCACTTTAGACTATAAGGGGAATTGACGGTGTGAGCATCCCCAGAGAGTCTTTAATCACGTTTGACTATAATGGTAATTGACCGTGTAAGCTTCCTTTGAGAGTCTTTAATCACTTTTTACTATAAGGAGAATTGACCGTGTGTGCTTCCTCTGAGATCCTTTAATCACGTTTGACTATAAGGGTAATTGACCATGTGATCTTCCTCCATGAGTTTTTAATCACTTTTGACTATAAAGGGAATTTACTAGGAGTGTTTCCTTTGGGAGTCTTTTGTTATATCCTTGCGAACTGAACCTGAGGGGATAGGATATGTGTACTTCCCAGAGGGTTACCTGCTTTGATTAGCTATTTATTTTCTATGTGAATTTGAATTTTTGAATTGTAGGAAGGTTTGCTGATGAGTACTTCCTTGTTTACTTCTACTGTTTACTTATTGTCTGCCATATATATTCACTGAATATTAGGCACAAATATTTGGGTGGTTGCCTACTGGGATTTAGTCTCACACCCTGTTTGGTTCATGCTTTTGGTCCCAAATAGATTATATTACTGCAGTTATAGATAAGGGCAAGCACCCTTCTACTTTAGGTACTTGATTATTGTGGATCTGCGGAGCATGGGACCAAGCTATGGCTTGCGATGCTGAGAAGTTTTTTACTTGATTTTCTTTGTACGTTGGTTATCCCTATATTCCTAAATTGTGACTTGTTTGGCTGGTTTCCAAGACATTTGTATCATACTTCATTTATATATACGTTCTCCTGTTGTTATTACTTTAGTCTTCCGCTGTTTTATTGTTGTATGGATTTTTACTGCTTCTACTATTGTATATTTTATTTACATCCACTGTGTTACTCTCCCAATGAAGGCATAATTTCCCCACTATCACACCCATGGCCCTTGCAGCTAGTCAACAGCCTCTGGCATTCGGGGAAATTCTCTTGAGGCCATGTAACCAACCGGGTACCGGGTGCCTCAGGGCGGCTTCCGGAACCGGGACGTTACACTTTCCATGTTCAACTCATTATAGAGACAGAAATTTTTTTTATCACCATTTTTTTTATAGTGATTATAAGTGTATTTAATGTTTAATTCAACTTTTTGGGTCGGTATCATTCAATTCCCTAAGGTAGGTATCACCCACTTCGTTAATATGACAATGTTTATAGTAGAACCAAAAGTCTTTGATGACATTGCTTATATTATAATAACATGTTCTTCTATGTAACACCATAAAATTATGAAAAAGGAATATAATTTTTACTTTAGGTATCACTACATCAAATATAGTAAGATATAATTCCGGATAAATCAATTCCTTGGCTTCGAGGATAAAAGAAGAAGGAATGCATGCTCATCAGTTTAGTTGTACCAACTTAATCACACTATGTTTTTTGATCATAGTGGATTATTTATTATTCAAGGGTATCAACACAAATAATACCAATATAAATTAATGTTTTTCCATTACCTTCTGAATATTTTTCTATGATAAAAGGATATCATATGCACTTTCCTTTTTTATTTAATACCAACATTTATTCTTTCAAGGTTCGGTATTAGAACCATCTTATTTTTTTTCCTTCAATAGAATTTTATTATTCTTAGTTACAAAAAGTCAAATGATCTCTATAAAATAATAATCTATTCTTCTTTTTAACTTTTATAATCACAATGTTTCATGAATATACTTTTCCATAAGTTGAAAATAGAATTCCCTCAAATCTCAAAATTTAAGATTCCCGAAATATTGTTTCTTCAAAAAAATCCTTATTTGGTCATCCTAAATACTCATTTTACATACAATATTTAAAAATAATAATAATTCACCATTCACTTATTAATTAAAACTAATATTATTCTCTTTATAAAAACACCACAGAGTCCATTTCATTAAGTCGCAACAATGTATATACGTGTCCGTGAATATTTCATTCATGATTAAAATATTCCAAAATAATAGAAAAAATAAAAATATTCTATAATCATGAAATTTTATCAAAAAGGAACACAACTTTAAGAATTGTATGATTCCAAAATATCATGGTATTAATGGATAACTCATTTGTTCCATCTAGATGACTTGTACGCAAATTTGAGTGACATGTATGTAGTAACCAAATAACTACAACACAACCTTATACATACTTTTCCTTAAGTTATTATGCCTATATATTTACCATTATTAATCTTTGAAAATTCTTCTATTAAAACCTACATAACATACAACTTCTCATCCATTTATATAAACTCTTAAAAACATACCATAAAAAGTTTTTTTTCTATTATATGAGCTTCCATTAGCACATGAATGATATATAAATATATTTAAGAAAAACCACAAGAATCATGGCATTGAAACACATGATCATCTAAACCATTTAAGAAATGACATGCCAAGAGAATTACCGACATGATGTGTAACCTATCATGTGAGGAAGGAAACAATGCATAAGATTTTAGATATTTATGATAATGTGATTGATTTTATCTATGATTCATGCCACTTAAAAGTGATTCACACATCATTTTCATAAGTAGATTCTCACTTCTTTATCACCAATATTGTTCAGAGGAACTTCCATTGAAATCATTTATGGCCAACCAATAGTGACCCTATCCTTTTTCACATATTATTACATGATTTTATGAATTTTAATCCATCAAATACTAACCGAGGATAAAATATTCTAGTGTGTTTGGAAGAATATATAGATAATGAGAAAACATGAAACTAAAATAAAACCTCTTTTAATTAATCTACCTAGTGAGGTCCTAATTTCCTTTGAGATCCTACATTTGTATAGGACAACCTAGTGGATACATAGACAAATGGAATGAGCTAAAAATTTGAGTAAGGGAATAAGCATAGAAAATAAGAACAACACATAAATACAAGGTATCACATGAAAACATATATAGAATGAATCATTTATAAAAATAAAATATAAAACATGTAATCATATGATCATGCATATATAGTAATGTGGAAACCACATATATCATGAAATAAACATGAGTCAAGGCTAACTTCTAATATGATATCACATGGTGGATATAGTCCCATATGGACTAGGTTTACTCTCTAATCCCATACATAATGTATCATGAGACAAATTATTACCCAATTAATTGGAGTGATATCTAGGAGAACCCATCATAAAATTTACATGCATATGTGTTCCAAGTAAATAAATCAAACATAAGTAAAAAATTTAAGGGTTACCCATGTAATGAAATGGGTTTCATAACCATGACATAAGGCATAACCAAAGAGTTTATCATACTAGTATCCTTAAAAGAAGGGATTTAAATTATTCTTGGACATTCACAATGGAAATACAAGAACATATCAAGAGTAATTTAATCCAACTAAAGTCAAAAACATGAAAAATATTAACATGGTAACTTTAGAAATGTGCCACTTAAACATAGTTTTATTGTAAAAAAATAAAGGGTGTTTAAAGAGGAAAAAATAATAATATTTTACTTAAAACTAGAAAAGAACTAAAATGGGGTTTCCTGAAAATATTATAATTTTTTTTAGATTTTGGTGTCTTAAAATGGTTTATGTAGTTTACTTGGAAATGAATAAGAAATAAAGATGTTTTCCTTTAATCGGGTTTTCTTATCAAGAGGAATTGAGAAGGGAACCTTTTATAACATGTATTTCCCCATCAAAGAAAGATGAATTGAGAAAGATATACTTTTTTAGAACACTTATATAGAATATTGGATAATTTTATATGATGAACAGAGAGATAAATTGAGGAAAAGGGAGAGAAAACATAACCCATAAGAAATATAGAACTTTGGAGAGATCCACTACCTTCTGTCTGAATATAATATAACCTAGAACTTAATGACCTGGAAAATAAAATTATATTCATAAATAATTTAATTAATAACATTTTAAACATATAATTAATTTATTATAATTTTATTAATTTAATATATTTCCATTTTGACGATTTATAATGTTCATTTTCATTATTTTGGGAGAATTCGTTTCATGGTGTCATGGTCAAATCATCTGTGGATAATTATAAATGTTCTTGTGAAATGGTAATAAAACTCCAAAAGTGTAATTAAATAGTATTTATTACCTTCCATAAATTTTAATGGTCCCAAATATCATATTTTTTATATAAATGTGATGACTCTTTTAGTTAAAATGCTATCGTTATTTGGTTCGTTCATTTTGGTGGTTTTACCGACTATCATGATGTACTTTCATTGTATATGATATTATTTCCAAATATTAATTCCAAAATATGATAACATATATAGTATAAAAATTTTAGTAATTTTAAATAGTTATAAGTGAATTTAAACCTATCATAAAAATGGAAATGGTAAATGAAAAGTCATTATCCATGAAGGCGGTGAACCGACATATGACAAATGATTGTTTCATTTTTAGAATAAAAGGATAAGATATGTAATTTTACGATTGATATTCATTTAATAAAATAAAATAAAATTATAATTGATTTTGTAGTTATCATTACTCTTTGTATAGGGGTTGAGTATAAGGTAGACGAAAGAAAGAATTTAAAAGAATAAGATAGAGGATTTTACCTCTTGATTGTCATCTCCTTGATGTCCTCCTTAAGGCACTTGGAATTGGACTTTTGGGGAGACTAGAAAAACTAGGACATGGGTAAGAGGATTAGTAAGGGAAATAAATAGAATATTGTTAAGATTCAAGGCATATATGGTGTGATAAGAAGGGGTGTTGAGGGGTGATATTTAGCAGGAGAGGGGATGGATGTTTTTGATTATTATATTCACTGGGTTATTATTTTGGATCAAGACTATAAATAAAATTGATTATTATGACTATATATATTAATTATTTCATTTTATTTTTAAATAATTTGTTATTGGTTCATCCATGACTCAAAAATTCATGTATTTGGTTTATAGTGTTTAATTTCATAAATTTCCATATTCACTATTCACAAAAAATTCAACTATTTTGGAAACATCACCAAAACTCACCCTAACCATTTATTGATGTGTATATTTAACAAATGGAATCCATTTTTGGAAAATAATTTTATAAAAATGATAAAAAAAATTTAAATAAAATTTATTTTTATTTTAAAAAAATTGAATTTAATATTATAATTGATTTCACGACCCTTTGAAAAACTATATATGGTCTTATAAAATTATCTTATCATTATAATAAAACATATTTTTAATTGATATATCTGTTTTATGTAAATAAAACTTCTTTTAAACCATTGTATTCATTATAAAATTTCAAAAAAAAATAGTTATGTTTTACAAAAATACTAACACTTAATTTTTTATTTTTAAAACATTTATTTACTTGTACCATGATATAAATATATCATATATTCATATTATAAGATACATAAATATTATTTTACATTTAAATAGTTTATTTTATTATATTAATATCTAGATTACTATTGTTAATGGTCACATTATTATTCCAACGATCAGGTTATTATTCCAATGCTTAGATTTCTATTCAAACAATCAGATTTATAATGGTCATGTGGGTTTAATACTTTCTAAAAAACTCTAATTCCATAAATTATTCAGTTAATTATTTTTTCCCTTAATATTAAATATAATTTTATCATCAAAATGAACATTTCATATTTAACATTATGTTTTATTTATGTAGCTTGTTCGTGAGTGCGGTCATTTGGGTGGACTGTGAAGATCAAAATTATCCTATTCTTATTCTATTTTTTTAATTATTATCCTGCCATAATATTTGGAATTCCTTTATGTTTATTTACAGACTAATGTATCATTTTAGATTTATGATAATACCAATTTTTAGTTTCACTATGTGATGTTTATGCTTTATAATACATACCATAATTATAAGAAGGGAAATTCCATTGATAAAATTCTAGGCCCTTACATTACATCCCCCCTATAAAATTTCACCCTCAAAATTTAGTCTTACATACTAAGGTGAAAGAATGTGTGGGTACTTATCCTTCATCACATCCTCTAGTTACCATGTTTCCTCTTCATATTTATGGTTTCACCATAGTACTTTGACTAGGTGAGTAGTCCTGTTGCGTATAACATTATCTATATGGTCCAAGATCTTCACCAGATGCTCCTCATAAGAGATATCATTTTCCAGTTGTACCACCTCCTAATTATGTACATGCGAGGGATCTGTTATGTACATCATTAATAGGGATACGTGGAATACATCATGTACATGAGACATGGTTGGTTGAAGTGCTAGTCAATACACAAAAGCTTCGATGCAATAAAGAATCTTAAAGGGGCCGTTTGTAACGTCCCGGTTCCAGAAGACACCCAGAGGCACCCCGTACTCGGTTGGTCACATGGCCTCAAATGAATTTCCCCAAATGCCAGAGGCTGTCGACTAGCAGTGAGGGCCTTAGATGTGATAATGGGGAAACTATGACCTCATTGGCAGAGTACAAAGCAGAAGTAAATAAACATGCAATAATGGAAGCATTAAATAGCCAACAATAATAAACAGTAGAAGACTAAATCAGAAAATAACTATAGCACATATGTATATATATATGAAATCATGCATGATACATATCTAGGAAAGTAGGCAAACATGTCACAATGCTGAAAAATACAATAGTACCAAAACAGGTACAAAAGAAAGTAGACATCTCCTCAGCATCGCAAGACAAAGCTTGGTCCCATGCTCTCCTGCTCCAAAGAAATCAAGTACCAGATGTCGAAGGATTCTTACCCTTGTCTATACCTGCAACAACATAGTCTATTTGGGCACAAAAGAATGACCCAAATAGGGTGTGAGACTAAATCATAGTAGGCAACCACCCAAAGATCTGTGCCTAACAGTCAGTGAGTATATGGAAGGTAATAGTACAAAAAGTAGTAAACAGTAGCAGCAATAACAGGCGGTAATCTATAAGCAGTAAACAAGATGATATAAAATAGTGATAAATTCACAGAACAACAAGCATCGGTGAAGCAGCAACTTTCACAAACAGGAAAACCACTGGGAAGTACTTGCAGCCATCCCCTCTGGTCCTATCCAAGAATTACCACAACCCTCTGGGCAGTGCACTCAGCCTAACCCCTCTTGTTTGGGCATACGAATTTATAAGACTCTATGGAGAATCTCACTCAGTCAATTCCCCATACAGTATAGGGTGGTCAGGTACTCTCTGAGGGAGATCACGCGGTCTAACCCTCTTGTTCTCAAGGTCTAGAGACTCTCTATGGAATCTCACTCAGTCAATCCTCCTATAGCCTCAGGTATAGCATAGACTCTCTGAGGAAGCTCAGTCGTTCAATTCCTCCTCTAGCCTGGGAAGGTTTTAAGGACATTCAAACAAAGTAAAGACTCTCTGACGAAGCTCACTCAATCTTCCCTCCTGTAGTATATAATAACTAAGACTCTCTGGGAAGCTCACTTGGTCTATCCCTTGTAGTATATAATATCTAAGACTCTCTGGGAAGCTCACCCGCTCTATCCCTTATAGTCTAAAGCATCGGGTTCTCACGGTCCCGTGCCAGTCAGTGCACATCAATTCTATAAGGCCAAGGTAAACCTATAGAGCTACTTGGAGAACCAAATTAAACCTATAGAGCTACATGTCTAAACAGTCTACAGAGAAACACGCATGTTAACAACATCATTCCATCCTACGAACATAAGGCAAGGAAACAAGTATAACAGCTATAGGCTAACAAGACCCAAAGCTCACGAACAACGCAAGGCATGTGAAAAACTTACAAGCACAACAATTATCCATAAACATGATCAAATTACTTCTACACAAGCATTCAAGCAAGGAAGGAAAACAAAAAGAGAAAAACAGTAAACACGCAATACCCCGTTCAGGGGTATTGGCGGAATTTGCACATAAAACTCAAAGACTTTGAACGGTAAGGAACAAACCACCTACCTCGATCCTAGGAGATCGATATAATTGAACCACGAGGCTTGATTATCCTCATAACAGCATAGATTTATGAGAACGCACAAAACATTAAACCCACAATAACATGAGAAAAAGGAGGAATTGGAAAACAAGTCTCTAATAAAATGAAGAACTCAACGCTGCGGTTCCAACGTAATCGACGGCGGTTGATTCAGAGTACGGACAGAGGCTTGGGGGCTCGGAGGAGATTCGTGACCTTATAGGTCACTCTCGGTCAAAGGCGCTGGGGAAGAAGACAGATCTATCCGTCAGGCGCGACCCCGGTCTGTTTAATGAAAAAAAGAAAATACAGGGTGTGTAAATCTTGAGTACATGGCGTGTACTCAGCTTTTCCATACTCCGCTTTAAGCGGCCTCCACAACACCTCTACACACTATGTGTGTGTCTCGGACATGGCCAACACACAACCTCCAGCGGAAAAGGAGTACACGGCGTGTACTCATAAAGTACATGGAGTGTACTTCCAAAATTTCTAGAAACTCCAGGAAAAAGGAAGGACATACCTGAAACGAAGATCTGGGTTCTTACAGACATCCTCACTTAAAGAAATTCGACTCCTAATTTCCCTAGAGAGGTGTAGAAGAAGAAACCCCGAACAACTCCGGCCACTACAATCGTACATTGGCCTCCCTCTCCCAAGTCTCGTCCTACACTCGCCCGTGCTGCCATAACACACGTACTAGAGGAACAGACTGAACACGGAGAACCTTTGTACTGCAATCGACAATCCGGATGGGATGCTCCTCAAAAGACGCATCCGCTTCAAGATCAACATCCTCAGGTTGAAAGACATGAGACGAGTCTGAAAAGTAACGTCGGAGATCAGAAACGTGGAAGACGTCTGGCATATACCGGTACCTCTGAGGTAACTGCAACCGATAGGCAACCATCCCCACTCTCTCCAACACCTCAAATAGCCCGACGTACCATGGTGAAAGCTTACGCTATCTCCAAATCCTCTTGTGTCCCAACCTCGGTGCGACACGCAGGAAAACCTGATCCCCAACCTCGAACTCCAGAGGTCATCTCTGCTGATCAGCATAAGACTTCTACTGATATTGTACTGTCACCATCCTCTTCCGAATCAACTCTATCTGCTCTGAGGTCTCCTAAACAAGACAAGGTCCCAGAAAAGATACCTCTGTTGCCTCCAGCCAGCATAAGGGTGATCGACATGGCCTACCGTACAAAGCCTCGTAAGGTTCCATCTGAATATTCTACTAGAACTTGTTGTAATAGGAAAAAACCACAAGAGGTAAATGCTTCTCCCAAGAACTTCCAAAGTCTAGAATGCATGCTCGGAGCATATCCTCAAGAACCTGGATCGTACGCTCAGACTTTCCATCTGTCTGGGGATGGTATGCTATACTCAAAAGTACATGTTTACCCAAAGCCTTTTGAAGTCCCTTCCAGAATCGAGAAGTAAAGCGCGCACCCCTGTCTGAAACAATGGTGTGCGGAACTCCATGTAGACGTAAAATCTATCGGATGTACAACTGTCCCAGCTCATCAACATTGAAGGTCTCCTTGATCGGCTAGAAGTGAGAAACCTTCATAAGCCTATCGACGACAACCCAAATAGAATCACTCCCTCGAGGTGACCTCGGAAACCCGGTCACGAAGTCCATCACGACATCGTTCCACTTCCACTCGAGAATGGGTAACTACTGTAAAAGCCATGTAGGCAACTGATGCTCCGCTTTCACATGCTGACAAGTAGGACATCTCAAGAAAAAACCAGCAACATCTCTCTTCATACTTGACCACCAGTACTGGAGGTGTAGATCACGATACATCTTGGTGATGCCAGGATGAACTGCCCAAACTGAGGAATGAAAATCCCACATCAGCTCCTTGCGTATATATGTTGGCACCCAGACGCATACCTGGAAATGAAAGATCTCATCCTCACCCACTGTCCATCTTGGAAGAGGGTCATCTCCTAACACACTCTCCCACAAGACTAACCCCTCTGAATCTGATAACTGCCTCATCCGTACCCGATCAAGAAGAGTAGAGGTAACAACCACAGAAGAAAGCAATGTATGTCCCTATCTATCGTGCACCTCCAAGTGCATCTCAGGGAACATAGCCATAAGCTGCCACTCACTGCTGTCCTTCTGAACTACCTGAATCTGAGTTCTCCTACTCAATGCATCAGCCACTGCGTTTCCCTTTCCTGGCGTATAGGAAAGCTCGATGTTGAAAGACTTAAGATACTCGACCCACCTACGCTATCTCAGATTCAGATCGCGCTGAGTGAAGATGTACTTGATACTCTTGTGGTTGGTGAAAACCAGGAAGTTCTCTCCCAGAAGGTAGTGTCTCCAAAAGCATAAGGCCTGATCAACATCTGCCAACTCCAAATCGTGCATCGGGTAGTTCCTCTCGTGTGGCCTCAACTGCCGAGACCCTTAAGCACTGACCCCCTCTCCCTGCATAAGCACAACTCCCATCCCGATACTTGAAGCATCATAGTAAATAGTATAGACCTTTCTCGGCTCTAGAAGAACTAGAATCGACACTGACGTCAACCTCCCCTTCAGCTCCTGAAAGGCTGACTCACAAGAATCTGACCATAAGAACTTTTTACCCTTCTTGGTCAGACCTTTCAGCGGTGCTACTAGGTGTGAAAAGTCTTGTATGAAACTCTTGTAGTATCCATCTAGCCCCAGAAAACTCTACACCTCAAAGAAATTCTTCGGCTGCTCCCAGGAAACTATATCTCCCACTTTCTCTGGGTCCACTGATACTCCTGTCTCTGAGATGGCATGACCCAAGAAGTGAATCTGATCCATTCAAAAGTGGCACTTCAATAGTTTAGCATAATGCTGATTCTCTCTTAGTGTACTCATAACTATCTCCAGGGGTATCATGGTCGTGTTGAGTGTGAGAGTACACCAAGATATCTTCCACGAAGACCACGACAAAGGAATCCAAGTAAGGATGGAACACTTGGTTCATTAGTTCCATGAAAACTGATGGCGCATTCGTGAGACCGAAAGGCATAACTGTATACTCGTAGAGACCATAACTGCTTCTGAAGGATTTCAGAGGTATATCTGGTGGTCTAACGCGCAACTGATGATAACCGGACCTCAAATGAATCTTCGAGAACACCCGGGCTCCTCAAAGATGATAAAAAAGATCATCAATCCTTGGCAAGGGATATCAGTTCCTAACCATCAACTGGTTCAGCTTCCGTTAATCCACACAGAGCCTAATGGTACCATCTTCCTCTTCGTAAACAGGACAGGAGAACCCCAAGGAGAAGTACTCGGTCAGATGAAATCCTTTTCCTGTAACTCCACCAACTATTTCTTGAGCTCCCGCAACTCAGGTGTAACCATCCTATAAGGAGGAATGGACACTGATTCCCCTCCTGGAATGAGATCAATTGAGAAGTCTACCTCTTGCTCTGGAGGCAAACCTGAAAATTCTTCTGGAAAGAAATCCCTGAAACGATCCACCACTAGAGGAAAGTCTAACAGCGAAGTCCCCTAGTCATCCAGATAAAGACTAGAAATCTGGGATGTAACTCCTCCTAGCCCATAATGCTTGGTCCAACTATACCTGCGTAGACATCCCACTTTCCTCTATGAAGAAAAGATCTTCCCTCTGGTGATATGAAACTCACCCTACAGCGATAGCAATCGACGACTGCCTGGAAGGGAACTGACCAGTCCATCCCGAGAATGACGTCATAGCCTGTCATCTCTAGGACATAGAGGTCCCATAAGAAATGACACCCTAAAACCTCAAGAGGCCACTCTCGGCACTGATGTACACTAGATATCCTCATTCCCAACGGTGTGTCAAGTGTTAACATGTTGGTAGACAAAAAGATACAGAGCCCAAGGCTCTCCACAATAGCAATAGAGATAAAACTATGCAAAGCACCAGTATCGTAAAGGGCTGAAGATAAAACTGAGGCTACTAAGATCGTACCTCGAACTGTAGAAGGGCTGGGATCCTGCTTTTGATAGGTCCACTCCATGGAAAAATTCTGACCTGAATAGCGGTCCTGCGCCCCTGGCTGACCACTCTGAGCTGATCCACTCTGTTGTCGCTGGTAACCTGGTGACTGACCACCATGGTCGCGACCTCCACCTTAGCCCGAATGGCCGGATGAACTCTAGTTCCCAGTCTGGTGAGAACTGGTGAAGCTTCTACTGAATGTGGGGTCATAGAAGAACCCCTACCACCAGCTAAAGGAAAAATTATCTGAAAAAGCGCTGAATATGGCCCATCTTGCCGCAAGATCGGAACTCCCTCAGATCTCTCTGACACTGAGGCCTAGTATTCCCACTCCCACCGCACTGGTAGCATAGAACCTGGCTGCCAGAAGATACATCCTGCCTAGTCTGATCTCCTCGAGAAGAATCTCTGTGACTCTTCCTAATATCCATATGAGGAACACCCGATCTGGATGTCGAACCGCCCTGGCTCACTGCTCCAGAATCTCTTAGATTGCGCTTGGTGATCAGTGCCTGGTTGATGATAGAGGATATCAAAGTCAACCTGAAGATATTCACCTGGGAATGGATCTCCTATCTGAGACTGTCCTCAAACTTCCTAGCAAGGAACAACTCGTCACCTGCTGGGATCGGCATGAAACGTTGTAGCTCAGTAAAGCGGGATGAGTACTCCATGACAAAAAGAGTACCCTACTGCAGACTCAAAAACTTTTGGGCTCAGTCGTCCCTCAAGTTCTCTGGGTATAATTAGTAATAGAAGGTGAACTGAAACTCATCCCAAGAAATACTATGATGGCACTCCGACTGTGAGATCATCTCCCACCACCTCTTGGTGGTGTCTCGGAGCATATAAGTGGCCAACTTTACCCTTTTCTTTGGGGTTATCTCTAGATGCTCAAAGATTGTCAGTGTGGCCTCTAACCAAGACTCTACGGCCTGGGGTCCTCCATCCCCTAAGATAGTAGGAGGATACTGATGCTGAAATACCCGCATCAATTCGTCCATCGACGGGGCAGGAGGCGACGCTCCCTAAAAGGTCTGCATCATCCTCATGAAGTCCTCCCTGAACTGCGCATCGGTACCTGCGATAGGTATAACTGCTGGTTCCAAGTCTGGCATAGCAGGGGGATCTGTAAGAGATCCTTGGTTGGCCATATCTGGTGTCTGATCACCTTCTGGAAACTGGCATACAACCGGAGGACGTCTCGGAGGCATAACTCTAAAAAGATCAAAAGCAAATCTTAGATCAGGATTATCTAAGACTGATAACACAAGAGTATAAAACTGGAACAGGATAATAAAACACTCAAGTTTACAAAAAACAACTACACGATGTGTATAATAACTACACATCGTGTTCACTTAAACCCAAGACATGGGCGTGTACTCCTTCCACCTTTGGTCGTGTAACACCCCAAACTACACAACGTGTTTTCACCACAC
This sequence comes from Viscum album, assembly GCA_963277665.1. Lineage (NCBI taxonomy): Eukaryota > Viridiplantae > Streptophyta > Magnoliopsida > Santalales > Viscaceae > Viscum > Viscum album. The sequence continues at coordinate 927,961,145 of OY728132.1, forward strand.
ACGGCGTGTACTTGAACTCTATTCCCCTACCCAATTCACTTTACACAGCTAACCCACACAGTCCTCTTAACCCTAGACTTCACGGCATGTTCACTAAGGACACGGCGTGTACTAGAAAAAGTTTCGGTGACCCGTGTTGTTAGTTACATGGCCAACTACACGGCTGATACTTACACGACGTGTTCCGAACAAGCACGACGTGTATAATAGAAGATAAAACCGAACCGTGTTGTTCGTGACATGGCCGGGTACCTGGATCAAGACTACGCAATGTGTTCTTTTCCAACACGACATGTTCTACTCGAGCTTCCCCGACCCGCATTGTTAGTGACACGACCGAGTACACGGCTCTAAACTACATAGTGTGCACCTACCGTACACGGCATGTTCCTAAAGACATTTCCTCAACATCGTGTTCCTGCTCACATAGTCAGTGACATGGTCTGAAGCTACACGATGTGTAGTCATAATGTACACACCGTGTAATCTGGGTTTTTTTTCGAGAAGTAGCTCAAAAACAGCACCAAAGTCCAAAAAACACAGAAAACAAGGCATGAAGGTGCCTAATTCCGATCTGTGAGGGCCCATACTCTCCATGAAGCAAAGCTTGGCATCCAATACAGTCATATATAAGGGGAAAAATAGGTTAATGATTCACCAATTTCCGATTCAAGAGGGCCCATAACACCTCAAGAACCAAAATTTTGTGTCCATTTAAGCAAAGTACAAAAAAAATAATACTCTATCAAACAACGGGGATTATATCAAAGCATCTATCACAACAGCATGCATAATCTACACAAGTCTATCACAACAACATGAAATTTCTAATGCACCCTAGATGGAATGGAAAGAATGCATGGCATGTGATTTCTAACAAGTTCCTACATGATGCATGAGATGGAATGCCCACATCTCATCGGGATGAAATAGAAATAGAACCATAATTGCAAAAACAATAACAAAACAAGTCATGTGAATCACTCTAGGGGAAATCATATAAACTGTAAAATCTGAAAACCAGAAAACTACCATAAACGAGGTATTATGGCTTTTTCCTATACACGAGTTAGCTACTCCGGGGAAAAACTCATTACCAAGTACGAAATCTGTTCTATCCCGGGCTAAATTCTCCAAACAGTAAATCAAGAGAAAATAATTCCTCTGATACCACTTTGTAACATCCCGGTACCAGAAGCCACCCAGAGCCCCCCCATGCCTGGTTGGTCACATGGCCTCAAGCGCATTTCCCAAAACACCAGAGGGTGTCGACTAGCAGTGAGGGCCTTGGGTGTGATAGTGGGGAAACTATTCCCTCATTGGAAGAGTACACAACAGAAGTAAATAAACATGCAATAGCGGAAGCAGTAAATAGCCAACAATAATAAATAGCATAAGACTAAATCAGCAAACATCCAGAGCATATATGTATATATATGATATGATACATGATACATATCTAGGAAAGCATCCAAACAAGTCACAATGATAACAAATACAATAGTACCAAAACAAGTACAAAAGAAAGTAAACAGATCCTCAGCATCGCAAGCCAAAGATTGGTCACATGCTCTCCTACTCTAAAGCAATAAAGTACTAGAAGTCGAAGGGCGCTTACCCTTGTCTATACCTGCAATAACATAGTCTGTTTGGACCCAAAAGCATGACCCAAACAGGGTGTGATACTAAATACCAGTAGGCAACCACCAAAAGATCTATGCCTAACAGTCAGTGAGTATATGGAAGGTAATAGTACAAAAAGCAGTAAACAGTAGCAGCATTAGCATGCAGTAATCTGTAAGTAGTAAAAAGGATGATATAAAATAGTGATCAATTCACAGAACAACAAGCATTGGGGAAGAAACAGCTAACACAAACAAGAAACCCACTAGGAAGTACTCGCAACCATCCCCTCTGGTCCTATCCAAGAAGTACCACAACCCTCTGGGTAGTGAACTCAGTCTAACCCCTCAGGTTTGGTCAAACGAATTTATAAGACTCTTTGGAAAAGCCCACTCGGTCAATTCCCCTTATTGTCTAGGTTGGTCCGGAACTCTCTAAGGGAGATCACGCGGTCTAACCCTCTTGGCCCCAATGTCTAGATTATCTCTGAGGAAGCTCACTCGGTCAGTACTCTTATAGCCTGGAATGGTTTTAAGGACATTTAAACATTTTAAAGACTATCTGAGGAAGATCACTCAGACTACCCTCCTGTATTTTATAATAACTAAAACTCTCCAGGAAGCTCACTCAGTCTACCCCATGTAGTCTATAATATCTAAGACTCTTTGGAATGCTCACTCGGTCAATCCCTTATAGTCTAAAGCACCAGGTTCTCACGGTCCCACACCAATCAGTGCACATCAATGCTATAAGGCCATGTTACACCTATATAGCTACTTGGATAACCAAAGTATAACTATAGAGATACTTGGATAAATATTCTACAGAGCAACACGCGTGTTAACAACAACATTCCATCCTACGAACACAAGACAAAGATTCAAGTATAACTGCCAAAGGCTAACAAGACCCAAAGTTTGTGAACAGAGCAAGGAATGGGAATGACATCCAAGAACAACAATTATCCTTAAAAATGGTCGAATTACTTCTACATAAGCATGAAAGCAAGGTAGGAAAACTACAAGGGCAAAACGGTAAACACGCAATACCCCGTTCATGAGTAGTGGTGGAATTTGCACATACAACTCAAATAATTTGAACGGTAAGGTACAAAAAACCTTCCTCGATCCTAGGAGATCGATATAATTGAACAATGAGGCTTGATTCTCCTCATAATGGTGTAGATATACAAAAATTCACAAAATGTTCAACCCATGATAACTTGAGAAAAAAGTGGAATTGGAAAACAAGGCTCTAAGAGAAGGAAGAACTCACCGCTGCGGTTCCAACACAATTGATGGCGTTCGATTCGGAGAATGGATGGAGGCTCAAGGGATCAGAGGAGATTTGAATCCATATGGGTTTCTCTTGGTTGAAGGCGTTGGAGAAGAAGATAGATCTGTCCATCAGGAGCGACCCCAGTCCGTTTAATGAAAAAAAATACACAACATGTACTTCTTGAGTACACGGCGTGTACTCAGCTTTTCCGTACTCTACTTTAAGAAGCCTCCACATCACCCCTACACACCATGTGTGTGGCCCAGACACGGCCAGCACACGGCCTCAAGTGGCAACGGAGTACACGGAGTGTACTCATAAAGTACACGGTGTGTACTTCAAAAATTTCCAGAAACTCCTCTTTTCACAAAAACTCCAGGAAAATGAAGGACATACCTAAAACGAAGATCCGGGTTCTTACACCATTGAACCATGGACTTAACATTCCATTATTCCAAAATCTCATGACTCTTTTCCAAGAATATATATAGAATAATACCTTATCTCCAACCTCAAAATATAGGTCCCATCAATAATAGTTTTCATAGATTTTCTTTCAACATTGGGAAGATCTAATGTGCTGCTGAATAGAATTCAAATTTTTTACATTTCTTCAACCATTTATAGCCCCAATAGCTTACATTTATTTATTTCATCCAATCATGCATGTGTTTTTCATATTTTCCCACAAAGGGATTCATCTAGATCCATTTTTATTCTTGAGTGGAAACAATTTTTGTCTGAGAATTGTAACAGAGGAAGATGTTGGTCCCATCCTTCTTTGAAGTCTATCGAGCATGCTCTAAACATATTTTCCAATGTCATTATAGTCCTGTCAAACTAGTCATTAGTTAGGGGGTGATAATTCATAGCTATGTTTAGCTCTGTGGTTAGTGGATGATGGATACTTTTCCAAAAAAACTGTAGGAAAATATCGGATCTTGATCATATGTTATAAATAATGGTCCTCTATGAAGCATCACCACTTCTGTGATGTATATCCATGCAATTCGATTAAGCGATAAGTCAAATATAATCATAATAAAGTGATCAGTCATTGTTTGATGATCCACAACAACCCATATTGAATTATTTCATTTGGTTGTATTCTAAATTATATTGAAAATATTTATGGTGATATTTTCCCATTTCTATATATGTATGGATAATTATTTCATCATAACCATAGTCTTTTCCCTTTCATCCCTCACTTATTGACATACCAGACACTTTGATGTAAATTTTGTGATCCCTTTCATTATAGTTTCCTAAAAATATTTCTATCAAGAATTTAAATACATAATTTTTCTCCCTGGGTGGTTGGAGAAGGTTGAGCTATGTTCATATTTAAACATCTTTTTATAGAAGGATTTTATGGTACACATAGTCATGAAACTAATCTTATGACTCATTCATCATCAATTTTGAACAATGAGGATTTACCATTTTTGATATCTTCCACCTTCATCTAAATCTCCGCATCATCTATTTAAGCATCCTTTATCTTCTATAGAAGGGCTGGCTGAGAAATCATTTGAGAAATGAATGGGGATTTTCCTTACTTTAAGAATCCTATGTCTATCCTTTTAAATTACAAGTGGATTAGATACTTCTAAAGTATCATCATTGATAACGTTTTAGGGTCCTTTCTACGTAGAACATTTCCCACTTTATTTTATTTACTAGGATGGCAGTGGACTGATTAGTCATAATTCTTGATGATATATAACCATCTTCACTAGTTCATATTAATATCATTCTATGTGAATATATATTTGAGTCTCTTGTGATTAGTATATATATCACACTAATCCCTATAGAGATAATGATTCTAGATTTTCAATGTGAAGATGACTACCACAAACTCCAGATCATGCATGGGATATGTTTTCTCATGATCTTTTAGTGACCTTGAGGTGTATTCTATTACTTTATCATTTTTAATCAGTACATATCCTAATCCATTATTTGATGCATTGTTTTATACCATAATGAGATCCCCATTTATGGGATGTGTATGTATTGGGGAATTGATAAGAATCATTTTCAAAACACTTAAGTAGTATTGACATTAACTTGTCCAAAAAACATTACTCCCTTCTAAGTTAGTTTGGTTAGTTGGTTTGAAATTAAAGATACTTTTCACACAAATTTTCTATAATACTCGAAAATTCCAATGAAAATATGGATATTTTTGAAAATTTTTTGTCTATAAGACTCCTCAGTTTGTTTTACCTTAGAAGGGTCCAAAATATCCCCTTTTGTGTGATAAGATTCCCCAATAATGATACTTCCTCCATCCAGAACACACATTTACTTTAATTTGCATACAGTTTCTCCCTAAAAAGATTATTTAGATTAGTATTCAAAATCTCTTCATGGTCCTCCTTACTCTTATAGTATATCAAAATACCATCTATAAACACTACCGATTTTTTGAGGTAAACTTGTGTGAATCTATTTATTATGTCTATGAATATTGCTGGAGAATTAGCGAGTCTGAAGGGAATCACTATGAACTCATAGTGTCCAAACCTTGTTCAAAAGGTAGTATTGGGAATACATTCCATCTTTAACTTTAATCTGATATATCCCAACCGAAGGTCCACATTAGAGAGATACTTGGCCCCATGTAGTTCACTGAAAAATTCATCTATCCATGGAAGTGGATACTTGTTCTTTATCATGATTTGGTTGATCTCACGATAATCAATGTAGTGACCCATTGATCAATCCTTCTTATTGATGAAGAGAACTAGAACACCCCATGGTGAATCACTCGATCAAATAAAACCATTTTCCAAATTCTAATGTGACTACTTATTTAGTTATTGTAACTCAATCGTGGCTATCTTGTAATGATTCTTTGTAATGGATAGGGATCCATGTATAAGTTCAATTTAGAACTGAACCTCTCATGCAGGAAGAAGACTAAGAAATTCTTCAGGGAACACATTGGTGTAGTCCCTCAAAATAGAAATCTGTTTAAGCATGATCCTATCCTTTGTCTTAATCATCTAAAAAAGAAATCGTTGCTCATATGAAAATAATACCCATACATGATTTAATGATTATGAATGGGATTAATCCTCCTTATTACAGTTTTATAGATTTAGAGGATGCCTTAGGATGTGAAGAGTGATCTCCCTCCCCCAACAATCAATATTTTATTTATATAAAGATAGAAAATCTATGCCCAATATAGCATCAAACTCCATTAAAGGAAGTAAGATGAGATTTTATAGGAGGTTTAGTTCACAAACATTTAATGGGAGAGGAGTTATATACATTAGATGAAATAATTTTTCTACTCTCTGTTCTCACATGTTACTTTACCTATATATTTTGAGGTGGATTTTAGATAGTTCCACTAATCTTTCATGATATGAAAGAATATATAGAACCAGAATAAAAGAGTATATTTGGGATTCTTGAATGAAAAAATAGAAAACTTATCCCCACATAATTGTCGAAATTCACCTCAGTAGTAGTGATATAATATTCTATATCTAATTTCCTTAGAGATTTTTGTCATTGATTATCTCTGACAACCCTTGGATTATGGAATCGGCTCATCAAATGACCATGTTCTTTGCTGTTGGATCACATTAATGTAGGCTGAGTGTTGATATGGACCTTAATTTCTTCTTCAATGTTATTATTATTCTTCATACACCATTATAAATGATTATCATGATGAACCACTTTTTCACATTCTAATAATATCCTAGTTCCCTTCATATAGTTCCCGAGATGTTTCTTCTCATACTACACATGAGATGTTGTGTTTTCTTTCCTCCATGGGATTTATCTGTTTACCCTCTCATATTAAACTCCACTTTCCTTTTTTTATTTGAGATCCCTCATGAGCACTAAGAGTATCCAATCTCCATCTCAACCATAAGGAAATAATGGACACTAATCTCATAGATTTTAATGTCTTGAATCTCTAATGCATTATTATATACTTGAATTTAATCCACTAAAGAAGATATCCCCCATTCATTCAATGTTGATGAAAAATCGAAAGTTTTATCCTTAAATCCTTTTGAATTTTTCCTCATATTCCCCAATATACTCATCTTCCATTTTATTTATTATGTGGAACTCTATCTCTATCTTAAGATGTAGAGTCATGGAAAATACTCAAAGAAAAATATTTTCATGAATGCTTCTCGTTCCATGGAATAACTTTCCTCTTTAGTCTTCATGTTCTTTATCTGTTTAAACCACTGATCATCTTTCCCATCAAAATGATATACCTCTAACATTAATTTCTCTTCTTTTGTGCACTAGAGGACATATAATTTTTTTTTCACTCGAGGTAATCCATTGTTCTATGATGTGGGGATAAAAAGACCCACTATAGAAAAGAGGCTTTTGTCACATAATGGATTAGACTGTAGCTTTCTTTTTCTTAAGAGAATGAGGTCATTATGAATGATTGAAGTTACTATTTATAACTTTATCTAGTTGAATTAGTACTTTCATGAAGTTATTAACTCCTATTTACTTCAATTTGGACATCTTGTTAGGAAAATAATCACATTTTCTATAACATTGGTAGTTGTCATGAGTTCAAATATTTCCCACCATTAACTAAAAAATTGAAAATAAAATGGGGGGTTGGGTTTTAACACTTAGATAATGATAATATAAAAATGTTACTGTGAATATATAAGGATAAACATATAAATAAAAATTATATCCTAACTATTTATTTAGTAATTTACAATATAGGTTATCCATGGTGATGAAATTATCCCTAGGGTTCTTGTTAACGTTTTCTAGTCCTAACAACAAAAAAATAAATATACCATGCTATGATGCAAACTATAGAGACTCTATACTTTTAGAAATATTATTACATGATTTTAAGTGTTATTATCCATCAAATACGAACCAAGGAATGAAAAGTCTAGTGTTTTTGGAAGACAAGGTGCACATTTAGAAAACATTAAACCAAAATAAAAAATCATGTTATTAATATCCATAATTATATCCTAACTTCCGTTATTCCCCTATATCTACATAGGATAACCTAGGGAATACATAGGCAATAGAGTTGAGCTAAAAACTAGTAATGAAATAAGCCTGAAAATAACCATTACACATGATTCAAAAGGTATAACATGATAAAATTTAAGTTATTCCTCATGAATATACATATATAGGCATAACATATAAAAAATTGAATCATATGATCATGTAAATATAGGAATGTGCAAAAAACATATATGATGAAAAACATTTCCCAATTAATTGAATCACTATCTGGGTTCATCCCTCATAACTTGTACAGTCATATTCATTCCACATAAAGAAATCAAACTTAATTAATAAACATAAGGGTTATCCTGGGAATTAAATGAGTTTCTTAATCATTCCATAAGGAAGAACCAAAGGGTGTATCATAATGGTATGCATGGAATAAGGGATTTAAATTATTCTTGTTCATTAATAATGGAAATATAAGAACACATCATGAATAATCAAATCCAACTAATGTGAAAACATGAAATAGAGTGGCATGGAAACTTTAGAATCATTCAAATTAAGAAATTTTTTTGGGAAAATAATGAATGGTATCTAAAAAGGATAAAGGAATAATTATTTCTATAAAACTAGAAATGAACTAAAGTCGGGTTTCATGATAAAATGAGTAAATTTAGAAAATATTTGTGTCATAAAACATTTTATGTGGTGGACTTGGAAATTGGTAAGAAATAGAGAAGTTCCATCTAATCGAGTATTCTTATCAAGAGACATTGAGAAGGGATCATTTTATAACATGTATTTACCCATCAAATTAAGGTAATTTGAGAAAGATATACATGTCCAGAACATTTAAATAGAATATAGGATAACTACATATGACTAATTGATAGATAAAAAGATAAAAATATAGAGAAAATGTAACTCCTAATAAATTTGGAGGTTTGGAAAGATCTGTTACCTTATGTACAAATGAGTTATGTACTTCACCAGAATATCCTAGATAATCAAATTAGATTCAATAATAATTTTATTAATAATCCATTAAACATATATTTTATTTATTATTGTTTTATTACATTCATTTATGTCCATTTTAATGAGTTATAAAGTTCAATTTCATGATTCTGAAAGAGTTCGTTTCATGGTGTCACGATCAAATCATTTGTGGATAATTATAGATGTTCTTGTCAAATGAGACTAAAACTCCATAATTTTAATGAAATAGTAATAATTTACTTCCATAAATCTTAATTGTCCTAAATATAATTTTTATCTATATATGGATTATTATTTTAATAAAAATATTAATGTTATTTGTTTTGTTCAATTTGGTTGTTTTAAAGACTATAAAGAACTTGTTTACTTTAATACAATATTATGGACATATATTAATCAAAAAATTTGATACATATATAGTATAAATATTTAGTAAATTTAAAACAATTATATGTGAAGTTAATCCTTTCATGAAAATAGTAATGGTAACTAAAAACTCATCATCCTCATAGATTTCAATGTCTTGAATTAGTAATTATTATCATATACATGGACTTAATTGACTAAATAAGAGACCCAAATTGATTTAAATTTTATTTAAAAGTAAAAAGTTTTATTTTTCAGGGACTATGAAGTTTTCCTCGAATTCTAGAATAGACTCATCTTCCATTTTCTTCAGTACATGGAACTCTCTATCCATCTTAAGATAGAGAGTTTGGGGAAAATATTTTTTGAATTTTATTTGTTGAATTCTTATCATTACATGAAATAAATTTACACTTTAGTATCTGTGTTCTTTATTATTTTACACCATTGATTAAATTCCCCATCAAAATGATAGATTGCTAATGTGAATTTTACCTCTTTGGAGAACTAGAGGATAAAGAATATTTTGTAAATGGAGTTAATCCATTGTTCTGTAATGCGGGGATAAAAATATCCACTAAAGATAATAGGTTTTGACACATAAATTATTAAGATAAAACTTTCTCTTTCTTTGGAGAATGAGGTCATTTTGAATGCGTCATATTATTTTTCATTACTGGTGCTAGTTGAGTAAGTACTTCCATGATGTTCGGAGCTCCTATTCCCATCAGTTTTGACATCTCATTAGAGAAATCGTCACAATCACCATCATATTGGTATTTGGAATGGATTATAATATTTCTCTCCATTAACTAAAGAATGAAAAATAAAATTGGGGGTGGGGGTCTTGAACACTTACCTAATGATTATATAAAAAGGAAACTATAAATATATAAGGATAAAAATATAATTAAAAATTATATTCTAATTTATGATTCACTAGGTTCCAATCTAGGTTATCCATTTCGATAGAATTATTACAAGGGTTCTTATTAAAAGTTTTCTAGTCCTAATACTAAAAATTTACTAGACCGTGCTATGATTCCAACTATAGTGACCCTAGATATTTACACATTTTATTATATGATTTTAAGCATTATAATCCATAAAATACAAACCAATGATTGAAAAGTCTAGTGGTTTTGGAAGTCCAGGAACATAATTTTAAACCATGAAACCAAAATAATACATATTTTTATTAATCTTCATTATTAGACCCTATCTTCATTTGTGAACCTACGTCTATATAGTATTGCCTAGGGAATACGTAGACAAAAGAGATAAGCTAAAAAGCCCAGTAACATAATAAACTTGAAAAAGTTGCATAACACATGATTCAAAAGGAATAACATGATAACATGTAAGACATGGATCATCAATACACATATAGATTCCTAAAATATAAATCATGGAATCATATGATCATGGAAATATAAGAGTGTATAAAAAACATATATCATGACATAAACACGAGTCAAGGATAACAGCCAAGATGATACTATATAGTAGACAACGTCCCATAATGGATGAGGTTTAATCCCTAATCCCATAAATAATGTATCATGAGGAAAAAATTACCCAATGCAATGGAACAATATATGGATGCCCCCATAATAACTTGTACATGAATATGGGTTCCACATAAATAAGTCAAGCTTAAGTAATAAACGTAATGGTTATCCCTAAAATGGAATGGTTTTCGTAATCAAGTCATAATGAAAAACCAATTGGTGTATCATAATGGTATGTATGAATGAAGGGATTTACATTTTTCTTGTAGATTAAAAACGGAAATATAAAAACATATAAAAATAATTAAATCCAAATGAAGTGAAAATGAGAAAAATAGTGGCATGGTAACTTTATAAATGTTCCACAAAAGCATAGTTTTAAGGAAAATAATGATGGGCCTTTAAAGAGGATTGAAAAATAATTATATACATAAAACCAGAAATGTAATAAATTGTTTTTCATCATAAAATGAGTGACTTTAGAAAATATTGGCATCTTAAAATAGTTTATGTAGCTTACTTGGAAATGGGTAAGAAACGGAGAAGTTACCTTCAATTGGGTTTTCATATCGAGAGGAATTGAGAAGGTAACCCTTTATAACATGTATTTACCAATAAATAAACATGAATTAAGAAATAAATACACGTATGGACCATTTATATATAATATTGGATAATTATGTATGATTAATGGAAAGATAAATTGAGGAAAAGATAGATAAAATGTAACCATTATGAAATTTGGGGGTCTGGAGATATCGGTTATCTTGTGTACGGATGTGTTTTGTACTTGAACATAATTTGATAGATAATAAAATTAAAGTCATTAATTATTTAATTAATAATCCATTACACATACATTTTATTTATTATAGTTTTATTTATTTTATTTATTTCTATTTTGATGAGTGATAATGTTCAATTTCATCATTATGAATGAGTTAATTTCATGGTGTCATGATCGAATCATTTGTGGATAATTAAAGGTTTTCTTTTTAAAATGAGGCTAAAAATTCAGAATTTTAATGAAATATTATTAATTAACATGAATAAATATTAATGGTCCCAAATATCATTTTTTGTTTAGATATAGGGATTATTATTTTAGTAAAAACATTAACGTTATTTGGTTCATTAATTTTAGTGGTTTTATGGACTATCATGAACTAGTTTCATTTTATATAATATTATGGCCAAATATTAGTTAAAACATGTGAGACCATATATAGTATACATATTTAGGTCATTATAAACAATTATAAGTGACTTTAAGCCTATCATAAAAATAGTAATGGGAAACGAAAACACCTCATCCTCATAGTTGTCAAAGTCTTGAATTACCAATTATTTTAATATTCTTTGATTTGATCCACTAAAGAAGAGATAAATCATTAATTAAATGTAAATGAAAAATAAAATTTTTTACTGTTCAAGTCTTGTGATGTTTACCTTGTATTCCCTAATAGAATCAGCTTCTTTTTTGTACAGTCTCAGCAACTCCTTCTCTATCTCTAGACTAAGATTTCATGGAGAATATCTATTGAAAAATATTTTCGTAAATGTTTCTCATTACATGGAATACATTTTAATCTTTCTTATTTGTATTATTTATTATTTTCCATTGATTATTAGCTTCCCCATCAAAATTTTAGTCTTCTATCATGAATTTCTCTTCTTACGAGCATTGGAGGACATAGAATATTTTGTAAATGGAGTTAATCCATTGTTCTGTGATGAGGGTATAAGAAGATCCACTAATGACATGAGTCTTTTTTCACATAAAGGGTTTGACTAAAACTTCCATTTTATTAGGATAATGAGTTCATTCCAATTGATTCATGTTATTATTCATAACTAGAGATAGCTAAATATGTACATTCAACATGTTCTGAGCTTCTATTCCCATCAGGTTTGATATCTCATTTGGTAAATCATCACATTTGTAGGGGGGAGGGGGTATAAAATATCAATCATTAAATAATAAAGGAAAATTAAATTATGAGGGGGGGATTGAACACTTAACTAATGATCATATAGAAAGGTATCTATGAACATATAAGGATAAAAATATAAATTAAAATTATATCCTAACTTATGGTTCAATATGTTCCAATATAGGTTATCAATGCTGATGGAATTATCCCTATGGTTCTTATTAATGTTTTATAGTAACAATATTCAAAAACTACTTGACTGTGCTATGACACCATCTATATAGACCCTAGCCTTTTAGACAAATTATTATATTATTTTAAGCATTATTATTTATCAAATATAAACAAAGGAAAAAAAATTATTATGTGTTTGGAAGAGTAGGTACATAATTAGAAAACATAAAACAAAAAACATATTTTTATTAATATCCATAATGATCTCCTAACTTCCTTTTTGTCGTACCATATTCATAGGATAACCTAGGGAATACATAAAAAAATAGATGATCTAAAAATCCTAGTAAGTGAATAAGTATAAAAAAGAAGAAAAACACATGATTAAAAAAAATAACATGATAAAATGTAAGACATGGCTCATGAATACACATATAGAGTCATAAAATATAAAATATGGAATCATATCATCCTGAAAATAGAGTAATATGGAATAAACATATATCATGACAGAAACACGAGTCACAGATAACTGCCAAGATAATACCATATAGTGGAAAAAGTCCCAAAATTGATTAGGTATACTCCATAATCCCATACATAATGTGTCACGAGGAAAAAAATTACCAAATTAATTGGAGCACTATCTGGGTGAAACCATCATAACTTGTACATGAATATGGGTTCCACATAAATAGATCAATCTTAATTAATAAACATAATGGTTATCCATGGAATGAAACAGGGTTTGTAATCTTATCATAAGGTAGAACCAAATGGTTTATCATAATGCTATGCATTAAAGAAGGGATTTAAATTATTATTGTACATTTAAAAAGGAAATATAATAACATATCATGAATAATTTGATCCAACTAAAGTGAAAAAATGAATAAAATTGGCATGGTAACTTTAGAAATATTCCACTTAAGAATAGTTTTAGGGATACGAATGAAGGGAATTTAAAGATGAAAAAGGAATAATTATTTCCATAAAAATCGAAATGAAAAAATTGGTTTTCATGATAAAATGAGAGACTTTAGAAAATATTGCTATCTTAAAAAAGATTATGGGTTGTACTTCGAAGTGGGTAAGAAACAGAGAAGGTCCATTTAATAGGGTTTTCTTTATCGAGAGGAATTGAGAAGAGAACCTTTTATAACATGTATTTACCCATAAATTAAATATTAATTGAGAAATAGATACATTTATGGAACATTTATAAATAATATAGTATAATCATATATAATTAATGGATTGATAAATTGTGAAGTGATAGATAATATGTATCCCCTATGAAATATGGAGGTCTGTAGAGATCTGTTACCTTATGTCTGAATGTGTTATGTAATTTCACATAATGTACTGGATATTCTAATTATATTCATTAATAATTTAATTAATAATCCATTATAAATATATTTGATTTATTATAGTTTTATTTAGTTCATTTATCGTCATTTTTTAGTGATAAAGTTCAATTTCATCATTCCATAAGGGTTCGTTTCATGGTGTCTTGATTGAATCATTTTTGGATAATTATAGATGTTATTTTCAAATGAGACTAACACTTTAGAAGTGTGATGAAATAGTATTCATTAACATCCATAAATCTTAATTTTCCCAAATATCATTTTTTTAGATACAGTGATGATTCTTTTAGTAAAAAAGTAACGGTTATTTGGTTCATTAATTTTGGTGGTTTTACTGACTATCACAAACTAGTTTAGTTTAATATAATATTTTCTCCATATAAAAATTAAAAAAATCTTAGACCATATATTGTATACATATTTAAGTAATTCTAAACAATTATAAGTGAATTTAAACCATTCATGAAAATGGTAATAAGAAATGAAAACTCATCATCCTCATAGCTATCAAAGTTATGAATCACCAATGCTTTTCATATACTTTTATTTAATCCACTAAAGAAGAGATCCACCATAGTTTAAATGGTCATGAAAAATACAAAGGTGTGTTGTTAAAGACTTGTAATGATTTCCTAGTATACACTAACAGACTTATCTTCCTTTTGATTAAGTTTGGGGAACTCCTTCTGTAGAGACCCAAATCATGACGTACATGGACATTACATTACTTTTTCAGAATACTTAATATATAACAAAAACCAACACTCAAGGATCGTAATAGTTTAGTGTCTTTGGAAACTTGGAACATAATATTCTAATCATGGTGAAAGATCTTCAACATCTCCCATAAAGATCTTCCCCTTTTTTTCCTTACCTAAAACATTGCTTTATATCCTGGGGAAAAGAAACCATATAAGGGGTGAGATAAAATTCTTAGTAAGGTTAACCATGGAGAAAATAAAACAAACCATATACGTTTGAACATAAAAACATGACTATAATGTTTAAACATCAAAATCTTGAGCAATGACATTAAACATGGCAGTACCTAAGGCATAGATAATAATGGAACATCAATCATGATAAAATAGTATCGGAATAAAACATGTAATTGTGGAAAACCATTAAGAACTTTATATTATTTCCATAGTAGCCAAGGAATTTCTTCCAAGACCATCTTAGTGGACAAAGTCCCTTTCTGAATCGAGTTCACTCCTCATTCCAGTCCTGTATCACTGAATCAGATTAACTTACCATTCCAGCCATGTCTATATAATGAGATATAAATCTTTACCCAAGGAATTTTAGGGAGATATAGGTCCCACCCATCTCATAATGAAATCATTCTTATGTGTGCCACAACATAAACATAAATCATTCATCATAACCCAAATAATAAAATGGGGTTCATAAAGATCATCCCATCATAACATAATCCTTATAAAACAAATGGATATCATTTCATCATAAAAAAATAGAAACCATGTAAATCATAGAGACATTATTATTGAAACATAATCATACTAAATAATGACATATTAGATGGAAAATAGTTTTGACAAAACACTTGAAATGAATTCTTGAGGAAAATATTCTTTCTTTTTCAAAATCATTTTATTTTCACAAAACTCCAGGTAATTTTAAAAGACAATGATTTTTCTGAAAATAATCATGAAAACTTATGGAGTAAGCATCATGAAAATAAGGCTACATGAAACCGTAAAAATCCGTTCATGCCGTATAAGTAAAAAACAATCTTCTCGTACTTTTGTCGGAAAAGTCAAAAAGTTCATCGTATGGTAAATAAAAGAAAGATTCCTTCCATAACACAATGTAAAAGTCAAATAGGGGTAAAAATTACTTTAAAAATACATGGAACAATATTAAATACTTTATGAAAAACATTTTTATGGACATGGATGAATAATATAACCCTAGTAAATACTTACGTATAAGTAATCTCAGATAAAAATGAGATTTTCAAAATTATCCCTTACCTTATGTCCGATATGCTTTGTATGTATCCAAACCTCCTGTATAATGATTTAAATAATGTCATTGACTTATTAAAATATCATATTCATTGTTATGATATCATATATGGTTCACTTATGACTTTATATTACCCGTTCTTTTCTAAATTCTATGTTAAAGCAGCGTTTTGGGTAAAATCATTTCATTTATCATACGTGTTCCGACTTATTGTTCTTGATATTATTACTTATATCCTAATTTACTTAATTAAATAATGTAAAACATGATTTATATATCATATATATTCAGTATATATATATAACAGATAGATAAATGAAATGAAACACACCGTTCCTGAAGACGGTAGGCCGTACGTACGCATGAACGCTGTTTTTCTTTCCTTATTGACTTGAATCGAAGTAAGTAGATGAAATATATACATAAATAAAGTATAATTATTATGTTATATATACCATTATTATTCATTATATATAATTTATAATCATTCTTGGATTGTTAACAAGGAGAATGAATCTAATCGCATCGTGGAGACGGTAATCCGTACGTACGCACGAGCGATGATATCGTTCCCTTAATTATTGAATGGAATTGGAGTGGATGATATAATATATCAAAATCAGTATGATGTTATAATAAAAATATATCGTTATTCTTTACACCATTATACCCATCCAAGTAAGGTGGTGGTGGAAAAATGATTACACCATGGCGTGGAGACTGTATTCCATACATACGCACGCGCGGTGATTTCTTTTTCCATAGGATGGATAGAACGAGAAATAGGGTTGTTTCATATTTATAATAAAATATCATTATATTATTTATACTTATGTTATTGCATTATAATGAAACAACTAAATAAGAATATGTTGAATAAGAAAGAAACTTGAAAGAATCGGTAGAAGAGATTACTTCTTCTTCGACGCGCCTCCTCTTAACCTCCTCTTAACCTCCTCTTAGGGAACTAAAGATGGTCTTTGAAGAAGACCAGTACCTCTAGTAGGTTTCTATAGAAGTGGTGAGTGAAATGGGCAGGGTTTGGTCGAGATTTAAGGCTCAAATTTGTGTGAATAGGGGAGGGAGGAGGTGCGCTTTTATAAGGGAGGAGAGGAGCACCTTTGGAAACCTCAAAAAAATTATTTTAATATAAATTCAAAACCCACAAAAAAACTCCAAAATGACTAAAATACGAATATTATATGAGATGGGGTTGTAATAAAATCAATCAATAAAATTTATACATGTTTTATGTTTATTTTAAACCTTATTATTTTGATTTTTCCTTATTTAATCTATTTAATTTTATTTGTGGTAATAATATTCCAAATTTTAAATGGTTATAAATATTTACTTATGTGTTGTGAATTGTCCATAATTGGATAATTTATTACATGTTTGACCATATAAATTTCAATTTATAATTTATAATTTTTTTTGTGATTTTTGAAGAATTTAATAATATGTTATTTTTATAAAATATCAATAGTGTCAATTTTGACACTATTCATTATTTGAATTTAAATAAAAGCCACACATAAGATATGTTCGATGAAAAATATATAATAGATTAATAACATTTCATATTCGTCAAAAAAATTCATTGGGCACATTAATTTGTTCATATATTATTTATTTTAATATTTTTAAAACCATTTATTTGGTATATCTCTTAATAAAATAATTACTAAAACATTTTTGTATAATTATTTAATATACTTATTTCTATTATAAAAATAAAAAATAAAATCCTATGATAGAGATAAATATAATACCTTTCATAATAATATTTTTACTCTAATTTATAATATTAAAATCACAACATTTAAATTTTTATATTTATTAAATTATGAAGGTCACATCATTGACATCATTTAAAATTAAATAATTTAAATGTCCTAATCGGTTGTACAAGGCTCCAAATGGTCAAAAAATAGACCCTTGGATGATTAGGGTATATATATACTCTACCAATAATGTTTTTCCAAGTTTATGATTCTTTTGATAGGTATTGTTATTTTAATAAAAACAATATTATTGATTTTTCACTAAATAAATAACTTCTTCATCATTAATGTATAAGCTATTAAGATAATTAAATATTTCTTTAAAATTACAAATAAATTACCATGATAACTAAAAACTTTTTAGATTTCAAATTACTATCTATAATATAATTTATATTATGTATAAACTTATAATAAAAATAATATAATTATTAAAGTTTGAGTGAGACATTTCACATTCCTTTAAATAAAATAAATAAAAGGTCTTAATCAAATAGAAGTGGGTTCCATTAGATTACATTTCTACACAAGTATGATTTAGGGTAAAATATAATCATCCAATTATAATAGGACATGTGTTAGGGTAATTTTATAATATTATATTACCCTTAATAACCCGATTAACTTTAACTATAGTAAATAAAATTTACCATAGTTTCTATTCATAATGACTAAAAATAAAAAGTAGCTTATTAACATAATTTGTACATACTGATTCAAAACATGGAATCCATTTTTCCAAATTCAAATCAAATAAGTTACAGAAATTAATTTAAAATTAATCCCATCCTTAAGAAAACGAGTTTTTAAAGTTAAAACATTGCAAAAGATTGGAATGATTTTACCAATGAATTCAATGTAAAATCAATGATAATGACATATATAATGTAAAATTATAAAAATATATTCTATTTATACTTTAAAACCATTCAATTTTATAATTTAACCATATAAATTATTATGATGATAAAAGTTGTTTTTAATTAATCTATAGCGTGTTTTTACTATTCATTAAAATATGAATGTTATCAGAATAATATGAAAATTTTATCCAAAGTAAATTTTTATATCCTGATTCCAAAGACTAATTTAATTTTTTCAAATTGAACTTATAAATATTTCAAAAACTAGATTTAAAGTGGGTGCGCCATCAAAAGGCGGCAAAACTGCATTTTTTGAAAATTACTTATTTTACTCGAAAAATTTATTTTGTTCTCATACCATGTTCTAGAAAATGAGTAAGATGAATTATAATGTTATAAAATTCAAAATGAAGTTAATACTATTCAAAACGGCTAGTTCATAATGATATTATAACAATATATCGTTGTTTAGTGAAACCCAGTATTGCATACAACACACGCTATCGAGGAAGGTCGTGATTGGGTGTAATGCAAGCCAAGTCAATGTTGTGTGTAGTGAAAGATACCTTTGTTGTTGCGTATAACATAATGAAAACTTATTTCATTTATACATTAAAAAAAATCTATACTTAATGTTGCGTAGAATAATTTCTACAAAATGAACATGAAATTGTGTGTAACACGAGCCAAGAATAGTGTTGCGTATATTGCAAGCTAATACGGTGTTGCATATAGCACAAGATAATTTTGGTGTAGCATACAATACAAGAAATCAATGAAATTGAAAAGAATAATTCTTATAAATTCTCAGGTTGGTACATTCTATACCACTTAAAAAGAATTTCTCCCTCGAAATTCGTCGGGTTTATAAATAGTTTACTACTTGAATGTTTCTGTAAGAACCCGGATCTCTTTTCAGGTATGTTTTACTTTTTTCTGGAGTTTTTGAGAAAAAAATCAATTTTCTGGAAATTTCAGAAGTACACACTGTGTACTTTTTGAGTACACGTCGTGTACTCCTTTCCCGGCTCGAAGCCGTGTGCTGGCCGTGTCCGGGCCACACCCACGGTGTGTAAGGCTGAGGTGGAGGCCGGTTATTTCGGAGTACGGAAAATTTGAAGTACACACCATTTAATCCAAAAGTACATTTCGTGTACTTTTTTTTCATTAAACGGACCAGGGTCGCGTCTAACCCAATATTCATCATCTTCTTCAGTTTTCGACCGTCTGGGAGCGACCGTACGACTAGATCTTCGACGGACGACCGCCCTGCCATCTGTTCTCCGATTTGAGCACGGTCAGTTGCGTTGAAATAACAACGATGAGTTCTTCCTTCTTCTTTAGCCTTGTTTCATGATTCCTCATGGTTTCCATGTTATTGTGGGATGAACATTTTGTGTGTTTTCTCAGATCTACATCGTCCTAAGGGAATCTGTCATTGAGGTTCACATATATCGATCTCCTAGAATCGAGGTAGGTGGTTTGTGCCTTTCTGTTGAAAGTCGATGAGTATTATGTGCAAATTCCACCAATACCCGTAAACGGGGTATTGCGTGTTTCCTGTTTTGCCCTTGTTGCTTGCCTGCTTTTCTTGATTTCTTTAGTAGAGGTTATTTCTTATGATTAGAGTATTTTTTTTTTCTCATTTTGCTTTGCCATGCGTAGTTATAGGATTGTGGATTGTTGTTTTACTTTTACTATTGAGCCTTAGTTAATAGACAAGTAGTTCTTGAGGTTTACTTGGACGATATACACGCGCTGAGCATGTTTAATTATACTCAGGACTGTGAGAACCTAGAGTAGTAGACCAAAGGGAGAATTGAAAGAAAGGGCTTCTTGAGAGTGTCTTTTTAATCACGATGTGGGACCAAGGGGAGAATTGACGGAAGGGATTCTCCAGAGTTTCTTTAACTACGACGCGGTCCACAGGGGGAATTGACGTTTAGTGCTTCCCTAGAGAGACTTTAGTAAGATATGAGACTATAGGGGGAATTAACGGTGAGTGCTTCCCCAGAGAGTCTTCTTAATTACGTAGCTGAACCAGAGGGGTGAGACTGTGTGTGCCTCCCAAAGGGTTGCTTGTACTTAGAGGTTGAACCATAGGGTCTAGACTGTGAGAGCTACCCAGAGGGTTACCTATTTTCTTCTTATTGTTGACTACTATACTTGTTAGATCTGTGGATTGTAGCTGTTTGTGCTTTTCCGTTTACTGCTTCTTGTTTTATTACTGCCATGTATTCATTGACTGTTAGGCACAGATATTTTGGTGGTTGCCTACTGGGATTGTATCTCACACCCTATTTGGGCCATGCATTTAGGCCCAAGCAGACTATGTTGCTGCAGGTATAGATAAGGTCAAGCACCCATCTACTTCAGGATCTTGATTGCACTGGGAGCTGGGGAGCATGGGACTGAGCCGTGGCTCGCGATGCTGAGGAGATTACTTTGTTTTTCTTTTGCACTTAGTTTCAGTTGTATTTCAGCACGTTGTTGTGTTTGCTGTTTTCCTTAGATACTTGTACCTGCTGCATCTTTTCCATCAAAGTTATATATCTACATTTCATCCGCTGTTTGGTTTCTGCTATTACGCATGTTGTTTACTACTTCCACTGTTTATTGTTGTTTTCTTACCATGTCTACCTTACCGAATGAGGGAATAGTTTCCCCACTGACTCACCTAGGCCCTCGCTTCTAGTCGGCAGCCTCTGGAGTTCGGAGAAACGCGTTTGAGTTCATGTGGCGAACCAGGTACGGGGCACCAGTGGAGGGCCTCCAGACTCGGGACGTTACAAAGTGGTATCAGATGAGTTCTTTTCTCTTGCTTTAATGTTTGGACACCTTATCCAGGGATAGGACAGATTCGGTACTTGGCATTAATCTTTTCTCGGGAGTAGCTAACCCATGTACAGGGAAAGGCCATACTACCTCGTTAATCACAGTTGCTGGTTTTGAGTTTTATGGTTAATATGTTTTCACCTAGAGTGATTCACATGACTTGTGCAGTTATTGTTTTGATATTTCGGTTCTATTTCCGTCGCAACCTGATGAGATGAGGGTATGACATCTCATGCATCATATAGGCACTTGTAGAAATCACATGTCAGTAATTCTTTCCATGCCATCTAGGGTGCATTAGTGATTGCATGCTGTTGTGATAGGCTCTTTGTAGATTATGCATGCTGTTGTGATAGCTGCTTGATAGATTCTCTGCTGTTGTGTTAGAAAAATGTTGTTTTGTTCCTTGCTTAAAATGAATGCCAAATTTTGTTTCTTAAGGCGTTATGGGCCCTCCCAGATCGGAATTTGGCATCTTTTCCCTTGTTTTAGTGTTTTTGGAATTCTGCACAGTTTCCGAGCTACAACCCAGAAAAACCCAGAATACAGGGCGTGTACTTTTTGGATACACGCCGTGTAGTTTTCAGGCCGTGTCACTGACCGTGTGATCAGAACACGGCGTCATGGGAGTAACTTTGGGAACACGCCATGTACCATTGGTACACGCCGTGTGAGTTCAGAGCCGTGTACCCGGCCGTGTCACTAACAACACGGGCCGGGGAATCATGGGTAGAACACGCCATGTCCCTAGAGAACACACCGTGTAGTCCTGTCCAGGTGCCCGGCCATGTCACGAACAAAACGGGTCGGTGTGACCTTCCTTTCCACATGCCGTGTTTGTTCGGAACACGCCGTGTAGTCTTTCCAGGTACCCAGCCATGTCACGAACATCACGGGACGATGTCGCCTTTTCCTATACACGTCGTGCCTGTAGGGAGCACGCAGTGTAAGGTCCAGCCATGTAGAAGGCCGTGTACTCAACAACACGGACCACCGAAGCCTCGTCTAGTGCACGCCGTGTTTTATTCGAACACGCCGTGTAGTCTCGGGTTGAGTCGGACCATGTGAGTTAGCTGTGTAAGGAGACTCGGGAAGGGGAATAGTTTTCAAGTACATGCCGTGTGTGGGGGTCAACACACCATGTAGTTTGAAGTGTACACGACTCGTAGGGAAGGAGTACATGCCCATGTCAGTGGTTAAGAAGACACACCGTGTAGTTTTATACACGCCATGTAGTCGTGTTTTGCAATCTTGTGTGTTTTCTTCCCCTGTTCCCGTTTTGTACTCTTGTGTTTCTTGTCCTTGTTTTCCTGATCTAAGGTGTGCTTTTGATCTTTCAGAGATATGCCTCCGAGACGTCCTCCGGTCGTACGTCTGTCGTCAGACAGTGATCAGAAGCCAGACAGGGCTGATCAGGGACTTCCTGTCAATCCCCCAGCCGAGCCAGCCATGAAACTGGTTTTTGTACCAGTTGCGGGCGCCGATGTGCAGTTCAGGGAGGGTTTCATGAGGATGATGCAGGCCTTCCAGGGAGCACCTCCTCCTGCCTCGTCTATGGAAGACATGACGCGGGTCTTTCAGCAGCAGTATCCTCCCACGTTCTCGGGGGAGGGAGGACCTCAAGCTACAGAGTCATGGCTGGAAGCCATGCTGACTATCTTCGAGCATCTAGAGACGCCTCCAGAGAGGTGGGTCAAGTTTTCCACCGACATGCTCTGAGACTCTACCAAGAGGTGGTGGGACGTGATATCACATGCGGGTCAGTAGCAGGCTATGACTTGGGGGGAGTTCCATCGCGTGTTCTATGACTACTTCTACCCGGAGACCCTGAGGGCCGATCGAGCCCAGGAGTTCATGAGCTTAGAGTAGGGTACTCTATCTGTCATGGAGTATTCCTCTCGTTTCACTGATCTTCAGCGTTTTACACCCCTTCGGGATGGGTGTGAGGTGTTCTTGGCGAGGAAGTTTGAGGATGGACTCAGGCGGGAGATCCGCTCGCAGGTGAACATCTTCCAGCTGAATTCCATTACTTCCATCGTCAACCAGGCACTGATTTCGGAGCGCAATCTGAGAGACTGTGGAGGTGTGAGCAAGGGCGGTTCTGCTTCCAGATCTAGCTTTCCTTCGGATGACAGCAAGAAGCATCGTAGGGAGCCTACGCGCGGTGATTCAAGGAAGCGAGACGCATCATCAGGAAACCAGGTGACATGCTACCAGTGTGGCCGGATAGGGCACACGAGGCCATAGTGCTAGAGGGACCTAGTGGAGTGCCGATCTTGCGGCAAGATGGGCCACCTTCAGAGTTTTTTCCAGGTTTTCTCCCCAGTAGAAGGTGACCGTGGTTCTTCCATGACTCCTCGTTCAGGAGCAGCCCCACCAGTCTCTCACCAGTCAGGGAACTAGAGTTCTTCCAGCCGTTCGGGCCGAGGTGGAGGTCAAGGCCATGGCGGTTAGCCACTAGTTCCTCAGCACCAGCAGGGTGGTTCAGCTCAGAGTCGTCAGCCAGGGGCGCAGGGCTGTGGTACATGCCAGTCTTTCACCGTGGAGAAAACTTATGATGAGCAGGATCCCGACCCTTCTACTGTTCGAGGTACGATTTTAGTAGCCTCAGTTTTATCTTCAGCCCTTTTCAATATTGGTGCTACGCATAGTTTTGTCTCTTTTTCTATTGTAGAGAGCCTTGGACTCTACATCTTTTCTTCTGCTGACTCGTTGACACTAGACACACCCTTGGGGATGATGACATCTAGTGTACGCCAGTGTAGAGAGTGCCCTATCGAGGTTACATGGTATCATTTCTTATGGGATCTCTATGTCCTTGAGATGACAGGCTATGATTTCATTCTCTACATGGACTAGTTGATTCCCTTCCAGGCAGTTGTTGACTGTTATCGCCACAGAGTTAGTTTCATTTCACCAGAAGGTGAATCTTTCCTTCATAGAGGTGAATGGGATGTTCGGGCGAGTCGGGTGGGACTCGATCATCTTGGGCTAGGAGGGGTGACAACCCAGATTGTTTGTCTTTATCTGGATGATCAAGGGACTCTATAGTTGGACTTTCCCCAAGTGGTGGATCGCTTCAGGGATGTCTTTCCAGAGGACTTTTCTGGTTTTCCTCCGGAGTGTGAGGTAGACTTCTCTATTGAGCTCATGCCAGGATCAGCACTGGTGTCCATTCCTCACTATAGGATGGCCACACCTGAGTTGCAGGAGCTCAAGAAGCAGTTGGAGGAGTTACAAGCTAAGGGTTTTATCCGAGCTAGTACTTCTCCTTGGGGTTCGCCTGTTCTGTTTGCGAAGAAGGCAGACGGTACCCTTCGGCTTTGTGTGGATTATCAGAAGCTGAACCAGTTGATGTTCAAGAACCAATATCCCTTACCGCGGATTTATGACCTTTTCGATCAACTTAGAGGAGCCCAGGTGTTCTCGAAGATCGACTTGAGGTCCTGTTATCATCTGTTGCGCGTTAGACCATCAGATATACCTATGAAAGTCTTCAGGAGCAGGTATGGTCTATACGAGTATGCAGTCATGCCGTTCGGACTCACAAATGCACCTACAGTTTTCATGGCGCTGATGAACTGAGTGTTCCATCCTTACTTGGTCTCCTTCGTCTTGGTCTTTGTGGACGATATCTTGGTGTACTCTCACACTCGACACGACCATGCCACACATCTTGAGATCATTATGAGTACACTGAGAGAGCATCGACTTTATGCTAAACTCTCGAAGTGCCACTTCTGGATGGACCATATTCACTTCTTGGGTCACGTCATCTCAGAGGCAGGAGAATTAGCGGACCCGGAAGTAATGAGAGATGTAGTTTCCTGGGAGCATCCGAAGAACGTTTTTGAGGTATGGAGCTTCGCAGGGCTGGCTGGATACTACATACGCTTCATTCAAGACTTTTCTCGTCTAGCAGCACCTTTGACAGGTCTGACGAAGAAGGGGGCGAAGTTCTTATGGTCAGATTCTTGTGAGTCAGCCTTTCAGGAGTTGAAAGGAAGGTTGACGTCAGCACCAATACTAGTCTTCCCAGAGCCAGGCAAGAGCTACACTGTTTACTGTGATGCTTCGGGTATCCGGCTGGGAGCTGTGCTTATGCAGGGAGATGGAGTCGTTGCGTATGGGTCTCGGCAGCTGAGGCCACATGATAAGAACTACCCTACACATGATCTGGAGTTGGTAGCTGTTGTTCATGCTTTGCGCTGTTGGAGACACTATCTTTTGGGAGAGCACTTTGTGGTCTTCACTGACCACAAGAGTCTCAAGTATATCTTCACTCAGCATGATCTGAATCTGAGGCAGCGCAGGTGGGTTGAGTATCTACAGTCCTTTGACTTCGAGCTTGCCTATATGCCGGGAAAGGTAAACGCCATGGCAGATGCGTTGAGCCGGAGAACTCAGATTCAGGCAGTTCAGGAGGCTAGTACTGAGTGGCAGTTTATTACTCTATTCTCTGAGATGCATCTAGAGGTGCACGACAGATAGGGACAGAACTTTCTATCTTCTGTAGCTGTTACCTCCACTCTACTTGATCGGGTACGGATGAGGCAGCTATCATACTCGGAAGGCTTAGTCCTGTGGGAGAGTGTGTCAGGAGAGGAAGCTCTTCTTGGATGGACAGTGGGCGAGGATGAGATCTTCTGTTTCCAAGGACGCGTATGGGTGCCAGCAGACATACGCGAGGAGATGATGCGAGATTTCCATTCCTCAGTTTGGGCAATTCATCCTAGCGTCGCCAAGATGTATCGGGATCTTCATCGCCAGTACTGCTGGCCAGGTATGAAGAAGGATGTTTCTGGTTTTTTCATGAGATGTTCTACTTTTCAGCAGGTGAAAGCAGAGCATCAGCGACCAACAGGGATCTTATAGCAGTTACCAATTCCGGAGTGTAAGTGGAACGATGTTGCGATGGACTTCGTGACCGGGTTGCTGAGATCAACTCGAGGGAACAATGTTTCTTGGGTTATCATTGACAGACTTAAGAAGGTTGCTCACTTCTTGCTGATCAAGGAGACCTTTAGTGTCGACGATCTGGGATGACTTTACATCAGAGAGATTGTGCGTCTGCATGGATTTCTGCGCTCTATTGTTTCAGACAGAGATGCACGCTTCACCTCTCGTTTCTGGAAGGGACTTCAGAAGGCCTTGGGTACACAGGTACTTTTGAGTACAGCATACCATCTCCAGACTGGTGGCCAGTCTGAGCGCACTATCCAGGTTCTTGAGGATATTCTCTGAGCTTGCATCCTTGACTTTGGTGGTTCTTGAGAGAAGCATATTCCTCTGGTGGAGTTCGCCTACAACAACTGTTTCCAGACAACCATTCAGATGGCGCCATATGAGGCTTTGTACTGTAGGCCATGCCGATCACCCTTATGCTGGCTAGAGGAAAGAGAGGCAGCTTTGCTGGGACCTCGTCTTGTACAGTAGACTTCAGAGTAGATAGAGCTGATTCGGAAGAGGATGGCTACAGAGCAGTCTTGGCAGAAGTCTTATGTTGATCAGTGGAGATGACCTCTAGAGTTCGAGGTCGGTGATCAGGTCTTCCTACGTGTCGCACCGAGGTTGGGACACAAAAGGATTCGGAGACAGGGTAAGCTTTCACCACAGTACGTCGGGCCGTTTGAGGTCTTGGAGAGAGTGGGGCCGGTTGCCTATCGGTTGCAGCTACCACAGAGGTATCGGGCCATGCACGACGTCTTCCACGTCTCTCAGCTCTGATGCTACTTTTTAGACCCGTCTCACATCTTTCAGCCCGAGGAAGTCGAGGTTGAAGCGGATGCGTCATTCGAGGAGAATCCTATCCGAATTGTCGATCATAGTACAAAGGTTCTCCATGGGCGGTCTGTTCCTCTAGTACGAGTGCTATGGCAACACGAATGAGTATAGGATGAGACCTGGGAGAGGGAGGCCGATGTTTGATTGCAGTGGTTAGAGCTATTCGGGGTTTCTCATTCTCCACCTCATTAGGGAAATTCAGGGATGAATTTATTTAAGGGGGGAAGTTTGTAAGAACCTGAATCTCTTTTCAGGTATGTTTTCCTTTTTTTTGGATTTATTGAGAAAAAAATGGATTTTATGGAAATTTAAGAAGTACACGCCGTGCACTTTCTGATTACATGCCGTGTACTCCTTCCCCGGCTCAAAGCCATGTGATGGCCATGTACGGGCCACACACACGGTGTGTAAGGCTGAGGTGGAGTCCGGTTATTTCGGAGTACGGAAAATTTGAAGTACACGCCATGTAATATAAAAGTACACGCCGTGTACTTTATTTTTTTCATTAAACGGACCGGGGTCGCATTTAACCGCCATATTCATCTTCTTCTTTAGTTTTTGACCGTCTGGGAGCGATTGTACGACCGGATCTTAGACGGACGACCGCCCCGCCGTCCATTCTCCGATTCGAGCATGGTCAGTTGTGTTGGAATCTCAGCGGTGTGTTCTTCCTTCTGCTTTATCCTTGTTTCTTGATTCCTCCTGGTTTCAATGTTATTGTGGGATGAACGTTTTGTGCCTTTTCTCAGATCTACGTCGTCCTAAGGAGAGTATTTTGTCGAGGTTCACGTATATCGATAGGTGTTTGAGCCTTTCTGTTGAAAGTCGATGAGTATTATGTGAAAATTCCACCAATACCCGTAAATGGGGTATTGTGTGTTTCCTGTTTTTCCCTTGTTGATTTCCTTCTTTTCTTGATTGCTTTAGTAGAGGTTATTGCTTGTGATTAGAGTATTTTGTTTGTGCTCAGTTTTCTTTTCCATTCCTAGTTATAGGATTGTGGACTGTTGTTTTACTTTTTATGTTGAGCCTTAGTTAATAGCCAAGTAGTTCTTGAGGTTTACATGGACGATATACATGTGCTGAGCATGTTTAGTTATACTCAAGACTCTGAGAACCTAGAGTAGTAGAACAAAGGGCTAATTGACAGAAGGGCTTCTCTGGAATGTCTTTATAATCATGATGCGGGACCAAGGGTAGAATTTACGAAAGGGCTTCTCCAAAGTGTCTTTAACTATGACGTGGGCCACAGGGGGAATTGAAATTGAGTGCTTCCCCAGAGAGCCTTTAGCACGATACGAGACTATAGGGGGAATTGACGGTGAGTGCTTCCCCAGAGAGTCTGCTTAATTACGTAGCTGAACCAGAGGGGTGAGACTGTGTGTGCCTCCCAAAGGGTTGCTTGTACTTAGAGGTTAAACCATAGGGGCTAGACTATGAGAGCTACCCAGAGGGTTACCTGTTTTCTTCTTGTTGTTGACTGTTATACTTGTTATAACTGTGGATTGTAGCTATTTTCGCTTTTCCGTTTACTGCTTCTTATTTTATTACTACCATGTATTCATTGACTGTTAGGCACAGATATTTGGGTGGTTGCCAACTGGGATTGTATCTCACACCCTGTTTGGGCCATGCTTTTGGGACCAAGCAGACTATGTTGCTGCAAGTATAGATAAGGGCAAGCACCCTTCTACTTCAGGATCTTGATTGCACTGGGAGCTGGGGAGCATGAGACCGAGCCATGGCTCGCGATGCTGATGAGGTTACTTTGTTTTTATTTTTCACTTGGTTTCAGTTGTATTTCAACATGTTGTTTTGTTTTCTGTTTTCCTTAGATACTTGTACTTGCTGCATCTTTGCCATCATAGTTATATATCTACATTGCTTCCGCTGTTTGGTTTCTGCTGTTACGCATGTTATTTACTGCTTCTGCTGTTTATTGTTGTTTTCATAACTTGTGTACCTTATCGAATGAGGGAATAGTTTCCCCACATACTCACCTAGGCCCTCACTGCTAGTCGGTAGCCTCTAGCGTTCGGGGAAACGCGCTTGAGGTCATGTGGCGAACCAGGTATGGGGCACCAGTGGAGGGGCTCCAGACTCGGGAAGTTACAGTTTCTTTCATAGAAACCCACATCGTAAAAAGGAATACTAAAACTTAATTTTAAAAAGTGAAGTATGAATCATAATGGTTACCCAAATTAACTCATCACTGGGTTTCTAGATAGGAGAACATAAGTGAAAATATGGATATAGAATAGAAATCTAACCATCAAGTTCTGATGGAGAGTGGTAGAGAACATGGCTATGAAAAATCCAACAATCACAAAGCCATAAATTTGTGATGATCTAAGGTACAATCTGATTCACCAGATATAAGAGCACTAGGACAACATTTTTGGTTTTCAAGATCATTTCCCAAATGTTGAAGAATTTCTTAATTAAAAGAAATACTTACTTGATTTTGGTACAGACTCACCGTTGTTCGTGCCTTGAACAATTTCCACTTCATCTCATAAATAATTGAAGTTGAATTTGTCTTTATCGAAGTGTTAGAAGACCATGTAATATAATGATAGGCCATTCCATCTATCTCAAATATAAGGTTATCAAAAGTTAGATACATAACTCAATCTATGGTGAGATTAATCGTATATGTTTCCAAAAATGGTCTTATACTTCATCTATAATCCTTATTAATAAAATAAAACTATTTTTACTAACCAGGGACATCTTGTAGGCCGGTGGTAGGTGATAAAGGCATGTCGCACTTCGGTTATGGGTTTGATTCCCACAGCCTTGTCTGATGAGACGGGTTGTCGCATGTCCTGCAGGTTGTCCCTTTTTCAAAAACTACATTATTATAACATTCCTGCAACAATATCGGAAAAAGTTATACCCTTAAACAATACTATCTTATGTCTAACTTAATTCATTCCAATCTTTAGGCTTATCCAAAATACTTCTGTCTAAGCTCATAGTATAAAGAGAACAACTACTAGAAATGTCATCTACTGAGCATGTGAATACAATCAATTATCCCTCATATATCACAAGATATATCATTTTGATCACATTACAAACATGTGAATACCTTAATCTTGCATTCGCATGCCACATGAATTACCATAGAACCTTAGTGAAAGCATGAATGCTGTCAGAAGTTATCTCTTCCCACATACCAAAATCCCAAAAATTCTTTATACTCAAACCATGATATCACATTGTCCTTATATTAGTCGTGCGCTCGTGAATACTATCAAACATTTCATTTTCTCATTATCCCATTATTATGCGCATATCATCCTCTTTCCAAAAATATTTCAATCACTTTTCATGGTTACCGGTACAATATAATTATTGAAAATCACAATGGACCAATACATAGATTTTCCAATATACCATAAAAGTACCTCAAAAACATTATTCTTGAATACCAATAAATAAACACTTCAATCCATCCTCTTTAATGATTATCATGGATTAAGTTCTTCCTTGATTTAGAAGTAACCTATTAGATCAGGGCATTGAGTTGGGTAGTGCCCATGTTCTCCATAGATAAGACATTGAACTCCACAATAGTCTGTCACTCTATGACCCTTCTCCCCCCACAAATAACATCTTCCCCTCCATTTGATGTATTTATCAAGGTTATTCTTACCTTCATTAAAAATATCAATCTTCCTTTCTTTATAATCCTCAACATGAGAACATGCATAAAAGTCTATCTTCCTCTTATTTGATGAATTAGGAATACCTCTAAAGTTAACCTTACTAATCATATATCGCGATGAGTTATTCGGCATAATCACAAAATCTTTCTTTCTAGGCATTATGCAATTTCTTTTCCCATAGTCACCAATTTTTCCATTGGATTCAATGTTGACCCAATTCCTCCTTGTTCCCTCCATTGACTAAAACCAAAAACCATGGTGTAAGAAACAATTAAAATAACAAGGAACCACATAATCATAAAAAGTCTAACTTATCACACATTCTTTAATCCATGACAACTTAAGTTCACCCTAAGTTATTCATGATCATCAAAATAATTCTAGGAATGTATTCTATAGTTATACTAAACCTTAGGGACATACCTAGACATACCTTAGAAATATCTCAAGGGATCTCACTAAAGTTTTTTCATCCTAGTTTCCAAAGGTTAACCAAACCTTTCCTCTGATACCAACTATAGAGACCCAATGTTTGACGTACATGGACATTACATTACTTTTGCAGAATACTTAATACATAACAAAAACCAACACTCAAGGACCGTAATAGTCTAGTGTCTTTGGAAACTTGGAACACAATCTTCTAATCATGGTGAAAGATCTTCAACATCTCCCATAAATATCTTTCCCTTTTGTTTTCTTGACTAAAACCTTTCTTTATATCATGGGGAAAAGAAAACATATAAAGGGTGAGCTCAAATGCTCAGTATGGGTAAGCATGGAGAAAATAAAACAAACCATATATGTTTTAACTTTAAATCATGACTATAATGTTTAAACATAAAAATCTTTATCAATGACATAAAACATGGTAGTACATAAGGCATAGATCAAAATGGAACATCAATAATGATAAAATAGTATGGGAATAAAACATGTAATTGTGAAAAACCTTTAAGCACTTTGTAAGATTTCTATTGTAGCCAAGGCATTGCTGCCAAGACCATCTTAGTGGACAAAGTCCCTTTCTAAACCGAGTTCACTCCCTGTTCCAGTCCTGTATCACTGAACCAGATTAACTTACCGTTCTGGCCATGTCTATATCATGAGATATAAATCATTACCCAATACATTGGAGGAAGATATAGGTCTCACCCATCTCATAATGAAATCATTCTTATGTTTTCCACAACATAAACATAAATCATTCATCATAACCCAAAGAATAAAATGGGTTTTATAAACATCATCCCATCATAAAATAATCCATATAAAACAAATGGGTATCATTTAATCATAAAAAAAGAGAAACCATGTAAATCATAGAGCCATTATACTTGAAACATAATCATACTAAATAATGAAATATTAGATAGAAAATAGTATTGACAAAACACTTGAAATGAATTCTTGAGGAAAATATCCTTTCTTCTTCAAAATCATTTTCTTTTCAAAAAATGCCAAGAAATTTTAAAAGAAAATGATTTTGTTGAAAATAATCATGAAATCTTGTGGAGTAAGCTTCATGAAAATAAGGCTTTATGAAACCATAAAAAACCATTCATGCCATATAAGTAAATAAACAATCTTCTCATACTTTTTCCGGAAAAGTCAAAAAGTTCCTCGTATGGTAAACAAAAGATAGATTCCTTTCATAAAAAAATGTAAAAGTCAAAGAGGGTTAAAAATGAATTTAAACATACATGGAAGAATATTAAACACTTTATGAAAATCATTTTTATGGACATGGATGAAAAATATAACCCCAGTAAATACTTAAGTATAAGAAATCTCGGATAAAAAAGAGATTTGCAAAATTATCCCTTACCTTATGTTCGATATGCTTCGTATATATCCGAACCTCCGGTATAATGATTTAAATAATGTCATTGACTTATTACGGAATTATATTCATTGTTATGATATCATATATGGTTCACTTATGACTTTATATTACCCGTTCTTTTGTAAATTCAATGTTAAAGCAGTGTTTTGGGTAAAATCGCTTCATTTATCATAGGTGTTTAGACTTGTTGTTCTTGATATTATTACTTATATCCTGATTTAATTATTTCTAGAATGTAAAAAATGATTTATATATCATATATATTAAGTATATATAAATATAATTGATAGATAAATGAAATGAAACACATCGTTCAGGGAGATGGTAGGTCGTACGTACGCATGAACGATGTTTTCCTTTCCTTATTGACTTGAATCGAAGTAAGTCGATGCCATATATACATAAATATAGTAGAATTATTATGTTATATATAGCATTATTATTCATTATATATACTTTATAATCATTCTTGAATGGTTATCATTTAGAATGAATCTCATCGCGTCGTGGAGACGGTAAACTGTACGTACGCACGAGCGATGATATCGTTCCCATAATTATTTAACGGAATTTGAGTGGATGATATAATATATCAGAATCATTATGATGTTATAATAACAATATATAGTTATTATTTACACCATTATACCCATCCAAGTAAGGTGGTGGTTGGAAAACTGATTACACCACGACCTGGAGACAATATTCCGTACGTATGCACGCTCGAGGATTTCATTTTCCATAGGATGGATAGAATGTGAAATGGGGTTGTTTAATATTTAAAATAACATATATGTATATTATTGATAGTGATGTTATTACTTTATAATGAAACAACTAAATAAGAAGAAGTTTAAGAATAAATAATCTTGAAAGAATCAGTAGAAGAGATTACCTCTTCTTCGACGCACCTCCTCTTAACCTCCCCGTAGGGCACTAAAGTTGGTCTTTGAAGTAGACCAGGACCTCTAGTAGGTTTCTATGGAAGTGGATAAGTGAAATGGGAAGGGGTTTTATGAGCTTGAAGGCTAAAATATTTGGGAAGAGGGGAGGGAGGTGGTGCCCTTTTATAAGGGAGGAGAGGGGTACCTTTGGAAACCTCAAAAATATTAATTTAATATAAATTAAAGCCCCACATAAGAACTTCCAAAATGACTAAAATCCAAATATTAGATGATATAGGGTTGTAATATCAACAATAAATAAAATTTATACATGTTTTCTGTTTATTTTCAACCATATAATCTTGATTTTTCCTTATTTAATCTATTTTATTTTATTTGTGGTAATAATATTAAAAATTTTAAATTGTTATAAATACTTACTTATGTGTTTTGAATTGTCCATAATTGGATAAATAATGACATTTTTGACCATATAAATTTCAAATTATAATTTTTAAATAATTTTTTGATTCTTAAACAATTTACTAATATGTTATTTTTATAAAATATCAATAGTGTCAATTTTGAAACTAATCATTACTTGAATTTAAATAAAAACCACAAATAATATATGTTAGAACAAAAATATATAATATATTCCTACCATGTCTTATTCATTAAAAAAAATTCATTAGGAACATTTATTTGTTCATATATTATTTATTTTAAAAATTTTAAAACCATTTATTTGGTATATCACTTAATAAAATAATTACAACAACATTGTTGTATAATTATTTAATATACTTATTTGTCGCAGAAAAAAAGAAAATAAAATACTATGATGAAGATAAATATAATAACATTCATAATAATATTTTTACTCTAATTTATCATCTTAAAATTATAACATTTAAATTGTTATATTTATTAAATTATGAAGGCGACATCATTGACATGATTTAAAATGAAATAATATAAATGTCCTAATCGGTTTTATAAGGCTTTAAATGGTCCAAATATCTACCATTGGATGATTAGGGTATATATATACTCTAAAAATAATTCTTGGTCAAGATTCTGGTTCTTTTGATAGGTATTTTTATTTTCATAAACACTATATTATTGATTTTTCACTAAATAAATAACTTCTTCATCATTAATGTATAAGCTATTAAGGTAATTACATATTTCTTAAAAATTAAAAATAAATTACCATGATAAAGAAAAACCATTTATCATTAAAATGATTATTTATAATAGAATTTATATTCAATATAACATTATACTAAAAATAATCTAATTTTTAAAGTTTGAGTGAGACATTTCACATTCCTTTAAATAAAATAACGAAAAGGTCTTAATCAAATACAAGTGGGTTCCATTAGATTCAATTTCGACCCAATTATGATTTATGGTAAAATAAAATCATCCAATTATATTAGGAAAAGTGTTAGGGTAACTTTATAAAATTATATTTACCCTTAATTACCCGATTTACCTTTAACTAAGGTAAATAAAATTTACCGTAGTTACTATTCATAATGACAAAAAAAATTAGCTTCTTAACATAAGTTGGACCTACTGATTCCAAATATGGAATCTATTTTTCCAAATTCGAATTATAGAATTTGAAGAAATTAATTTAAAATTAATCTTGTTGTTAAGAAAACGAGTTTAAAAAGTTAAAACATTGCAAAAGATTGAAATGATTTTACCTATGAATTCAATGTAAAATAAATTCTAATGACATAAATTATATTAAATTGTAAAAATATATTCTATTTATACTTTAAAACCACTCAATTTTATAATTTAACCATATACATTATTATGATAAAAAAAGTTTCTTTTAATTAAAATATTGCGTGTTTTACTATTCATTAAAATATGAATGTTATCAGAATAATATGAAAAACTTATCCAAATTAAATTTTTATATCCTGATTCCAATGAAGAATTTTATTCTGTCAAATTTAACTTATAAACATATCAAAAACTAGATTTAAAGTTGGTGTGCCATCAAAAGGTGACAAAACTACATTTTTTTGAAAAATACTTATTTTACTCGAAATATTTATTTTTTTCTCATACCATGTTCTATAAAATGTGTAAGATGAATTATAATGTTATAAAATTAAAAATTAAGTTAATATTATTCATAACGGCTAGTTCATAATGATATTATGACAATATATCATTGTTTTGTCAAACCCGGTATTGCGTACTACACATGCTATCGAGGAAGGTCGCGATTGCGTTTAATGCAAGCCAAGTCAAGGT
The DNA here is from genome assembly GCA_963277665.1 of Viscum album. Lineage (NCBI taxonomy): Eukaryota > Viridiplantae > Streptophyta > Magnoliopsida > Santalales > Viscaceae > Viscum > Viscum album. Next base: position 927,997,346 of record OY728132.1, read on the forward strand.
CGCATGTAGTGAAAGCTCCCTTTTTTGTTGCGTATAACATAATCAAACCTATTTCATTTATAAATTAAAAAAAATCTATACTCAATATTGCGTAGAATAATTTCCACAAAACAAACTTGAAATTGTGGGTAACATGAGCCAAGAATAGCGTTGCATATACTGCAAGCTAATACAGTGTTGCATATAGAACAAGCTAATTTTGGTGTAGCGTACAACACAATAAATCAATGAAATTAAAAGGAATAATTCTCATAAAATCTCGGGTTGTTACACCTTCTCCATCTATAATTAGAGATTTTATGGAAAATATCTTTTGAAAATATTTTCTTGAATGATTCTTGTTCCATGGAATCAATTTCCTTTTTAGTCTTTGGGTTATTTATTAGTTTCCACCTCGTATCAGCTTAACTATAAAAATTGTAGGCTTTCAACATGAATTTATCCTCTTATGAGCACTGGAGGACATTGAATATTTTTTCAATGGAGTTAATCCATTGTTCTGTGATGGGGGGATAAAAAGACCCACTAAACATAATAGGATTTATTTTGCATAAAGGATTCAAATGAAAATTCCTCTTTTTTAGGAGAAAGAGGTCATTAAAGATGATTCAAGTTATTATTCATAACAGGACCTAGCTAAATCAGTACATTCGGGTCGTTCTGAGATCCTATTCTTATTAGTTTTGACATCTCATTAGGGAAATCATCACATTTGAAGTTTGAATGATTTATACTATTTCCCACCATTAAATAAATAAATAAAATTAAATTTGGGGGAGGGGTAGGGATTTTACACATACCTAATGATCATTTAAAATTATATCTATTAGTATTGAAGGATAAACATATCAACAGAAATTATATCCTAACTTGTGATTCACTATGTTCCAATATAGGTTATCCATGGTGATGGAATTATCCCCTAATCTAGCATTTCTATGGTGATGGAATTATCCTTAGGGTTCTTATTAATGTTTTCCAGTACTAATTTCCAAAAACTACTAGAATATACTATGAAACCAAATATAGATACCTTATCCTTTTAGACATATTATTACATGATTTTAAGAATTATTATCCATCACATACAAACCAAGGAAAAAAAGACTATTGTTTTTGAAAGACCAGGTACATAATTAGAAAACATGAAACCAAAATAAAAATAATTATATTAATATCCATAATGGGTTCCTAAATTTTTTTATTCTCTTACATCTTCATAGGATATCCTTGGGAATACATAGACAGAAGAGATGAGTTAAAAATCCTAGTAATGGAATAAACATAAAAGAGAAGCATAACCCATGATTTAAAAGGCATAAAACGGTAACATGTAAGACACAGATCATTAATACACTTAGAGAGAAACAAAATATAAAACCTAGAATAATATGATCATAGAAATATAGGAATTTGAAAAAATATATATCACGACCTAATAATGAGTCAACGATAACTGCAAAATGATACCATATACTGGACAAAGTCCTATAATCGATAAGGTCTACTCCCTAATCCCATAAATAATGTCTCACGAAGAAAAACATTACCTGATGAATAGAATCACAGTCTGGGTGCACCCATAATAACTTTCACATGAATATTCTTGCCACATAAAGAAGTAAAACATAAGTAATAAAGGTAAAGGTTATCCATGGAAAGAAGTAGGTTTCATAATCATGTCATAAGGCATAACCAAAGGGTGTATCAAAATAGTATGCATAAAATAATGGATATAAATTATTCTTATACATTCAAAAAGGAAATATAATAACATATCATGAATAAATAAATCCAAATGAAGTGAAACCATGAAAAATAGTGGCAGGGTAACTTTAGAAACGTTCCACTTAAGCATAGTTTTAGGAAAAATAATTAAGTGTATTTAAATAGAATAAAGTCATAATTATTTCCATAAAACAATATATGAACTAAAATGGGTTTTAATGAAAAAATGAGAGACTTTAGAAAATATTTTTGTCCTAAAAGATTTTTGGGAGAGTACTTGTAAATGGGTGAGGAACAGAGAAGTTCCCTTTAATCGGGTTTTATTATCAAGAGGAATAGAGAAGGGAACCTTTTATAACATGTATTTATCCATAAAAGAAAGTTTAATAGAGAAATATATACATTTTTGGAACATTCATAAGGAATATAAGATAATTATATTTTATTAATGCATATATAAATTGAGGTAAAGATAGAGAAAATGTAACCCCTAAGAAATATGGAGGTTTAGAGAGATCTGTTACCATATGTATGAATGTGTTATATACTTGAACTTAATGACTTGGAAAATGAAATTATATTATTTAGTAATTTACTTCAGAACCCATTACAAAAATATTTTATTTATTATAGTTTTATTAAGTTCATTTATATCCATTTTGATGAGTTATAAAGTCCAATTTCATCATTCCTGAAGAATTCGTTACACGGTGTCATGATCGAATCATTTGTGGATAATTATAGATGTTCTTGTCAAATGATGTAACACCCCAAGCTTCTAAAGTACATTTATCTTTGAATAATACAATAGCATGCTCTGTACACAGCTCCAAGTTCCAGCACACCACGACCAATCAAACTAGCTGTTTAAAAAGCAGTTATGAATAGTAATACCCACCTTTTGAAATTATATAAATTTTATATACCAAAATGGACTTCATTTTTGGATTTGGAATACCAAAATTATCTTACGGTGAATTTGTTGTATTTTTCTGAAAACATTCAATTTTTGATGAATAGTGAAAAACATTGTGTTATTGTTTAAAACAGAATTTTTATTAAAATGATTCTTTTTAATTTAAATTTATTTTAAAGTTAAAATAGATACATAATACCTATATTAGTCTACTTTAATTCATTGGAGTCATTTTATTATATTATTGGATATATTAAATTTTATTGAACTTTTTAACGTATTTTAGCCACATTCTAGGCACATTTTCAAATTTGTATAAAACATAATTTTACCACTTATGTGAATTGAATTTCAAAAATCCAATAGACACAGCTGTCATAAATATTTAAAATGTTGTTCAATAGGATGAAAATATTTTTTTGTGAATAGTATCTTTTAAATTTTATTTTCCACGGTTAAAAGCATATTGGGTAATTAAATGTAAATATAATATTATAATAATATAAAATTACCCATTAACATGTCTTAATTCTATTGGATAAGTTTTTTTCGACCAAAATAATCCTTATGAAAAAAATATGTTCCTTTTTGATCCACTTCGGTTAGATTAGGACATTTATTATATTTTATTTAAAGAAGAGTTAAAAGTGATGAATTAAAATTTTAATAACTAATCCATTTTTAATACAGGGTTACACATAAGATCAATTCAACTATAAATATTCATTAGAAAGATAAAACAGTTTCCTATATCATAGAATTTTATTTATAATTTTTAGACACTAAATAATCAAATTTATTTATGACACAACGGTGATGCAATAATTACCTTATTAAGGAAAGATTAAAATAATTGATATTATAAATATTAAAATAAATGTAAATTGAAACTTATGATTCCATACACAAATTTTCTAGGTGAAAATGAAATTTTATGGTTGATTCAATGTATTTTTGTCGAAGGAATAATGCAACTCCCTGACCCCAATTATCTAGAGTCGCTGCATTATTTTAATACATTGGCATGATGACAAGGAATCATGTCCAAAATAACCGATAAGTTTAGAAGTCTTGGAAAATAGATTACATACATGAAATTTACATTAAATTTTATATCATAAAACACATCATAAATAATACTTTTAGGCTTCCATTATTCCCTTAGCTTAAACCTATATATAAATCATAATACACTTCTTGGCATCCTGGGAAAATAATACATAAGAAAAGGGTGAGCTCAGATGCTAAGTAAAGATAAACAATATAGTTGAAGCTATCATAAATAACCATAACCTTTTATGGTAAGGCATACAATTGAAATACAATGCCTTTAAATATAAACTTTAGCATAATATGGAAAAGGAAAATCAAATAATTCCATTTACTTATTTACATGGATATTCTACTAGTCGAATAATCACATTCAACATTAATAACTAATCTCACAATGATGGAATGAATAATGCTGGACATCATAACCACATAGTCAAGGCCTTGTGCCAAGACTACAAATAAAATTTTTGTCAAGGCCTTGTGTCAAGACAGTAGTTTTTATCATGAGACCTACTGATGCATTGATGAGTTATATCGGGCTCCACCCATCACTTACTAAGTATAATTCATTCCTCATATGAAAATGTTGAAACATAACAAAAACATTTATATTAATACTAGCATACGAAATGTCAATACTTTAACTATAAATCATGAATGGTATAAAAATAGCACATCCATAGTCAAACATATCACATCTCATTCAATACAATGTGGAATATTGTATTATAACAAATCAACCTCAATCAAGAATAACATCTAGTGAAGGATGTTGACATACTTGAAAATGAGCAGTAACAATCTTTGAGAGAAATATCCCCTTTTCATGAAACCATTTGAAAGTCACAATATTTATAAGTGAAAAAATTTAAAAGATATTTTTGAATCAAAGTGTCCCATACCACTTTGAATCTTTTGAAAGGAATTAACATTTTAAAACATTCATGTAAATATAAATAAATCCTTAAACCCATTTTGAAAACATGGAAATTAATGAGAAAGGTTTAGAAAAATAAATATTTAGAACATTTAAAATTATGATATAGTTAAATATTAACTTCCATAAAGTCCTCAAAAATTCCTTTTGAAAACATTTTTTTTGAAACATAGATATAGATGATAAATATGTCCCAGTAAATACTTACACATAAACAATCTCGGATAATAATGAGATTGAAGAATTAACACATACCTTGTACTTTCCTTTGGTCAAGGGTAAATTTAACCTCTTGTATAATGACCTTAGTATGTTATTAAATTATACCAGAACCATATTAATATTTATTATATAATACTTGATTCATTTATGGTTTTATACTACCAATTTAATAATAATTTCTATGTTAAAATAACATTTCGGGTCATAATCACTTTCTTTATTGTATGTGTTTTAACTTGTTATTCTTTACCGTATAACTTATATCATGATTTAAATGCTTCTAGAATATAAAATATTTTTTATATATAATATATATCTAGAATATAAATATGTATAATTGATTGATATATGAAATGGAATACACCGTTTATGTAGACTGTAGGTCGTACGTACGCATAAACTATGTTTTTGTTTTCATATTGTATTGAATAGTAGTAAGTGAATGAGATATACGTAAATAAAAAAATTTATATATATATATTTAGTAGAATTATTATGTCATATATTACATACTTATTAATAATATTTATTTTTATAATCATCGTTGAATGATGAACGTGGAAACGAATCTCATCGCGTCATATAGATGGTAAGTCATACGTACGCACGAGCAACGATATCATTCTTTTGATGGTGAAATTTTATGTAAATGGATAGTGTGTTATATATAAATAACAATTAAAATGTTATTTTTATTATTTTTATAAATTATAATAAATATTATACTCATCCAAATAATGAATAATTGAATAACAAACTACACAACAACGTGGAGACGGTAGGCCGTACATACACACACATGGTGACTTTATCATTCATAGGATGGATATAATAATGGATATGGTTTTAACATATTTATAATAAATTTTTTTTATGTATAAGTTACTGGAGTTATTATTTTGGTTTGAAATAAACAAAAAAAGAGGAAGATGAAGAAGAAATGAACTTTGAAAGAGGTGATGAAATAATTATCTCTTCTTCAGGTCCTTCCTTTGGATTTGAACAAAAGGGCACCTTAAGTTGGATTTATGAACAATGTAATGCCATTAAGTGGAAGTGAGGTTTTTTGGGATGATATTTGGGTAGGTTTTGGCTGAGCCAAATGACTTTGGAGATGTGAATTTAAGATACGGGGAAGTGCCTTTTTATAAGAGAGGTGATGGTCACTTTAGGAAAATATTTAAATATTATTTTATTATCAAATAATTTTCAGTTTCTAATGGTTCCAAAAGAATTTATTTTGAGGATAAGGTAGGGCTGGGTCGAAAACATCTCAACCAATTGGTTTTAGACAACTTTAGGTCACCATATTATTCATTTCTATTTCATTTAAACTCATAGTTAAATAGTTTAACTTTTACTATGTCTTCTTGTATTATTATAATAAATGGTTAATAAACATACTATAAAATTCCAAGAGAAGCTCAAGTGGTTAATTAAATATATATCTATCATTATATAAGTTCTTTGGCTGAAAATTATATTTTAATGAATATTATATCATTTAATAAGATAATATTCGTTTTAAAAACTCATTTATGTCATCTCAGACCCTATATAGTATTTGGTTTTTGTGAAAGTCAACAAAACATGATTACATCGAAAAAATACATTAAATCAACCTTAACATGTCATATTCACCTATAAAATTCGTGGATGGAATCAAAATTCTCAATTTACATTTATTTTGATATTTATAATATCAATTATTTTAATCATTTATTAAAATGTTAATTACTGCATCATCATTGTGTCATAAATAAATTTAATTATTTAATGTCTAAATGTATAAATAAAATACCACGATGTAGAAAATAATATTATCTTTCTATTGATATTTTATAGTTTAATTTATCTTTTGTGTAACCCAATATTAAAAATGGTTTAGTTATTAAACTTTGAATTTAAGATTTTTAACTATTCATTAAATAAAATATAACAAATGTCCTATTCTAACCCAAATTGATCAAAATGGTCTTATTTATGTCATAAGGGTTATTTTTGTCAAAATAAACTTATCCAATAGAATTAAGACATGTTTTTGGGTAATTTTAATATAATATTTAGCTCTAATTACATTATTTACTTTTAACCGTGGTAAATAAAATTCAAAAGTTACTATTCACCAAAAATTATTTCCATCATATTGAACCACATTTTACATACTGATGTCAACCATGTCTCTAGTATTTTTGAAATTCAATTCACAAAAGAGGTAAAATTATGTTTTATTCAAATTTGCAAATGTGCCTAAAAGTGGGTAAATGTGCCTAAAAGGTGGGTAAAAAGACATTAAAATTGCTCAATAAAATTTTATATATCTAAAATCATTATGAAATGACTCCAATTAATTAAATTTTACTAATATATGTATTATTAATCTATTTTTAGATAAATTATTAATTAAAAATAATTATTTAAATGAAGAAGTCAGTTTTTATGTACTATGCAGTATCTTTCACTATTCATCAAAATTTGAATGTTTTCAGAAAAATACCAAAAAATCACCCTAAGATAATTTTGATATTACCAATTCAAAAATTATGTCTATTTTAAAATTTAAAAATAGAAGTTGAATTAATTAATTTAAAATTATTTTTTGTTGTCAGAACCAGAAAGCAGGGTTTTGAGAAGTAAAAACAATCAAAATATTGAAATGTGTCTATGTCCAATTTTATTGAAACATTACTTATAATTACCAAAATTGGATTAAATTATAAAAATATAATATAATTATTCTTAAAAACCATTCAAATTTATAATTTATCACTATAAATTATTTTGATTAAAAATGTTGTTTTCAATTAAAATTTAGCATTTTCATTGTTCATAAAAATATAAAAGTTATCAGATAACACCTAAAATTTATCCAAACTATATTTTTAATTCTTTCTTCTAAAGAAGAAGTTTATTTTGTAAAATTTAATATATAAAAGTGTCAAATATTGGATTTAAAAAGGGTTCTCCATTAAAAGGCGTTAAAATTACATTTTTTTTTGAAAAACACTTCTTCTATCTAAAAAAATGAATTTGTTCTTATATTATGTTTATGAAACACATAATATGGAGGTTAAAATTATATGTAGTATATAAAATTAAAAATTAAGTTAATACTATTCATAACCGCTTTTTAAACAGCTGGTTTTGTAAGTCGTGGTGCGCTCGAACTCGGTGTTCTGTGTACTGCAAGCTATTGAATTACTTTAAAGAGATAACGTATTCTAATGGCCTAGGGTGTTACACTATCCCCACCTAGAATAAATTTTTTCCTTGAAATTTGAAATTGTTATTCAAAAATAAATGGTTGAAAATATAAAATACCTTTGTGTAAAACCTCCATTAGAAATAGGGTTAATAAAATTTAGTCTTAATAGGAGGGAAAGGGAAATGAAAAAGTCACCACCAAATTATGATTTTGAATAGGACAATATAGGTGTAAATTAGAGACACATAATTTGGTGGGAAACATAAATATTTATACGGAGTGATTGAGGTCATCAATCACAAAAAAGTGAACAATAAATGGAATATTGAGTGCCTCAAATCCATAAATCTATGATGATTTAAATATCATCAGTTCAAAAAAACATAAGGTATTAGGATAACACATTTTTGGTATTATGATCCCTTCCCTAAAGTTTAAGAATTAATTTCATCATATAATAAGAGAAAAAAATACTTCAAAAGTAGATTTCCATCCTTCAACTAAAATCTACCACAAACTCATCTTTCATTCCAAAAGATAATAGAATTCAAAAATATTATATTTATCCTAATCGTATAGTGTTCCAAAAATAATGAATTTATAATTTATCTATCATACCATTAATTAAAACTACATTATATAAAATAGGACATCACATAGGCCATTGGTAGCTGATTCACCCTTGTTTCCCTTTGGTTGTGGGTTCAAGTCTCATAGCCTCGCCGGACACAACAGGCTGTCACCCAACCTCTGGGTGGTCATTTTTATAACAATCCAAAAGTAATCTTAAGAAATGTTTTAACCTTAAACAATAATTTCCAACGTCCATCATAATTCATTCCATCATTTACAATTATCCAAAATACTTTTGTCTAAACTCATAGTCCAAAATTTATATTGAAGGTAAAAAAATGAAGATATCATATTCCATGTAATAACATGTGAATACCTTCATCATGTATTTTTTAAAAAAATGGTAACACCCTTAATTACCATCAAACCTATTTGATTACATTAATACTCCCTTATTCCTTATATAATATTGGATATACTCCTTATATCAAAAAAAAAATTTAAACTCCAACAGTGATGGAATAAACAAACAATTAATTACTTCCAAGGTAGTGAATAATATCTAATATACTTTATCCAACTCAATTATCTCTTATTCAATAATCATTATCTTTGTTTTAGAAACATATTAAGGGTTATATTTCCCCTAACCATATATTTTTCAAAATGTTTTACATGAAAATGTGTCACTTTACTTGGTACCATACAATCTCAAATCTTTAATGAAATAGTACTGTAGTAAAATCCTTATATACTCTATAATTCTTATAACTTTTACATCATTAATAAAATACAAAAATGACACAATTATTTAATAATAGCCTAAGAACACTAATCATTCCTATTCATCTGTGGTAGTATCATAACATTATTATTATCCAATAGCATCATTTGGGGTATACTCTGATGATTGGGACATTGAATCACGTAGTTTCCCAAATCCTTATAGATGAAGCATTGTACATTGGAAATATTTTTATTACCCTTGCAATCACGAATATTGTGTCCTTTTTCTCCACAATTATAACAAACCCTCATTCCTTTAATGCACTTCCCAGGGTGAGTCTTTCCACAATTATCACATATGGGAAAATCCTTCTTTCCCTTCTCCCCTTTATCCATATTTCTCTCTATCATCCTTTTTTTCTATGGCTTCCTTCAAATCCATAGGACTCAGAGAATTCTTAACTTATCTTATTAAGCCATGATACTATTTCTTCATATGATGAGAATATGTGGAAGGTTATTTCCTTTCTAAATGTTGGCTTAAGACCATGAATGAGATGATCCCTCTTACTATTTGGATCATGTGTATTGTTGGAGTCCTCATTTATTCTACTAGAATCCATTTCTAAATGACAAAATACACTAGGTTAGATCATATCATAATGTATAATCCAAAAAATAGAAAAATTCTCAACATTAATCGAATATTTTCACACATCTAGTCTTATAATAATAAAAAAGGTTTCTTTTCTGACATATTTACTCATAAATCATTCATAATGGTTTGTAAATAAAATATGAATTATACTACGAATATCCACTAGGAGTGTTGTAACCAAGAGTGAAGTAAGGCCCGTTTTCATACACTAGTTCAGGTTCGAGTCTAGATAAAAGCAGTGTTTTTGGGTTTTACACCTAGACACATCTATGCCAGATCCGCCTCTACCTACTCGTATCCAGATAGAGATGTATTTCTTGGAAAATTCAAAAAATCTATAAATTACTAAAATTATAGAAATTTATTCTGTACTAATCCTCAACGACTATCATAGGGTATTGTTTTATAATCAGAGTTTATCTAAATGTATTTCCAAGGTTATTTCTAAACTTTCTCTGACACCAACTATAACACCCCGATCCCAGTTACCGAGAGTCACTGCAATATTTTAATACATTGGAATGATTACAAGGAATCAGGTCCCGAAAGACCAATCATTTTAGCAGTCTTGGAAAATAGATTACATACATGAACATTAAATTAAAATTTCTTACATAAAACATAGCATAAATAATCCATTGAAGACGCCATTATTCCCTTACCTTAAAATTGAATATAAATCATAAGAAACTTTTTTAAATCCTATGAAAATAATATATATGAAAAGGGTGAGCTCAAATGATCAGTAAAGATAAAGAATATAGCGGAATCTATCATAAATAATTATAAAATTTTATGGTAAGGCATAAAATTGAAACAGAAGCCCTATAAACATAAAATTATTCATAATATGGAAAAAATAAATCAAATAATTCCATTTACTTATTCACATGGGTATTCTACTAGTAAAATAATAACATGTAACATTAATAACTAATCTCATAATGATAGAATGCACAATGTCAGACATCCTAGCCAGATAGTTAGGGCCTCGTACCAAGACTACATATAAATTTTTTTCAAGGACTTGTGCCTAGACAGTAGTTTGTCTCATGATACCTACCATCATGGAGCCATAAGAGGCTCCACCCATCACCTACTAAGTACAATTCATTACTCATATGAAAATGTGGAAATATAACATAATCATTCGTATTAAAACTAGCATACCAAATTTCAATACATTAACCATAAACCATGAATTGTATAAAAATTGTACATCCATAGTAAAACATATCACAACTAATTCAATACAATTTGGAAGATTTTATTATAACAAATCAACTTCAATCAAGAATAATATCTAGTAAAGGATGTTGACATAGTTGAAAATGATCAGTAAAAATCTATGAGAGAAATATCCCTTTTTCATGAATCCATTTAAAAGTCACACAATTTATAAATGAAGAAATTTAAAATACATTTTTGAATCAAAGTTTCCCATACCTCATTGAATATTCTTAATGGAATTAACATTTTAAAATATTCATGTCCATAAAAAAAATACTAAAAAACATTCTGAAAGCATAGACATTAATGAGAATGTTTTAGAAAAATAAATCTTCAAAAAAATTAAAATGATTCTATAGATAAATATTACCATCCATAAAATCATAAAATATTCCTTTTGAAAACATTTTTATGAAACATAGACATAGCCTATAAATATGTCTCAGTAAATACATGCACATAAACAATCTCGGATAATAATGAGATTGAGGAATTAATCCTTAACTTGTACTTTCCTTTGGTCGATGGTACGTTTAACCTCTTGTATAATGACCATAGTATGTTATTAAATTAAAACTTAACCATATTAATATTTATGATATCATACTTTATTCATTTTTGGTTTTATACCAACCATTTAATAATAATTTCAATGTTAAAATAACATTTCAGGTAATAATCACCTTTTTTATCGTACGTGTTGTAACATATTTTTCTTGATTTTATCACTTATATCATGATTTAATTGCTTCCAGAATATAAAAATTATTTATATATCATATATATTAAGAATATAAAAATGTATAATTGATTGATATATGAAATGGAATACACCGATTATTGATATGGTAGGCTGTACGTACGCATAAACGTTGTTTCTGTTTTCATATCATATGGAATAGAAGTAAGTAAATGAGATATATCTAAATAAATATATAAATAAATAAATATATATATTTACAGTAGAATTACTATTTCATATATTACATACTTATTAATAATATGTATTTTTATAATCATTTTTGAATGGTGAACGAGGAAATGAATCTCATCGTGTCGTGGAGACGGTAAGTCGTACGTACGCACGAGCGATAATATCATTTTTTTGATGGTGAAATATTTTGTAAATGGAAGGTATATTATATATACAGAATCGTTATAATGTTATATTTATTATTTACATAAATTATACTTATTACAATACCCTTCCAAATAATGAAGCATTGAATAACAAACTACACCACGACGTGGGGACGGTAAGCTGTACGTACGCACACATGGTGGCTTTATCATTCATAGGATGGATAGAATAATGAATATGGTAGTAGCATATTTGTAATTAAATTTTTGTATTTATAAGGTTTTGGATTTATTATTTAGGTATGAAATAAACAGATAAAGAGGAAGTGGAAGAAGAAAAGGACTTTGAAATAGGTGATGAAATTATTACCTCTTCTTCGGGTTCTTCCTTTTAATTTGAACAAAAGGGATCCTTAAGTTGGATTTATGATGAAAGTAAGGCCTCTAGGTTGAAGTTAGGTTAGTTGGGAAGCGATTTGGGTAGGTTTTGGCCAAGCCAAATGGCTTTTGAGGTGTTAATTTAAGAGAAGGGGATATACCCTTTTATAAGAGAGGTGATGGTCACTTTTGGAAAAGCTTGAAATATTATTTTATTATCAAATAATTTTCAGTTTTTAATGGTTCCAAAAGGACTTATTTAGATGATAAGGTGGGTATGGGTCTAATAAATCTCAAAAAATTGGTTTTATACATGTTTAGGTCACCATATTAACCATATATTTTTTTTAACTATTAGTTAAATAGTTTAACTTTTACCATGCCTTTTGGTATTATTATAATAAATGGTTAATAAGCTTACTATAAAATTCCAAGTGAACCAAAAGTGGTTAATTAATGAAATATCTATCATTATATATTCCCTTTTACCAAACCATATATTTTTAGGAATGTTATATCATTTAATAATATAGTATTTATTTTGAAAACGCATTTATGTCAATTTTGACACTATTTAGTATTTGGTTTTTGTGAAAGTCAAAAAAACATGATTAATTAAATAAAATACATTAAATTAACCCTAACATTTCATATTCACCTAGAAAAATCATGGATGGAGGAAAATGTCTGCATTTACAATTATTTTGATTTATAATATCAATTCTTTTAATCTTTTATTAATAAGTTAATTACTCCATCACCATTGTATCATAAATAAATTAAATTATTTAATTCCTAAAAATTATAAATAAAATACCAAGATTTAAGAAATATTTTTATATTTATAATTAATATTTATAGTCGAATTTATCTTATGTTTAAATCAATATTAAAAATGGTTTACTTATTAAACATTGAATTTAACACTTTAAACTCTTCTTCAAATAAAATATAATAAATGTCCCAATCTTACCGAAATGGATCAAAAAGATCATATTTTTGTCCTAAGGTTTATTTTTGTCGAAATAAACTTATCCAATATAATTATAACATTTTTTGGGGTAATTTTAATATAAATTTTACCTTTAATTACCATATTTACTTTTAATCGTGGTAAATAAAATTCAGAAGATACTATTCACCAAAAATTATTTTCATTTTATTGAACCGCAATTTACATACTAATGTAAACAATGTCTCTTGGATTTTGAAATTTAATTCACTGAATTGGAAAAACTACTTTTTATGAAAATTTACAAATTTGCCTGGAAGGTTGGTAAATGTGCCTTGAAGGTGGGTAAAAAGACGTTAAAATAGTTCAATAAAATTTTACATATATAATCTTATTATAAAATGTCTCCAATGAATTAAATTGTTCTAATATATGTATTATGTATCTATTTTAAGTTAAAATTTTAATTAAAAATAATTATTTTAATGAAAAAGTTAATATTTATGTACTATGCAGTATTTTTCACTATTCATCAAAAATTGAATCTATTTAGGAAAATACCAAAAATTTAACCTAATATAATTTTGATATTATGAATTCAAAATTAATGTCTATTTTACCAAATTAAATACATAGAAGTTTCATCAATTAATTTAAAATTAATTCCCATTGTCCAAACCAGAAAGCAGATTTTTGAGAAGTAAAAACTATCAAAAGATTGAAATGTGTTTATGTCCAATTTAAGTGTAAAATTACTTCTAATGAACAATATTGGATTAAATGAAAAAAATATAATCTAATTATACTTCAAAAACACTCAAATTTATAATTTAACACTTTAAATTATTTTGATTCAAAAAGTTGTTTCCAATTAAAATTTTTTACTTTTCACTATTCATCATAATAAGAAAGTTATGAGAAAAACACCAAAAATTTATCCAAAGTGCATTTTTATGTCCCACATCTAAGGAAAATTATTTTTTCAAATTTAATATATACATGTGTCAAATATTGGATTTAAAAAGGGTTCTCCATTAAAAGGTGGTAAAATTGCATTTTTTTTGAAAAACACTTCTTTTATCTAAAAAATTGAATTTTTTCTTATATTACATCTAAAAACACATAATATAGATGTTAAAATTATATAGAGTATATAAAATTCAAAATGCAGTTAATTCTATTCCTAACTGCTTTTTAAACAGCTAGTTTGGTAAGTCATGGTGTGCTTGAACTCGGTGTTGCGTGTGGCACAAGATATTGAATTACTTTAAAGAGAAAAACATATTATGAAATCTTGGGGTGTTACAAATAAATTTTTTATGACATTAATAAAAACCAAATACTAAATAGTGTCAAAATTGACAAAAATGATTTTTTAAAACAAATAATATTTTACTAAATTATATAACAGTCATAAAAATCTATGATTCTATAAAATGACATAGCTAATGTTACATATGTCATTAATGAACCACTTTATGTTATATTGGAATATTATATTAACGATATTAACCATGTAGTATAAAAATATAAGAAGACATGGTAAATTTAAAACTATTTAACTAAAGGTTAAATATAAATGATAAGGTTAATATAGTAACCTAAACATGTCTAAAACTTATTGGTTGGGAGGATATCGACCCATACCCATCCTAGACTTGAAATAAATCCATTTGGAGCTATTAGAAACCGAAAATAATTTTATAATAAATTAATATTCCATGCTTTTCCTAAAGTTCCCCTCCCCTCTCTTTTAAAAGGGTACATCCCTTCCTCTTAAATTAACACCTCCAAAGCCATTTTTCTCGGCCAAACCCTTCTCCAATATCCTCCCAACTACACTAAATTCAACATAGAGGCCTTACTTTGGTCAAAAAGCCAACCTATGGAGCCCTTTTGTTCAATTCAAAAAATGAATCACTCGAAGAGGAGGTAATTATTTTATCGCCTCTTTCAAAGTTATTTTCTTCTTCTACTTATTATTTCTTTGTTGTTTCCACAAAAAAAATAATAACTACATCACGTTATACATACTGAGATGTTATTATAAATATGGTATTATTCTATCCATCATATGAATAACAATGTCACTATATGTGCGTACGTACGACTTACCGACTCCACGTCGTGGTGTAGTTTTTTATTCAACACTTCATTATTTGGATGGGTATAATAATGAGTATAATTGATGCATATAATAAATATAAAATGTTAATTATTATGTATATATGATATACCATCTAATTAAATATGATTTCACCATCAATGGAATGCTATTTTTGCTCATGCGTACGTACGGCTTACCGTCTCCACGATGCGATGAGATTTTGTTCCCCATCATAACAATTCAAGAATAATTTTCATCTGATGATTAAAAAATAGTGTTTAAGAAATTAATATCATTATGTACATTAATTAAAAACATTTTATACATAACAAACATGAATTATATAACAAAACATATAATGGGAAACAAATCAGTTAACACCCAAAATAATGATACTACTGAAATATTATTAACAAATCAATATTAGAGGATCACATATGATATCATATTTATTTATGTGGTTCTTTTATAGTTTAATAATAATTCTTTAACAATTATATAGGAGGTTAACATCCCGTCGACTAAGTAAAAGTACATGGTAAGGGTCAAATTTACAATCTCTTTATTATTTGAGGTTCTTTATATGTAACTATCTATTGGGACTTCGTTATCATCCACATCTATGGTTATCAAAAATGTATTTCAAAACATTTTAATAATTTTCTAGAGTATGGGTTAAATTCATATATGCCCTGTTTTGACTTTTTATAAAGAAAATTGAAAGGAATCTTTCCGTCATTTTCCAAACAAGGTCTTGTATTACCTTTTCGACAAATTAAAGAAAAAATGTTGTTTAACTTATACGGAGGGTGAAACTATTTTATATCATTATAACAACTTTGACGTTTCCCTTACAAGATTATAATAATATTTTCAAAATAAATTATTTCTTTTATAATTATACATCTTTTAAATGATTTCAAAGTAGAAATATATATTTTTCTCAAATAGATTTTCGATTGATTTCATCTGTGTCAACATCTATTGTTTGATTTTATGTTTAATTGATGTTGATTTATTATGATATAATATTCCATATTGTATTTATAGTTTTATGATATGTTTTACTATGGATATTCTATTTTTATGTCATTTATAGTTTTTGGTTAAATTATTAACATTTAACATGCTAGTTTAATATGAATGTTTATGTTATGTTTCATTTTTTTCAAATGAGGAACGCCTTGGACGTAGTAAGTGACGGGCGAAGCTAGCTACAACCCCTCGATGCATCGATAGGTTTAATGGGACAAACTGGTGTCTTGGCATAAGTCCTTGATAATATTTTTACTTGGAGTCTTGGAATGAGGCCTTTACTATGTGGTTTTGATGTTCGACATTATTCATTCAATAATTATGATATTAGATTTTGATATTACATGATATTATTTAGCTAGTAGTATATCCATGTGAATAAGTAAATGGAAATTTTTGATTTATCATTTCCATATTATCCTAAAGTTTACATTTTAAAGGATAGTGTTTTAGTATTATACATTGCCTTAAATGTTTATGCTTATTTATGATAGTTTCTGCTATATTTTTATCCTTACTGAGAATCTACGCTCACCCCTTACTTATGTTTTATTTTTCCTTGGATGCGAAGATGTATATTGTCACTGACCTTCAGGGATATATTAAGAGATATGTGTGTGTTCAAAGGAGACACAATGTTGTATTTTTCATTTCATAATGTAATGTAAAACATATGTATGTTTATAGTACTTCTTAAGCTACTAAACTGATCAGTCTTTCTGGAATTGATTTCTTGTGATCATACCAAGGTTATGTAGTAATGCGTAGACTCTGGGTAACTAGGGTCGGAGTGTTACAGTTGGTATCAGAGGAAGTTTAATGCAAACCATGGAAACTAGATGTAAAAAAACAATGATTAGATAACATTACCCTAAGAAAGACATTAAGGATTAGTATAAAAGAACATCATATTTTTTTTGGAAATATAGATATTATATGGGTTTTCCAAGCAATAAATCTCTACCCGGATACTACAAGTGGAAGTAGTTCTTGCACAGAAGTACCTAGGAGGAAAATCTCTGATAAGGAGTTTCGAGCTTGGCCCGAGGTATCCTAGTACAAGACAACGAGCCTTACTGCGCACCTAGTTTGACAATCTTAGGGGATATTCTTAGAATAATTCACATTTTCTTTACAATCCATTATGAAGGATTTATGAGTAAATTCTTCCCCACAGATTTTTTTTATGATTATGGATTATATGCATAAACTGTTCCATTTTTGTTAAGTATTTTACAAGTTTGGAATTATGCATTGTGATTCATAATGTTATATAGTTTATTCCAATATTTAGAAATGGGGCCTAATATAAAGAATGGAAACCATATCAACTCACGTAATACATATAGGGATTTCCCTCTTATTCAAGATAATTATAATGGAGCTGATGATGCAACTAGTACAGAACAAATTATAACCATACTAGGAAAACTCAACCAGGTTATGAATAATAAGCTTACCTATATAGAGCACCCTGATCCACAATGTGGAGGATCAATGTTGGACCACTTCATGAGGAAAAAAACACCAACATTCAATGGAACTACAAATCCATTTGTAGGTGATCAATGGATACATTCCTTAGAGAAAATATTTCATGCTTTGGGGAGTAGCGAAAGGGAAAAGAAATTCATTGATGTTTATCGCCTCTCAAGAGATGTAGATCAATGGTGGTCATTAATTCAAATCAAAAAAGGAGGATAAAGAATTATCAAATATGGAGTGGAGGGAGTTCAAAGGTCTTTTATTAGAAAAATAAATTCCTCATGAACATCAAACGAATATGGAATGACAATTTCTAAGTCTGAGGAAAAAGGAGGATTAGAATTTCGCAAATATTGAGGCTAACATTACAAGGTTAGAAATGCATGATGCAAATTATATACGTAACCCAAGAAATAAGATTGATCTATTATTTTATGGGTTAATACCATTTTTCCGACCAGCATTAGTCTTACAATAATGCTCATTGTATGAAGATATATTCTCATGTTCTATCAAAATAGAAAAGAAATTCTCTATGACTTATGACTTTAAAGAAAAGAAAGAGAAGAAGAGATATAATGAACACTCTAAAAAAGGAAATAAGTGGAATAAGGGAAAAGTTGAATTTCCACCCTACAGTAGATGTGAGAAGAAATTCCCCAGTACTTTCCTGAAGGGAACGAGAGTTTTTTACAATTATTGAGAAAAGGACACCAAGAACATGAATGAAATGGGAATAAAAAATATCCCAATGATCATTTATATAATTGTAATGAGATGGGACATTATTCAAATGATTTTCCAAAGCGTCAAGGAAATTTTCCCTAGAAAAAATAAATAGAGAAAGGCCAAGATTATGCTATCACTATTGCTGAGGTTGATGTTCTTAATGACGTGGTGGTAGGTCATTTAATCATTTCCACAAAATTAGCCAATGCTTTATTTGATTCAGGATCATCACATTCTTTAATATCATCCCTGGTTTCCATGAATGTTAGATATTTACAATTTGACTTAACAAGGAAGTTTTTAGTCAAAACACTTAAGGTAAGTATCATTACAATGAAGATTTATCAAGAAGTTACTATTATAGCATATTAATGTTCTTTATCTAGTAATTTTGTTTTCATAAAAATGAATGAATTTGATATAATCCTCATTATAGATTGGCTTTCAGACCATGATGTGAAAATTTCTTTTACGAATAAGGAGGTTACAATTTTTGATGATGATAACAAATACCTTATCTTTAGAGCATAAACATCACCATCTGATTCTCATCTAGATCTAGCCACTATAGCTCTACTAAATTCAATTATTGGGGAGGAATTGAGTGAAATAACTATGGGAAAGGAAATGAATGTTCAAATAGAGGATGTACCTATTGTGCAAGAATATTTTGATGTGTTTCGAGAGGATTTACTTGGACATACTCCAGAACGTGAAATTGAGTTTTCTATTGACATAATTCTTTATTCAAGGCCCATACTGAAGAACCCTTATATAATGGCCATTGTGGAATTAGTGTAACTATGGAAATAAAAAGAGGAATTGAGTAATTTAGGATTTATCCCCCCTGGTGTTTCTCCATGGGGAGCCCCTATCCTTTTTGTTAAGAAGAACGATGGATCTATGAGGTTGTACATTGACTACAGGGAGTTAAATGCTATAAAAATAAAGAACAAGTATCTCGTACATTGTATTGATGATTTATTCGATCAACTTCTTGGAGATTAATATTTTTCAATGATTTCCCTTTGATCTGGATATCATTAGTTGTGCGTGAGGAAGGAAGACATTCCAAAGACAACATTTCAAACCAGGTATGAGCATTACGAGTTTACAATAATCCCTTTCAGACTGACTAATGAACCATATTTTTTCATGGATCTAGTGAATAGAGTTTTAAAGGAATAGATTGATGAATTTTTAGTGGTTTTTATTAATGATATCTTGGTATACTATAAAATCTATGAAGATCAGGAAAATCACTTACGCACTATTCCAAAGGCTCTTAGAAGAAATGAATTATATGCGAAGTTTAGAAAGTGTGAATTATAGATTCAAGATGTTTCTTTTCTTGGAAATATTGTCTCTGTGGATGAAATCTATGTTGAGCCTTCAAAAACAAGGGAAATTCAATAATGTCCAGCACCGAAGAGTATTAATGAGGTACATAGTTTTATTGCTTTAGCAGGTTACGATTGGCATTTCGTCCAAATTTTTTCCAAATTGGCTGACCAATTAACCAAGATCACATATAAAGGTGTTAAATTTGTTTGGACAAAAGAGTGTGAAGAGTGTTTTGAAGAATTTATGATAAGATTAGTCAATTCTACTATCATGACTCTACCATCGGGGAATGATGGGTTTGTTATTTATAGTGATGCTTTAATGAAAGGACTTGGTTGTGTTGTTATTCAGAATGATAGAGTTATTTCCAATGAATCACGAGAACTAAAAATTCATGAAAAAAACTATCCCACACATGATCTTGAGTTAGAAGATGTAATCTTCGATTTGAATATATATAGAAATTATATCTACGGTGAAAAATGTGAGATATATACTGATCACAAGAGTTTAAAGTATATTTTATCACAGAAAGAACTCAACATGAGACAAATGAGATGGCTTGTAATACTCAAGGATTATGATTTCACAATAAAATACCACTAGAGGAAGGAAAATAAGGCAAAAAATGCTTTGATCAGAAAGGATCATGGAGATCTGAACAAGAGGAGAGTTTAAAGGGATCTTATGTTCATGGATCTAGAAAAGATGGATATAGGATTAATCAGGGAAGGTGAAACATCAATAATTTTTGAAATGTTTGGTAAAACATCTTTACTATATTGGATAACAAGTTATCAAAACGATGATGAAGAGTTTCAAAATAAATGTAATGCTATGAATTATGGGAGACTCATTGATGATGTATATGATGGTGGAATTTTTAAATTTGGGAAGAGTCTTTGTGTTCCAAATATACCTGATCTAAAAAGGTAATTGATGGATAATTCTCATAGCTCCAATTTCTCTATTCACCCTGGTATTACTAAGATTTATCGATATTTGAAGGAACATTTTTGGTGGGACAAAATAAAGAGGGATATTGAAAATTATGTGTCAAGATGTATGGTTTTTCAATAGGTGAAGGCTGGAAGACAACATCCAAGAAGAGTTTTTCAACCTTTTCTTATACTTGAGTGAAATGGGATGATATCACAATGGACTTTGTCCTCAAAATACCAAATACTCCTAGAAGTAATGATGCAATATGGATCGTTGTTGATCGTCTTACCAAGATAACACATTTTCATTATATAAGAGAAGATTTACCACTTTAAAGTTTAGCAAGACTATATATTAAAGAAGTTGTAAGACTTCATGGATTACCCCTATCAATTATTTCTGATTTTGATCCCTATTTTACATCATGGTTCTAGAAAGGTCTCTAGAAAGCCCTAGATACTGAACTTCATTTGAGCAATGCCTACAACCCTCAAACTGATGTACAATCAGAATGGGATATTGTAACCTTATAAGACATATTGAGATCTTTCTCACTTGACTTTCAAGGGATCTAGGATTTCTATTTACCTATGGTAGAATTTTCCAATAACAATAACTTCCATTCAAGTATTCAGATGGCACCATATGAAGCGTTATATGGAAAGAGATTTCACACACCAACTTCTTGGGATGATTTGGGTGAAAGAAAACTCATAGTCCTAGAACATTTCGAGGAAACAATGGAAAAAGTGAAGATTATCCAAAACCACATCAAATAATCTCAAATTAGCAAACGAGCTATGTCGATACCCAATGGAAGGATTTGGAATTTCAAGTAGAATATCTTGTTTTCTTGAAGGTATCTCCATGGAAGGGTGTTATACGATTTGGTAAGAAGAGTAAATTAAGTCCCAGGTACATCTAACCTTTAGAAATTCTTGAATGAATTAGAGTTGTAGCTTACCGTTTGGCAATGCCACCAAGTCTCTCCAAAGTTTATGATGTGTTCCACATATCACTGTTGAGAAAATACATGCTATAGCCAACACATGTACTCACCTATGAAGAAATTGAACCAGAACCTAATCTATCTTATTGTGAAGAGCCTATCAAGATTCTTGATACCAGAGAACATGTGTTAAGAAACCATACAACTCGTCTAGTAAATGTTATTTGGAGAAACTATAAAATGGAAGAGGCAACGTGGGAACATGATGAAAATATGATGAAGAAGGACCCAAATATTTTTATGCAGTAAAATTATAAAAATATCCAGGATGATAGTATTTGATGGAGGGAATAATGTAACACCCCAAGATTCAATGGTATGCTTCTATTTGAATAATATAATAGGTTGCATTGTACGCAGCTTTGAGTTCAAGCACACCACGACCAACCAAACTAGCCATTAAAAAAGATGTTATGAATATTAATAACCACATTTTGAAATTTTATAAATTTTATTTTTCAAAATGGAATTCGTTTTTGGATTCAGAATATCAAAATTTTATTAGGTTAAATTCTTTGTATTTTTCTAAAAACATTCAATTTTTGATGAATAGTGAAAAATACTGCGTTATTGTTTAAAACCGACTTTTTATTTAAATAATTATTTTTAATTTAAATTTATTTTAAGTTAAAAATATATAGATAATACCTATATTAGTATAATGTAATTAATTGGATTCATTTTATAATAAATTAGATATATAAAATTTTATTGAACTTTTTAACATCTTTTACCCACCTTCTAAGCACATTTGAAAATTTTCAAAAAACGTAATTTTACCCCTTTTATGAATTTAATTTCAAAAATATGATAGACATGGTTATCATAATAAAGTAAAATATCGTTTAATATGATGAAAATAATTTTATTTGAATAGTAACTTTTGAATTTTATTTACCACGGTTAAAAGAAAATTGGGTAATTAAAGGTAAAAATAATATTAGAATATTATAAAATTACACCAAAACATGTCCTAATCCTATTTAATAAGTGTTTTTCGGCAAAAATAAACCTTAGGACCAAAAATGATCCTTTTTCATTCCCTTGGGTAAGATTAGGACTTTTATTATATTTTATTTAAAGAAGAGTTAAAAGTGTTGAATTGAACATACAATAACAAAACCATTTTTAATATAGGGTAATACATAATATAAATTCGACTATAAATATTTATTATAAATATAAAAATATTTCCTACATAATATTATTTTATTTATAATTTTTATACATTAAATATTAAAATTAATTTATGACACAATGATGATGCAGTAATTACCTTATTAATGAATGATTAAAATAATATATATTATAAATATTACAATAGATGTAAATTGAAACTTTTGATTCCACCCATTAATTTTATAGGTGAATATGATATTTTAGGGTTGATTCAATGTATATTTTCCAAGGAATAATGTTTTTATGTCTTTATGAAAAACAAAATACTAAATCGTGTCAAAATTTACATAAATGAGTTTTTAAAACAAATACTAATTTATTAAATTATATAATAGTCATAAATATCTAATATTTGTAAAAATGACATAGATACTATTACATATATTATTAAATAACGAATTTAGTTTTGATTGTAATTTTCTGATAACTATATTAACCATGTAGTATAAAAATACAAGAAGACATCGTACAAGTTAAACTATTTAACTAAGGGTTAAATATAAAGGATACAGTTACTATGGTGACCAAAACATGTCTAAAACTAATTGGTTTAGAGGATTTAGACACATAAACATATTAACCTCAAAATGAATCCTATTTTAGGTATTATAAACTGAAATTTAGTTTATAATAAATTAAAATTTTAAGCTTTTCCTAAAGTGCTCCTAACCTCTCTTAAAAAGGTGTACTTCCCCTTATTTTAATTTCACAACTCCAAAGATATTTGGATCGGCCAAACCATGCTCAAATCTCCTAAAAAATACCCTAAAATTAACATAGTGTACATAATTTGTTCTTAAAGCCAACCTTATGAGCCCTTTTGTTCAAATAAAAAAGAATCACCTGAAAAAGAGGTAATTATTTTATCACCTATTTCAAAGTTCTTTTCTTATTATACTTCCACTTTATTTGATTTCTCCACAATAAGATAATAACTCCATTACCTTCTACATAATGAGATGTTATTATAGATATGGTAAAATCATATTAATTAATCTATCCATCCTATGAATGACTAAGTCACCATACGTGCATACATACGGCTTACCGTCTCCACATCGTGGTATAGTTTGTTATTGAACACATTATTATTTGGATGGGTATAATAATGAGTATTATTGATTTAAATAATAAATATAACATGATAATTATTCTTTATACATAATTTACGATACAATTACATATTATTTCACCATCAATAGAATGATATTTTCGGTCGTGCATACGTACGGCTTACCGTCTCCACGACGCGATGAGATTTCATTCCCCATCATAACCATTCAAGAATAATATTCATTTGATGAATAAAAATTAACGTTTAAGAACATAATATTATTCTGGATATGAATAAAATACATCCTATCTATAAAAGACATGACTTACGTAACAAGACATATAAAGTAAAACAAATCAATTAACACCCTAAACAATGATACTGCTAAAATATTATTAACAAAGCAATATTATAGGATCATATATGATATAATATTTATGTATGTGGTTCTTGTATAATTTAATAACTATTATTTATCCATTATACATTAGGTTAACATTCCCTCAACTAAGGAAAAGTACAAGGTAAGGTTTAATTTTATTATCTCTTTATTATTAGAGGTTGTTTTTATGTAAGTATCTACTCGGACTTCTTTATCATCCACATATATGTTTCATAAAAATTTATTTCAAAACATTTTAACTATTTACTAGAATATGGGTTAATGTCATTTATACCCTTGTTTGAAATTTTATAATTTTTTTTTGAAATGAATCTTTCCATTATTTTCCAACCATGGTCCTTTATGACCTTTTCGACAAATTAAGAAAAGAATTTTTTTTAACTTATATAGTGGGTGCGACTATTTACCACCGTTATAACACCTTCGAAGAATCCATTACAAGATTATAATAATATTTTCAAAATAAATTTTGTATTTTATAATTATGTTACTTTTTAATGATTTCAAAGTAGAAAGAGATATTTCTCTCAAATAGTTTTTGGATTGATTTCCACTGTGTCAACATATATTGTTGGATTTTATGTTTAATTGAAGCTAATTCATTATGATACAATATTCCATATTGTATTGATAGTTTTATGATATGATTGACAATGGATGTTCTATTTTTATTTCATTCTCTGTTTATGGTTAAAGTGTTAACATTTATTTTGCAAGTTTAATATGAATGTTTATGGTATGTTTCACCCCTTTCATATGAGGATTGCATTGGATGTAGGAAGTGACGGGTGGGGACCACTATAGCCCCTAAATGAATCAGTAGATCTCATGAGACAGTCTAGTGTCTTGGAACAAGGACGTGACAATATTTTTATTTTTATTCTTGGAATGAGGCATTTACTATGTAGTTATGATGTCCAGCATTATGCATTCCATCATTATGAGATTAACTATTGATATTACATTTGATTATTTGACGAGTAGAATATGCATGTGAATAAGTATATGGAATTATTTTATTTATCTTTTCCTCATTATGCTGACGTTTATGTTTAAAAATCTTGTGCTTTAGTCCTATACATTGACTTAAACGTTTATTATTATTTATGATTCTTTCCACAATATTGTTATCCTTACAGAGCATCTGAGCTCAACTCTTTATTATGTTTTATTTTTCCCAGGATGAGAATAAGTATATAATAAATGACATGCATGGATAGGATAAGGGATATGAGTGTCTTAAAAGGAGACACAATTTTGTTGTTTTTCATTTAAAAATGTAGTGAACAACCTATGTATATATCTAGTTTTTCCAAGGCTACTGAACTGATCAGTCTTTTAGGGTTTGATCTCCTGTGATCATGCCAATGGTATGTAATAATGCACCAACTCTGGGTAATTGGTGTCAAGACATTAAAAATGATAATAAAACTCTAGAAGTGTAATGAAATAGTATTCATGAACTTTTAAAATTCATAATGTCCCCAAATATCATTTTTTAGATATAGGGATGATTATTTTAGTAAAAACTTTAATGTTATTTGGTTCGTTCATTTTTGTAGGTTTACTGACTATCACAGAATAGTTTAGTTTTATATAATAATGTGGCCATATATTAATTATGAAATGTGATAACATATATATAATACATAATAAGGTAATTTTATACAATTATATGTAAATTTAAACCTATCATGAAAATGGTAATGGGAAATTAAAACTCATCTTCCATGGAGGTGGTGAACCAAAATATCAGAGAAGATACTGTTGTTTTTATAAAAAAAGGAGAAGTGATGAGATTTTAAGAAAGATATTCCATTAATAAAATAAAATTATATTATATATGATACATGAGATATCATGACACTTTTGATTGGGAGTATGTATATTGTTTATGAAAGAAATAATTTAAAATAGGATGGTGGAGGATTTTACCCCTTGAATGTTGCTCCATGAGGGCCTCCTTAAGGCACTTGGAATTGGTATTTAGGTGATACTATATATACTAGGACACAAGAAAGAGGATTGGTATTGGAATTGGGTAGACTATTAGAAATATACAAGGCTTAGAAGGTTTGAGGAGAAGGGGTGGTGAGGGGTGATATTTATAATGGGAGGAAATTCGTGTTTTTTTATTATTATACTCATTAGTTTATTATTTTGGAACAAGTATAACAATTATATTGATTATTCTGACTATATATAGTAACTAGTGAATTTTATATTGAAAAAATATGTTGTTACATCATCAATAACTCAAAATTCATGTATTTGGTTTATAATGTTAAATATTGTAAATTTATGTATTTCACTATTAAAAAAACATCAATTATATTAGAAAATCTAAAAAATTCACCCCAAACATTTTTTAATGTGTATATTTTTAAAATAGAATAAATTTTTTGAAATTAATTTTCAAAATATAAAAAATTTAAATTTTAAACAAATTCCACATTTATTTGAAAAATACATATTTTAATATTGTAATCGATTTTGTGACCCTTTGAAAAAAATATTTATGGTCACAAAAAATTGTATTATAATTATATTATGATTTATTATTTAATTATGAATCCATTTTATTTCAATATATTTTATTTTAAATCATTATATTCATTATACAATTGAAAATAAAACAATCACGTTTTACAAAAATACTAACACTTAATTCATCATTTTTTAAAATATTAATTTACTTGTACCATGATATAAATATATTACATTTTCATTTAAAGGATACTAAAATATTATCTCTAATTTCTATCTGTGAGGTTGCTATTATAATGGTCAGATTACTATTCCTAAGGGTCACATTATTATTACAACATTTAGGTTACTATTCCAATAGTCAGATCACTATTCCAATAGTCGAATTATTATTCCAATAGTCAGATTTATAACAGTCATATGGGTTTACTACTTCCTACAAATACTTCTTATACCATTCATTTTTAATTAACATATATTTTCTCTCATGTTTATATATACATTCATCTTCAAAATGTATATTTTACTATCATCATTATGTTTTATTTTTACATCTTTGTTCATGAGTTTTGTCATTCTTATCGATCGACCAGATCCAGGCTATCCTATTTATGTTCTCTTAATTTATTTTTATTGTCCCTTTATAATATTTTTAGTTATTATATTTTTATATTTTGAATAGTGGATCATTATAAATTTATGAGAATATATTTTTGTAGTTTCTATATGTGATTTTTTTCTTTATACAACATGACATAATTATAAGAATGGAAAATCTGTTTATAAAATTATGGACTGTTTTATTGCCTACATGAAGGGTCATAATGTCACCTTGTACAATGCTTATATCTTACCCATGTGTCTCCCCATGCATTCCCTATGAGTGATAACCCACTCTGGCTCTCTAAATGTATTCATTGATGGTTGAACTTTAATCGTAGCTAGATGTCATAGATAGCCAGCTTCTTTGGTAGTGTTGACTTGTGGATTGACACATTTTAGGTTAAAGACATATCCAAACTCTAAACTCCCAAACAGTATATAAAATTATATCAAGAACCCATATGGTGTTTCAATTTATAAAATATTAACACACCAGTCACTCATTCTTAGTTAAAGAACTTCATAATGACTTATATGTAAAAATTCCCTTTCCAAATATCAAATTATGAGAAATTTTACTGTGGTATCTAATGCCAAAACACCCAATCTCATCTCCATAATTCGTTTTAAACTTCTATAAATTCATCCATATATATATTATAGTTCTCTTTTTTATGTCAAACATACTTTTATAAATTGGTATTCTCCATATAAAAATTATGTTTGGAAGTACTTCTACCAACTCAAACATCTTTTACTTTATTTGATTCTCTAAGAAACTACAATTACAAAACATTATTTATCATATCAACTCATAAATATAACTCCAATAATATGTTTCAAATATTTATTCATATAATATAATGTGACACATTACTGGAGAAATCCTCATTCATTATCATGGAATCCATCCTCATTGACAAAAAGTACAACAATTAACATGGACTCTTCAATTTCAATACGTAATAAGAACCAATAATAATGTAATTACTTATAAATTTGAAATTTATAACCATATTAATTATGGAAGAAATATATACAACATATTAATACAAAGATCATAATAATATCTATCTACTATTATGTACTTTATTACCCTACTTCAACTAACTATTTAGTTAATTAATCTAAAACTATATATAAACCAATCTTAATGCCTCCCACACAACCTTCTTAGGAAAACACTTACCAATTACTAATAGAATACCAAGTCCACAATTTAAACACCTAGAATATAACCATAACCTATATAGAATTTTCTACACTATGACTTACCCAAATTCCCTAAAAAATGATAAACCATCCCTAGAATTATAACCATAAATACTATCTTAAAAATCTATCCTAAGATGAAAACCATAATAATAACTTAATCCCACTAAAATAAAGAAATAATTCCTACTCTATTAGCCCCTAAATTACTTCACTATAATCCTTAATCACATTAATAATATTAACTACAGATTACCTTCCTATATATACTAATTCATGTGGTATATTCTATTACATTAAAAATAATTCTAGGGGTACTTTTAATTACTAACTTTATCTCACAAAAAATTATATAAATAATTATACATAATGACATCAATTTAAAATGATTGAATATATTTAATGAAAATTTAATAGTGGAGGCATACCATATAATTATACCCAATATTTTATTTATTCACATTCTATATTTCCATTCAAAATTCCTTTTCTAGATGACTTCCCATACACATGGAAATCATAATGTAATAGTATCATGTAAATATAAAAATATTCCTTAATCATCTTAACAGAATTTCAAAATATATCATATTTATAAAAAGAAACTAAGAAGATATATGTAGTTTAATAAAATCATGGAAAATTAAAACTAAATAATATGAAGAAGGGTTAGACTAACATAAACTAACCCCTTCCCCAGGAAAAACTAGGTCTAGAGAGAAGAGTATGATAATAAAATTAATAAAATAAATAACAGCCCTCCCCCTAGGACAAAACATCACCACCACGTTCTAGGAGAGAGTAATAACATTCCATATCTTTAGTATTATGTAGATTCAATAGGCTATCCATGGTTAAATAAATACAAGAATTGTGGATCATGGTATTCCACATGATAGTTTCTATCAAGACAAATGATGGTAATTGCAATTATTCATTTGAATATATTGAAAAACTGTTGATGAAAATTTAGTCATAGGTTTCAAACGGATAGTAATATGAAGTTCAAGATCGATAATGGTATCTTGGATGGTTTCAAAACATATCCAGAAACATAAATTTTAAAAGTTAAAATAAGGGTTAGAAGTCTTTTACCTTAATTGCTCATTCATTGACTACCTTTTTTCATTATTTACCGCATGTGTCTACTGAAATTCTCCATTTATTCAAAAATGTTGATTCACCTCCATGGAAGTAAGAAAAATATGTTAGGGAAGATATATTAATTTTTGAGGTGGGATGAAATGTGATCACAATGAATAATATTTATATCATAAATCTAATCCTATGACATTAATTGTATTGAAGTAATGGTTCTATAAAATTCATTTATAATGTAATAAATAAATTCTTGTAATTTATTTATGTTAAATAACCCATGAATAAAAACATATTATAATTTTTAGTCATTATAATATAAATATTTTGAAAATAACTTCAATATTTAAAGTGTTTCATGCTTTAATTTTATGTATTTTCATTTAAAGGAATATGCATAAAATACTCTCAGTTTATAATATTCTTTTTTTTTAATTTTTAGGATACATATATATTTAATAGTTTACCATGTTATTAACATTAATTTTACTCCTTTCATCAAACCCCCTATTTCATGTTTGATATACAGATTTTTTTAAACATTTATTTAAATGATTGTGTTCCCCCCTTTTCTTCATTGTTTACAATTTTTAATTCTTATCAAATTCTGAATTCATGTATCCCTCTATCCATTTATCATTTAATTTGTTTCTAATTTATTTTGTATATTTATTTTCCTTTGTTTAAGAGACCTCCATATTTATATTTTTATTATACCACATTACACTAAATATCCATCAATACCATCCCAAAAAATTAATAATTTTATATTAGTAAATTTCCATACTCACCAGGTAATTTGTATATTTAAAACATTAATAATTCCAAAATAATATAATTATACTCAAAAATTATAATGAAATTGGTACCATTGAAAATATAAAAAACTATATTTTTTTAAAATAATAAAATTTCCAATAATAAAATAAATATCAAACACCACAACAAATTATTTTTGTAATAATCATAAATCCAACAAGAAAATAAAATAAATAATTTAATACTGACTAAAATAAAATTATTTAAATATTTAATAAAAATATATACATAATATACTTTCAAAATGTGTAATATATTTCATTTATAAAATATTTTTTACTTATCTAAATTTTTGGTATGTAAAATATACAAAAAGATGAAAATTAATAAAATGATAACAATTATTAAAGACTTCCCAAAACCCTATTCACCTAAGAGATGAGAAAGTAGATGCTATAGAATATTTGATCCATTATACTACAGATCAATTCCTGATAGAGAGATATGGGTATAGGATGGTTCTATCCATGAATGGAATTCCTGAAATCTATTATCTATCCTATCCCTTGATATTTCCCTCTAGAGTTATCCTATGGTTGTGGAATTTTTGAATAAATAGGGATCAAAAGTTTAAAATTGATTATAATTATCATGTCCTGGAATATATATTATTTTTTATATTTTATGTAAATTATTTAATGTGTTTGAAAATGTGTCAATGTCATTAAACTCTTATTCTTGAGGTTCTTATATTTGAGGCATCAGGTCGGGGTTTTATGATATTTTTCATGGGTTATTAAATTTTACTTTTTGTTCTATGAAACATTATAGATAATTTTCCTTCTGCCACATATTCTTCTATTCATTAAGAGCAGAGAGATACATGGGGTTGTGAAATGTTTCACACAGACCATGCAACTCTCTGGAGGTTATAAATTTTTTTACAAATAGTTTCATGGGGCTTTGGCAATTAAGAACAAGATGATCTAATATTCTGTTATAAGTGGATTTCATTTCATCATTTTTAAAGTTCTGAATTTGTGGAATCATTATAATAAGTATCATGTTTTATTTCATCATGAAACTCATCCATAGGTAAGGAAATTTTGAGGAATGAATAACCAGGAGGCGACTCTTAACAATTCCTATCAATGGATACTTTTTACTTCAATTATTGGTTTATTTTTACATAATGGTTGTTTATGATTGATTTGAGATAAATCAAAATAATTCGGTTTTAAATCATTATTTTTTAAAAAATATATTAATTTAGTTTTAAGTGGGGGTTGTCATTATAACATCTTTATTTATAAAATATGGGGTTTTTAGGACATGTTGTAAGAATATTTAAATGATGGATTAAATAGATGATTTATAATGATGTCTTTTGTTTTGGATATCTTATAAAATTAAGGGTTTTAGAAAGATATTTCTTACCATTATTAAAATCACGATGTACACGTTTTAAGATTTATCAGAGGATAATGGTTTTTCATTTTTTTCTAAAAAAATTAAATAAATTTACATCGGTTGGTTACTATTATTTGAAATATTAGGATTTATGTTATTAGTCTTGAGAAAATATCCAATGATCAGGGAATTTTTGAACGTTTTTTTCCCTTTTTCAATTATGAAAATGACATATATGAGATGTATGGTTAGGTGATGGATTCCTACATACAGTTCATCTAGGTAGAAGATATTTCAACAATGTCGGAATTAAATTTTTTGCTAGTATATTTAATCTTAGGGTGTCAATGCTCAAAACAAGTGATGGTAATGTTATTGAATACTATTAAGGTATTTTTTTGTGAATAGATGAGATTCTATAATATGGGGGTTTATGTTTATGACACGAGGACAATGTATTTTATTGTCATTATTTGTTATGATAATATCATTTTTCAATATTCTTTATGGGGTTAAAATAAAATTTCACTTGATAAAGGGTTGTTTTTATTTCAATTAAAATTATTGTTACTTTATTTTCTATATGGATAAGTATTGGTTTATTTTCATATGTTTTTAATAAAATGTTTATCTAATTATTTGATTAATATAACATTATATTTTTCATGTTTTTATTTCTCAATTAGGGGGTAATTTTTTATTCTTGATGAAATCCCACTTGGTTTATATTTACCCCTTATATGTGCATAATGATGGACATGTATATATGATTGATCATAGTGTAGGGAAAAAGAATACTTCAATGTGAACCATTGATTCACATTGGAGATATGAAAAAATAATTTGTGGCTAGAGACATGAATCTATTCATTGTTATCAGAATGTATATTTCTAAATTAATTAAATTTTGGTTCATCATACTATTTATTTTCAATTCTGAAACATGGTCTTAAATATTTTTTAATAAAAAATATTTTACAACTGCATTTATTTGTCACCCATTTTTTGTTTTTGTATTTTGATGGAACATTATTCCCTAAATAGTTTAGTTTATCCATCAGCACTAGTTTCTCTTCTTTATAGGTAGGGTATTGCTCTTATGTCCTTCTAGTGATTTGGATCATGTATTGGTATTTGGGTATCTGGGTGGGTCTTTACAAGATGCCTCCAAATAGCAAGTGAGCATCTTAATAAATAACTCAACAAAATATGTACCCTATGAAAATGAAATTTTGATAAAAACATAAATAAATGTTAATAAATCATGTTAAAGTTTATTCATAAATAGTGAACTCTGTAGAATCATGTTTAATAAGTTCAATAAATTTGGGGTAAATTGGATACAATTGAAAATAGTTATATACACATATCATTTTCAATATAAATTAAATTTAAATAATAAAGAAAATATGATAGCACACTAATGTGAAGGAACTAAAATGGATAATGTATAACATGAATGTTGATTTAATTATTTATGAAACATATAATGAGTTTGTGAAATTATGATTGACTCGGTGAATAAAGTTTGAGAGAATAAAAATATTATCTAACATAATATAGAAAGTTTAAGAAACTTATTGTGAAATGAAAAAAATGATTTTTATTCCATGTATATAAATTTAATTTTACCAATGGGTATTTTTTAATATATTATAAGATAAATTCGTGATTTAATCTCTATTAAGTTGAGAAGTATATCACATAGTGTCCTTAACATAAGCACAATACATATGTGATATTAGAAATATTACATTGGAAATTACTATTAAACTATATTGATTTATAATTTTTTTTATGATTATTAGAATTTTAGATTTTACTAAATGATATTTGGGTTGAATATCCCTTGATGCGAGCGCATCTTGATTGTTTAGAAAAGGAAAAAATCATATACCAGAATCCATAGAAATTTTTCTAAGTATAGGGAATTTAGTCTAAGGCGAACTAGATGATAAAATACTAGAAAATATATATTGGATTTATTATAAGGTATCATAATAATGATATCTCAAAAATATAGAATATAACACCACATAAATAATCAAATAAAACACTTTGATGTAGTACAAATATATTATTTGGAAAATCATATAATATCCCATTCAATGAATTTATTTTTATTTATTTTATTTATTGAAATCATTAATTCAGGTTATATGATGTATTGAAGATATTTATTGATGAAATGAGTTGAATTTGGAAGATAAAGATATTACCCATGAGCACAACACGTTTTTTGAAGGTAAATAATAATTTAACTACAACTATTAATATGCATAGAATATTTGAGTTGAGCTATATACAGAAAAAATAAAATATATAAATAAAATTATAATCTTGTATTGAAATATAATTTACAATGTTTGTACATTTATAAGTATGTTATAAGATAATTAGAGTAACAAAGAACATTTTGGTTCAATGTGCATACTGTGATATAACATTTGACCAGCCGATTATATTGTTGCAAATACATGCTTTATAAGGTATTATATATATATAAAGAATTTTTAAATTATCTACAATAAATTTAAATGAGATGAATATATATCCATAGAAGGTTATTATAGAGAGAATATTTTTAAGATTCAATATATATAATATTTTTGTTGAATGGGTTCCATGTTTGTATTTGAGTTTACTATTGATTATTTATGTCTATAATTTATGAAAACCCATTTAACTCATTTTATGATTTATTTTGATAATTTTTAGAATGTACAAGTTGTTGTTATTGGGTAAAAATTTCAAATAATGTTCACCCATCGTTTTATTATTCTTGAATTCTGACATATATTATTTTTTCTTTGTGAGTTCTTAAATAATTGAAAGCATGTATTTAAAAGAGGGATATGGTTTTAAAAATTATAAGGAAAATATTTCAGAAAATTACCATAGAAAATATGTATGGAATTAACAATTAGAAAAATGTGGAACAAAAATTTGTACACACAATTGTGGAGAATAGATCATTTTCTAGGATAATATTAGGATAAAATATGATTTTTAATATTATTAAATATTTAAATATATTTTAAACATGAAATTTTGAAATTAATTTAACAATTATTCAATGATTAGTTGGGTGAAATTATGAGTGATTTAATGTCTTAAATCATTAAATTTATTTTCTAAAAATATTAAAATATAAATAGAATATTTTTGGATATATTATTGAGATATTATTTGAGATTTAAATAAGATACAATTGATCAAAATAGAAAAAATTCATTATGTATTTAAGTGTTTAAATTTTTTAATACCCATGAAATATAATTATAGAAAACTAGCTTCCATATTTGATTCACGAAAATTTACTATCTATCCTATTTTCAAGTGATTTAATTTTAGATTAAATTATACACATTTATTTAGTATATGAGAATGTATGAATAAAGGATTAATGAAAGAGTAATTTTCTTTATATATAAAAAGAATAAATAATTATACAATACAAGAGGGAAATTTAAAGGTAATTGATTCACACATACAGGGATAAAATTAGAGACCATGATATAAAAAAAATATACTCTCAAATTGGGAATATGTTGATAGGGCACTAGCTGATCCAAAAAAAATTAGGATTAAGAATTTTAATCTAAATTAACATTATGTTCAAGAAGTCATGAATTAATGGAATAAAATAAAATATACAATATCAATAATTTTCAGATATATTTTCTTGAGTTCTCTTATCCATCAATAAACATATTCTTTTATACATGGAATTGACGAAATAGTGGTCATATCATATTTCCTATTGATATTTAATGAAATTTTTCCATCTAAAACAACTAAACTTTATCATATAGAATAATAAAATCTTGAGAACATCATGAATAATTTTTTCAACAAAATTCTATCTTTCCACATTGGTGACATTTTGAAGGATCATATAAACAAGTGGAATTATTGTAATATTAATGGCATTCCAATCAAAATTTCATTGATAAAACCAACCACTTAATAATATGGTTTTTAAAATGATTGGAAAACATGTTTCATGGATAATATCATGCATAGGTTCAACTCACACATTTTGAGTTAACTATGAAAAATTCTTTATACTTCATACAATTGATTTATATTCTTGTATAAGAGTGTGGCAATGAGAATAGATAAATATAAAAAATTTATCTGAATAGAAAATAGATTTTGAGTTATTGAAAAATCTAAAATATGCAAAAATGATTTTAGAAAATGGAAAAATTAAGGAAAACTGATCCACCCCTCTCAATGTTTAACATCATTGATCTAATCAATATAAATTGTATCAGAAATTTGGTTTATTGTTATTTTTTACTATATTTTAGATCAATATATTCTATTATCATAAAAAAATTAATGATTAATATTTGACTAACACTATAATCTAATTAGAGTTACTAAGTTTATCTATTTATTTACCCTATTTGAGATACACTTTATTTGATATCACAGAACCATGGAGGGTACCTTTATGTGTTTTAAAAATGGCATGAATAATATAAATGATCTATACAGATGTTTATTTTTGGAGGAATATATTTTTCTATTGACTCTACTAAAATTGATATCAAAAATGAATACAAATTAGATGGTTAATTGGAGAACACATCTGGGGAGGCATAAAAGAAAAATTTATCCATGTGTGTAGTTTTTGACAACAAAGAAGAAGATTGTATTTATAATATGTAGTGGTTCTAAAAATAATGAAAACCTAAATATGAGGAATCTTAGACCAAAATTTATTGATTAAAATTTGATTATTATTATAAATAAATCCATTTTAAGCCCAGATAAATATAATATATAATCATAAGTGTTGATGATAAAAAAATATGCCTTACCCATAGACGAATCTTTGAAACTTTTAACAGATTAAACCTTCCCATGATATCAATAAGATTTTATTTCATATAGTTACAAGGATGTTAATTTTTGTTATAAAAATAATACTATGAAATTAAATAAATAATTTTAAAATGGGGTACACATCAAGGAGAAAGCATGGGTTTAGGGGGATACCCACCCATGAGAATGAGGTTCAAAATCTACCCTTAAAACGAATTCGATGGGTAGGAATATTAAATCATATTTAGTAAAAGTATTAAAAAGTTAATAAATTATTTTTTAGATGTGGTTCTATGTTGATTTTGATTAAATTTTTAATATTTTTTTTAAAGTGGCAATAAAATTCTAAATATCTAACATATGATTTCAAACTCCCTCTTGAACGCATATATTATGGAATTAATTTATATTTCTATGTATTTCAACTGATATAACTTATAGACTTTTCCTATAGAAAAAATATTTATATAAAAACTCAATATAAAATTATGGGGAAATGGAGAGGTATTTTATGTTTTTATGGTTAAATCAAGATGATAAACTAATGTGTATAATATATTTTTGATAATTGGTATAAATTAAATCATTTATTTAAATTATTTTTAATTACTGTCATACAAGTATTACATATGAAATTAGTTTTAAGTTAATAAAAATAAAATTAGAATGTTAATTAGGGTTACACCCATGATTTCAATTTTCAATGACTATTTCATTATTAATTTGTTTTATCTTATTAGGAGTTTGGAGTTAAAATTTGGAAATTTTATGAATTTTTAAACACATTACAATTAGAGTGCATGGTTCCCCTAACTACACACATGGATTATACCTCTATAATTTTCAAAACCCACTAATTTTGATAACATTAATGCATATTATTTTGGAACATGAATATTATCCACAAAAATTTTAAACTTTTTAAACTTTTAAGGTTAAAAATCTAAATTAAATGGGTAATCTAGTGATTTACCTATTTTCATTAAACCACCCCTCCAGGAATCATACCATTTATTTTTCCATTTCTAAATGATTTTCTATGTAGATTTATTATTATTTAGAGTTGTATCTTCATGTTTAATAACTCAAAACAACTTTATCCCATTATTGTCTTCTTTCTCTATCTACATTATTTCTTACACATAACCATAGAGGCTAGGGTTTCCTCTAGTTTGAATTTTTAATTTGGGATACTAATATTCATCTAAGGGTCTCTAAAATTTTATTATGATCGATCAATACTTATAAACATTAATTTTATCATTTCAAGTAGGTTGATTCATTTACTTACAATTATTAATTTAACCCCGACTGCTTGTATATTTTGACACTTTATTTTTATTATAAAAATTGTTAGATTGATTTTTTAAAATGTTTTTCCTAGTGTTTCCATTATTATATCTCAATAATTTGACATCCAATATCATTTTCTATATATAAATGAATGTGTTTGATTTTCATGTAAATAATGATCACAAGGTGTTCAGTTAAATGGAAACAATGGGTTTTCATGAAATAATTATGGTGGTTTTCATGGAATGTTTTCTTATAATTTATAATGACTTTGTACCATTTTTTAGTAATGTTTTAAAAGGTTAAGTGTGTGTTACATTACATAAAATTGATTAATTACATATATTAATAAATTATTATTTTTAAAAATTTCCATCATTTTTTAGTGTTTTAGTAATTTTATTATAAATGGTATTTTAGGGTCTATAATTTTTTCTAAGGATTGTGATTTACTTGTTATTTTTTAAAAAATAATTGACATTGATTTATTTTACACTATTGAAATATTACTCCATGGTTTTTTATGGAAATAATAAATTTTATTGTGATATGGACTGATCATGTATGATTTATATTCTTATATGTTGATTATATTATTAAAGGGACTATTTATTTGAAGGTTTTTTAGATTTTAGGTGTGTTTTTATTAATTGTAATGTTATATGTCATGTTGAATTATATTTAATTGATGCATCATCTCCATTTTGGTACTTCATAGAAGATTTAGGATTCTATGTGGAAAATATATGGATTATTAATCCAGTAGTTTTGCATCATGCTCTAAATAGTGTACCCTTGTTAGGATTACACTCTATCTAGGGGTTTTTATATCTAGCCCGGCTAGAATGTGAAAACCCAGGTGTGACAGATGTTTGTATCTCATTTACATATAACAAATTTGATTTATTACAAAGTATTTATATTCAATATTTTCTCTAGACCTCCGATAAAATTTCCCATTATTTTTGAGATACGGTTATCATTATTATTATTACTCATTATTATTATTTCCTATTTATTTTTATGATATTTTTATAATTAATTTATAATATGAATGTAAAAAAATTGTTTATTTAATTGGATAGAAATTTTATATTGTATTCATAATGGGTACATTAAAATGTAATTCATTTCATTATTCTTCATCTCCTATGAACTTGGTAGTGATTTTATTTAAAACTCATTTCTACTTTACATAAGTTTCATTTACATGTTTTAGTGTCTATTAATAACATGGTAAAACTTAAACATTTTAATGTGATGTTTTATATGAGTATATCTCTTGAAACTTTTAACACAATTTTAATAAATTTAAACATGTAAATAAATAAGACACATATCACTTAATTTTTTCAAGGTAAATTCTTATGTAATTATTTATTATTATTTTTATTTATAAATTGAAGAACATTATTTCATAATTTTATTTTAAATAAGTGTAATAGAAGGTATTTTATAAAGGACATAGATGAAGAATATCGTTGAATCCTACTAAAAAACTGCTCACACCCAACAAACACAATTTATGTTTATGTTGACCTGATTTTCATTGATAAATTTGATAAACATAAAAAATTCCATATATTTTATTTATATTACATTCATTTTAATTATACATATTAATTAATTAATTGAGTATTATGATGTTTTAGAATTAAAATTTCATTCCACTATATTTGGTGAATATTTATTAAAATAAAACAATATTGTGAATTTAATTCATTTATTTAATTACTATACTAAAATGAATAGACAAATATGGTAATCATTTAATTATTGTTGAGGTTTGTTATTAGATAAGATGTTGATTGAGGAAGAATCTTATTACAATAGTGGGGGATGAATTTGGATAAGTTCATATATATGAGTAACTTTAGAAGCATAATACTCACATATAAACATCACTTTGAAGAAACTGATGAAAAATGACTAAGTGTTTTGATGATTAAATTTTAATATTTCCATGTGTAAGATCCATTAGGAAAATACATGGAGTTTGTAAGAGTCATTCTGACTATATACTCAAGAAATTGGAAAATAATTAGGTTGTGCATAAGAGTCATTATACCGAGGCCTTAATATTCATAAAATTATTCCCATTTCCTTACAAATAAAAATTATAAGCCTCATTATCTATGTATGAGTCATTCAGATCCATACATAAGGGTAATTTAGAAGAAGTGGGGGGGGGGGAGTTATATAGTTCTGTTAATGCATAGAGATTATTTATTAATAAATAAAAGTAATCTCAAGATAGATTGGATATATAAAAGTAACATTATCTAGTATATAAAAGTAACCATTTTATCACCCTAATATTTAAAAGAGTAATCTTTTATCATTAGATGAATTTTGGTCAGGTTCCTAAGTATGTAATATTTATTTTTCTGATTTTTAAAGGTATGTTTTATGATTATAATGATATATAACACTCATAACCACTAAAAAATCCATATAAAGGATAGTCATAGAGGGAATAATATTTTAAAATAATCAAAAAAAATTCATCCATGGAGATCATATGGAAGCTGGTGATGTTTTCATATGAAAAGGGATGTCAGGAAAGATATATTTGAATTAGTGAAGAATTAAACCTTTTAGTTCGACTGTTAACAATTGAATATAAGGAAGAATTAAAATTTATGGATTATTTGCGAGTCTTATATATCATGAATGATATTAAAATTCAATATGAGAGAATCTCATGGGTGTAAACTTAGAATTATGTAATAAATAAGGAATCTAAAAAAATAAAGAGGAGGTCATAGGGAGTGGGGGATCAAAGACTAGAATTTTCATTTTTCATTTTTTCTTATATAATAATAATTTGGCATTTTTATTCCCTTTCCAATGTCTATACCTCATTAATAGAGGTGTAAAAAACATTGGTGATTATAAAATGGAAGGGGGGATCAATTGAAATGATTGATCATGCACTTAAATGAATAAAATTTCTTCTTTAGTAATTATATTTATATATTTATTAGCTAGGTTGTAGATTGAGTGATATTTTTTTCAAGTCCGTTATTATTTTTATTTGTTTACATCCTTTTATGATAATCACATACCCCATTACACTTTGTCTAGCTTATTTATGGTGGATTATTCTAGAATAAGTGGTGAATATAGTGATGTTTTTGATACATGTATGGAAGATATGAAATTTCTTCTAAATTTTTTATAAAAAAACTTAAATAGGATATTAATGAGTAATTTAGTAGTGTATTTATATTTGGGCATCATTTGATACATTTTCACACATATATGAAGGATGGTTTATCTAGAATTGATTAATTCTAGATTATAGCTCACTATTTCTCTCAACCTATGGTGAATGATAATGAAATTTTGGACTCCCACATTTACCAATTAGTAAGAAAGAACATGGGACATATTTAATATTTATATAAAATTACAATTGGTAATATGACACTAAAACTATCACATTTAATTAGATTGATTTAACTCATTTTCTTAAATATATTTCATGCTCACTTAATCTAAATTCACTCAAAGTATCCTTCAACTAATTGCAAAAGATTAATTTTTTCACATATCTCTATAGATAACCTATGGAATATGTTTCAAATATAGCTTGATTATTAAGCCACCAAGAGTAATTATTTTTTTTATTTTTGATTTTAATATGAATAATATATTGTAAAATTTTATAGTGCTAAAAATAATCATCAGAAACCAAGAAATCCACTTTTTTAATAACTGTATGAAATATTTTATGAGAAATTATGAAGTATATCATAAAACATTAAAAACCATACCATAGACAAACCAAATGAAATGTTAATGTTTCCAATATATAAATTAAGTCGATTCTAGAAAATAAAATCCATAAACATATGAAATATTTTATCCAAAGCCTAAAAGAAACCATGTGGGCTCACTACATAGTCTGTAAAACACCCATTAGAATGAGTCCATACTGGTTGATCTTTGAGAAAAATTATGATTTTTATATGGACATGGAATATACGGCCTAATGATAATGCAATGAGATAAATATATATATTTATAATGTTTTAAATTAGATAAGGATTCATATTTAGGAGATGGAAGAAATCATAAGAGAAGCCTGAATGAAATCTTGAATTTACAATGATACGATATGGGAAGCACATGGAAAATTGATTCAAAAAAGGAATCCATAAAGGGTAAAAATTACAAATTTACAGCTCAAGATTGAATATAATCCAGGGTAATAATTATTCAAGATGGGAAAGACCATTTATTAACACAAATGTGTAGCTATTTAGTATTGTATAGATAGTTAAAAATGATGAAAAATTATATTCACTATTAATGGACACAGGCTAAAGACGTATCATGAGAATCCTCCCCAGGAACCAGTAGAGGAGATAACAATCCTCCAATCCTTATACCAATAATACCACCAGGGTTTACCCTTTTGTAACACTTATTGATTAATGTTCTTATATTAACTACTCCAAAAGTACAATATCTGTTAGAATTTATTGAGGATATTACATCATTTGAGTATGGGAGAGGGAAACTATAACAACTATAGGATTTCTAACATAAATATTACATCTTAGTAGATGAATATTTAATATTTAATAACAAAATCCATGAAAAAACTATAAAATTTTAAAT
Source organism: Viscum album (assembly GCA_963277665.1). NCBI lineage: Eukaryota > Viridiplantae > Streptophyta > Magnoliopsida > Santalales > Viscaceae > Viscum > Viscum album. The sequence goes on from OY728132.1 coordinate 928,040,618, forward strand.
TATTTGGAGTTTAGATACATAATTTTCTTATTTAATGAAAGAAATTCAAGATCTCCCAAAAACATCTTCCCATATAGTAATATTTAGAGGAATATCCTACCAAAACAATTCTTCACATCCTGGGAAAAGGAAACATATGAAAATTGTGAGAACCAATTCTTAGTAAGAGTAAAAACGGGAGATATCATTTGATGATCATATGAAAGCATAAGATAAGAAAAAGGGCATGATATATTGGCCATAAGTTACAAAAACTGTAACACCCCAAGATTCTATGGCACGTTTCCCTTTGAATAATGTAATAGCATGTGTTGTACGCAAAATCGAGTTCGAACACACACCACAACCAATCAAACTAGCCATTATGAATAGTAATACCTAGTTTTTGAAATTTTACCTCTCAAAATGGACTTCATTTTTGGATTCAGAGTATCGAATTTAGCCTAAGGTGAAATTTTGGTACTTTTCAGATAACTTTAATATTTTGATGAATAGTGAAAATTAATAAATTTTAATTAAATACAACTTTTTTAATCAAAATAATTAATAGTGATAAATTATAAATTTGAGTGGTTTTAAAGTATATTTAGAATATATTTTTACCATTTAATACAATGTTGGTCATTGGAAATAATTTCACAATTAAACCGACCATAAACAAGTATTAATCTTTTGATAGTTATTATATCTTAAAAACACGCTTTTTGTTTTGATAGCGGGAATTAATTTTAAATTAATTTCTACCACTTCTGTGTTTTGAATTTGGAAAAATGGATTCCATATTTGGAATCCTGATGTTCAAATTGTGTAAATATGTAACTTTTATTTTTAGACATTTTGAATAATTACTTCGATAAATATTATATTTACTATGGTTAAAGGGTAAATCCGGTAAATAAGGGTTAAAATATAATATTATAATAATAAAAAATTAACCAAAAACGTGTCCTAACCTTATTGGTTGATACATGTTCGACCATAGGCATCTTTCGGTCAATTTTGGGACCCCATGGTGCCACTTGTAAGTGATAGGGACACTTTATTTTAATTAAGTTAATATGAATACAAAAATGACACAAGCATACATGTTTTAGAAAAACAATTTTTACATAGGGTTATATATGTTGGATTTTAGACTATAAATATTAATTATAAAGATAAGAATATTTCGTACATAATGATATTTTATTTATAATTTTCCGACATTAAATAATTTAATTTATTTATGACACAATGATGATACAGTAATTACCATAATAGTGAAAAATTAAAATAATTGATATTATAAATACCCAAATAAATATAATTGGAGACTTTTATTTAATTACACTAATTTTCTAGGTTAATATGACGTATTAGGATTTATTTAATTGTCCTTTTTCTAAGTAATCATTCTGATATGAGTTTCACAGAAATCAATTATTGAATAGTGTCAAAATTGACATAAAAGAGTTTTTAAAACAAATATTATATTATTAATTGATATTAAATTCCTAAAAATCTACGTTTCGGACAAGAGACTTATATCAGGATAGGTTCATCATTAATGGACCACATGGGGGTCTTTTGGATGTATATGGTACGTTTATTAACCATATAATATAAAAATACAAAAAGATATTGTAAAAGTGAAACTAATTAACTAAGAGTTAATACTTAAAGATAAGGTTAATATAATGACCCAAACATGTCTAAATTCTATTGGTTGAGTGGTTTTCGACCCATCCCCACCTTAACCTTTAAATAATCAACTTTGGAGCCATTATAAACTGAATATAAATTTTTTATAAATTAATATTTCTAGCTTTTCCAAAGGTGCCCCTCACCCTTCTTATAAAAGGGCACTACTCCTTCTCATTAAATCACACCTTCAAAGCCTTTTTGTTCGGCCAAACTCTGACCAAATAATCTCTCAACTTCTCTCACTTCATCCTAGAGGCCTTCCTTTAGTTAGAAAGCCAACTTAAGGAGCCCTTTTGATGAAATCAAAAGGAAGAACTCGAAGAAGAGGTAATGATTTCACCACCCTTTTCCAAGTTCCTTTCTTCTTCCACTTCTTCTTTATTTGTTATTCACATTCTAAAATAATGAATCAAGTATCTCCTATATACTGTAATATTATTATAAATATTGTACAACCATATTCAGTATTTTATCAATCCTTTGAATAACATGTCACCATACGTGCGTACGTATGGCTTACCGTCTCCACGTCGTGGTGTAATTGTTATTCAATAAATTATTATTTGGATGGGTATAATAATGATGTGTACCTCATTTAAATAATAAATATAACATGATAATGATTCATTATATATGATATAACATCCAATTATATATTATTTTAATATCAAAATAAGGATATTGTCGCTCGTGCGTACGTACGGACTACCGTCTCCACGAACGCGATAAGATTCATTCTCCATCATATCCATTCAAGTATAATTCTCATTTGATGATTAATAATAGCATCTAAGGACTTTATATCATTCTATATATGATGAAGAAACAACCTATCCATGAAAAACATATCTTACATAACAAAACATATAAAAAAATGAGTAAGTTAACACCCGAAACAACGATAATATTAAGATATTATTAACAAATCAATGTTAAAAGATCATATATGATATCATATTAATGTATATGATTCTTGTATAATTTAATAACAATTATTTCACCATTATACAGGAGGTTAACCTACCCCAACCAAGGAAAATTACAAGGTAAGGGTTTATTTTGCGATCTCTTCATTATCCGAGGTTGTTTATACGTAATAATCTACTGGGATTTCTTTATCATCCACATCAATGTTTCTTAAAAATGTATTTAAAAACATTTTTAATATCTACTATGATATGGGTTAAAGTCATTTATACCCTTTTTTGACTTTTTATAAGAGTTTTATAAAAGAATCTTTCCATCGTTTTTCAAACAAGGTTCTTTTTAACCTTTTCGACAGAATTAAGTTAAGAATGTTTTTTAACTTATACGGCGGGTGCGGCTATTTTCCGCCATTATAAAATTGTCGAAGCTTCCCTTACAATCTTATAAAAATATTTTCAAAGAAAATGTTTTATTTTATAAATATATGACTCTTAAATGATTTCAAAATAGAAAGAGATATTTCTCTAAAAAGAGTTTTGAATTCATCTATGTCAACATGCTTTGATTGATTTTATACTTATTTGAAGTTGATTTATTATGATACAAAACTTCTATATTGTATTGAAGGTTTTGTGATATGTTTGACTATGGATGTGTTATTTTTATACCATTCATAGTTTATGGATGAAGTATTTACATTTCGTATGCTAGTTTTAATACGAATGTTTATGTTATGTTTAAACCTTTTCGTATGGGAATGCATTGGACTTAATATGTGACGGGTGGAGCCCGCTATAGCTCCTCGATGCATCGGTAGGTCTCATGAGACAAACTAGTGTCTTGGATCAAGGCCTTAAGAAAATCTTATTTGTAGTCTTGGCACGAGGCCTTGGCTACGTGGTTATGATAGTCTGGAATTATGCATTCCATCATTATGAAAGTGGTTATTGATATTTCATGTGATTATTCGATTAGTAAAATATCCATGTATATAAGTAAATGGAATTATCTAATTTTACATTTGCCATACTATGTTGAATGTCAAGTTTAAAAGGATTTTGTTTTATTTAAACATTGCCTTAAATGTTTATTCTTATTTATGAATGTTTCTGCTATATTGTTATCCTTACTGGGCATTTGAGCTCACCCCTTTTCTATGTTTTATTTTTCCCAGGATGTGAAGAAGTAAATTATGAATGACCTACAGGGATTTTATGAGGGGATAATAGTGTGGACTATAGAGACATTATGTTCTTGTAGTAGTTTTTCACTTTATGATGTAATGTAAGACTTTATGAATATATCTAGTGTTTCCAAGGCTACTAAACCAATCGGTATTTCAATATTTGATCTTTCCTGTGATCATGAAAATGTTATGTAATAATGCACCAACTCTGGGTAACTGGGGTCTGGGTGTTACAGTTGGTATCAGAGGAAGTTTAGTACAAACCTTGGGGGCTAGATTTGGATAAACTCTGATTAGAGCATGTAGACCTCAGATGAACATTGATGATTAGTATAGAAGAACTTCCTAAATTTTGGTATTGTAGAGATTTTGTGAGTTTTCCGAGAAATACATCCCTGTCAGGATAAGAGCAGGTAGAGGCGGCTCTGGCACAGATGTACCTAGGGTTAAAACCTAAAAACATAGCTTTGATCTAGACTCGAATGAGAACTGGTGCACGAAAACGGGACTTGCTGCACTCTTGGTTACGACACTCCCGGGGGATATGATTAGGATAACTCTCATTTTCTTTACAAATCATTATGAAGGGTTTATGAGTATATACTTCCTCAAAGAAAATATTTTTATGATTATGGATTATATCCACAAAATGTTCAATTTATGTTAAGTGTTTTATAAGTATGGAATTATGTATTTTGATTCATAAACTGATCTAGTTTATGCCATTGTTTAGAAATGGCACCTAGTGGAAGAAATGGAAACCGTATCAATGCACACACTCCTTGTAGGGATTTCCCTCCTACTCAAGATAATTATAGTGGAGCTGGTGATGCAACTGGTGCCGATCAGCTAATCACCATACTAAGACAACTCACTCAGGTTATGAATAATAACCTTACTCGTATGGAGCACCCTGATCCGCAATGTGGAGGGTCAATGTTAGATCGCTTCATGAGGCAACAACCACCAACGTTCAATGGGAGTACAAATCCCTTAGTAGCTATGAAATGGATAAATTTCCTAGAGAAAATATTTCAGGCTTTGGGGAGTAGTGAAAGGGAAAAAGTTATCATGGCTGTTTACCACCTCACTAGAGATGCTGATAAATGGTGGTCATTGATTCAAAATATGATGGAAGATGATGAAGTATTAAATATGGAATGGAGGGTGTTCAAATATCTGTTTTTAGAAAAATAATTTCCTCGCGACCATCAAGCAGATATGGAAAGGCAATTTCTGAGTCTGAGATAAAAGGATGATGAGAATGTCGCAAAGTATGAGGCTAACATTACAAGGTTAGAAAGGTATGCTGGAGATTATATACATAACCCAAGAAGTAATATTGATCGTTTCTTTTATGGGTTAAAACGATTTCTCCGTTGAGCATTAGTCTCACAATCCTTCTCGTCGTACAAATACATTGTCTCATGTGCTATCAAGACAGAGAAAGAATTCTCAAAGTCTTATGACTTTAAAGAAAAGCAAGAGAAGAAGAGATATTCTGATCAATCTGGGAATGGAAATAAGGGGAAGAAGGGAAAGGTTGAATATCCATCCTATGGTAAATGTGGGAAGAAACACCCCGGTACTTTCTTGAAGGGAATGGGTGTCTGTTACAAGTGTGGTGAAAAAGGCCACCATGCTCGTGATTGAAAAGGGAAGAAGGAAGCTACCAATGTTCAATGCTACAATTGCAGGGAGATGGGACATTATGCAAATGAATGTTCTAATCATCAGGGGAACTTACCTCAGAAAAGGCCAAGGGATCAAGGCCAAGCATTTTCTATCACTACTGATGTGGTAGAAGCTCCGAAAGACGTGGTGGCAGAAAATTTAATGGTTTCCTCAAGTTTAGAAAATGCATTATTTGATTCTGGATCATCGCATTGATTCATATCTTCCCAGTTTTCTAAGAAAATTAGATATTTCCAATTTGATTTAACAAGGTATTTTTCAGTTAAAACTCTTAAGGGAAGTATCATCGCAACAAAGTTTTGTGAATCAGTCCCAATTAGAGCACAAAATGTTCTTTATCTACTGATCTCATCGTCATACCTATGATTGAGTTTGATATAATCCTTGGCATGGATTGGCTTTCAGACTATGATGCAAAGATTTATTATAAGAATAAGGAGGTTACGATTTTTTATGATGATGATAAGGAACACCTTATCTTTAGAGAAGAATCGTCACCACCTAATTCTTATCTAGATCACCCCCCAGTAGCTCAACTAAATTCAATTATTGGGGTGGAAGATAAAGAAATGACTGTGGGTGAGGAAAGTAATGTTAAAATAGAGGATGTACCTGTTGTGAAAGAATATATAGATGTATTTCTGGAAGATTTACCTGGACATCCTCCAGAACGAGAAGTTGAGTTTTCCCTTGATTTAATTCCTAGATCAAGGCCTATATCGAAGACCCCTTATAGAATAACCACTATGGAATTAGTCGAACTAAAGAAACAACTAGAGGAATTGAGTAATAAGGGATTTATTCGCCCTAGTGTTTCTCCATGGGGAGCCCATGTTCTTTTTGTTAAAAAGAAAGATGAATCTATGAGGTTATGTATCGACTACAGGGATATTAATTCCATAACAATATAGAACAAGTATCCCCTACCTCGCATTGATGATTTATTTGACCAACTACATGGAGCTCAATACTTTTCAAAGATTGACCTTTGATCTGGATACCATCAGTTGTGTGCGAAGAAGGAATACATTACGAAGACAGCATTTCGAACCAGGTACGAGTATTATGAGTTTACAGTAATGCCTTTTGGATTGACTAATGCACCCTCTGTATTCATGGATCCGATGAATAGAGTTTTCAAGGAATATCTCGATGAATTTGTGGTGGTATTTATTGATGATATCTTTGTATACTCTAAAAACTACGAAGATCATGAAAGTCACTTTATCATTATCTTAAAGACTCTGAGAAGACATGAATTATATGTGAAGTTTAGCAAGTTTGAATTCTGGCTTCAGGAGATTTCTTTTCTTGGCCATATTGTCTCTAAAGATGGAATCTCTGTTGATCCTTCTAAGACCAAGGAAGTCCAAGAATGGCCAGCACCGACGAGTATAACTGAGGTACATAGTTTTATTGGTTTAGCAGGTTATTATCAACGTTTCGTCCAGAATTTTTCCCGGTTGGCTAACCCATTAACGAAGCTCACACGTAAAGGGGTTAAATTTTTTTGGACAAAAGAGTGTGAAGAATGTTTCGAAGAACTGAAGAGAAGATTGGTCAATGCTTCTATATGGACTCTACCATCGAAGAATGATGGGTTTGTTATTTATAGTGATGCATCAAAGAATGGACTTGGTTGTGTCCATATACAGAATGATAGGGTTATTGCCTATGCATCAAGACAGTTGAAAATTCATGAGCAAAACTATCCTAATCATGATCTCGAGTTAGCATCTGTGATCTTTTCTTTGAAGATATGGAGGCACTACCTCTATGGTGAAAAATGTGAGATTTATACTGATCACAAGAGTTTGAAGTATATTTTCTCACAAAAAGAACTCAACATGAGGCAAAGGAGATGGCTTGAATTACACAAGGATTATGATTGCATGATACACTACCACCCGGGGAAGGCAAACAAGGTGGAATATGCTTTGAGTAGAAAAGATCATGTATTTTTGAACAATATGAGAATTTAAAGGGATCCAAATTTCATGGATCTAGTGAAGATGGACATGGGAATAACTAGGGAAGTTGAAACATCAATTATTTTTCAAATGGTTTCCAAAAATCTTTACTAGAAAGGATTAAGAGTTATCAGACTGATGATGGAGAATTTCAAAAGAAGATTAAAGCTGTGAATGATGAGATATTGAGATACTTTGTGTATGTAGATGGAATTTTGAAATTTGGGAAGAGACTTTGTGTTCCTGATATACCTGATCTAAAAAGGGAATTGCTAGATGATGCTCATAGTTCCAATTTCTCTATACACCCTGGGAGCACCAAAATGTATAGATATTTGAAGGAACATTTTTTGTGGGATAATATGAAGAGGGGGATTACCGATTTTGTGTCAAGATGTATGGTTTGTCAACAAGTGAAAGCTGGAAGGCAACATCCTGGAAGAGTCATGCAACCTCTTCCCATACCGGAGTGGAAATGGGACAATATTACGATGGACTTTGTCATGGGACTACCAAAGACTCATATAAGGAACGATGCAATATGGGTCATTGTTGATCGTCTTACCAAGTCAACACATTTTCTTGCTATAAGAGAAGATATACCACTGGAACATCTAGAAAGACTATATATTAAAGAAGTTGTGAGACTTCATGGAGTACCCCTATCGATTGTTTCTGATCGTGATCCCCGTTTTACTTCGAGATTCTGGAAACGTCTTCAGAAAGCCATGGATATTGAACTTCATTTGAGCACTGCCTACCACCCTCAGACAGATGGACAATCAGAACGGACTATTCAAGCCTTAGAAGACATGTTGAGATCTTGCTCACTTTACTTTCAGGGTATGTGTGATCAATATTTACCTTTGGTAGAATTTTCCTATAATAATATCTTCCATTCGAGTATTCAGATGGAACTATATGAAGCGTTATACGGAAAGAGATGTCGCACACCAACCTGTTGGGATGACATTGGTGAAAGAAAACTTGTAGGTCCAGAACTGGTGGAGGAAACAATGGAAAAGGTGAAGGTAATCGAAAATCACATCAAAGCAGCTCAAAGTAGGCAGAAGAGCTATGCAGATAATCGAAGGAAGGATTTGGAATTTCAAGTCGGTGATCATGTTTTCTTAAAGGTATCTCCATGGAAGGGAGTCATACGTTTTGGTAAGAAGGTAAATTGAGTCCCAGGTACATCAGACCTTTCTAAATTCTAGAACGAATTGGGGCTGTAGCTTACCGATTGGCAATGCCGCCATGTCTCTCCAAAGTTCACGATGTGTTCCACATATCTCTATTGAGGAAATACATGCCTGACCCAACACATGTACTCACCTATGAGGAATTAGAACTGGAACCCGATCTGTCTTATTGCAAAGAGCCCATCAGAATTCTTGATACGAGAGAACAAGTGCTGAGAAACTGGACGACACGTCTGGTAAAAGTTTTGTGGAGAAACGATAAGATGTAAGAGGCAACGTGGGAACCCGACGAACTTATGATGAAGAAACTCCTGAGTCTTTTCATGCGGTAGTATTCTAGAAATTTCGAGGACGAAATTATTTGAAGGAGGGGAGAATGTAACACCCCAAACTTCTACGGTACGTTTCCCTTTGAATAATGTAATAGCGTGTGTTGTACGCAACATCGAGTTCTATCACACACCACAACCGATCAAACTAGCCGTTATGAATAGTAATACCTACTTTTTGAAATTTTAACTCTCAAAATGGACTTCATTTTTGGATTCAAAGTATCAAATTTAGCCTAAGGTGAAATTTTGGTACTTTTTTGATAACATTAATATTTTGATTATTAGTGAAAATTACTAAATTTTAATTAAATACAACTTTTTTTAATCAAAATAATTAAGAGTGATAAATTATTAATTTTAGTGGTTTTAATGTATATTTAGAATATATTTTTTCCATTTAATACAATTTTGGTCATTGGACATAATTTCAAAATTAAACCGACCATAAACAAGTATTAATATTTTGATAGTTATTATATCTTAAAAACACGCTTTTTGTTTTAACAGCGGGAATTAATTTTAAATTAATTTCTGCAACTTCTGTGTTTTGAATTTGGAAAAATGGATTCCATATTTGGAATCAGGATATTCAAATTGTGTAAATATGTAACTTTTATTTTTAGATATTTTGAATAATTACTTCGATAAATATTTTATTTTCCATGGTTAATGGGTAAATCCGGTAAATAAGGGTTAAAAAATAATATTATAATAATAAAAAATTACCCTAAAACATGTCCTAACCTTATTGGTTGATACATGTTCGACCATGGGAATCTTTGGGTCTATTATGGGACCCCATGGTGCCACTTCTAAGTGAAAGGGACACTTTATTTTAATTAAGTTAAAATGAATACATAAATGACACAAGCATATATCTTTTAGAAAAACAATTTTTACCTAGGGTTATATATGTTGGATTTTCGACTATAAATATTCATTAGAACGATAAAAATATTTTCTACATAATTATATTTTATCTATAATTTTTAGACATTATATAATTTAACTTATATATGACACAATGATGATGCAGTAATTACCATAATAGTGAAAAATTAATATAATTGATATTATAAATACCCAAATAAATATAATCTAAGACTTTGATTGAATTAAACTAAATTTATAGGTTAATATGATATATTAGGATTGATTTAATTGACCTTTTTCTAAGTAATAATTCTGATATGAGTTTCACAAAAATCAATTATTGAATAGTGTCAAAATTGACATAAAAGAGTTTTTAAAACAAATATTATATTATTAATTGATATTAAATTCCTAAAAATCTAAGGTTCGGAAAAAAGACTTATATCATGATAGGTGCATCATTAATGGACCACTTGGGGGTCTCTTGGATTTATATGGTAAGTTTATTAACCATATAATATAAAAATACAAAGAGACATTGTAAAAGTAAAACTAATTAACTAAGAGTTAATACTTAAAGATAAGGTTAATATAATGACCCAAACCTGTCTAAATTCTATTGGTTGAGTGGTATTAGACCCATCCCCACCTTAAAATTTAAATAATCAACTTTGAGAAATTCGAAACCAAATATGAATTTATTATAAATTAATATTTCTAGCTTTTCCAAAGGTGCCCCTCACCCCTCTTATAAAAGGGAACTTATCCTTCTCATTAACTCACACCTTCAAAGCCTTTTGGTTCGGCCATCCTCTAAACAAATACTCTCTCAACTTCCCTCAATTCATCCTAGAGGAATTCCTTTAGTCAGAAAGCCATCTTAATGAGCCCTTTTGATCAAATCAAAAGGAAGAACCCGAAGAAGAGGTAATGATTTCACCACCCTTTTCCAAGTTCCTTTCTTCTTCCACTTCTTCTTTCTTTGTTATTCAAATTCTAAAATAATGAATCCAGTATCTACTATATAATGTAATATTATTATAAATATGGTAAAACCATATTCAGTATTCTATTCATCCTTTGAATAACAGGTCACCATACGTGCGTACGTACGGCTTACAGTCTCCACGTCGTTGTGTAATTGTTATTCAATAAATTATTATTTGGATGGGTATAATAATGATGTTTATCTCAATTAAATAATAAATATAACATGATAATAATTCTGTATATATGATATACCATCCAATTATATATTATTTTAATATAAAAACAATGATATTGTCGCTCGTGCGTACGTACGGACTACCGTCTCCACGAACGCGATAAGATTCATTCTCCATCGTATTCATTCAAGTATAATTCTCATTTGATGATTAAAAATAGTATCTAAGGACTTGATATAATTCTGGATATGATTAAGATACAACCTATCTATTAAAAACAAAGCTTACGTAACAAAACATATAAAAGAAAATGAGTAAGTTAACACCCGAAACAACGATAATACTAAGATATTATTAACAAATCAATGTTAAAAGATCGTATATGATATCATATTAATGTATATGATTCTTGTATAATTTAATGAAAATTATTTCACCATTATACATGAGGTTAACCTACCCCAACCAAGGAAAAGTACAAGGTAAGGGTTTATTTTGCAATCTCTTCATTATCCGAGGTTTTTTATACGTAATAATCTACTTGGATTTCTTTATCATCCACATCCATGTTTCTTAAAAATGTATTTCAAAACATTTTTACTATCTACTATGATATGGGTTGAAGTCATTTATACCCTTGTCTTACTTATTATAATAGGTTTATAAAATAATCGTTCCGTTGTTTTTCAAACAAGGTGCTTTTTAACCTTTTCGACAGAATTAAGGTAAGAATGTTTTTTTAACTTATACGGCGGGTGCGGCTATTTTCCGCCGTTATAAAATCTTCGAAGCTTCCTTTACAAGATTATAAGAATATTTTCAAAGAAAATGTTTTATTTTATAAATATATGACTCTTAAATGATATCAATATAGAAAGAGATATTTCTCTAAAAAGAGTTTTGATTTCATCTATGTCAACATCCTTTGATAGATTTTACACTTATTTGAAGTTGATTTATTATGATACAAAACTTCTATATTGTATTGAAGGTTTTCTGATATGTTTGACTGTGGATGTGTTATTTTTATTCCATTTATAGTTTATGGATGAAGTATTTACATTTCGTATGCTAGTTTTAATATGAATGCTTATGTTATGTTTAAACCTTTTCATATGGGAATGCATTGGACTTAATATGTGACAGGTGGAGCCCGCTATAGCTCCTCGATGCATCGGTAGGTCTAATGAGACAAACTAGTGTCTTGGCACAAGGCCTTGACAAAATCTTATTTTTAGTCTTGGAACGAGGCCTTGGCTATGTGGTTATGATAGTCTGGCATTATGCATTCCATCATTATGAAAGTGGTTATTGATATTGCATGTGATTATTCGATTAATAGAATATCCATGTGAATAAGTAAATGGAATTATTTCATTTTACTTCTTCCATACTATGTTGAAGTTCAAGTTTAAAAGGATTTTGTTTTAGTTATACATTGCCTTAAATGTTTATTCTTATTTATGAATGTTTCTGCTATATTGTTATCCTTACTGGGCAATTGAGCTCACCCCTTTTCTATGTTTTATTTTTCCTAGGATGTGGAGAAGTAAATTATGAATGACCTGCAGGGATTTTATGAGGGGATAATAGTGTGGACTATGGATTCATTATGTTTTTGTAGTAGTTTTTCACTTTATGATGTAATTTAAGACATAATTAATATATCTAGTGTTTCCAAGGCTACTAAACCAATTGGTATTTCGAGATTTGATCTTTCTTGTGATCATGCCAATGTTATGTAATAATGCACTAACTCTGGGTAACTGGGGTCGGGGTGTTATGAAAAACACATAAACATGAGTTATGGGATAAAAAGGTAACATTAAAAAAACAAGAATCATAAGAATAAGAATTAATAATAAATTAATAATGAACCATAATTTCATGTCATAAATGTTTGTGGAATCATCATAAGTATAAAAACAATTTTATATGTCATGGTTAACTACCAAGACTGTCATATAAGGGATCAATAGCTTTTTCTTATAATTGATTTGGAACATCGACTTGGTTCCCTTAACTGAACAATAACATTGACATTTTCCCCATAACGGATCAATCACATTGAATTGTTTCACTTAAATAATCAGACATATCTACTTTTTTCTCATAATTATAACACCCTGATTTTTATGAATTAATTATTTTTGAATAAATTAAAATTAGTTGATGGGTTGCATTGAATGATACACCAAGTTAAGCTTACATTATATGAAACTAAAATTTTATAACTCATTACATGAAATTAATAGCTTTGCATGAATTATACACAACACTGAGTCATCTTTCATTACATGAAAAACTCTTTTTTATGGAACTATGATATACTATTAATATTATCATAACAATACTATTATAGTTGTTACCTAGTCTTTGGAATAAAGGATATAAAAAGGATTAACTATATTATAAAAACATTATCAATTAATGTTTTCCAAATTAAATATTTTGTATCCAATTAATTATAAATAAATGTAAGAACTATGTCAAAATAAGAAAATTCCTTTTCTAAAAAACAATTTTTCTATGCACAAACAGATTTTATCTCCAAAAATTAAACCAACCACTTTGATGAATGATTTTAATCAAAATTATATATTATATATTCAATAAAATATTTAACATTTATATTATGTGTTTTATAGAAATAAGATAATACAAAATCCTATTTAGTTATAAAAATATGTCTTTTTCTAAAAGGTCGTTTTACCACATATTAATGGATAACTTGTTTTAAAACTGATTTACTAATCTTTTATTATTTTTTTTTGAAAAAATAAAATTTATTTTTGAAACATAATTTCCAAATTATCTTTGGGTGAGTTTTTTGTAAATTTCGTGAAGTTTAATTTTATGATGAATAGTGAAAAATACTGAATTTTAATTGAAAATTGACTTTTCACCTAAATAATTTATATTGTTAAATTTTATTTTTAATTGGTTTTGAAGTTTATTTATTTAAATTAAATATATATTAATACATTAAATTTAGTTTTAATATTTTTTATATTGAATTTATATAGAAAATAATAGTAAACATTTTAACATTTCCACTTTAAAACCCCCTTTCTCATTCTATCTGTCAGATTAGTTTTAAACTAAATTCTGGTACTTATGTGATTGGAATATAGAAAAATGGATTACATATTTGGAATAATAATAAATTATAATTTCTAATGAGAAATAATTACTTTTTTTATAAAAACTATTTGTGAAAATAGTTAAAATTAATAAAGGTGATTAATAGAAAAATGTGTTTATGAAGGGACTAAACATCAAACATGAGGAGAAAAATGAATTAGAAACATTTCCAAAACCCATTTTATGGAAATACTATTACCATATACCCTCCAGGATATAAAATTCTTCATTATTGGTGATACATGATTTAAGGGAGACCTCCCAATATTGTTTACCTTTTTGTATTTACAAGAACACCACTTCTCCATCATTATAAATAGGCATTAAATCTCTCCACTTATTACCAAATATCAATTCCACTAGATTGGTCAATAACTATAAAAATATCTCCCAAAAATCCATTTTATAAAAATATAGGCCTCAATTTGGGTAGAAATACAACCAAAGAAGTCCTTTGGTGCAAACCAAAAGAAGTTACCAGAAGAATATGCATCATTAATCAATGTGATTTTTTGTTTTGTTTCCTTATCCACCTCCTAAAATTATTGTAATATAAATATTATAAGATAAAATCATAATAATAAATGTTCCAAAATATTTTTATGCTACGGGTATGACCTAAAACTTCACGAAATTCTATCAAATTGGATTCACAATCATTGTTCTTGTTCACAGTGAACTACCGCCTGGCAAACTAATGTCTTTCATTCTTCTGTTACCAACATTCAAAGTTGGTAATGATGATGTATTTATTGTTTATATATGATATATATGATATTTATGATGTATTTATTATTATGGAATTATTTTATAATATATACCTTCATGCTTTACATTTTGTGGGAATATGACAATATTGTTCATGTATTCAACGAACTACCACCTCGTGAAGCGATATGATTCATTCACACTTTACATAGAAATAATTAATGATTGGTTTAATATAAATGTGTTATATATAAAAATCATAATTCTTATATAGTGAATATATATATATATATCATTTTTTTTCATTCATTTAATCTGACAATAAAATTGAAACAACATTCATGGGTACGTATGAACTACCGTCTCCTTGAATAGTGTATTTCATTTCTTATTTTTAATTTTTATAGATTATTATAAATAATTATATAATTAATATATATTATATTTAAATCATGGTTTAAATTATGTAAATTATTTAATAATTTTTATGTAATAGGACCAATAATAATAAGTCAAACATGTTTGAAAAACAAATAGGTTATTACCTAAAACATAACTTAAACATGAAATTGTTAATAAAAAGGTAATATAAAGTCATATGAAAATCAAATATGATATTATATATATAAATATGTTTCTATGATAGTTTTATAATAAACTAATACTTATTATATAGTATTATTTAATGAGTACAACAGAAGTTAATACTTAAGGTAAGGGGATTTCTTGTCCCACTTTTAATTTTGCGAGACTTGTGGAATATTCACCAATTGTTTCTTATGCATGGTGTATATAATTATCTATGACATGTTATATCATTAATTTAATTTATTTAATTATTTTAAACCTTTAAATTGATGTTATTATTTTAGGTTTCCCACGATTCAAAAGTTACTCATGCAGTTGGGGATTTCCATCTAACTTTTATTTCTCGTGAGACACGAGCCACATTCACCACTAATCTCTTGTATTTGGTGTATATATTTCGCATCGATGAATTTTATGATTCTTATATTAATAATTATTTGGATTTATATATCAATTTCAGGGTTTATCTTATAATGGCTTTATGGTTAAAACATTACCAAAGTGGCAAGAGTATTTCATCTCAATTTGCCTTCTTTGAGACACATGTTATGGTTATGCACCTATATTATTTTAAAATATGTATATACTACTTATTTTACATGTTATATCATGAATATCATTATTTTAATGATATTTTAAGCTTCATTTTATTCTTTCATGGGGATTATTATTCAAATTTACCAAAGTGGTATGTGTTTTTTGCTACAATCTCATCATTTATAATGAACATTTATGATTATGATTCAACTAATGAAATATTTTGACCCATTTCTCAATAATTCTCATGAATTATTTTATAATTTGTTTATTAATGATATATTCATGTTATGGTTCCATTTTTCCACTCTTTGGTACTTAATATAATTATGAAAATGATTTTATGAAAATATGACTATTTCTCCCTTTGGTCGAAAATCTATTTTATTTGAAGGACATGTTTTCTAAAAATATTTTCAAAAATGTAATAGAATTATCCTATGATTTTTAAATGTAATTTTTACCCATGTTTTACATTAATAAAAGGTTTTAAAAGGACCAATATTTTCATTTTATGATCAACACACTTTTCTAAACTTTTTATGATGCAAAAGGAATGTTCGACATGAATAGATATATCTGCCATCATGAACGTAATTTACTTAAATATTCCTTTATATGTTTTCAGGATTATTTTTAAAGAAAATGATTTTGTTAATATTCTATAAATCCATTGTTTTTAAAGTGGATTTCAAGGAAAACTGGTTTTTATTTTAAATGGGAAATTTCGAAGTAGAGAGGATATTTTCATCAAGGAATGTTTTAAATGATATTTTTAAATTATTTTCCATCTAAGATGACATCTGTTGGGGTTACTATTTACTTACTAAGGTTATGATCCAAGGGAACCATTCATATTATTTTTTTATAGTTTATTTTTTAAGGGTCTGATATTTATGAAACCCATTTATGTTCCATTGGTTATATGCTAATGAACCACACTTCTTTTCATAGGTTATGATATAATTATTAATCATACCCCTTTTCCATTGGTCAATATATTATGAAATTTTTATGAAAACCATTTCATTTCATGGGTTATAATATGATGAATGTTTATGACATTGTGGAACACATATGTATGGGCGAATTATATGATGGGTGGGACCTATATCTCCCTCTAATACATTGGGTAATGATTTATATCTCATGAGATAGTCATGAACTCAATGGGAAGTGAACATATTTTTGTAATGGACTTTTTTAGATAATATGGTCATGGGAGTGAACCATGAATACTAATATGGTTTGGGGTGTAAACATATTACACTAAGATAGTCCTCGTAGTGATCCTTGACTACTATAATGTTATGAATGAACCTAATTATTTGTTCAAAATGTTGTGTCTGAACTTGATTACATGTTGAAAGTGTAATGAGTGGACCTAGTTTCATGTCCGTAAGTATTTTTGAGGGATGAATTTCATGTCCTTAACTTAATGAGTGAACCTATTTCTATTTACACATGTTCACAATTTTCTAAGATGATGTGTATGCCACAAATTCCATGTGATATGCCTATAGTATTATTTTATGGCCCATGTTCTTTGATTATAATTTTATTCATATCTTATGAACAACCAATATATATATTCCATAATCCAAGATTATGATATTTGATATGCAGGATAGGGTTTTAAAATCTTATGCTCATGTTCTCATACACTTATGTTTATGTTATGCATATATATATATATATCCTATTTTAACCATTAAAAATCATCTGAGCTCCCCCTTTTTTATATTTTCATTCCCTAGGTTATGAAGAAAGTTTTTAAGTATGAGTACTAATGGGGGAGTTATTTATAGGATACATTCAAGAAATTTCACCAAATTAGAATAATGTGTTCTATGTTTTCAAAGGCACTAAAATATTTTGGTACTCACGCATGTGTTTGTATAATTTAATGAATATTAATCTAAAAATTTATAATATCCATGTACGACAGGCCTTGTTCACTATAATAACTATCTAATGATATATAATACATTACCCAATGTATTTGAGGGAGATATAGGTCCCACCAACCAGATAAATAAAATCATACATATGTGAGCCATAAGATCATAAAATTTTAATCATATCATAACTCATGAATAGTAATGAATTTCATAAAAATTTCATCAATGTATAACACATAGAAAGGGGAACAAGTTTCATCACCATCTTTTCTTTTTAAATATAATCCTTTTAGAGGAAGAATAAGGATGGTATCGGTAAGAACCCATGAACATATAAAATAATTTCTTTTCATTATGGAATGAAATAGTCAAATTCATTATAAATGTATAATGAAATAATTGGTATTTAAATAAATTAAGGAATTTAAACAAAAAGAATAGTAATATGACCATAGTAACAATAACATGACTATTAGAAATAAATTTTTTTCCAATAGAATAGAAACCTCACCTATGAGAGTATAAATAAAATTTATGAATTTTATAAGTGTAATCTTGATATATTCATATCATGTAATAAGTAAATAAATGTTTTGTAAATGATAAATTACGTAATGGTATTTGTGTAAGTCATAAATAATTAATTATAATTTTATAAATAATATAATGACTTAAAAGAAAATTTATTTTCCAAACATAGATTCATAAATAATTATTTTATTGTCTTATTATTCTAATAAACTTTTATGATTTTATAATTAATTTTTCAATGTGTTATAAATGTAGTTATAGTTTTAAAATTGGTATTTTTCAAATAAATTAGGATTTCAATTAAAAATAAAATTTCTCATCTTGAGAAAATTATTTTCAAAAAATAGTGTTCATTTTTAAATTTTACATTCCTAAAAATAGTTGATGTGAATTTTTGTGATTTTTCTGAAATACATGAATATTTGGTGAATTGTAAAATATGGAAATTTATGGTATATATACATTATAAAATAAATACAATATTACTTGAGTCAAGAATGCTATAAAACCAATAATATTTTACTTACCTTCATTAATTTTAATATATTTTATGATAATTCTCAAAATATTCATAGACTTGAGCCAAATTAATAAACTAATGAATATAATAATGAGAAAACACCCCTCTCCTCCACTTTAAATACTACCTCTAACCACCTATTATCCTCACACCTAAAATCCTTGTATATTGTTCAATTTCTACTCAAATCCATTAACAATCCAATTCCCAACGTCCAAAACCTACAATTCTCACTGAGAGACCAAAACCAAGGGCCTAAAGGATGTTCTCATGGAGGAGAATTCCAGAGGTAAAAATCCTCTATCATTTTCTTTTATTTTCTTTTTAATTTTTTTTATTTTCTTATAATCTCTCACATCACCTTATACATGAAGAATTAGGACTCCAATATTTTATATACTATAATTTTATCATGTTTATGAAAAAATGCATAATCATACTTCTTCTCCTCTCCCTTTTATTCTATAAATAAAAACATCGTTCGTGATGTGTTGTTTTACCGACATCGCATACAATGTGTTTTCAATTTTTATTACCTCAATAAAGGAATGTCATAAAACAATTAATATGGTTAAATAATATTTTATCATTCACATTTTATGTTATAATATAATCTAGAACCAGTGCATATGCATAATATTAATTAATAAAACAAAAGTTGTTTGTAATGATCCAAATTCACCATAATAAACTAATGTTCATCACTAATATTTTTTTTCTAACGATTCATACTCATAATATATAAAAAAATTTATATAATACCATTTAATGTGATTAAATTTTGTTATTAAAATTTAATTTCAATTATTTATTTTTTTCTCCCTTTCAACAAAAAAAATGTAACAAACCAACCATGGAAACCCTAAAATTAATTCACTTGAAACAAAAAAAATAACTAAATATTATTAATAAATTTGTGAAAATATGTTTTGAGAATCTCATATAAATAATTATAAATATTAATATGGTTTTTTAATATGTTAATAACACTATGTAAACCGTTTTAAATGGGGTTTTAGCAAGTTTTATGTCAGAAGAACCAGATGTAAGGGGATTATGAACCCAATTTCAATTTTTGGGTTAACCTTTGACTTCATTAATTATGCGGTACTAATAATTATTTGTGAAATTAATTTTGATTATGTTAGGTTTTGTAATGTGTAATAATATTTTATACACATATTCCATTCTTTTTATCAATACATACTTGAAATATATGATATTTGTATGGGACTTTTCTTTAAAATCATCTTTTAAATTTCAGATTTTACAAAATTCAAAATCGATTGTTTTTATGATCAAATAATTCATGTTTTATGATCATATTAAGGTTCTTGAAAAGAATTTAAGATGAATTTTTCTACATATATCTCCCTCTAATTCATTGTTTATGTTAATGTTGGAGGTTGACCGTATGGTTACTCATACTATAACTATGATGGTTACACCATAAGGTAGTTGTGCAGGTTACATTATAAGGAATATGAGAGGATTTAAAATCATATAGTATCCAGGAGGGTAACAATCATATGTAAGTAATTCCCTAATTTACCTTTATATTATTATTTAAGTTTTCTATGTTTTATGGAAATCTATTATTTTCACAAAGTAACTATATCATACTTATTGGGTGAGAAGTATGTCTTTATAAAAATTATTTCATATGATTATAAGTATTTATTTAATAAAATTTTCTATCCTTCATTTTATATCCATTATATAGGGTTTTGTTCTCATCCCAGGTTTCAAAATGTCTTTCACAGGGTTAAAGAATGGGTAAGAGAAAAGGATAAGCCTATATGAATGTTGTAAAGATTTCTCAGGAATATATTTCATGTTTTTTTTATAAAAAACATTTTTATTATGAAAATATTTATATTGTATTAGAAGTATCCAATTTTTATCCTTATGGGTATAAATGTATGAGTTGTGTCCTAATTTTCTAAAACACTAATTTGAAATGATCTATGAGAATGTAAAGAAGTGAATTCTAAATGAATTTACTAGATTTTGTAATGTTTAAGAATGATTCCTTATAGTATCCACGAATCGTATCCAAAATAATGATTAATTAAAATTAACTGATTTGAAATTATATGCAATATTATTTTGAATGATCAATTGGAATAATTTTTAAGCAAATTCAATTTTCCATTTTTAAAATAACATTTGTTTAAAAGAAACTGCATACTTATAAATGAAAATAATTTCTATGAAAATCAACTTATAAAATTATAAAATAATCATAAAATAATTATGGATTCATAAATTAAGAATTATTTACTCATTCCATATAATTTATGAAAACATTCCTTCCTTATTTATTGTTGAAAAAGTCACAAAGAGCTTGTTTGGAAATAGAAAAAAATATTCCTTTAAAACGATTTTGTAAAAATTTAATTATAAGTAAAATTTAATTCTAAAAATAAAACGGAATACCAAAAACATTTTTGAAATAATTTTTATAGATCATGGATATGGAAGAGAAATATTCACAAGTGGAGACTTAAACATAAAAAATCATGAATAATAACGAGATTGTGAAATGAAACCTTACCTCCATTATCACCTTTCCTTGTTCAAGTTAAAACATTCTGTACAATAAATATTGATTTATTATACATATATTCCACACCCATATATATTACCTTTTAATATTTAATTATAAAATATTATCAACTGTTTATCAATAATTTGTATTCAAATCACTGTTTTGGTTGATAACTACTTCGTTTTCCAAGCATGTTTTGGTTCTGTAGTTTGAGTCCTTATACATTGATCATAGAAAAATAGTTTATATAATTTTAATCATGGAATGAAAATAATATACATTAATTATATACATATTTTTAATTATTAATAAAAATTATAGATATAAATGTGAATTACATAGTTCGTGGAAATGGTAGGTCATATGTGCACATGAAGGGAATATCCATTTTTTAAAATGATGGAATAAAAAAAAGGTAAATAAGAAGTAACCTCTAAGGAATTATTTTTATATTATATATAACCTATATATTCATGTAATTCATCCTTATTACTATCCATTTGAAATTTAAATGAAAACCTAATTACATCTCATTGTGGAGATGGAGTTCCATACGTACGCATGAGGGACGTCATTGTTACCCAAAATATTGGATGATAAGAAGGTAGAAATGATATTATCATTATAGAAGTATAATTTGGTCATAATATATAAATATTAAACCCATCATAAGTACCATCCATAGAATATGGTTATGAAAAATGAATTGTATCTTTACATGGAGATGGTAAGCCGTACGTATGCAGGATCTATAATTTCACTTCTTATTTGTTGGGAAAGAGGGTGTATAATGTTTTTTTCATAATCATAATAAAATTTATGAATATTGAGTATAATTAATTTATTATTTTATAATTAATATCATATATTTAGATTATGTAAATAATATTAGAAAAATAAACATATCGATTAGAGCGATTACCTCTTCTTTAAAATGACTCCTTTAGATCTCCTCTAAAGAGATCTAAAGCTCGTCCTTTGGGAAGAAATTATCCTTTATAATGTGTATAGGGAAGTTTAGTATATAAATTTTTAGATTATGGTTAATATATATGTCTCAATGTGGTGTAATGTAATGAGGGGAGGAGGTTTCCATTTATAATTGAGGTGAGCAGAACTATTAGAATATCATTTAAAAAATAAAATAAAATATAAATATTCTAGAGAAAAATACTTCAAAATGACCATGAAGTAAAACATAGGGTAGAACATGTTATAAATATCATAAATAAATATAATTTGGATAGGTTTATGTTCTATTTTAAACATTATATTTTGGTTTGAATGATTATTTAACATATTTTAATATTAACGGTGATAACATATTTTTCACTCTTAAAAGGTCATAATTTTACATATAAAGAAATTATTAAAAAAGAAATGTATAAGGGATGGTTTATTAGACCATATTTTACCCCATTTTTCATTATTTAATCATTTATTATTTTTAAATAATTTAATAAATATTATTTTCAAAAAATATTATTATTATCAATTTTAACACTATTTAATACTTTGACATTAATAACATTAATAAAATAATTATAATTAATGAAAATTATTTTAAAACACACCCAAAATGTCATGTTCATCTATAATATACATGGAAAACCTTAATTATCTCAAATTATAATAATTTTATTATTTTTAATACCATATTTTTATTTTTCCATTAATTGAATAATTAATGCATCAGTATTATGTAAGTATTTAGGGTAATTATTAAATTACTAAAAATTAAAAATAAATTACCATAATGAATATAATTTCATCACAAGAAAAATTTCTACCAACTTTAATTCATAAGTAATTTCTTCCCTATGTGAATACATAAAAGATACTTCAAACTATGAGAGTAACATTTTGTCATTTAATTTTTCTTAAAATTATAAAATACCTTATCATGGAAAAGTTTCCATTAAATAACTAATTTTTTAACCTTAGGTATAAAGTTTATAACTTTATTCATCTAATAGTAATCAGTATGACAAATTATTCCCTTATCACTTATTTATAATCTAGATTAACCTGATTTACCCTTTACAAATGTCATAAACATTACTATGGTTACTATCCATATTGAGTAAACATAAAAGGGGCTTCATTAAAAAATTTGAACCTCCTGATTAAAATATAATTCCTTTTTATTTAATTAAATATATATAAATGGAAAAAATTAATTTTATTGTAAGTGAAAAAATGATACAAAATCCTCTTTTTAGGAAAAATAAATTTCTAAACGTAAAACTAGGTTTATTCATATCCTATTCATAGAAAAAAAACTTTTTGAATGTTTAAAAAATTTGATCACATAAATAATATATAAATTTCCTTTAAAGAAATCCCCAATAAGGATTAATTTAATATTTTTATATAAATGCAATGTACTCAAAATTTTTTTTTAGAAAAACAACACTTTTATTTTAAAATATATTTTTTGTTTTAAATTATAATCACTTGATAACTAATGAATTATTTTATAAATGTATAGATAATATATTTTTCATAATTTAGTTACTACTCTTTATACCCGCCAATGTAATGGCTAGTAGATAATAGATACATAAAATTTTAATAATGTTACACTGTTCATTTAAACTTATTATTGCGTGAAAAATAAATAATCAAATTACTAAAAAAATATATTTTTCTTATATATATCAGGGTATTAAATTATAACCATATTAAAATAGATTTCATACTTTGAAATTTTATATTTAAATACAAATACATGAGGATACCTTTTCCTCGAGACATCCTTAGGTTCCCACATAGTTTCCTCAAATTTGTGGTTTCACCACAAAACATTAACCAAGTGAGTGGTATTGTTTCGTAGAACATTATACTTATGATCCAGAATATATTATAGTTGTTCTTCATAAGAAATATCTTTCTTTAGTGGTATGATCTAGGAGTGTTGTACATTTGAAAGGTTAGATATGTACTTCCTCAGGATGGATACATGGAACACATAATTAACTTGTGAGAAATTCAGTGTAAGAACCATTTGATAATATATCATCTTGAGATGATCAAGAATTTAGAAACTACTAACACACCTTGTTCTTAACTTTAACTTATTTATAAATCCCTTTACTCTCATTTAGGGATATAGACATAGGTATAACTTGTAACCCATATCAAACTGTATATCATTCTAATGATTGTCCGCATATCTTTTTTATCCACTCCGAGTCACTCTTATGTACCATTGGGGGGATCAAACCTTATGTTCCATTTACTCACCTAGATAAGGTCCCAATAAATTTCCATCTCAAAATTTAATCCAGAATGTTGGATTTATTCACTTCTTACCGTATAGAGATTCATAAGAATCCATCTAAAATCTATAGTGAAATCTATGGTTACAATAAAGTTCTACCAAATGAAGGTGTTGATCCCAATTACCTTTGAAATTCATTGAGTAATATTTTAACATGTACTATAGAGTTTGTTTGGTCTTATCAGACATACCAATATTTCTGAGGATGATAAGACCCGATAAAACATAACTTAGTATCCATAGCCTGTTAAATATTTCTCCAAAACATTGAGGTAAACCTAACATCCTAATTAGATACAATGGAAGGTGATACCCCATGTAATCTTTACACCTCATTAATATATATTTTGGAAAGATGATCAAGAGAGAAATATTTTCTAATAACAATGAACTGTGAGGACTTTGTAAGGCAATCAACTATAACACATATAGTATTATAGCCTTTAGATATTTTGGGGAGTCAAACTTCCCAATCGATGGAGATTTTTCCCAATTCCATTCAGGAATGGTTAATGGTTCTAACATACCCATAAAATTGTGTCTCTGATCCACAAATTACTGACAATCCATACATCAAGAAACATAATTTGTGTAACATCCCCAAATGATAAAGGGTTAAATGACTAAATGATATGACTCATGTCAACAAGTTGCACCTTCCTTTTCGGGAGCCTGTCTGATTAGAACTCCATAGTTAAGAATGTTTGGCCTGGAGTAGTGATCAGGAAGGGTGACCTTCTGGGAAGTTTCCCAGGGTGTGTGTGTGTGAGGACAAAGCACACTATAAAGGACATGTGTTGGCCTGTGGGGACAATCATTAGTCAGATGACCCGTTCAGGCATGTGGGTGGACCCTGGGGTGGGCCCCATGTGTCTGCGGGGGCAACTGGTGGTACCTGGTAGGCCAGGACCCGACGTCCATGTTAAGGCATGGTGGCTGTGCTGTCACTGGGACCCAGTTGTCACATTTGGTATCAAAGGAGGAACTCAGCCTTAAGTGTGCGGTGCACTGCCTGGGTTAATACGTAGGGCCCACAACGAGGGCATTGTGCTCTAAAGGGGGGGTGATTGTAACATCCCCAAATGATAAAGGGTTAAATGACTAAATGATATGACTCATGTCAACAAGGTGCACCTTCCTTTTCAGGAGCCTGTCTGATTAGAACTCCACAGTTAAGCTTGTTTGGCCTGGAGTAGTGATTAGGATGGGTGACCTTCTTGGAAGTTTCCAAGGGTGTGTGTGAGTGAGGAAAAACCACACTGGAAAGGACATGTGTTGGCATGTGGGGACAATCATTAGTCAAATGATCCATTCAGGCATGTGGGTGGACACTAGGGTGGGCCCCATGTGTCTGCGGGGGCACCTGGTGGTACCTGGTAGGCCAGGACCCGACGTCCATGTTAAGGCGGGGTGGTTGTGCTGTCACAGGGACCCTGTTGTCGCATTAATTGTCACGTCTGGACTTCGTTGAGGTACAAATTTAATTTTTTATTATTATTTTGTGAATTATTTATCTGTTTATTTAAATTGTTTTGGTTGTAGCACGGGCTGAACCTGATGCGGGTTGCCGGTTGTGGCAATGCTTTGTGCGCACGAGCCTTACGCCTCTCGGCACACGGGCAGGGCACGGGCGAAGCCGTGCGACTTTGACATTTTAAGGTGCAGTGTCTATCGCGCGGACGTTACAAATAACAGTTTGCTAGCTTTAGTTCTATTATTATTATTATTATTATTATTATTATTACTATCATTGTTATTATTATTATTATTATTAGTATTAGTAATATCATCATTATTATTATTATTATCATTATGTTATTATAATTATTATTAGTTTATTTATTAATTTATTTTTTTACCCCCTTGCTATCCCTAAACCTAGCCGCCACCCCCACCACCTATTTATTTTTATTATTTTTTTCTTTTTTCCTTCCTCCCCACGCATTCCCTCTCTCTATTTCTCCCTCTTCTCTCCTTTTTCTCCTCCCTCACCCGCTGCACCCTCCTTCCCTGGATCTCTTTTTTTTCTTTTCCCTGCGCGCTCCCTTCTCCTTCTCTCCTTCTTCTCCTCCTCCTCCTCCTTCTTCTTTTCTTCCTCTCCTTCCTTCTCTTCTCTTCTACCGCGCTCCACCTCACTTATCTCCTCCAACAGGCCGCCTCCCTTCCCCAGGGCGGCCACGCCTCCTGCTCGGCCACCCGCTCAGCCCCACCTCCTGCTCGGCCACCCGCTCAGCCCCACCTCCTGCTCGGCCGCGCCTCCCCGCTCGGCCGCGCCTCCCCGCTCGGCCGCGCCTCCCCGCTCGGCCGCCCTCTCTACCACCTCCATCAGGCCGGTCGGCGCCCCTTCTCCTCTGCTCGCCGGACAAGGATTTGTTCCTTTTATTTTATTTTATTATTTTATTTTATTTAATAAGTTATTAACGTTTTATCATTTTATTATTATTATGTAAATATTATTACTATATTATTGTTGTTATTATTATTATTATGATGTTATTATTATGATTATGCTATTATTATTATTATTATTGTTATTATTGTTATTATATTATTATTAATATTTATATTATGTTATTATTATGATTATTATTATGCTATTATTATTACTATTATTATGTTATTATTATTAGTATTATTATTACGTTATTATTATCAAAACTGGTTAAATTGATAATTGATTTAGTTGATGATCATTACATTGACAAAATGTTAATTAATTTAGTTGATTGTGTTAACCATCTATTTAATTGAAGTCGTTAAATTTTTTAAATAATTAATTTGGATAGTTTCGGAGTTGTAAACTTAATTAACTGTTTTGGTTTAATTGTTAATTATTATTGAACCTGTTCAGCGGTCAACTGAATTATTTGGTTTGCTGTTATTTTGTTGGGTTGGCATTGAGGGTATTTTGGATCCATTGTTTTAGGACCCTTTGACGGCATCACACGGTGCGACCATTGCACAACCAGAGTTCTGCACCATGTCGATTCATGCACCTGTTCGAGGTAGGTGGTTTCGAATGCTTAGGGCGTTTGATCATTTTGTCTTCTGGTTGATTAATTTAATATTTCGTTTATTTGAATACTGTTGTGAGCTGTCGGTTGGACTGGTATAGCATGGGTTTTTCTTTTTCTAGTGGCTGGTCTAGATTGCTGGGTTTATACTGTGTTGTGCCTTGGGTTTTGAACGAATGAAGCAATTGGAATTGATCCTGGTTACTATCTTAGTGTGCGTCAGAGTGGGTTATGCACTATTGGGTGTGTTGTTTTATTTTCTTAAAACTTATAAACCAGTTTTCCAAATGTTTGATAAACTTTAATTTGACCCTAGAAATTCCGTAGTTCTTGCATGTTGTGTGGTTCTATGTTGTGTTTGTGTCTTGACCTTGATGAGTAGGGTGAACTTGGAATAATGAGCACAAAATGGGAAGCTTTGGTATTAGGTGGGCAGACTAAACTAGTGTGCTAGTGATACGGGAGCGGCCTCGACCCAGTTTCACTTAGCGGGATTGATGCTTACAACACTAACTAAACATTTGATGATGATTGGAGACAACTACGGTAGGAGGTGTTTCCCTGCCGGTGGCTCGTGCATGGGAAATGTATGGTATAGTTCATCGAGATGAGAGGTTCTAGGGTCCCACATGGCTTTAGTACTTAGGGCATCTCCCTCTTTTGTTGCTCCTATGCGATTATGTACTCATCACTGGTTGGTTTTGGTGACTCATGTGGTTTTAAAAGGTAAGAATGTTTCTTTTCTTTCAATTTAAAAAAAACCATTTTTTCCTGTTTTGAAACTTTCTTCCTTTCATTAAAAACTGGTTACATCAAGATGTTAGTGCATTTATTTACTTTCTCTAAAATTTGAACCTGCGAACTACTTTGGTCATCTAATTCTTTTTATGAAAAATCTTTTCATTGGTTCCAACCTATTGAGAATTGCTCACACCCTACTTAAACCTTTGGGTGTAAGTAGATCTGATTATGTATGATGCAGGAAAATGCCAAGGTTTTGAGCACGGGGCCCGAGTCGTTAGTTGACTCATCTGTTTTGGGCGTTGGTGGCGGAGGCCTGACATGGATATTCTTCCACCAGGTGACTGTTGCTGGTTTTGTTTTTGGTCACCTTTTTTTGGGATTTGGTTGTGTTTGGGTTGTAGTTTCCCTTTTTTTGAGACTTGTTCGGGCTTTTTGTTAAACTTGTGGTTGAAAAGTTGCTTCTCGATTTCAGTTTACATATGGGTTGTTTCTGGTTGTTGTATGGGTAAATCATTCCCAAAAGCTATAAATTTGTACTTGGGCACTTGTGACAGCCCGTGGGGATTGGGAACGCCCTTCGGGCCTTGCCGCGGGCCGGGTCGGGCGTCGAGTTGATGGCGACCCGATTCGGTTCGTGACAAAATGGTATCAGAGCCAGGTTAACTCTTGGTCTATGTTATTTGGGATGCGTTTGGTTATGCATAATTTGCGACTGTCAGGGTGATTGGAAATTATGTTATGACTAGGGTGACTGGTCAGTACGCCTCGTGACAGATACTGAGTCACCATGGGATGTCAGGGTTCTTGTTTGACTTCATTCCTAGGTGGGATGTACAGGCTGCAGACTGTACGTGGACACCAGGTAGGAAAGTAGAGTTTTGACATGATGTCGTTTTTGCACGTTTGTTTTATTGATGATTATTTATCCTATTGAAAAATTTGGTTCCTCTTGAGATATATAATACTGATGTTACTCCTTTATGACTGTTGCCCTATGCAGCAAGATGCCTACCCGGAGATCTCCCATGAACCCACGGGAGGAAGCCGGAGAGAGTTCTCTCGCGCTGCTTGATCAGAGATTGGTAGAGGCTATGGTCCGAGCCGTTCAGGCTTTGGGACAAGGGGTGACTCCTGCCCCCGCTCCTATTCTAGCTAGAGGGGAAGAATCTGGCTCCAGGAAGGATAGAGCTCATGGGTTTCTGAAGAACAAACCTCCTTCTTTCTGAGGCAGTTCAGAACCTCAAGAGGCATAGGAATGGCCTGAAAAGATAGAAAGCATGTTCGATTTCCTTGACACGCCTGAGGAAGTCAGGGTGAGGTGTGCCTCGTTCCAGCTAGAGGGTTCCAGTCGCAAATGATTGGAATCGGTGGTCCAGGCTAGGAAACATGAGCACATGAGGTGGAAAGATTTCAAGGGTATCTTCAACGAGCATTATTGTCCAGAGTTTCTATCCTATTCTAGATATCGGGAGTTCATGGAGCTTTCGCAGGGGAATAGGACGGGGATGGAATATGCGAACCGCTTTGCTGAGCTGGTGCGGTACACACTTGAGATAGTTTCGAGCGAATTCTTGAAAGATCGGATGTTTGAGAAGGGACTTCGACCGAAAATCCACTCTCAGGTTTTCTTGTTCAAGATGAAGACTTATAATGAGGTGGTAGACTGTGCTTGCATGGCCGAGATTGACCAAAGAGGAAAGACGGGGTTTTACGAATCAGTATCAGGCATTAGCAGCGGCAGTTCTTCAGAGAAGAAGACGAAGCTTGTTGAGCAGTGGAAGAAGAGTGGTGGCGGCTCAGGGCATCCCTCGAGGCAGACATCATCTGAGGCTTCTGATGTGAGGCACATTGTGTGCCATCAGTGCGTAAAGGTAGGGAACATCCGACCTGCATGTCCACATCCTCCCAGACCTTTCTATGGGTGTGGAGTTATGTGGCGCCTACAATGTTTCTGTGGGACTGTACGCCCTTACCAGAGTGGGATTGGATCTGTAGCTTCCAGGGGTGTATCAGTGCAGTCAGAGCCGACCAGGATGCTAGGATCTCAGTTCGGTGGTCGTGGTGGCAGGACCGGATCATCATCTGGGCAGATCCAGCTTAGGGCAGATCCGCAGGTGAGCAGTCATTCTCAGGAAGGGACCAGGCAACTGCATGCTGTGGATCAGGCACCAGCGGGATCTGATGCAGGGCCTTCGACTGTTCGAGGTACCATTCTGGTTACATATTCTATAGCTGTAGTTTTATTTGATACTACTGCTTCAGTTTCTTTTATATCCGCTTGCCTTGTGAATCTACTGAAACTACCAACCGATCTGTTATCGTTTTCTATGGAGTTGGAAACACCATTGGGGAAAAAGAGGGAGTAGGGCCTTAGGTGCCCATCGTGCGCATTCTCTGTGTCGGGAGTCGAGATGGAATGGGATTTCTTGGTCCTTGACATGGAACTATTTGATGTGATCCTCGGTATGGAATGGCTGGTGTGCTTCCAGGTGCACATTGATTGCTACCGGCGCCGAGTCAGTTTTACAGCACCATATGGGACTCCCTAGTTATTTCACGGAGAATGGGATCCTCAGCCGGGATGTGCGGGACCTCCACTCTCTGAGTTGGGAAATCTTTCTTATCAGTTGTCGTCGCTCGCGTTGGAGGACGATGGTGGTGTTTTACAGGGTGGGTTACCTCGTGTAGTGGATGAGTTCCCAGAGGTCTTCCCAGATGATTTTTCTAGCTTCCCCCAGAGCAGGACGTGGAGTTCTCGATTGAGTTAGTGCCGGGAACACAGCCTATATCTCTTCCCTCATATCGTATGGCCCCCACCAAATTGAGGGAATTAAAGATACAGCTGGACAATTTGGAATCCAAAGGATTCATTCACCCAAGCGTCTCTCCTTGGGCCGCAGCAGTTTTATTCGCGAAAAAGGCCGATGGAACCCTTCGGTTGTGCATTGATTACCAGAAATTGAACAAGGTAACCATCAAGAATAAATACCCTTTTCCCCAGATTGACGATTTGTTCGACCAGCTGAAGGGGGAAAAGTGGTTCTCCACGATTTATTTGCGTCCGAGATACCACCAGCTCAGGGTAAGAGAAGCATATATCCCGAAGACGGCTTTTCGAAGCAGGTATGGTCACTTCAAGTACTTGGTCATGCCTTTCGGACTGACGAATGCTGCTGTAGTTTTCATGGCACTCAGGAATAGGGTGTTCCACCAATATCTCGACTCATTTGTCATGGTATTCGTGGATGACATCCTGGTTAATTCTGGATCTAAGGAGGAACATGATCATCACCTGTGCGTTGTTTTGGGGACTTTTCTGGATCAACACCTGTATGCCAAACTCTCGCAGCTTGCCTCCCCCATGACCGCACTCACCCGGAAAGGGGTGAAGTTTGAGTGGATCCCATAGTGCCAAACATCTTTTGAGGAGTTGAAGTGGCGGTTGACCACTGAACCTGTGTTGACCTTACCAGAGTCGGGAAAGCGCTATGTTGTTTACTATGATGCATCAGGTACGGGCCTTAGATGTGTGCTCATGCAGGATGACCATGTTGTGGCTTATGGTTCTCTCCAGCTCCAGCCACATGAGAAGAATTATCCAACTCATGACTTAGAGTTGGCAGCAGTGATGCATGCTTTGAAGACGTGGCATAACTACCTCTTTGGGGAGAGGTTTGTGGTATATTCTGACCATAAGATCCTGACCTACATTTTCTCTCAGAAGGATCTCAATTTGAGGCAGCGCCGCTAGGTCGAGTACCTGCAGGGTTTTGATTTTGATATTGTCTATACCCCTGGCAAGGGTAATGTGGTAGCTGATGCTTTGACAGAAAAGTACCAGTGCAGGCATTGGGGATGTCCAGCGATGAGTGGACATTGATGGTGATCTTCGCCCAGATGCACTTGGAGAGCAGGGAGCACAGTGGAGGTACCTTCTTGGCTAGCATCCAGTTGACTCCTTCGCTTCTGGGGTTGATTCAGCGGGAGAAGTCTGGTGAAGAGTTGTGTAAGTGATCTATGCAGTTTCTTAATGGTGGGGAGACTCCTTATGATTGATCTTTTTCTTCCCTAAGGGTCTTATGCTTCAAGGTCCATGCTGTGGTGCCGTTGTCTCTGCGGAACGTGGTGATGCAGGATAGCCACCAATCTCAGTGGGCCGTCCATCCTGGTACCCCCAAGATGTATTATGATGTTCACCGTCAGTTTTGGTGGCCAGGTATGAGACGAGACATAGCCGACTTTGTGTCCAGATGCTACACTTTCCAGCAAGTGAAAGCAGAGCATTAGAGACCATCTGGCCTACTCCATCCATTACCCGTTCTTACCTGGATGTGGGACGAGGTCGCCATGGACTTCATTATTGGATTTCCTCGTACACCTCGGGGGAGTAATGCTATCTGGGTAGTGATTGACCGCTTAACCAAGTCAGGTCACTTTATCCCGATCAGAGATAAACCAAAGGTAGAGGAGCTGAGCCGCTTGTACGTTCAGGAGGTGGTCAGACTTCATGCTGTGTCGTCGACAGTTTTTTCCGACAGGGACCCCCGATTTACATCTCGGTTTTGGGGAGGCCTCCATAAGGCTTTAGGGTCGCAGATTAAGATGAGCACGACATACCATCCGCAAACCGATGGCCAGAAGGAGTGGGCGAATCAAATTCTGGAAGACATGCTCCGAACCTCTGTGTTAGATTAATGAAGGCTCATGGAATAGCCATTTGGGACTAGTCAAGTTTTCTTATAATCACAGTTACCAGTCTTCCATCAGAATGGAACCCTTGGAGGCACTCTATGGACGGCCTTGTCGGTCTCCTCTGTGTTGGGTTGAGGTATGTGATAGCTCACTCTTGGGACCGAGCCTTGTGCAGGAGACATCTAAGAAGGTCAAGCTGATTAGGCAGTGGTTGTTGACAGCTCAGAGTCGCCACATGTCATATGCAGATCAGAGGCGGCAGGATCTTGATTTTTCAGTGGGGGACAGAGTGTTCCTGAGAGTGGCCCCTCGCTTGGGTCAACATCGTCTGGGGAAGCAGGGGAAACTAACAACGAGGTATGTCGGACCTTCCGAGATTCTTGATCAGATTGGAAAGGTGGCATACAGGTTGGAATTTTCGTCACAGTTGACATCGATTCACAACGTATTTCATGTCTCCCAACTAAAGAAGTACAACCCCGATTCGTCGCATGTGCTGAATTGGGAAGGGCTGGAGATAGAGTCCGACTTATCTGTGTTTGAGCGACCAGTGTGAATAGTGGATTCTCAGGAGAAGGTGCTGCATGGAATGTCCATTCCTCTGGTCCGCGTTCTCTGGAAGCATGGGAATGATGAGCACAAAACTTGGGAGCGGAACTCGTGGGTTGAGCAGAAGTACCCATTTCTATTCTCTGATCAGGCATCAAGTTGACTTTCCAAGGGCAGTAAGTTTTCATGGTGGGGAGAATTGTCACGACAGGACTTCATTGAGGTACAAATTTAATTTTTAATTATTATTTCATGAATTATTTGTCTGTTTATTTAAATTGTTTTGGTTGTAGCATGGGCTGAACCCGATGCGGGTTTCCCGTTGCGGCAACAATGTGTGTACGCGAGCCTTACGTCGCTCGGCGCATGGTCAGGGCACGGGCGAAGCCGTGCGACTTTGACATTTTAAGGTGTGGTGTCCATCGCGCGGACGTTACAAATAACAGATGGCTAGCTTCAGTTCTATTATTATTATTATTATTATTATTGTTACTATCATTGTTATTATTATTATTATTATTATTTTTATTATTATTAGTATTAGTAATATCGCCAGTATTTTTATTATTATCATTATGTTATTATAATTATTATTAGTTTATTTATTTATTAATTTATTTTTTTACCCCCCTTTGTTAACCCACCCTAGCCGCCGCCCCCCCCACCTATTTATTTTTCTTTCTTTGTTTTTCTTTTTCCTTCCTCCCCATGCATTCCCTCTCTCTCTTTCTCCCTCTTCTCTCCTTTTTCTCCTCCGTCACCCGCTGCACCCTCCTTCCCCGGATCTCTTTTTTTTCTTTTCCCTACACGCTCCCTTCTCCTTCTCTCCTTCTTCTTATCCTCCATCTACTTCTTATTTTCTTCATCTCCTTCCTTCTCTTCTCTTCTTCCATGCTCCACCTCCCTTCTCTCCTCCAACAGGCCGCCGCCCTTCCCCAGCTCGGCCACACCTCCAGCTCGGCCACCCACTCGGCCGCGCCTCCAACTCGACCACACCTCCTGCTCGACCACCCGCTCGGCCCCATCTCCTGCTCGGCCACGCCTCCCCGCTCAGCTGCGCCTCCTCGCTCCCGCGCCTCCCCGCTCGGCCACCCTCCTTTCCACCTCCGTTAGGCTGGTCGGTGCCCCTTCTCCTCTGCTCGCCGGACAAGGTTTTGTTCCTTTTATTTTATTTTATTATTTTATTTTATTTAATAAGTTATTAACGTTTTATCATGTTATTATTATTATGTTATTATTATTACTATATTATTATTATTATTATTATGTTATTATTATGATTATTCTATTATTATTATTATAGTATTATTATTGTTATTATTATTATTATATTATTGTTAATATTGATATTATTTTATTATTATGATTATTATTATGCTATTATTGTTACTATTATTATGTTATTATTATTAGTATTATTATTACATTATTATTATCAAAACTGGTTAAATTGATAATTGATTTAGTTGATGATCATTACATTGACAAAATGTTAATTAATTTAATTGATTGTGTTAACCATCTATTTAATTGAAGTCTTTAACTTTTTTAAATAAATAATTTGGATTGTTTCGGAGTTGTAAACTTAATTAACTGTTTTGGTTTAATTGTTAATTAATTTATTAAATTATTGTTGAACCTCTTCAGCGGTCAAATGAATTACTTGGTTTGCTGATATTTTTTTGGGTTGGCATTGAGGGTATTTTGGGTCCATTGTTTTAGGACCCTTTGACGGCTTCACACGGTGCGACTGTTGCACAACAGGAGTTCTGCGCCGTGTCGCTTCACACACCTGTTTGAGGTAGGTGGTTTCACATGCTTAGGACGTTTGATCATTTGGTCTGCTGGTTGATTAATTTAATATTTCTTTTATTTAAATACTGCTATGAGTTGTCAGTTGGACTGGTAGAGCATGGGTTTTACTTTTGTTAGTGGTTGGTCTAGATTTTTGGGTTTATACTGTGTTGTGCCTTGGTTTTTGAACTAATGCAACAATTGGAATTTATCCTGGTCATTGTCTTAGTGTGCGTCAGAGTGGGTTCTGCACTGTTGGGTGTGTTGTTTTATTTTCATAAAACTTATAAACGAGTTTTACAAATATTTGATAAACTTTAATTTGACCCTCGAAATTCCGTAGTTCTTGCATGTTGTGTGGTTATATGTTGTGTTTGTGTCTTGACCTTGATGAGTAGGGTGAACTTGGAATAATGAGAACAAAAAGGGAAGCCTGGGTATTAGGTGGGAGGACTCGTGCTAGTGATACGGGAGCGGCCTCGGCCTAGTTTCACTTAGTGGGATTGACGCTTACAACACTAGCTAAACATTTGATGATGACTGAAGACCACAGCGGTAGGAGGTGTTTCCCTGCCGGTGGCTCGTGCACGAGAAATGTATAGTATGGTTCACTGAGACGTGAGGTTCTAGGGTCCCACATGGATTTAGTACTCCCACTTTTGTTGCTCCTGTGAGATTATGTACTCATCACTGGTTGGTTTTGGTGACTCATGTGGTTTTAAAAGGTAAGAATGTTTCTTTTCTTTCAATTTAAAAAAAAACCCTTTTTTCCCTGTTTTGAAACTGTCTTCCTTTCTTTGAAAACATGTTACATCAAGATGTTAGTGAATTTATTTACTTTCCCTAAAATTTGAACCTGCGAACTGCTTTGGTCATCTAATCCTTTTTATGCGAAATCTTTTATTTGGTGCCAACATATTGAGCATTTCTCACACCATACTTACACATTTGGGTGTAAGTAGATCTAATTATGTCTAATGAAGGAAAATGCCAAGGTTTTGAGCAAGGGGGCCCGAGTCGTTAGTTGACTCATCTGTTTTGGGCGTTGGTGGCGGAGGACTGACATGGATATTCTTCCACCAGGTGACTGTTGCTGGTTTGGTTTTTGGTCACCTTTTTTTGGGGATTTGGTTGTGTATGGGTTTTAGTTTCCTTTTTGTTGAGACTCGTTCGGGCTTTTTGTTAAACTTGTGGTTGAAATGTTGCTTCCAGATTTCAGTTTACTTATGGGTTGTTTCTGGTTTTTGTACGGGTAAATCATTCCCAAATGCTATAAATTTGTACCCGGGCACTTGTGCCAGCATGTGGGGATCGGGAACGCCCTTCGGGCCTTGCCGCGGGCCGGGTCGGGCGTCGAGTTGATGGAGACCCGATTCGGTTCGTGACACTTTGCAATATCTATCATCATTCAATCCCACCATGAATACTCTTTAAAGCCTCTATATATATTTTACTTCCAGGATAAATAAACATTGATTAAATATGATCCTCTTCTAACATATCCTTCAATTATAGTATCAGTGGGATAAATACATGGTTCCCAATCCTTATTATTCCATCATAATCATGGTTAAACTCAGAGTTATGTATCACCTTTTTTTCTAACTGAACATATTCCTTCTATGACTCTTTAATCCTCACTTGTATGTATGGTCAAACATTCTTTTGATTAAAATAAGATTTATCCCCATACTTTATGATTTCCAGGTCCATCCATTATAAATCCATAAATATTAGAACTTTTTTTATCCAGATCATTGATAATCTAGTATGATCATTTCATCTTAAAGAATCTACCACCTTGTTCACTTTCTGAGGGTGATAATTTATATATCAGTGATAATCTTTAATCATCTATAACAATATTCTTTAGCACATGTTAAACTATTTTTCAATGAAAATTTACTTTACACTTTTGAGATCAGTGTATATGTCACAATTTTATCTATTTAGATAATTCCTCCATATCAATAATACAAATATAATGAAAGCTAACCTGAAATCATATTATGGGTAATTTTACTCATGGACCTTCAATTGACATGAGGAATAATCTATTACCATTTCAATTTTCATGAGAACACGTACTAGTCCCCTCTATTACACATTATTATATATCACAAGCCTTTATTTACAACATGGTAGTATGAGAATTGGCGCACTAACCATCATTATTTTCATCTTTGTGAAATTATATTCACATTCCTACATCCAAATGAACTTAACTCATTTCAAATTCAACTTGGTAAGAGTATTACACAATCATGATAAATATTTCATAAACCATCTATAATATCCATCCAACCCAAGAAAATTGCATATTTCAGTCACTGAGGTTAGTTTAGGCCATTTATGAATAATGCTTATATTTGAATGATTTTATAATATACCCTTAATTTTTATTATAATACCTATGAATGAAATATTATGAATCTAAAATTCACACTTGGTAAATTTTTCCTAACTATTATCCTTCCTTAGGGTATTGAGCACAATCCTCAAGGTATATCTATGCTCATACTTGATCTTTGAATATAAAATTATATATTCTATAAATACTACCAATAATTGATTATGATTATCTCCAAAGAATCTATTCATTAAATTCATAAATATATAGGGAGAAATAGTAAGAACAAAATAAATCACATTAAATTTATAGTGTCCATACCTTATACAAAATTCCTTCTTGGGAATATACTACTGATTGACTCTCAATTTATGATATTCAAAATGAAGATAAATCATTTAAAATTAATGTTCTACGCATATTTGACCAAATAATTCATCAATACCCAGAAGATGATGATTTTTCTTGATAGTGATCATGTTAAGTTCTCAATAATCAATACAGAGTCACATTGATCAATATTTAATCTTAGAAAATTGAAAGACTATAGTCAATGGGGATGCACTAGGGTATATTAATCACTTTATAAGTTTTTCCTAGATTTACTTATTTAATTTCTGAAACTAAATTTGGTCCATTCTATATGGAGTTTTCAAAAAATAGACAACACCAACTATTAGTTTTATTATAAACTCTACTTTAAGAATCTAGGGAAGATCTAGAAATTCTTTTAGAAAGACATCAACAATCTCTTACACAATAGGTGTATCCTTAATGTTGAGTTTATAACCAGCCATATATGATAGATAACCTTCATGTATAGAAATTAAGACCCATAATATAGAAGAATTTTCAATTATAAGTTCATATTC